>CM060912.1:647386198-648588698 GCA_030737875.1 Allium sativum
ATAAGGTAAACATGCATAATGATATAGCAAGGCAGGACATGACATATACATATATATATATATATATATATAAACAGAGTAAGTAGATAAAACAGCGGAAGACTTTTAAACCATTTCAAAACACAAGTCTGGTACATCAAAATGTCAATTTCCCAAAATTACAAGTCTAGATAAATACATCATCTGATACTGAAAAAGAAAACATAAAAGTAGCTATCCCCAAAGTGGAAGAAACCATAGCGAGCTCAAGTCCAAAGCATACATGAGCTATCCAAGAAAGCAGCTAAGATCCAAGCTAGGCTCCTGTATTCCCTCCCTGAGAACCTAGGTGGGGGGGGGGGGGGGAACGGAAGAAAAGAGGCGAAAGAAAATAGGTCAGTCAAAAAGACTGAGTAAGCCCTGCTACGATCAGTCTATAAACTAATAAAGTTAACATCATGATGGAAACTGAGATGATCATAGATAACAACATACTGGCATGGTAAATTAACTACAAGATAGATAGAGGTGTCATCGCATAAACATGGTTAAGTTTTGCACCACGGTGTACTAGCAACCCAACATAACAGGTATTGATCCCTTGGCCCAAGCTTTGGCCCAATAACATGAGGTGACCTTAACACAAGGTCCAGCCTAACGGTCTAGTCGATCGGCTCCCTATAAACCTAACACGTCAAGTGTTGGTGTCCATACGGCCCACAGGGATGTAGTTAGACTGTGCTGGGTCCACCTTTGAGTGTATCAAGCCCTCGGGTGTCAACCCCAGACACTTAAGCAATAATGCACAGTCTAAGCCTACTGGTACCCGTGCCTCGAGTTTGTCCAACATCGGACTACGTGCACGTCCGTAGCCCGCCGGACCCGCACCGCTGTACCACTCAGCCGTCGCTTTGGTCGCTTACATCAGTCCAGTAATCGTGCCCCGCCCTAGCCCAGCCTCTAGGGTTGTGATGATACCAAACTGGGATTACTGCTGGAACAGACCACGTTGCTAGGGTTTCCTAAGAGGGTTAAGTGCGATTTAACCCTTCACTTATCACGGATTAAATTGGCTAAGTGTAACTTAACCCCATTCTAATCCCTCGAACCCCCAATTGGATTAAACTGGTTAAGTGTAACCAATAGTTCACACTTAACCCCATTTCAATCCCTCTAATCCCCAAGTTGGTTAAGTATTAGTGGACCCTGACTTAACCCTAATCATGAGGCATTAATTAATTTAATGCACCTTAACCTCTCACATTAGACCTTGTTGTGGTTACTAGTTAGGCCGGGCGGGTCCGGGTAGCTTTACACCACAACTTGGTCTAACCTCGGGTCTTGGCACCCCTATGACCAACTTCTCACATTGGGTCTTATTGTTTGTAGCCACTAGTTAAGCCGGTCGGTTCCGGGTAGAATTACGCTACAAACTCAACCCAACCTCGAGTTGGCCACACTTATGTTTTCTAAGTGTCATGTCCACTTTATTTCAAAACATAATTACAAGTCAACAATTACTTGGGTAGACCTAACTTAATAGGTAAATTCCCAAGGGGTAGACCTAACTTAATAGGTAAATTCCCAATCTTATATTTTCATGTATTTTAAGTTTACCCAAACCCCCCCCCCCCCAACGTCATTCTATCGCTTACATATTCGTAATAACGCATAAAGGATAGGAAGAGGGAACTTGGCACAACATACATGATGGACTTGCATATCACAACAAACACACATAACATGTTAGACTTGCACAACTTAGCATCGTGAACTTGCATATTACCATAAACGTGCATAACATGTTAAACTTGCGTAGCTTAGCATAGTGAACTTGCATATTGCCATAAACATGCATAACTTGTCAAACATGCACAACTTGTCATTTTAAACTTGCATAAACATGCATAACTTATTAAGCATGCATAACATGGCATAGTGAACTTGCATAAACATGCATAACTTGTCAAACATGCACAACTTGTCATTTTAAACTTGCATAAATATGCATAACTTGTTAAACTTGCAAATCATGGCTTAGTAAACTTGCATAAACATGCATAACTTGTTAAACTTGCAAATCATGGCTTAGTATACATGCATAACTCAATTAACTTGCAAATCATGGCTTAGTACACTTGCATAAACATGCATAACTCAATAAACATACAAATCATGGCTTAGCAAACTTGCATAAACATGCATAACTCAATAAACATACAAATCATGGCTTAGCAAACTTGCATAAACATGCATAACTCAATAAACATACAAATCATGGCTTAGCAAACTTGCATAAACATGCATAACTCAATAAACATACAAATCATGGCTTAACAAACTTGCATGAACATGCATAGCTCATCAAACATGCATAAACCCCAACTTTCATCACACATTAACTTTAGAGTTTCTAAAATGAAGGTAAGAGGGCTTACAATGCTTATGCGGACTCAAATGAGTATAGCAAATGTAAGAAACCCCTTATGCAACTAATTTAAAACCCCCAAATGCAAGCAAACTTGATCAAGACTCCTCCTTTATGATGCCAATAGAGAAACAAGCCTTTAATGCAAACTAAGGAGGATCATACAAGCCTAAATACCCTTGTATGCATGGAAATCTCTTAGGGATTTGTTTAGGAATTGTATGAAGGGGGTGGAGGCCATGAGAGGATGGATTTTGGCATAGTTTAGTTGCTAGGATGAATAATGAATGATTTAGGGTAGGTTAGGGTCTTATTTATAGATTAGGTTAGTGATTTGAACCATAGGATTAACCCTAGATTCAATTAGGTCCATCAGATCTCGGAACTCTCTAGAAACAGGCCACAAGACCCAACCCTAATCAGAAATGGTGCACCAGGCTAAACAGCCGGGCACCCCCTGTCGACAGGGCTGTCGATAGGGAAGTCGACATGCTAAGACCCCTGTCGACAGGCCTGTCGACATGGGGTCCTGGGCGGGAATTTTTCCCGCCTGCCCAGTTTGCCCTAACCCTTGTTTTTAATTTCAAATTTAAATCTGTTTATACTTAAGAATTTTCTGAAAACTTCAATGGGCCTTAACTGGGTCATACGGACTCCGATTTTCGAAAACTCGGATTCTATTTCGCGTATTTTTCCGAGACGAACGCAATGGCATAGCCCGTTCCCCTTGATTCAGATTTTATAATTTAATTCTGCCTCAATTTATGTTATAACAGATTTTTAAAAATACGGGTTGTTACATTCTCCCCTCCTTAAAGGATTTCGTCCCCGAAATCTTCAAGTTAGGAAGAACGTATCCTACCATCCAATCATCCATCTACTCAAAGCATCATCCACGAGCAATCATTGTCCTTAAAAGATTCTAAATGTGGTATGAACATATGCAAAAGTGTGTGTATATGTACTTATCTAATGCAAAGATCAGGCGGTTACTGATACAGTAAACCTCCTTAATGCATATGTATGTCAGTGAAAATCAGGCGGTTACTGATACAGTAAACCTCCTTAATGCATATGTATGTCAGTGAAATGAATCCATATGTATGCAAATTCCTACCATAATTTATGGTATCTATATGAGTGCACATAACATTCATCCATATGCAACATCCATGTGATAACACACAATTTCCATCCATGAGTAAGCATAAACACTCATGCATATGCAATATGAAGAGTGTGTGAGCCGATCTAGTGCCTAATGTGTATAATGCATCCACGAGTAACCACTTGCAAACACTTGCAACCACTTGCAAACATCAAGCATAACATGTTTCAAACACATGTTTCAACCAAAAGGGTTTCTACCTAAGGTTCTCATGACAAGATAGTCACGATAAACTAGATAAACTAGACAAACTCCTTTTTGGATTACGAGAAATCCATTCAAACTTTGACATATAGTACTAACCGATGAGTCTTAACCCCCTTATGGAGTTTACAACAGAAATAAGATCGAGAATGGGACCGAGAGGATATATACAAAAGATAACTTGCAAGCAAGCTCCACGGGAAAACAAGGATCAAGGATGCACTCTTACAAAGAGATATGATGCGTGTATCTAGTCTTTACTCTTCTTAGTCACGTTTCCTTGAGCTTAACTCCACTGTGCTTTGACCGTCTTTTACTTCATGATTTCTTGGCTTCCTAACTCCCATTTACCAAATTCGAGTTGGAACTCATTTCATCATCGCCTCTCGTCTTTCTTTTCCACTTATTCTTCCTTCCGTATACTTGGCTTAAACATACTATAACCTCATGATTTCATGCAAGCTCTCCAAAATTCACTAGTGAATCCTGGATCTCGTCCACTTACTATACAGTATTTCACGCAGCAGAACCTTCCTTGAAAATACCAATCCACGTTGCCAATTGCCCTTATAAACTTGATTTTCTGTAACTCATGCTTAAATCGAAATGAACCATCTGCCTATGAGTGATAGGTCATACCTAGATTCAGTTGCCTACTCATGGCTTCCTGTAGGCTATTTCAAAACTGGCCAACTTCTTGAGGGTAAACCGTTGCTAACCATGATGCAGTCCTCTCGCTCTTCACCGGACTGAAATGAGCACTCTTCGTGAGTCTACCTATTATGACCCACGTACCCGTATTCCCTTTCTTTGATCTAGGTAGTCTATCCACATAATCTATCGAGATGTTTTCACACTTCCCTTGCGAAACCCCCAATAGGGGTAATGGCCCACTGGGCTTCTATGACTTGGCCTTAACCTGGTGGCACATCATGCATCTTGAGACCAACTCGGCCACCTCCTCGAGTGGTACGCATCTTCAAAATCCTTCTTTACCAAGTCTTCCACTCGAGGAACACATAATCTCTTATCGCGCCTTAGTCATCCCTTGTCATCTAATATATATCTAGCGAGGTGACTTAACATCTCGCCTCGAATCAACTGGTCCATGTTCTTGACTAACTGCAGGTCTTTCTTCCTGTGAAACCCCCTTCTTGATCCTGAAGAGGAAGCCTAAGCTCAGGGAATGCTAACTTACTAGCCAAACGGAGAAAGCTTTCAATTGCCCTCCTCAGGGTTTTCCGGTCTTAGACCGCAACCACTTTAACGGAATCCATCGCTAAGCCTTACTTAGGAACTATGTGCCCAAGAAATCCAACTTCTTTCCTCCAAAGTGACATTTGGAGAACTTGTCCTTCCACTGGAGGCCCTAAGCGTATCCATCTCCTCCTTGAGATGTATAGCATGTTCTTCCTCGTTCTTTTGAGGAGATCAAAATATCGTCTATGACGACCATGACAAACTTGTTCAAGGACTCCCTAAACACCCTACCCATCAAGTTCACGTAATATGTGGGTGCGTTAGTCAAGCCAAATAGCATGACTAGCCATTCTAAAAATCCATCTAGAGTCCTAAACGCAGTCTTGTCAATTCCATCCTCAGCCATCCTAAGCTGATGGAATCCGGTAGCTAGATTAAAAGAAAAACAGATGTTCCTACAAGCTGATCAAACAAATCATCGATCCTTGGTAACGGTTATCTATTCCTCTCACGATAATCAACACATAAGCGAAACAAACTGTCCACATCAGTAATGAATACTACTGGGGCACCCTACTCGAAAATGCTTCGTCTCAGGAAGTTCTTCTCAAGCAACTCCTTGACTTGCTTTCTTAATTCTCACCTCGTGAGGTCATGTGCCTAACCGACCACGAAACTGGCTTGGTATTACCAACCAGATAATGCGGAAATCTATCCCACGTCTAAGGGTAACCCCTTCACTTTTCCCCAAGATATCAGGATATTCTCGGACCACCCTCACAGATTGCAAACTATCAATAGACGAGTTGAGGGATTCAAGATAACATAACATGACGGGACCAATAGGGTTGCTAGAAATTTCTAGGGTATTACCGAGGCGAGTCATGAGCCTCACAACCCTATATACAAAAACCCAGAATGGCTCCAAAACAGGACAACCATTCCATGCCCAAAACCAACCCATATCCCCTGAAACCGAGAATATAACATCCCATGAGAATTCTATACTCAAGATAGAAATTTTCAAATCCATTCAGACCACAGACAAACGGGCAGAACCCCCAATTGGATTTGAAACACACACGGGATCATCAACTAGACCAGTACTTAGGTGCAAACTTTCAACTAGGTCAGATGAAATAAAACTATGCGATGTGCCAGAATCAAACAAAGTACGAATAGGGAAAATCAGAAAGTGTAAACAAGATTTCCACAGAAACACTACCTCTATCATAAGCTGGAAGAACGGTGCTGAGGGGATGAACTCGCCCTCCAGATAGTCCTGCACACTGAGTCTGACCTTGCCCTTGTTTCTTCGGGCAATCCTTGCTAAGATGTCCAAACTCACCACAAATGAAGCATTCGCCCCTCTTTCTCTTTTCCTTCTTCGTACATTCCCTGGCTATATGTCCAACTTTACCACAGAAATTGCATTTCCTATTCCCTCTTGGCTTGTTCTTGCGGTTGTGGTTATTCTTGCCCCGTTTCCCGGAATTTACTCTCTTGTCTTGAGACTCATTCGCCGTGACCTCTTTCTTGTCATTGTTATCTTCTTCTTGAAGTAGGGCCAAATTCACCAAATTCTCGAAAGTCGCCCCCAAGGGTATTTGAGACATGGCCAAACCATGTAATGGCTCGTTTAATCCTAGAGCAAAGTGTAGGGCCTTCTTCTGAGCTGTATTAACCAAGTCTAAATCAACACGAGCCAGTTGATTAAACTTATCTATGTATTCCCTAATAGTCATGTCCCCTTGCTTCAGTGATAAGAATCTCAGTCCAAACCTTCCTCTAAAGTCATCCCAAGTCTCAATTGGCCTAGTAGCGGTGGTGACTACCCACCAACGTGCAGCTTCTTCCTTTAGCAACCATACTGCTAATAAAACTTTCCTGCGGTCACCAATATCAAAGGAGGCTAAAAGATCTTCGGTCTCTTTCAACCAATTCCCTGCTTCTACAAAAGTCTCTGTTCCATTAAAATTCTTGCCACCCATCCTCTTAAAGTTCTTGCAAGTTTCCGCAAAATCCGCTTGTGGAGGCTGAGGGGGAAGAGGAACATCAGCTACGGGGGAAGGAGGAGGAACAGCGGCCTCGACTGGAAAGACAACATTAGAGACACCCGGGACCGGTGCCGTGACTTCCAAGTACCGACGAAACCAATCGGGTATCGTTACACCTTCGGGTAAGACGAGATTATCAGACATGCTGGAAACGAAAAAGAAAAGAGTTCAAACGAGGGGTCAAAGGATAGTGCTAATGGCTTTTGGGGAATAGCCTTTAAAATAACTAGACTTTTCTTTGGAAAATACTTTATACTTGGTTTTGAAAATAGTTTTTCAAAAGTTTTAAAAACCTTTTTATCCCTTCTCGTAAACCATATGCTCTGATACCAAATGTAACACCCCACCTCCGCCAGGGTGGCTCTTTTTCGAGCGACTCTGACTTTGGTGGGGCGTTTTTAAATAAGGTAAACATGCATAATGATATAGCAAGGCAGGACATGACATATATATATATATATATATATATATATATATATATATATAAACAGAGTAAGTAGATAAAACAGCGGAAGACTTTTAAACCATTTCAAAACACAAGTCTGGTACATCAAAATGTCAATTTCCCAAAATTACAAGTCTAGATAAATACATCATCTGATACTGAAAAAGAAAACATAAAAGTAGCTATCCCCAAAGTGGAAGAAACCATAGCGAGCTCAAGTCCAAAGCATACATGAGCTATCCAAGAAAGCAGCTAAGATCCAAGCTAGGCTCCTGTATTCCCTCCCTGAGAACCTAGGTGGGGGGGGGGAACGGAAGAAAAGAGGCGAAAGAAAATAGGTCAGTCAAAAAGACTGAGTAAGCCCTGCTACGATCAGTCTATAAACTAATAAAGTTAACATCATGATGGAAACTGAGATGATCATAGATAACAACATACTGGCATGGTAAATTATCTACAAGATAGATAGAGGTGTCATCGCATAAACATGGTTAAGTTTTGCACCACGGTGTACTAGCAACCCAACATAACAGGTATTGATCCCTTGGCCCAAGCTTTGGCCCAATAACATGAGGTGACCTTAACACAAGGTCCAGCCCAACGGTCTAGTCGATCGGCTCCCTATAAACCTAACACGTCAAGTGTTGGTGTCCATACGGCCCACATGGATGCAGTTAGACTGTGCTGGGTCCACCTTTGAGTGTATCAAGCCCTCGGGTGTCAACCCCAGACACTTAAGCAATAATGCACAGTCTAAGCCTACTGGTACCCGTGCCTCGAGTTTGTCCAACATCTGACTACGTGCACGTCCGTAGCCCGCCGGACCCGCACCGCTGTACCACTCAGCCGTCGCTTTGGTCGCTTACATCAGTCCAGTAATCGTGCCCCGCCCTAGCCCAGCCTCTAGGGTTGTGATGATACCAAACTGGGATTACTGCTGGAACAGACCACGTTGCTAGGGTTTCCTAAGAGGGTTAAGTGCGATTTAACCCTTCACTTATCACGGATTAAATTGGCTAAGTGTAACTTAACCCCATTCTAATCCCTCGAACCCCCAATTGGATTAAACTGGTTAAGTGTAACCAATAGTTCACACTTAACCCCATTTCAATCCCTCTAATCCCCAAGTTGGTTAAGTATTAGTGGACCCTGACTTAACCCTAATCATGAGGCATTAATTAATTTAATGCACCTTAACCTCTCACATTAGACCTTGTTGTGGTTACTAGTTAGGCCGGGCGGGTCCGGGTAGCTTTACACCACAACTTTGTCTAACCTCGGGTCTTGGCACCCCTATGACCAACTTCTCACATTGGGTCTTATTGTTTGTAGCCACTAGTTAAGCCGGTCGGTTCCGGGTAGAATTACGCTACAAACTCAGCCCAACCTCGAGTTGGCCACACTTATGTTTTCTAAGTGTCATGTCCACTTTATTTCAAAACATAATTACAAGTCAACAATTACTTGGGTAGACCTAACTTAATAGGTAAATTCCCAAGGGGTAGACCTAACTTAATAGGTAAATTCCCAATATTATATTTTCATGTATTTTAAGTTTACCCAAACCCCCCCCCCCAACATCATTCTATCGCTTACATATTCGTAATAACGCATAAAGGATAGGAAGAGGGAACTTGGCACAACATACATGATGGACTTGCATATCACAACAAACACACATAACATGTTAGACTTGCACAACTTAGCATCGTGAACTTGCATATTACCATAAACGTGCATAACATGTTAAACTTGCGTAGCTTAGCATAGTGAACTTGCATATTGCCATAAACATGCATAACTTGTCAAACATGCACAACTTGTCATTTTAAACTTGCATAAACATGCATAACTTATTAAGCATGCATAACATGGCATAGTGAACTTGCATAAACATGCATAACTTGTCAAACATGCACAACTTGTCAAACATGCACAACTTGTCATTTTAAACTTGCATAAATATGCATAACTTGTTAAACTTGCAAATCATGGCTTAGTAAACTTGCATAAACATGCATAACTTGTTAAACTTGCAAATCATGGCTTAGTATACATGCATAACTCAATTAACTTGCAAATCATGGCTTAGTACACTTGCGTAAACATGCATAACTCAATAAACATACAAATCATGGCTTAGCAAACTTGCATAAACATGCATAACTCAATAAACATACAAATCATGGCTTAGCAAACTTGCATAAACATGCATAACTCAATAAACATACAAATCATGGCTTAACAAACTTGCATGAACATGCATAGCTCATCAAACATGCATAAACCCCAACTTTCATCACACATTAACTTTAGAGTTTCTAAAATGAAGGTAAGAGGGCTTACAATGCTTATGCGGACTCAAATGATTATAGCAAATGTAAGAAACCCCTTATGCAACTAATTTAAAACCCCCAAATGCAAGCAAACTTGATCAAGACTCCTCCTTTATGATGCCAATAGAGAAACAAGCCTTTAATGCAAACTAAGGAGGATCATACAAGCCTAAATACCCTTGTATGCATGGAAATCTCTTAGGGATTTGTTTAGGAATTGTATGAAGAGGGTGGAGGCCATGAGAGGATGGATTTTGGCATAGTTTAGTTGCTAGGATGAATAATGAATGATTTAGGGTAGGTTAGGGTCTTATTTATAGATTAGGTTAGTGATTTGAACCATAGGATTAACCCTAGATTCAATTAGGTCCATCAGATCTCGGAACTCTCTAGAAACAGGCCACAAGACCCAACCCTAATCAGAAATGGTGCACCAGGCTAAACAGCCGGGCACCCCCTGTCTACAGGGCTGTCGACAGGGCAGTCGACATGCTAAGACCCCTGTCGACAGGCCTGTCGACATGGGGTCCTGGGCGGGAATTTTTCCCGCCTGCCCAGTTTGCCCTAACCCTTGTTTTTAATTTCAAATTTAAATCTGTTTATACTTAAGAATTTTCTGAAAACTTCAATGGGCCTTAACTGGGTCATACGGACTCCGATTTTCGAAAACTCGGATTCTATTTCGCGTATTTTTCCGAGACGAACGCAATGGCATAGCCCGTTTCCCTTGATTCAGATTTTATAATTTAATTCTGCCTCAATTTATGTTATAACAGATTTTTAAAAATACGGGTTGTTACATACATCTCATTCCAATTCAAAATATTCTTTTATTCAAATATTCCTTATGCTGGGAATTAAACCCATAAATCTTATCAGAGATTTACATCATTTAAACTCTTGTTTAAATCTTACCTTCGAAATCATTTCAAAAGGTTTTACAATCTCTTTATGCAAACTTAACTAAAATTAAGGTTTAAAAATTGTAACGAACTGGGATTTTCGACCCAGAAAATCAACATAAAACCCATGTTAATTACTCAAGCATCGAACATTCCAGATCATTAATAGAAAGAAGTCAGAGGGTGAGAATAGATTAGATAGAAAATTAGAATAGAAGAAGAAGAAGAACACAATCAGAGTAAACACGAATCTCACAGCGGAACGAATAAAATATATTATAACATAACTTTGAAATAAAACAGTATATGTATACAATAACATTATCAGAGTACAACACTTACACACAGCAGAAATAACAATAGCTATATAGTCCTGAAGCAACTTGCTTCAAGCTCCTCCAAGCATATCTGTAAAGACCTGAACTACTTGATTGCCCGTACAAATTTGGGCACCCAAGAGTTCAGGGAAAAACAAAATAAACTCTGGGTCAGTCATGGGACTGGTGTGAGTAAACCCAAATCATTTGGCTTAACTTTTCAAATTCCTTTTCAAAAGAAATGATAATCGTAAGACCGATCCACACATAAACATGGATGGTTTTTACCTTACGATAACCAAAAAAATCACTTTCGAAATCAATACTCCTCTTGATATTATAATAATGTCTAATCACAAGTAATTAGAATCTAGCAGAACGCTTGCATCTCGTGCTCCACATATATAGTATACAAACAAAACCGCGGGCGCTTATTGGAGATTGGATTCCAACTATGACAAGGTATGGGACTACCTGCCGATAGTGTATCTCTAGAGGCAAATAAACTGGGTTCAACAAGAACATCTTGCAACCCGGCCCTCACATTAACGACCACTCATTTCGCTTGAGTGTATCGAATGTATATCACCAACGGTTGGGAGCTACCCACCGTCTTCCCGAAAAGGGACAGCATCGATCATAGATAAAGAATGAAATGGATTTTCTCTAGATAGGTGATATACACCCTAATGGGAGTGACCCACTTAGCCATGCTGCCTGCCCGATTTCTGTCATTTCCCGGTTGATGAGGCTTGAGGTCATTACGTATCTTTTGAAATACTTGACCACCATTCACTTTGAATGCCACATCGTCATACCCGTCAAATCACAAATTGATTTCTCTAAAAATACCATGGGTATAAAGCTAAGAGAAACGAATTCCTCCACCACCAAACGTAAGTATGTTTGAAGAGATCAACTTACGTGATCTGTTAGATATACTCTGTCAGACATTTGTCCGTTCACGTTGTCCTGGGATTGGACAAACCGAAGGCACTATTCTGTAAACAGGATAGTCCTTGCATAACTCCGTCTTCAATATTTGATCGCAACGCAAACATCCATACAGAGTGGTTTTCAGATAATGAATCTGATCCCGGTCTCTCCGTATTGACGACGGAAAAATGGTCAGAAACTTCGATAGTCGGTGATTTAACTATCAAAGAAAAATAGATGTACAACCAATGATATTATTTCCAGATGGAAATTCTATCGATCGATCATCAATCAACATTTTCCCTTTAGATTAAATTTATCATGTATCTCTTCAATTTCCCATTTTCCAAACTCACTATCGAACTTGCAAATCTCAATTATCCACTGATAATTATATTTTATTTCATTTAAAAACTTTGTTTATAAATCTCAACACTTGTTTTCATTATCAAACAAGTTATTTATTTCTCACCATTCGAAATTCCCTTTCTGTTTAACTTCAATTTCAAAAACCCAATTTTCCTTTATAAATGCGTTTATTTGTAAAATCTTTATCTAAATCCATTTTTCACACCAAATGTGAAAAATATTCCCTTTATACTATCTCTTTAGTTTGATTTCGTATTAAAACAATATCTCATTTCAATTTCTATTTATATTTCTATTTACAGAATTATTTGTATAAATTCTCCTTTTAACTTCTATCACTTAAAATCTCATTCAAATTTCCCTCTACAAATGCTGAATTCATATTCTAAAAATATCGATGTTACAACCGATTTCCACTTCTCTATATAAGTTCAACTTATATATTTTATTTATCAAAAGATAAATATTTTACTTTATAAAATATTATTTATAAATTATTCTTCTCAGTTTATTTGTTTAAAACATATTCTATTTAAAATCTACTTTGAATCTAACTTCTCGTTGTTCTTTTATATCTTGTAAATTCCTTTTCTTAATTCTATTTATTTTCCCAAATAATTCTTTCATATTATCCTATTTATTTCATATATAAGATTCCACTTACTATCTATATAAAGATTCCTTTTATAAAATTCTATTTATTTTATAAGTATTTCCTTTTTATATAAAATCTATTGATTTTATATAAATATATATCTTTAAAATATACTTTGAAAATATCCTTTTACGTTCCAGTATTTCTTATGGCATTATAAAACACCATATACTAAGGATCAACATCATTCAAACACCCATAACCAACAATAGAATATAAATCACATCATATATCACAATATATGAAAAACAGTAAAATAATGTTGAGGAATCCAGTTGGATCCCTCCGACCTGTTTCCCTGCATCCACAGATGTTAATCAACATAAATAACATGAAAACGAAATATTCTGATAAACAGAATCAATATTAGATTAACGATATATATATCATTATCGATAATTTCAACCAGTTAACTAGTAGTTCAACCAAACAGCCAACACACAGCAAACAGCCATCAGTTATAAGTTCTAAAAATACGTTACAAAAATATAAGAGGAGCAGAGTTAGTGAAATTTACTCACCTTGGTCGCTAATCGTTAAATAACGATTTACAGTTGATGGTTCGATTCAGGAGTTCTAATTTGCCGTAAATTCTCACAAGCTTCCAATGATTCCAACTTCACAAGCTTGAAGCATTTTCCAATACGATCCTAACGTCACTGGCGGCATTAAATTTTGGTAACGCATGAGTAAAATATCACATTTACCGGTTTTGTCTATATTATTTAATTAAATAAAAATTCTGATCAAATTTGTATGGGCCTCACCATACTTTCCACGGCCCAACTTCAATTCATCCCGCAAAAACACTTCTTCTTCTAACCAAAACAAACACGCAGCTTATTTTTTTTTCTTTTTTCTAATGGCTACTACTTCACCACGTACCCACTTACCATTTGATCCCCATGCCTTATGTAAATTAAAACTAAACAACTCCTCAACACTACCTTGCTCCGTTATCTGAGAACCGTTATCTGAAATTTCTCTGAACTCCAGTACTTTCATTTCCGTGCTCTTCCTCTCAATCCAAGGAAGACCGTAACTTGCTGTGCCTTTCTCCCCTAATACTACCACTCACACACCAATACTACTACACCACAATATATACTTCACGGGTCTGAAAAAAATGGCACCGTCCCTTTTGTGCTGAACCCGCTTCCACTCTACAAAAGCTTCCACTACCCTTTACCACACCATCATCCAAATCTCTGACCATCTCTGAGCTTGTCGTTCCGAGCTCATTTTATTTAACCATGACTTTCCATTTTGAAGTCTTCACTTTTTTTTCGCTCGGTTTCCGGGAATGAAAACATGAAGAAGTTCCTCTATTTATTGGTTCACGGTTTCGTGAGGGCCAAGGGTAGCAATAGTGTCAGTGGGCAACAAAGGACTGTGTACGTTGATTAGCTTATTCACGGCAGCTTTACTTTGGCATGGAGCAATAGGCACTGCAGAAAATTAGGGTACCTGAACAAAGGTTTTGCTTGGGTAGCTTCCATTTCGAGGCATAACCGTAGCCTGTGTTTTAGAAGAGGAAAAATATAGCTGGAAAAGAGAAAGTGTTTGCAGTTGTCTTTGATTTAACTATTTACTGCTTTTCGATAAAAGTGAGGTATGACTCTTGGGAGAAAAGAAAAGAAAATATATATTATATATATAGTTCTATATATTGATTTGGCTTAACAAGCTTGGTTCATTTCAATGTAGCCTGCGTGAGTTGAACACTCGTAGCAGGTAGGAAACAGGTTGGATACGAAGTGAAAACACGTAGGGCTGCTTGTTTTTTATCCTCAGTTCAATTTATTATTAAATTGCAATCTTGTTGATTTGTTTTCACATGTTTAGTTTGATCAGGTAGTCACTGTTCGTGATTGTGGAGGGATAGGATGGCTTGAAAATAGATTTGCTGAGTTTTTTCGTTTCATAGTGTTGGATGTTGAAGTTGGCCTGCACCTTTGAAAACATCGTTGGATGTTGAAGTACCATCGTAGGTTGAAATCATTTTACCAATAGTTACCCAAGTAAAAAAAAACAGTAACGTAAATAGTAACGAATAACAAAGTTAACGATTTAATCTATTTATTTTATGATGAACATTTAATGATAGTAAACTATTTTACAACCTAGCATACCATCATCATACTGATTATTTTATGTGTCCTATAAAAAAAAGATGTTAACGAAGTGCAATTGTCTAACTGCATGCTATAATCATTCATAAAAATTGTTTTAGGGTTATAAAAATATTGTCATTTATGACTATAAGCCAATCTCTTAGACTTTTCCAGTCAATTAACTGGCCAGTGAACATAGAATGGTGACTTTTATTATTTGTTTCTAGTTCTCAGAACGTGGTCTCCTTGGTGCTAAAAATATCAACTTAACACATGAAGGGGAAGGACATGCGGCACATATTGAAGTTGGGTTCTAGTACCAGCATTTATTTTACTTAGTATTTGCTTAATGTTTCACACGTGCACGATAATACTATCATGTACTTTTATTTCATACATAAATAAAAGCGTACCATATTTAAATATGTTTATTAAGGTTACCTCATTACGTAAATTTTCATTCATGTATGGACGGCTACAGACAAAAATAAAAATACCATTGTGACGATAAATGTGCCACAATCCCAAAAATATAATAATATCGGTAGGTTGACTCATATTTTAAAACCTCAAAATATTGATATAGGGTGCAAAATACTCCAAATAAAAAGTTATGTATTTAATTAATTAAAAATTTCAGCAAAATTCTAAACAATAAATTAACATTACGTCTCAAAAGAACCTTGTCTAAATTCGAATCCAGTATGCAATTATTTCCAATAAACTGTTACGGTCGATGGACGATTCTATAGCGACTATTTGAAAATTTGATTTGAGCATAACTCACAATCTACACGACGAAATCTCGATTTTTCTCTTCCATTAGAAACATATAGTTTACCAGCTCCGAACGTTTCTTGTTTCACAGAAATCCGATTTAAAACGGCTTCTGTATATTCGTTTAAAGTTCGAATCTCCAAATTACGAACTACCACGCCATTTCTAGCTCGATTATAATTATAATATAATTATACGTTTCAACTTTCGTTCAAATAATACATTCGTTATTATAATTCAACTCAAAACTGAATTATATCTTATAAATGATCTAATTCACACAATATTGGGAATTCAGTTATTTTTGACCATTTCAAAAATAAATATATTATTCTATTATTTTTATTAATTAAATATAAATATTATTCAATTCAAGTTATCAATATCGCCAAATCGATATTTAATAATTAAATAAATTAATTATTCAGCCGTTAAAAATGCAGGACATTACATTCTTCCCCCCTTGAAATAATTTCGTCCTCGAAATTGCTGAGGTAGAAGACATACCCTATTAACTGGGTTAAAAATTATACGTTTATTTCTTAACTTCAGTTTTAAACTGGATTAATTGATTTCAATTGAATATTAATTAATTTCGATTAACGAAAATTTTCAAAAATTCTGACAATTTTCTAACACCCAAAATTTTCAAAAAAATTCGCCAGCACCTCCTTTGTACCAGTCAACAGTACAATCCCCAACTCGCCTCTGTAAGCCCTTTCTTTACAAAAACAAATCAAAAAGCCAAGTGGCTTGCCGATTCGGCGCATAAAACCTCATATGGAAATTTAAACATGTTCCTTTGTGTCGGGCATATCATTATATCCTTGCACTTGCTTCTATTCAATACCTGATGATCATATATACATCTATACCAATCGATTTCCAATCAATTTCACTCAATCAAATCTCAACACAATTATTTGCTTATCCAAAGCCAAATTCCATTTCAAACCAAAGTTCCATTCTTGATTTCCAACTCCTAACTCATCGATCCAATACCATTTCAGATTCCTATCTCCCAATTCAAAATCTGATTCTACTTAATATATTATATTCCAATTAAATTTCTAGTTAATTGGTTTCAATTTAATTCATATTTGTTTTCAAAAATTTCTTTAATTTGTTTTTAATTCATGCTATCTCTCCTGGGAGTTTTAAACAGTTTAGTTTTTCTAAAATAAATTATTCCCTTTCGGGATTCAAAACAACTTCCTTTTTCCAAAATGGTTCGAAAACAAAATCTTTGGTAGTAATTCGTCACTTACAACTCGAAAATGAACACTGATGAGGTGGCCAGCATCATCAGAGTTATTTCCCAGTAATCAAAGTGAGTTCAATACTATATCACTTGTCAAAACCATATTTAAACACTTTCATTTTGAAATCTTTTTCAAATATCATTCACGATACTTGTAAACAATTTAAAATCTCCTAAGATCTTAAAATTCTCATATACTTAACTCAAATCCATTTATGAACACTTTTCGCAGTTTAAGAATTTTAATTCCAATTCTGAATTAATTCAGATTTGATTAATCTGTTTTTTTATTATACGAGTTCAAATTGGTCATTTATATAACCATTTCAATTATAATCAACCAACACATCCAATATGTGATAATAATTCCAAGATATACCTTTCTTTTATATCAAAATATACTTTGGGTAAAATTATTTCATTTACCCTCTTTCAAAACATACTATGTCGGTTTATCGTACTCAAGTGTTTGGTAATCCCTATCGATACAGTGGATCAAACTGATCGACCAGAATTCACAAACAACTCAACCAATAAATCTCCACAATATAAAACAATTTTTATAAAATCTACAAATACGTTCACTCGTATATATACACTCAAACTCAATCTAGGGTATTTCTAACCCCATCTCTACTGAGTCACGCCACAGAGCCAAGGTAATCAATTAACCTTCAGCTCTGATACCACTGTAACGAACTGGGATTTTCGACCCAGAAAATCAATATAAAACCCATGTTAATTACTCAGGCATCGAACATTCCAGATCATTAATAGAAAGAAGTTAGAGGGTGAGAATAGATAAGATAGAAAATTAGAATAGAAGAAGAAGAAGAAGACAATCACAGTAAACTCGAATCTCACAGCGGAACGAATAAAATATATTATAACATAACTTTGAAATAAAACAGTATATGTATACAATAACATTATCAGAGTACAACACTTACACACAGCGGAAATAACAATAGCTATATAGTCCTGAAGCCTCCTGCTTCAAGCTCCTCCAAGCATATCTGTAAAGACCTGAACTACTTGACTGCCCGTACAAATTTGGGCACCCAAGAGTTTAGGGAAAAACAAAATAAACTCTGGGTCAGTCATGGGACTGGTGTGAGTAAACCAAAATCATTTGGCTTAACTTTTCAAATTCCTTTTCAAAAGAAATGATAATCGTAAGACCGATCCACACATAAACATGGATGGTTTTTACCTTACGATAACCCAAAAATCACTTTCGAAATCAATACTCCTCTTGATATTATAATAATGTCTAATCACAAGTAATTAGAATCTAGCAGAATGCTTGCATCTCGTGCTCCACATATATAGTATACAAACAAAACCGCGGGCGCTTATTGGAGATTGGATTCCAACTATGACAAGGTATGGGACTACCTGCCGATAGTGTATCTCTAGAGGCAAATACACTGGGTTCAACAAGAACATCTTGCAAGCCGGCCCTCACATTACGGACCACTCATTTCGTTTGAGTGTATCGAATGTATATCACCAACGGTTGGGAGCTACCCACCGTCTTCCCGAAAAGGGACAGAATCGATCATAGATAAAGAATGAAATGGATTTTCTCTAGATAGGTGATATACACCCTAATGGGAGCGACCCACTTAGCCATGCTGCCTGCCCGATTTCTGTCATTTCCCGATTGATGAGGCTTGAGGTCATTACGTATCTTTTGAAACACTTGACCACCATTCACTTTGAATGCCACATCGTTATACCCGTCAAATCACAAATTGATTTCTCTAGAAATACCACGGGTATAAAGCTAAGAGAAATGAATTCCTCCGCCACCAAACGTAAGTATGTTTGAAGAGATCAACTTACGCGATCCGTTAGATATACTCTGTCAGACATTTGTCCGTTCACGTTGTCCTGGGATTGGACAAACCGAAGGCACTATTTTGTAAACAGGATAGTCCTTGCATAACTCCGTCTTCAATATTTGATCGCAATGCTAACATCCATACAGAGTGGTTTTCAGATAATGAATCTGATCCCGGTCTCTCCGTATTGACGACGGAAAAATGGTCAAAAACTTCGATAGTCGGTGATTTAACTATCAAAGAAAAATAGATGTACAACCAACGATATTATTTCGATATGGAAATTCTATCGATCGATCATCATTCAACATTTTCCCTTTAGATTAAATTTGTTATGTATCGATTCATTTTCCCATTTTCCAAACTCACTATTGAACTTGCAAATCTCAATTATCCACTGATAATTATATTTTATTTCATTTAAAAACTTTGTTTATAAATCTCAAAACTTGTTTTCATTATCAAACAAGTTATTTATTTCTCACCATTCGAAATTCCCTTTCTGTTTAACTTCTATTTCAAAAACCCAATTTTCCTTTATAAATGCGTTTATTTGCAAAATCTTTACCTAAATCCATTTTTCACACCAAATGTGAAAAATATTCCCTTTATACTATCTCTTTAGTTTGATTTCGTATTTAAAACAATATCTCATTTCAATTTCTATTTATATTTCTATTTACAGAATTATTTGTATAAATTCTCCTTTTAACTTCTAACACTTAAAATCTCATTCAAATTTCCCTCTACAAATGCTGAATTCATATTCCAAAAATATCGATGTTAAAACCGATTTCCACTTCTCTATATAAGTTCGACTTATATATTTTATTTATCAAAAGATAAATATTTTACTTTATAAAATATTATTTATAAATTATTCTTCTTAATTTTTTTGTTTAAAACATATTCTATTTAAAATCTACTTTGAATCTAACTTCTCGTTGTTCTTTTATATCTTGTAAATTCCTTTCCTTAATTCTATTTATTTTCCCAAATAATTCTTTCATATTATCATATTTATTTCATATATAAGATTCCATTTACTATCTATATAAAGATCCCTTTTATAAAATTCTATTCATTTTATAAGTATTTCCTTTTTATATAAAATCTATTGATTTTATATAAATATATATCTATAAAATATACTTTGAAAATTTCCTTTTACATTCCAGTATTTCTTATGGCATTTTAAAACACCATATACTAAGGATCAACATCATTCAAACACCCATAACCAACAACGTAATATAAATCACATTATATATCACAATATATGAAAAACAGTAAAATAATGTTGAGGAATCCAGTTGGATCCCTCCAACCTGTTTCCCTGCATCCACAGATGTTAATCAACATAAATAACATGAAAATGAAATATTCTGATAAACAGAATCAATATTCGATTAACGATATATATATCATTATCGATAATTTCAACCAGTTAACTAGCAGTTCAACCAAACAGTCAACACACAGCAAACAGCCATCAGTTATAAGTTCTAAAAATACGTTATAAAAATATAAGAGGAGTAGAGTTAGTGAGATTTACTCACCTTGGTCACTAATCGTTAAATAACGATTTATGGTTGATGGTTCGATTCAGGCGTGCTAATTTGCCGTAAATTCTCACAAGCTTCCAATGATTCCAACTTCACAAGTTTGAAGTATTTTCCAATACGATCCTAACGTGACTGGCGGCATTAAATTTTGGTAATGCATGAGTAAAATATCACATTTACCGGTTTTGTCTATATTATTTAATTAAATAAAAATTCTGATTAAATTTGTATAGGCCTCACCATACTTTCCACGGCCCTACTTCAATTCATCTCGCAAAAACACTTCTTCTTCTATCCAAAACTAACACGCTGCTTCTTTTTTTTCTTTCTTTTTTCTAATGGCTACTACTTTACCACGTACCCACTTACCATTTGATCCCTATGCCTTCTGTAAATTCAAACTAAACAACTCCTCAACACTCCCTGACAACACTACCTTGCTCCGTTATCTGAGAACCGTTATCAGAAGCTTCTCCGAACTCCAGTACTTTCATTTTCGTGCTCTTCCTCTCAACCGAAGGAAGACCGTAACTTGTTGTTTCTTTCTCCCCTTATACTACCACTAACACACCAATACCACTACACCACAATATATACTTCACGGGTCTGAAAAAAATGGCACCGTCCCTTTTGTGCTGAACCCGCTTCCACTCTACAAAAGCTTCCACTACCCTTTACCACACCATCATCCAAATCTCTGACCATCTCTGAACTTGTCGTTCCGAGCTCCTTTTATTTAACCATGACTTTCCATTTCGAAGTCTTCACTTTTTTTCCGCTCGGTTTCCGGGAACGAAAACATGAAGAAGTTCCTCTATTTATAGGTTCACGGTTTCGTGAGGGCCAAGGGTAGCAATAGTGTCAGTGGGCAGCAAAGGACTGTGTACGTTGATTAGCTTATTCACGGTAACTTTACTTTGGCATGGAGCAATAGGCACTGCAGAAAATTAGGGTAGCTGAACAAAGGTTTTGCTTAGGTAGCTTCCATTTCGAGGCTTAACCGTAGCCTGTGTTTTAGAAGAGGAAAAATATAGCTGGAAAAGAGAAAGTTTTTGCAATTTTCTTTGATTTAACTGTTTACTGCTTTTCGATAAAAGTGAGGTATGACTCTTGGGAGCAAAGAAAAGAAAATATATATTATATATATAGTTCTATATATTGATTTGGCTTAACAAGCTAGGTTCATTTCAATGTAGCCTGCGTGAGTTGAACACTCGTAGCAGGTAGGAGACAGGTTGGATACGAAGTGAAAATACGTAGGCCTGCTTGTTTTTAATCCTCGGTTCAGTTTATTATTAAATTGCAATCTTGTTGATTTGTTTTCACGTGTTTAGTTTGATCGGGTAGACACTGTTCGTGATTGTGGAGGGATAGGATGGCTTTAAAATAGATTTGCTGAGTTTTTTCGTTTCATAGTGTTGGATGTTGAAGTTGGCCTGCACCTTTGAAAACATCGTTGAATATTGAAGTACCATCGTAGGTTGAAATCATTTTACCAATAGTTACCCAAGTAAAAAAAAAACAGTAATGTAAATAGTAACGAATAACAAAGTTAACGATTTAATCTATTTATTTTATGATGAACATTTAATGATAGTAAACTATTTTACAACCTAGCATACCATCATCATACTGATTATTTTATGTGTCCTATAAAAAAAAAGTTAACGAAGTGCAATTGTCTAACTGCATGCTATAATCATTCATAAAAGTTGTTTTAGGGTTATAAAAATATTGTCATTTATGACTATAAGCCAATCTCTTAGACTTTTCCAGTCAATTAACTAGCCAGTGAACATAGAATGGTGACTTTTACTATTTGCTTCTAGTTCTCAGAACGTGGTCTCCTTGGTGCTAAAAATATCAACTTAACACATGAAGGGGAAGGACATGCGGCACATATTGAAGTTGGGTTCTAGTATCAACATTTATTTTACTTAGTATTTGCTTAATGTTTCACACGTGCACGACAATACTATCATGTACTTCTATTTCATACATAAATAAAAGCGTACCATATTTAAATATGTTTATTAAGGTTACCTCGTTACGTAAATTTTCGTTCATGTATGGACGGCTACAGACAAAAATAAAAATACCATTGTGACGATAAATGTGCCACAATCCCAAAAATATAATAATATCGGTAGGTTGACTCATATTTTAAAACCTCAAAATATTGATATAGGGTGCAAAATACTCCAAATAAAAAGTTATGTGTTTAATTAATTAAAAATTTCAGTAAAATTCTAAAAATTAAATTAACATTACATCTCAAAAGAACCTTGTCTAAATTCGAATCCAGTATGCAATTATTTCCAATAAACTGTTACGGTCGATGGACGATTCTATAGCGACTATTTGAAAATTTGATTTGAGCATAACTCAGAATCTACACGACGAAATCTCGATTTTTCTCTTCCATTAGAAACATATAGTTTACCAGCTCCGAACGTTTCTTGTTTCATAGAAATCCGATTTAAAACGGCTTCTGTATATTCGTTTAAAGTTCGAATCTCCAAATTACGAATTGTCACGCCATTTCGAGCTCGATTATAATTATAATATAATTATACGTTTCAACTGTCGTTCAAATAATACATTCGTTTTTATAATTCAACTCAAAACTGAATTATATCTTATAAATGATCTAATTCACACAATATTGGGAATTCAGTTATTTTTGACCATTTCAAAAATAAATATATTATTCTATTATTTTTATTAATTAAATATAAATATTATTCAATTCAAGTTATCAATATCGCCAAATCGATATTTAATAATTAAATAAATCAATTATTCAGCTGTTAAAAATGCGGGACATTACATTCTTCCCCCCTTGAAATAATTTCGTCCTCGAAATTGCTAAGGTAGAAGACAGACCCTATTAAATGGGTTGAAAATTATACGTTTATTTCTTAACTTCAGTTTTAACTGGATTAATTGATTTCAATTGAATATTAATTAATTTCGATTAACGAAAATTTTCAAAAATTCTGACAATTTTCTAACACCCAAAATTTCCAAAAAAATTCGCCAGCACCTCCTTTGTACCAATCAACAGTACAAACCCCAACTCGCCTCTGTAAGCCCTTTCTTTACAAAAACAAAATCAAAAAGCCAAGTGGCTTGCCGATTCGGCGCATAAAACCTCATATGGAAATTTAAACATGTTCCTTTGTGTCGGGCATATCATTATATCCTTGCACTTGCTTCTATTCAATACCTGATGATCATATATCCATCTATACCAATCGATTTCCAGTCAATTTCACTCAATCAAATCTCAACACAATTATTTGCTTATCCAAAGCCAAATTCCATTTCAAACCAAAGTTCCATTCTTGATTTCCAACTCCTAACTCATCGATCCAATACCATTTCAGATTCCTATCTCCCAATTCAAAATCTGATTCTACTTAATATATTATATTCCAATTAAATTTCTAGTTAATTGGTCTCAATTCAATTCATATTTGTTTTCACAAATTTCTTTAATTTGTTTTTAATTCATGCTATCTCTCCTGGGAGTTTTAAACAGTTTAGTTTTTCTAAAATAAATTATTCCCTTTCGGGATTCAAAACAACTTCCTTTTTCCAAAATGGCTCGAAAACAAAATCTTTGGTAGTAATTCGTCACTTACAACTCGAAAATGAACACTGATAAGGTGGCCAGCATCATCAGAGTTATTTCCCAGTAATCAAAGTGAGTTCAATACTATATCACTTATCAAAACCATATTTAAACACTTTCATTTTGAAATCTTTTTCAAATATCATTCACGATACTTGTAAACAATTTAAAATCTCCCAAGATCTTAAAATTCTCATATACTTAACTCAAATCCATTTATGAACACTTTTCCCAGTTTCTGAATTTTAATTCCAATTCTGAATTTATTCAGATTTGATTAATCTGTTTTTTATTATACGAGTTAAAATTGGTCATTTATATAACCATTTCAATTATAATCAACCAACACATCCAATATGTGATAATAATTCCAAGATATACCTTTCTTTTATATCAAAATATACTTTGGGTAAAATTATTTCATTTACCCTCTTTCAAAACATACTGTGTCGGTTTATCGTACTCAAGTGTTTGGTAATCCCTATCGATACAGGGGATCAAACTGATCGACCAGAATTCACAAACAACTCAACCAATAAATCTCCACAATATAAAACAATTTTTAGAAAATCTACAAATACGTTCACTCGTATATATACACTCAAACTCAATGTAGGGTATTACAAACCCCATCTCTACTGAGTCACGCCACAGAGCCAAGGTAATCAATTAACCTTCAGCTCTAATACCACTGTAACGAACTGGGATTTTCGACCCAGAAAATCAACATAAAATCCATGTTAATTACTCAGGCATTGAACATTCCAGACCATTAATAGAAAGAAGTTAGACGGTGAGAATAGATAAGATAGAAAATTAGAATAGAAGAAGAAGAAGAAGAACACAATCAGAGTAAACACGAATCTCACAGCGGAACGAATAAAATATATTATAACATAACTTTGAAATAAAACAGTATATGTATACAATGACATTATCAGAGTACAACACTTACACACAGCGGAAACAATAATAGCTATACAGTTCTGAAGCCTCCTGCTTCAAGCTCCTCCAAGCATATCTGTAAAGACCTGAACTACTTGACTGCCCGTACAAATTTGGGCACCCAAGAGTTTAGGGAAAAACAAAATAAACTCTGGGTCAGTCATGGGACAGGTGTGAGTAAACCCAAATCATTTGGCTTAACTTTTCAAATTCCTTTTCAAAAGAAATGATAATCGTAAGTCTGATCCACACATAAACATGGATGGTTTTTACCTTACGATAACCCAAAAATCACTTTCGAAATCAATACTCCTCTTGATATTATAATAATGTCTAATCACAAGTAATTAGAATCTAGCAGAACACTTGCATCTCGTGCTCCACATATATAGTATACAAACAAAACCGCGGGTGCTTATTGGAGATTGGATTCCAACTATGACAAGGTATGGGACTACCTGCCGATAGTGTAACTCTAGAGGCAAATACACTGGGTTCAACAAGAACATCTTGCAACCCGGCCCTCACATTACCGACCACTCATTTCGCTTGAGTGTATCGAATGTATATCACCAACGGTTGGGAGCTACCCACCGTCTTCCCGAAAAGGGACAGAATCGATCATAGATAAAGAATGAAATGGATTTTCTCTAGATAGGTGATATACACCCTAATGGGAGCGACCCACTTAGCCATGCTGCCTGCCCGATTTCTGTCATTTCCCGGTTGATGAGGCTTGAGGTCATTACGTATCTTTTGAAACACTTGACCACCATTCACTTTGAATGCCACATCGTCATATCCATCAAATCACAAATTGATTTCTCCAGAAATACCACGAGTATAAAGCTAAGAGAAATGAATTCCTCCGCCACCAACGTAAATATGTTTGAAGAGATCAACTTACGCGATCCGTTAGATATACTCTGTCAGACATTTGTCCGTTCACGTTGTCCTAGGATTGGACAAACCGAAGGCACTATTTTGTACATAGGATAGTCCTTTCATAACTCCGTCTTCAATATTTGATCGCAACGCTAACATCCATACAGAGTGGTTTTCAGATAATGAATCTGATCCCGGTCTCTCCGTATTGACGAAGGAAAAATGGTCAAAAACTTCGATAGTCGGTGATTTAACTATCAAAGAAAAATAGATGTACAACCAACGATATTATTTCCATATGGAAATTCTATCGATCGATCATCATTCAACATTTTCCCTTTAGATTAAATTTATTATGTATCTATTCATTTTCCCATTTTCCAAACTCACTATCGAACTTGCAAATCTCAATTATCCACTGATAATTATATTTTATTTCATTTAAAAACTTTGTTTATAAATCTCAACACTTGTTTTCATTATCAAACAAGTTATTTATTTCTCACCATTCGAAATTCCCTTTCTGTTTAACTTCTATTTCAAAAACCCAATTTTCCTTTATAAATGCGTTTATTTGTAAAATCTTTACCTAAATCCATTTTTCACACCAAATGTGAAAAATATTCCCTTTATACTATCTCTTTAGTTTGATTTCGTATTTAAAACAATATCTCATTTCAATTTCTATTTATATTTCTATTTACAGAATTATTTGTATAAATTCTCCTTTTAACTTCTAACACTTAAAATCTCATTCAAATTTCCCTCTACAAATGCTGAATTCATATTCTAAAAATATCGATGTTAAAACCGATTTCCACTTCTCTATATAAGTTCGACTTATATATTTTATTTATCAAAAGATAAATATTTTACTTTATAAAATATTATTTATAAATTATTCTTCTCAAATTTTTTGTTTAAAACATATTCTATTTAAAATCTACTTTGAATCTAACTTCTCGTTGTTCTTTTATATCTTGTAAATTCCTTTCCTTAATTCTATTTATTTTCCCAAATAATTCTTTCACATTATCCTATTTATTTCATATATAAGATTCCATTTACTATCTATATAAAGATCCCTTTTATAAAATTCTATTCATTTTATAAGTATTTCCTTTTTATATAAAATCTATTGATTTTATATAAATATATATCTTTAAAATATACTTTGAAAATTTCCTTTTACGTTCCAGTATTTCTTATGGCATTTTAAAACACCATATACTAAGGATCAACATCATTCAAACACCCATAACCAACAACGGAATATAAATCACATTATATATCACAATATATGAAAAACAGTAAAATAATGTTGAGGAATCCAGTTGGATCCCTCTGACCTGTTTCCCTGCATCCACATATGTTAATCAACATAAATAACATGAAAATGAAATATTCTGATAAACAGAATCAATATTCGATTAACGATATATATATCATTATCGATAATTTCAACCAGTTAACTAGCAGTTCAACCAAACAGCCAACACACAGCAAACAGCCATCAGTTATAAGTTCTAAAAATACGTTATAAAAATATAAGAGGAGCAGAGTTAGTGAGATTTACTCACCTTGGTCACTAATCGTTAAATAACGATTTACGGTTGAGGTTCGATTCAGACGTTCTAATTTGCCGTAAATTCTCACAAGCTTCCAATGATTCCAACTTCACAAGCTTGAAGCATTTTCCAATACGATCCTAACGTGACTGGCGGCATTAAATTTTGGTAATGCATGAGTAAAATATCACATTTACCGGTTTTGTCTATATTATTTAATTAAATAAAAATTTTGATTAAATTTGTATAGGCCTCACCATACTTTCCACGGCCCAACTTCAATTCATCCCGCAAAAACACTTCTTCTATCCAAAACAAACACGCAGCTTCTTTTTTTTCTTTCTTTTTTCTAATGGCTACTACTTCACCACGTACCCACTTACCATTTGATCCCCATGCCTTCTGTAAATTCAAACTAAACAACTCCTCAACACTCCCTGCCAACACTACCTTGCTCCGTTATCTGAGAACCGTTATCTGAAGCTTCTCCGAACTCTAGTACTTTCATTTTCGTGCTCTTCCTCTCAACCCAGGGAAGACCGTAACTTGTTGTGCCTTTCTCCCCTAATACTACAACTCACACACCAATACCACTACACCACAATATATACTTCACGGGTCTAAAAAAAATGGCACCGTCCCTTTTGTGCTGAACCCGCTTCCACTCTACAAATGCTTCCACTACCCTTTACCACACCATCATCCAAATCTCTAACCATCTCTGAACTTGTCATTCCGAGCTCCTTTTATTTAACCATGACTTTCCATTTCGAAGTCTTCACTTTTTTTTTGCTCGGTTTCCGGGAACGAAAACATGAAGAAGTTCCTCTATTTATAGGTTCACGGTTTCGTGAGGGCCAAGAGTAGCAATAGTGTCAGTGGGCAGCAAAGGACTGTGTACGTTGATTAGCTTATTCACGGCAGCTTTACTTTGGCATGGAGCAATAGGCACTGCAGAAAATTAGGGTAGCTGAACAAAGGTTTTGCTTAGGTAGCTTCCATTTCGAGGCATAACCGTAGCCTGTGTTTTAGAAGAGGAAAAATATAGCTGGAAAAGAGAAAGTGTTTGCAGTTGTCTTTGATTTAACTATTTACTGCTTTTCGATAAAAGTGAGGTATGACTCTTGGGAGCAAAGAAAAGAAAATATATATTATATATATAGTTCTATATATTGATTTGGCTTAACAAGCTTGGTTCATTTCAATGTAGCCTGCGTGAGTTAAACACTCGTAGCAGGTAGGAGACAGGTTGGATACGAAGTAAAAATACGTAGGCCTGCTTGTTTTTGATCCTCAGTTCAGTTTATTATTAAATTGCAATCTTGTTGATTTGTTTTCACGTGTTTAGTTTGATCGGGTAGTCACTGTTCGTGAATGTGGAGGGATAGGATGGCTTGAAAATAGATTTGCTGAGTTTTTTCGTTTCATAGTGTTGGATGTTGAAGTTGGCTTGCACCTTTGAAAACATCGTTGGATGTTGAAGTACCATCGTAGGTTGAAATCATTTTACCAATAGTTACCCAAGTAAAAAAAACAGTAAAGTAAATAGTAACGAATAACAAAGTTAACGATTTAATCTATTTATTTTATGATGAACATTTAATGATAGTAAACTATTTTACAACCTAGCATACCATCATCATACTGATTATTTTATGTGTCCTATAAAACAAAAGATGTTAACGAAGTGCAATTATCTAACTGCTTGCTATAATCATTCATAAAAGTTGTTTTAGGGTTATAAAAATATTGTCATTTATGACTATAAGCCAATCTCTTAGACTTTTCCAGTCAATTAACTGGCCAGTGAACATAGAATGGTGACTTTTACTATTTGCTTCTAGTTCTTAGAACGTGGTCTCCTTGGTGCTAAAAATATCAACTTAACACATGAAGGGGAAGGACATGCGGCACCAAGGGCGGAACTGTGTATATGTGTCCCTTGGCTATAGCTCGGGTGAGATCTGAAAAAACGCAAGTGATCCAGTATAGTAATCTTGCCTTCAGTTATACCTTCAATATCCATTCTCTTTGGAAAAACTGGTGTATTGTTTAAATTTAGATTAGTTCTATTATTTTAAAATGTAAATGGACCAGACTACACCAAACGAAAACATGTTATATAAGATATTTAGAAAAAACACACAGATCGAATCTCATTAAACTCGAACGATATTTGAATAAGCCGAACAATAGACGAACGTTGTTCGAACAATAGGAAAACCATTAAAAAATTTATAACGAACTTTTTTATTTATTTATTTCGTATTCTATTTGAAAGTCGTACGACCATGGACTAGTCTCCTTTCACTCTCGGACCGAGTCGGACGTTGGATAATTATACAAAATTTAAAGTTCTACCACTTTTAGATTTGTATTCACGTTGGCACAGCATATCTTTTTGCAAGTTAACATCTGCATGGAATATTTTAACAACTATATCATTTAATTATTGAAGAACAACATCTGCGTTAATAATCAACAAATACAGTATTAATATTATTTTTGCAGTTTTATATTCAATGTTATTGTTCATAAGTACAATCTTAGCCCGGGACAATCTACAATCCTAGCTCCGCCCCTGTGCGGCACATATTGAAGTTGGGTTCTAGTACCAGCATTTATTTTACTTAGTATTTGCTTAATGTTTCAAACGTGCACGGTAATACTATCATGTACTTCTATTTCATACATAAATAAAAGCGTACCATATTTAAATATGTTTATTAAGGTTACCTCATTACGTAAATTTTCGTTCATGTATGGACGGCTACAGACAAAAATAAAAATACCATTGTGACGATAAATGTGCCACTATCCCAAAATTATAATAATATCGGTAGGTTGACTCATATTTTAAAACCTCAAAATATTGATATAGGGTGCAAATACTCCAAATAAAAAGTTATGTATTTAATTAATTAAAAATTTCAGTAAAACTCTAAAAATTAAATTAACATTACGTCTCAAAAGAACCTTGTCTAAATTCGAATCCAGTATGCAATTATTTCCAATAAACAGTTACGGTCGATGGACGATTCTATAGCGACTATTTGAAAATTTGATTTGAGCATAACTCACAATCTACACGACGAAATCTCGATTTTTCTCTTCCATTAGAAAAATATAGTTTACCAGCTACGAACGTTTCTTGTTTCACAGAAATCCGATTTAAAACGGCTTCTGTATATTCGTTTAAAGTTCGAATCGCCAAATTACGAACTACCACGCCATTTCGAGCTCGATTATAATTATAATATAATTATACGTTTCAACTGTCGTTTAAATAATACATTCGTTATTATAATTCAACTTAAAACTGAATTATATCTTATAAATGATCTAATTCACACAATATTGGGAATTCAGTTATTTTTGACCATTTCAAAAATAAATATATTATTCTACTATTTTTATTAATTAAATATAAATATTATTCAATTCAAGTTATCAATATCGCCAAATCGATATTTAATAATTAAATAAATTAATTATTCGGCCGTTAAAAATGCGGGACATTACAAAAATCTTACTAGGATCAACGAGCCTTACGCGAAATATAATATTTCATATCGTTATCCTAGTCCAACTTATTCATACAATGGAGTAAAACTGGCAGTGCTCCATATTTAACACCCATCATGTTATGGTGAATTTAGTTACCTCTATATATTCCAATCTAATTTAAGATTCATTTATCACATGGAGTAAAACTGGTGGTACTCCATATCGAACACTTCTCGTATTACGGTAAATTTAATTACCTCTTTTCCATTTCAATCTTATTGGAGATTCATTAAAACTCCATTTGGTTTGAATCTCCGGAGATAATTATTTAATGATTATTATTTATTGATTTTATAACTTTAGGAAATTAATTTTTTCTTTTACTGGGTTAAAGAACAAACATCATTTAAAACATCGTTCACAACAAATCCAAAATCAACTTCCATTCGCAATGGAATCTTCATGAAAATCATATTAGTTTATAATCGATATAAATTTTCACATCATACTAATACTATAAGCGGAATAACGGCAAAGCCTTTTAAATTCCTTAAATAGTAAGGGTCTTCCTTCACGGGGGTTCATCTCGATTATCTCTAAATCGATTTCCATTCGATTCCAGTTCAATTTATCAAATTAGAAAACCTCACTTCGGAAAATTCCATTAAATCTTTATGTAACACCCCACCTCCATTAAGGTCACTCACAAAGGGAATGCCTTAACTTTAGTGGAGCGTTTTTGGTAAACAGACACAGAATATCATAAGACAGATATAAAAATTTTGTAGCGGAAAATAAACAACTTTATTAAATCACCAAAATACTTTGTTACATAATACCATGAGTAATGAAACACTTATGTATTACATTATCAGAGTACATAGGTATTTAAAAGAAAAAAACATCATTCCCCATATTAAAGAGCAAGCCATATAAGAGACAGAGACTCAAGCCATACTTCAGAAGTAGCTCCTAGAAGATGATATCCAAATCCTGACTAAACCTGGGTGTTTCCTCCCTAAGGACCTGTGGGGAACGGAAGAAAAGAGGAGAAACAAACTAGGTCAGACATACGTCTGGTGAGTCCAGTAACTTTTAGCTAGTAAATAAATAAAGGTAAGCATGACAGGCATACAAAGTGGATAAGAGGATTCACGGTACGGATGACAGGTATGACCGGACAAATAAGGTAAGATGTATGCTTCACTACAAACTACTCTGCACTATTACTAGTAAAATCAAGATGGGATGATCCCTTCCGCTAACCATAATAACGATAACGATGGTGGTAGTTTCGTATATTCCAAGCTTCTGTCATAGGTGCCACCTGCTCCTATCTCAACTAGTCGTACCCACTACCCTCCTACTATAAATTGGTATACTTAGGGCATACGTCCGGGTATACCCTAACCACTAACCTAATCGATCGGCTCTCTACTCTGTAGATACCCTGTGCTGGTCCCACAACTAGTGGGCATCACTTCCCTAAAGTGGCAACCCAAGGTGTGCACAGTTATACCTACTGGTGTCACGGTCGTCTTGTACCCCTCTGCCCGGCCCATGCATGCACATGTCCCCGGTCGGTTTGCGCCGCTCACACCATCCGTCTCGTTTTGGATCTCTTACAATCAATCAGTAAGCGTGCCCCTTCCCCGCCTAGTACAGAGTTCTTTACTTTGATACCCCTCCGGGTTACTGACTGAAATGGGTCCCACACAGCATTATACAAGCTCTCCCCTATGTCTTGTATCCCCACTAGGTTTTCTACTGACTATGTATACCCTAAGGTGTCTTTAATTACATAGCCCTCAATCAGTTATGCGTACCAATAGGTATCTTTAATACATAACCCTTAATCTACCTATCGGTTATGCTTACTTATATGTATCTTTAATACATAACTCTATCTATTCCCATTAGTTATGCGTACCCATTAGGGTGTCTTTAATACATAACTTTACTATTTTGCCCCGGTTATGTATACCATTTAGGTGTCTTTAATTACATAACCCTTTTTATCCGGTTAAGTTTGTGGGCCTATATATATTAATATTACCCACCTACCCTTCAGTTGTACATAACCCTCCCACTGATTTAATCCAATTTATTTAATGGTTAAGTTTGTGGGCATATATATATTAATATTACCCACCTACTCGTCAGTTTTACTTAACCCACACACCATCCAACTCATTTTACTTAACCCTAACTTATGTCTATCATCATACATGTATTAAGTTAGGTTAAGTAGTCTTTTCTTATTACCATGTCCAATCATGGTTATATTGGGCTAGACTTCCCACATTAGGCCTACAACATGTGGATGCTGGATATGCCGGTTGGGTCCAGGCAGTCTTATTCCACAGTTGGGTCTAACCTCGTGTCTTAGCCCGAGTCGTATTCACACACTTAGACCTCTCACATTAGGTTCAACATTAGTGACTGCTGGATATGCCGGTCGGGTCCGGGCAGACTTCCACCACTAATGTAACCTAACCTCATGTCATAAGTGTTAATTAAATTTTCAGACTTTAATTGCTTAAACATTCCTCTTTTGATTAATTAAGTTAATTAATTAATCCTTTCCTTTTTATAGGTGTCAATACCTATTTTATTAACAATTTGAATTTCCTATCCATAAATGGTCATATTCAAATTATACCTTTTTTACTCAACTTTACCTATGTCATAATAGGTAATTATTTATATATTTCCCTACTAGAATTATGTATCCAATTTACATAATCACTTTGTAGACTATGCCTATTACAAATTCCCCCTTTTCCCCGTTTCTTAACTAGCGTAATCACATGCATTTTGGCGTTACCGAGGCTACAAAGTAGTCTCACCAAAACAATAAAATAAAGGGAATGACAAGGTGATAGTTTCTGCACAATTTTTGGCATAAGCATGACAACTAGGGAAAATGACATGATAACTTCGCATAGAATTATGATTCACCACATAATTAACAACTTGCATAGATTCATGATTTTGCAACATAACAACCTGCATAGGTTCATGATTTCCAACATAACAACTTGCATAGGTTCATGAATTTACAACATAATTAACATCTCACATAGGTTCATGATTCACAACATAACAACTTGCATAGGTGACTTGCATAAGTTCATGATTCACAACATAACAACATGCATAGGTGACTTGCATAGGTTCATGATTCACAACATAACAACTAGCATAGGTTCATGAAATCATAACACAATAACTTGCATAGGTAACTTGCATGATCTCATAAAAACTTGCATAGGTTCTTGATAACAACTTGCATAGATTCATGATAACAACTTGCATAGATTCATGAATTCGCAACATAATAACTTTCATAGGTAACTTGCATATGTTTATGAATTTCACTTGCATAATTTCATGATTCACCACAACAATAAACTTGTGTAATTTCATGATCCACAACAACAATAAACTTGTATAATTTAATGATCCACAACAACAATAAACTTGTATAATTTCATGATCCACAAAAAAAAATAAACTTGCATAACTATAAACAACATATACCCAAATCATAGTCTACCACAATTCACTTTTATCTATTTAAACCTAAAAGTGACTAGAACTCACAAAAAAAGGGGTCTTGAGTTCTGGGATCTGAATTCTATAATTGATTAGCGTTCCCTTGTTGTAGACAATTTCGTTGTTGAGATTAGACTTTGATTTGATTTGAAGTGTTGTCTTTAATTTGCTTGTAGTTGGTGGAGGCTATTCTATATTTTGGAGAGATAGTATGATGGCCATTGATATAATTTTTGATTAGGTTTAGGGTTTGAGCCTATATGTGTTTTTATAGATTAGTTAGATTAATATAGGCCATCCGATCAACCTAGAACTAACCAAAACCATTCAATCCAGATTAGAACTATCTAGAAACCCTAATGACTCGGTAACTAGTTAGAAATGACTCAGCACTGACTCACTGTTCGAATCAGAGTCTCAGAAATCTGTGCAGGTTTTCTGCCCGACATGGGCACACTTCCCAAGTGCGCCAGTGCAATTTTGCATGGGCGCACATCCCAAGTGCGCCAGTGCAATTTTGTTCTGGCACACTTCCCAAGTGAGCCAGTGCATTCTGGCCTGTTTCTGGTTTTTCTGCCTAACTTCGTTCGTCCATATCTTCTTCATATGGTATCCGTTCTTCGCAAACTCGGACTCTATCTCAACCAGAATTCCGAGACGAACGCAATGGCGTAACCCATTTCCCTTAATTCTCAGATTTACAATTAAGTATTCTTAAATTTAGTTAACTTGATTATTCAAAAATTCGGGGTGTTACATTATCCCCTACTTAAAGGATTTCGTCCCCGAAATCTTCAAGTTAAGAAGAATGTGTCCTACCATCCAATCACCCATCTACTCAACCATCATCCACAAGCATCCGTTGTCCTTAGAAAACTTCTAATGTTGTATGAACATATGCAAAAGTGTGTGTATATGTTCCTTATCTAATGAAAAGATTAGGCGGTCCCCTGATTCAGTTGACTTCCTTAATGCGAATTATGTCTGTGTCATGAGTCCATTATGTATGCAAGTAAACCTATTACATCATATAAGTTCTATATGTGTGCACACACATTAATCCAAATGTAACATACATATGCTAACTCATCCATTATACATCCATTACCCTAAATACGCACACATTTTTATCTACAATATGAAAGTGATTTGAGCCGATCTTGTGCCTAATGTGTGTGTAAATGCATCCATAGGTAACCAATAGCAAACACTTGAATCCACTTGCAACAATCAAACATAACATGTCTCAAACACATGTTTACATCCATGGATTTCCTATCTAAAGGTCGAAGATTCGGTTGATGGGATATAAACAAATGATATACTAAAACAAAAGCTATGTTCCCATTTGGCATCGGTTAAGAGAATAATTCCCTAAGTCTCAGCCCCGAAGACCGAAATAAACATCAAACTGACACTCAGAGAATTACCCCCATTAAACAATGCCAAAACTGGAAATCTACTTCATGCTTCGAGTAAAGACCCTTATCCTTCAAAAATATTCAGATATTTACAGACTACTAGTACAGATCAGATTACAGAATGATTTTCAAAAAGCTAAGCATCACAGACCCTTGCGGGTCACAAGAAACTTTGGGGGTCTTCCCATGAAAAGTTAGAAACTTAACGACCCTCCTCTAGAAATCTAGAACGACCCGCTACATAGAAAGATGGTCCATTTAGAACCAACCCTTATTCCATAAACTTGAGCAAACAAATGTCACATTCAAATTTTTGACACCTAACACAAATAATTTCAACCCCTTACAAATCACCAATAAATGAGCTGAACCACCAAAGGGGTTTGAAACAACTATAGGATCAGAAACAAGACTAGCATTAAAGTGCAGAGTCTCAATGCCAGAATCCAAAAGAGTCTTAACTTCATAATCAGATAAGGAAATTAAACCTTTTACATAAATTTTTCCTATCTCTATCCATCTGTTACGAGAGCATCCACCTACCCTCTAGAAGATTCTACCCTCAGATGTCCTATCTCATGGCACCGAAAACAACCAACCTTCTTACATGTTAACAAGTCTTTCTCTTAAGTAGCCCCTATCGCGCGGAAAACCCTTCGAAGCCTGAAAGAGGATTAGCCGTAGATGGAATAACTGCGGCTACATATGGAAGTTAGGCACTTCTTTGCCCTTCGATAGACGCCATAGTCTCATCATGCCTACGGGACCATGTCGCGATGAGGTTACCTCCCAGAAAGCCAGGAGCCCCGGAGACTCAGAAAAGAAGGAAAACAAGGATTAAATGGAAAATCAGAAGATAGACATATGGCTTTTCGGGGATTTTTTTTTTCAAAACAGGCTTTCCTTTTTTAAAATACTTTCTTTTAAAACCTTATTGAAAAATATTTTCAAAACTTTTATCTAATTTGGTAACCTTCAGCTCTGATACCAAGTGTAACACCCTACCTCCATTAAGGTCACTCACAAAGGGAATGCCTTAACTTTAGTGGAGCGTTTTTGGTAAACAGACACAAAATATCACAAGACAAATATAAAAATTTTGCAGCGGAAAATAAACAACTTTATTAAATCACCAAAATACTTTGTTACATAATACCATGAGTAATGAAACACTTATGTCTTACATTATCAGAGTACATAGGTATTTAAAAAAAACATCATTCCCCATATTAACGAGCAAGCCGAATAAGAGACAGAGACTCGAGCCATACTTCAAAAGTAGCTCCTAGAAGATGATATCCAAATCCGGACTAAACCTGGGTGTTTCCTCCCTAAGAACCTGGGGGGAAACGGAAGAAAAGAGGCGAAACAAACTAGGTCAGACATACGTCTGGTGAGTCCAGTAACTTTTAGCCAGTAAATAAATAAAGGTAAACATGACAGGCATACAAAGTGGATAAGAGGATTCACGGTACAGATGGCAGGTATGACAGGACAAATAAGGTAAGATGTATGCTTCACTACAAACTAATCTGCACTATTACTAGTAAAATCAAGATGGGATGATCCCTTCCGCTAACCATAATAACGATAACGATGGCGGTAGTTTCGTGTATTCCTAGCTTCTGTCATAGGTGCCGCCTGCTCCTATCTCAACTAGTCGTACCCACTACCCTCCTACTATAAATTGGTAGACTTAGGGCATACGTCCAGGTACACCCTAACCACAACCCTAATCGATCGGCTCCCTACTCTATAGATACCCTGTGCTAGTCCCACAACTAGGGGGTATCACTTCCCTAAAGTGGCAACCCAAGGTGTGCACAGTTATACCTACTGGTGTCACGGTCGTCTTGTACCCCTCTGCCCGGCCCATGCACGCACATATCCCCGGTCGGTTTGCGCCGCCCACACTATCCTTCTCATTTTGGATCTCTTACAATCAATCAGCAAGCGTGCCCCTTCCCCGCCTAGTACGGAGTTCTTTACTTTGATACCCCTCCGGGTTACTAACTGAAATGGGTCCCACACAACATGATACAATCTCCCCCCTATGTCTTGTATCCCCACTAGTTTTTCTACTGACTATGTATACCCTAAGGTGTCTTTAATTACATAGCCCTCAATCAGTTATGCGTACCAATAGGTGTCTTTAATACATAACCCTTAATCTACCTATCGGTTATTCTTACCTATAGTGTCTTTAATACATAACTCTATCTATTCCCATTAGTTATGCGTACCCCTGAGGATGTCTTTAATACATAACTTTACTATTTTTCCCCGGTTATGTATACCATTTAGGTGTCTTTAATTACATAACCCTTTTTATCCGGTTAAGTTTGTGGGCCTATATATATTAATATTACCCACCTACCCTTCAGTTGTACTTAACCCTCCCACTGATTTAATCCAATTTATTTAATGGTTAAGTTTGTGGGCCTATATATATATATTAATATTACCCACCTACCCGTCAGTTGTACTTAACCCACACAACATCCAACTCATTTTACTTAACCCTAACTTATGTCTATCATCACACATGTATTAAGTTAGGTTTAGTAGTCTTTTCTTATTACCATGTCCAATTATGGTTATATTGGGCTAGACCTCCCACATTAGGCCTGCAACATGTGGATGCTGGATATGCCGCTCCGGTCCGGGCAGTCTTATTCCACAGTTGGGTCTAACCTCGTGTCTTAGCCCGAGTCGTATTCACACACTTAGACCTCTCACATTAGGTTCAACATTAGTGACTGCTGGATATGCCGGTCGGGTCCGGGCAGACTTCCACCACTAATGTAACCTAATCTCGTGTCATAAGTGTTAATTAAATTTTCAGACTTTAATTGTTTAAACATCCCTCTTTTGATTAAATAAGTTTATTAATTAATCCTTTCCTTTTTATAGGTGTCAATACCTATTTTATTAACAATTCGAATCTCCTATCCATAAATGGTCATATTCAAATTATACTATTTTTACTCAACTTTACCTATGTCATAATAGGTAATTATTTATATATTTCCCTACTAGAATTATGTATCCAAATTACATAATCACTTTGTAAACTATGCCTATTACAAATTCCCCTTTTCCCCCATTTCTTAACTAGCGTAATCATGTGCATTTTGGCGTTATCGAGGCTACAAAGTAGCCTCACCACAACAAACAAATAAAGGGAATGACAAGGTGATTGTTTCCGTACAATTTTTCGCATAAGCATGACAACTAGGCAAAATGACATGATAACTTCGCATAGAATTATGATTCACCACATAATTAACAACTTGCATAGATTCATGATTTTGCAACATAACAACTTGCATAGGTTCATGATTTTAAACATAACAACTTGCATAGGTTCATGAATTAACAACATAATTAACATCTCACATAGGTTCATGATTCACAACATAACAACTTGCATAGGTGACTTGCATAAGTTCATGATTCACAACATAACAACATGCATAGGTGACTTGCATAGGTTCATGATTCACAACATAACAACTAGCATAGGTTCATGAAATCATAACACAATAACTTGCATAGGTAACTTGCATGATCTCATAAAAACTTGCATAGGTTCTTGATAACAACTTGCATAGATTCATGATAACAACTTGCATAGATTCATGAATTCGCAACATAATAACTTGCATAGGTAACTTGCATAGGTTTATGAATTTCACTTGCATAATTTCATGATTCACCACAACAATAAACTTGTGTAATTTCATGATCCACAACAACAATAAACTTGTATAATTTCATGATCCACAACAACAATAAACTTGTATAATTTCATGATCCACAACAAAAATAAACTTGCATAACTACAAACAACATGTACCCAAATCATAGTCTACAACAATTCACTTTTATCTATTTAAACCTAAAAGTGACTAGAACTCACAGAAAAAGGGGTCTTGAGTTCTGGGATCTGAATTCTGTAATTGATTAGCGTTCCCTTGTTGTAGACAATTTCGTTGTTCAGATTAGACTTTGATTTGACTTGAAGTGTTGTCTTTAATTTGCTTCTAGTTGGTGGCGGCTATTTTAGGTTTTGGAGAGATAGTATGACAACCATTGATATAATTTTTTATTAAGTTTAGGGTTTGAGCCTATATGTGTTTTTATAGAGTAGTTAGATTAATATAGGCCATCCGATCAACCTAGAACTAACCACAACCATTTCGTCCAGATTAGAACAATCCAGAAACCCTAATGACTCAGTAACTAGTCAGAAATGACTCAGAACTGACTCACTGTTCGAATCAGATCCTCAGAAATCTGTGCATGGGCGCACTTCCCAAGTGCGCCAGTGCAATTTTGTTCTGGCACACATCCCAAGTGCGCCAGTGCATTCTAGCATGTTTCTGGTTTTTCTGCCTAACTTCATTCGTCCATATCTTCTTCATACGTTATCCGTTCTTCGCAAACTCGGACTCTATCTCAACCAGAATTCCAAGACGAACGCAATGGCGTAACCGTTTCCCTTAATTCTCACATTTACAATTAAGTATTCATAAATTTATTTAATTTGATTATTCAAAAATTCGGGGTGTTACACTTTTTTTAAAAAATTATTCTATCAACTTCATTTACAACTGGGTTTAAGAAGGGTGTTATTAAAGACACCATTCACGACAAACCCAAAATCCAATTTGATATTAATTACGAGGCTTTGAATAGAAAATGTATCGGCTTATATTCAATACCAAATTCTGAAACCAACGGATACCATATTGGAAAAATGATATCTATATCTTCCAAACTCCCCACAACATTATCCGTGTAATTACAGAATCCACTATTAAAAATATCCGAAGATAATTTCCATTCAAATCCAGTCCAATTCATATTTTGGAAAATTCTAGTAATGTTTAGACCATTCACAATCCAATATGTTATTTAAAACTACTGGGTTCTTAAACTCTGGTTGTTAACCAGCTCATTAAGATAAAAATATCATTTGTCTTTCCAAAACTTGGAATATTTCATCCAAAATCTTTTCAAATCATTTATTATGATTTAACATAATTTATTCATATTTTAAATAATTTTATTAAGACACTTACAGTAAGTTTCCAATTCCGGCCACCGAACTACATCCATGACGACATTTTCTGAAACTGCTTTAGACTTATTTTGAAGTCAAATCGTTGGATTTCAAAACATCTTATTCCATTTGAAATTTCATTTTATTTTGGACAAAATGCTTTTAGTTTCAGGAGAATTCGACTATCGGATCTCCCAGAACGTCAATTCGACGTTACGGTTTGAATTTCGTGAACAATTGCTACGCGACACGTCCTATTCAAACAAAAATTGATTTATAAATAAAAATAAATCGAAATGCTTCCAATATATTTTATAAATTATATAAAAGATATATAATCATCATTGGAAATTCTATTCCAATCATTTGTTTTCAAAATCTAATATCTCAATGTCAAGTCATTTTAATATAATTTTAATCGTTAAAATAATAAATTTTTTAAACTTGTTATTTTACATCCAAAATTTCCTGAAATTCATTATAAAAATAAACAAGAAACTTTCGAAAAGAAATTTCTTTTAAAACGCTTTCTACATAGCCTAACTGAACTTCATTTTAAAAATTACTATTCATTTCGAAAACAAAACTTTGATATGCCTTAAGTATGTGAAATTTACTTCAAAACCATTCGCTACAGTTAAGAATATCCATCTATATTTTTATAACTTCGCTTTCATCCAAAATGTGATTTTAAAATCAAAACTCGATTTTTCATTAAATATTATAGTATTAAATTATTCAATTTTATTCCGGATTAGAATGAAATTTAAGCAAATACCATATAATTCCATTTATATGGATTTCACACAACATATGTATTCAACAATAGTTGTAAACAACTATTAAACTTCCAATTCCCATCTAGAGTGCAACTACACCCATATAAGCCTTAAATAAAAATAATTAACGCTTATATCGGTTTGTCAATCAACCTATTAGCATACAAACTAAACACTCGGGATTAGTGTAAATCAAATATCATCCCAATACCCGTGTAGGGTTTTCATCACAAACTAGAGATTCTTATCTACACACTTGGCATATGTGTAAAATTATCTGCCCGTCAATTTCTTATTGAAATCATTTTGGGCACAATTGGTACACTTCAAAATAACTCTAACTCGGAATCTTTACCCTTAGCCAGCGAAGCTCTACCGCGGATCTCCCCCCTAATCTTAGATGGGTCTGGTTGCTTCTCCATTTAATTGTTTGTTGCTTTAGTTGCTACGATTCATGGTTGGAAAGGTGATGGTTAGAGGTCTATCGTTGGGTCTTGAACCAAGCATCCCAGTGTAACGAAGGATATCACAGACCCACCGGACTAGAAGCTTCTCAAGCTCAAGCATTTACTTTTCTAGTTAGAGACCAACATCTTGGGACCAACATATCTATCTGCCTAGCTTTGGTAAACTTCCCCTAGCCTTAGAACAGAGAAAGTAGAACCTTGATAACAACCCATTGGTGCTCCCTCTGACACAAGGAAGGATGCGGTGGGAAGGAAGCAGTCTGTAACACCCCGTATTTTCGGTGAACATAAGAATGACAAATCAGAGAATAATTAAATTGTAATAGAATAATTAAGGGAAGCGGGTTACGCCGTTGCATTCGCTTCGAAATTCTGCTTGGAATAGAGTCCTAGTTTGCGTAAATCGGACTCCGTATGAAGAAGATATGGCCTTCAGAAGTTTCAACAAAAACCAGCCCGAAATTCAAATTTCAGATTTCGAAATTAAAATCAGACACTCGGGCTGGGCGGGAAAATTCCTGCCTAGGACCCAGGTCGACACTAGGGTCGACCTGGGTAAATAGGTCGACACTAGGGTCGACCTTAGGGTCGACCTCCCCCCATTTCCAGATCCATGGATAGATGCATTTTTTTGTATTTAGATGCCTTTCTTACCGGATTCGTGAGCTCTAACCTATTTAAACACCCCCAAACCTAGCTTTCTCTCCACACAATTTCATTCTGCCTATATTTTGCCTCTATTCTAATTAAAAATAAAAAATGGCATCGCTACTCTGCTGGAATCAAAACTAGAACTAGTGCATCTTCTTCCAATCTGAATAGAATTAAAAAGAGAATCAAATTTAAAACGATTAGTCTATGCCAAAGGAGCGCTATTCAGTGTCAGAATACAGATCCCAAAAATCAAGATTTTCCTTTTCAATCGTGAGTACAGTTATTTTCAGATATAAAGTTTAATAATGATCTTGACATTTTTGTGAATCTGGATCTGAGGTTATGCATACTTTTCTATGGATCTATCTTGATTGTGACTGTTCTGTATTTGTTCCCTCTTTTCTTCCTTTTTGTTTATAGCCAGGCTACCATGAGCCTGCGCCAAATCTCATAAGAGATTAACGCACGAACGCTAAATTTTGGGGAAAATAATGGATAATGCATAATTGGACATGAATGATCTTTGACTGATTTGAGAAATGGACATATGTTGTAAATTAGATCTAGATCTGTGCATACTCTATAATTTGGAAGAAGAGGAATCATTGTATGATAACATGTGACTTGAAACTTGGGACATAACGCATGTTTAAAATTAAGATCTGATTTTGAGATGTTATAATTTTAAGATCTAGATTTTTGGGCATATTTTTATGTAACGATTCATGATTTGAAAAAAAAAAAAAGAATATGTGACTTAGGCGTAGAGACCCATATTATACTAGGATAACTATCAATGTGAATACGCCTAAAAGTGGATTTTTGGATAATTGGCATCAAAGGCTATAACTTGGCAAAATTCATAGAGTATATCATGATTTGGGGCTTTTAGAAAATATTCTGTACTTTGCAAAGTTTAACTAAAAATTTGGGCATATGTTGTATTATGAATTATGACCATGATTTAGGCATGAAAGTTTAGGCTTAATTTATGATTAGGCAAGATATGTAAATAGAATTTTGGAAATATATAATCTGCTAAATCTGATATCTGTTGAATTGCCTAATCTGCTAATCTGTTGAATCGCCAAATCTGCAAGATCTGCTATCTGTTGAATTACCTAATCTGCTAATCTGTTGAATCGCCTAATCTACAAAATCTGTTACCTGTTGAATTACCTAATCTGCTAATCCGTTGAATCGCCTAATCTGCTAGATCTGTTATCTGTTGAATTGCCTAATCTGTTGAAAGCTAAATAATTATAATTTGGGTATGAAAATCCATAGGCTCGATTTAAGAATGAGTAAAAATATGGAAATTTGATTAATCTGTTGTAACCTATAAAGAAGTTTAATCTATTAAATGGACATAATTAGTCTGATATCTGTATAATCTGTATTGGAATAAATGGGCTATGACACGAGGTTAGACTCTGTTTGCGGTAGAAGCCTGCCCGGAACCAGCCGGCTCAACCAGCAACCGCAAACTGTCAGTCTAATGTGAGAGGTCGCAGGCATAACTAAAATATTCTTTGACACGAGGTTAGGTCTGGCTTGTGGCAGAACTCTGCCCAGAACCGTCCGGCCCATCCAGCGGCCACAAGATACCGACCTAATGTGAGAGGTCTATGCATTAATATTTAATTAATGCAAATTTAAGAGAAATGTGGTGTCCAAAAACGTGTTGGTTGGATAGGGTTAAACCAACTGGACTGATGAATCTAATAAACCTGTTTCGTGAATCTGTAGGCCCAATACAAAGTTAGACAATCTATAAGTCTGTTAAGTCCGTACATCTGATCTGTTAATCTGAAAACTTGTTAACTTGATTATCTGATCTGTGAACTAGTAATCTGAACTCTGTCTGAAATTTGTAAACAAGTTCATCTGAAATCTGTTAGTCTAGGGACACAAGGTTAGGAGGGGAATTACTTGTGTCATCTGTTGTGTGGAACCCAAATTTGTCAGTAACCCTTTCGGGTATCAAAACTTTGACCCACGCTATGTAGGGGTCCGGGCACGCTTACTGAACTAATTATAAGCGCTTCATTCTGATAATGACGAGGGGTGTTGATGGCGCGTTCCAACCGGGTCATGTGCATGCATGGATTTCGTAAGCTGTGAGGATGTTAGACACCGTGACATCTGTAAATAGGTATGTGCCAATAAGTTGCCACTTTAGGGAGTGATACACCCTACTGTAGGGCCAACACAGGGTATTTATGTATTAGGGAGCCTATCGCTTGGGGGTAGGACTTAGGGTACACTTAGTTCTGTCTGTTTATATGGGTACCGTCTGTTTCTGTTGGGTGGTAACACCTGTCTGTTTCTGCGTGGTACCGTCTGTTCGGGTGGTAAAGGTCCATTACTAGTGTACACCTAATTCTAGCATTCTGTTTCTATAGAGATTATTCTGTTTCCGTTTCTATTTCAGTTTAGACATTAGGGTACACGTAGTTCTGTCTGTTCTATGGGTATCGTCTGTTTCTGTTGGGTGATAACACCTGTCTGTTTCTGTGTGGTACCGTCTGTTTGGGTGGTAAAGGCCCATTACTAGTGTACATCTAACTCTCACATTCTGTTTCCATAAGGATTATTCTGTTTCCGTCTCGGATTCCATTTCTGATTCTGTTTCCGTACCTTCTGTCTGTTTAGGTGGTAAAGACCCATTATTAGTATTCTGTTTCCGTACCTTCTGTCTGTTGGGGTGGTAAAAGCCCATTATTAGCATTTTGTTTTTGTACCGTCTGTCTCTGTTCGGGTGGTAAAGGCCCATTACTAGCATTCTGTTTCTGTAAAGATTATTCTGTTTCCGTTTCTGTTTCAGTTTAGACTTTAGGGAAACACCTAGTCCTGTTACACTAGTATTAGTGCAGAGAAGTGAAAACTAAGTAAGAAGCTTAGCTTAGCCTATATCATTCCATTTCTACTGTTAACCTGCTATTCCTGTTACGGTTATCTCTCATCCAGTTTTATTTACATGTCATGAAACTATTATCTATTTATATGCTGAAAGTCACTGGACTCACCAGACTTATGTCTGACCTAGTTTGTTTTGCCTCTTTTCTTCCATTCCCCCCCCCCAAGTTCTCAGGGTGGAAACATAGGAGCTTGATTCTGATTCTCTTTGCTTGAAGTGTTTGAAGTATTGCTTGCCTTTGGCTCTATCTTTCCATGGCAGTTTATGTTAGGGATTACGACTTTAAAAACTATGCATTCTGAAGGCTTTTGTACAAGACCGAAACTTATGTACTTGAATTCCGATATTGTGATTTTGAAAGATGTAACTAAACTCATTTCTTTTTCTGTTGTAATAAAGTTATAAAATTTTCAAGTACTACTTTATCTGTCTTGTAAATTTCTATTCTGTCTACTGAAAACGCTCCACCAAAGTTAAGGCATTCCCTTTGCGAGTGACCTTAATGGAGGTGGGGTGTTACACTTGGTATCAGAGCTGAAGGTTACCAGATTTGATAAAAAGTTTTTGAAAACTATTTTCAAAAAGGTTTAAAAAGGAAGTATTTCAAAAGTAGAGTTAAGTTTGAAAAACATAATCCCCAAAGCCATATGCCTATCTTTCTATCCTTTGTTTTGAATCTTTCCTTTTGTTTCGTTTCAGCATGTCTGGCGATCTTAACATTCCAGAGGGCGTACCGATACCTGGCTGGTTCAGGAGGTACCTAGAAGCTAGGGCTAATGATGCAGGCCCAACAAACGTCCCTCCTCCCCCAACTGCAGTGGTTCCTCCTCCTCCTCCGCACGTGAATACTTTCCCGAAGATATGTAGAAACTTTCGATCCATGGGTGGGAAGAACTTTAACGGAACTGAATCCTTCGTGGAGGCAAGGAACTGGCTCAAAGAAAACCGAGGATTTATTCGTTATCTTCGAGGTGGACGATAGGCAGAAGATATAGTTGGCGGTATGGTTGCTTAATGACGAAGCTTCTTTTTGGTGGGAGGTCACAAATGGAGAGCGTCCAGTAGAGAGATAGATGGATTTCAGGCATAGGTTCGAGTTGAAATTTCTCTCACGAGCGGAAGAGAGTCTATACGTAAAGAGGTTCTTGTCGTTGAAGCAGGGGAATTTATCAGTGAGAGAGTACGTCAACAAGTTTAATCAGTTGGCGAGATTGGGCTTAGATTTGGTAAATACACCGCATAAGAAGGCACTAAGGTTTGCCAAAGGTTTGAACGAGCCGCTACACGGATTGGCAATGTCCCACATTCCTATGGGGGCTACCTTCGAGAAATTAGTTGACATGGCATTGATGCATGAAGAGGAAACTAAAAGTGAGAAGAAAGAATAAAATCTTGAAGGACCACAGAACAAGAAGGTGGGGCCCAAAAAGGAAACACAAAAGAAGGATGAGAAGAATGAAGATAAGAAGGAGAAGAAGTGCTTTACTTGTGGAAGCTCGACCCATCTGAACAAGGATTGCAGAAAGAGGAAGGGCACTTGCTTCAACTGTGGAGAAATGGGGCACTTCACTAGGGACTGCCCAAAGAAACGAGGACAAGGGCAGAGGGCAGGACCAACTTCTGGAGGGAAGGCGAATACCCTCGAGGCTGGTGGATAGGATAGAAATAGGAAAACTTTATGTAGAAGGTTTATCCTTATTTGATTGTGGAGTTAAAACTCTTTCTGATTCTGGCATTTTGATTCTGTAATTGAAAATCTGCACTTTAATACTAGTCTTATTTCTGATCCCGCTGTAGACTCAGACACATAAGGGTTATGACTCATCTGTTTGTGATAAGTTGGGGTTTGAGGGTATCTGTGTTGGACGTTAAGTTGACTATGACGCATACATTCTGGGTTTATATCATGCTTAGTTTCCTAAGAATCATTTGATAATCTGATCTGTACCAGTAGTCTGTAAGTATCTGAATATTTCTGATAAGGTTAAGGGTTTTTACTCGAAGCGTGATGTAGATTTCTAGTTGGACATTGGTTTAATGGGTGTAGTTCTCTGAGTGTCAATCTGATGTTGATTTCGGTCTTCGGGGTTGATACCTAGGGGGTTATTCTCTTAAACCGATGTCTAATGGGAACCTAGCTTTTGTTTTAATTGTACTTGCTTCTATCCCTCGACTTTATCCTATCGAACGAATCTTCAACCTTTAGGTAGAAACTAATGAGTGTAAACAAGTGTTTGAGACATGTTATGATTGATGGTTGCAAGTGGATGAAAGTGGTTGCTCGTGGATTCATATACACACACTAGGCACTAGATCGGCTCAAAAACACTCTCATACTACATATGGATGTGTGTGCATTTTTAAAATTTTTATGGATGCAAAATGGTTGACTCAGCACATGGATGTTGCATATGAATGAATGGATATGTACTCATATAGAAATGATATGTATCAAATAGGAAAATTGCATACATGTTGGACTCACGGCACTGACATAATTCGCATTAAGGAGGTCAACTGAATCAGTGGACTGCCTAATCATTGCATTAGATAAGGAACATATACACACACTTTTCCATATGTTCATACAACATTAGAAGTTTTCTAAGGACAATGGATGCTTGTGGATGATGGTTGAGTAGATGGGTGATTGGATGGTAGGACACATTCTTCCTAACTTGAAGATTTCGGGGATGAAATCCTTTAAGGAGGGGAGAATGTAACACCCCGTATTTTCTGTGAACGTAAGAATGACAAACCGGAGAATAATTAAGTTATAACAGAATAATTAAGGGAAACAAGTTATGCCATTGCGTTTGTCTCGAAATTCTGCTTGGAATAGAGTCCAAGTTTGCATAAATCGGACTCCGTATGAAGAAGATATGGCCTTCAGAAGTTTCAATAAAAACCAGCCCGAAATTCAAATTTCAGATTTCGAAATTCAAAACAGACACTCGGGCTAGGCGGGAAAATTCCCGCCCAGGACCCAGGTTGACACTAGTGTGGACCTGGGTAATTAGGTCGACACTAGGGTCGACCTCCCCCCATTTCCAGATCCGTGGATAGATGCATTTTTCTGTATTTAGACGCCTTTCTGATCGGATTCGTGAGCTCTAACCAATTTAAACACCCCCAAACCTAGCTTTCTCTCCACACAATTTCATTTTGCCTCTATTCTAGTTAAAAATAAAAAATGGCGTCGCTACTCTGCTGGAATCAAAACTAGAACTAGTGCATCTTCTTCCAATCTGAATAAAATTAAAAAGAGAATCAAATATAAAACGATTAGTCTACGCCAAAGGAGCGCTATTCAGTGTCAGAATACAGATCCCAGAAATCAAGATTTACCTTTTCAATCGTGAGTACAGTTATTTTCAGATATAAAGTTTAATAATGATCTTGACATTTTTGTGAATCTGGATCTGAGGTTATCCAAACTTTTCTATGGATCTATCTTGATTGTGACTGTTCTGTATCTGTTCCCTCTTTTCTTCCTTTTTGTTTATAGCCAGGCTACCATGAGCCTGCGCCAAATCTCATAAGAGATTAACGCACGAACGCTAAATTTTGGGACAAATAATGGATAATGCATAATTGGACACGACTGATCATTGACTGATTTGAGAAATGGAAATATGTTGTAAATTAGATCTAGATCTGTGTATACTCTATAATTTGGAAGAAGAGGAATCATTGTATGATAACATGTGACTTGAAACTTGGGGACATAACACATGTTTAAAATTAAGATCTGATTTTGAGATGTTACAATTTAAAGATCTAGACTTTTGGGCATATTTTTATGTAACGATTCATGATTTGAAAAAAAAAAAAGAATAAGTGACTTAGGCATAGAGACCCATATTATACTAGGATAACTATCAATGTGAATACACCTAAAAATGGATTTTTGGATAATTGGCATTAAAGGCTATAACTTGGCATAATTCATAGAGTATATCATGATTTTGGGCTTTTTAGAGAATATTCTGTACTGTGCAAAGTTTAACTACAAATTTGGGCATATATTGTATTATGAATTATGACCATGATTTAGGCATGAAAGTTTAGGCTTAATTTATGATCAGGCAAGATATGTAAATAGAATTTTGGAAATATATAATCTGATAAATCTGTTATCTGTTGAATTGCCTAAACTGCTAATCTGTTGAATCGCCTAATCTGCTAGATCTGTTATCTATTGAATTGCCTAATTTGCTAATCTGTTGAATCGCCTAATCTGCTAGATCTGTTATCTGTTGAATGGCCTAATCTGTTGAAAGCTAAATAATTGTAATTTCGATATGAAAATCCGTAGGCTCAATTTAAGATTGAGTAAAAATATGGAAATTTGATTAATTTGCTGTAACCTGGAAAGAAGTTTAATCTGTTAAATGGACATAATTAGTCTGATATCTGTATAATCTATATTGGAATAAATGGGATATGACACGAGATTAGACTCTGTTTGCGGTAGAAGCCTGCCCGAAACCAGCCAGCTTAACCAGCAACCGCAAACTGTTAGTCTAATATGAGAGGTCGTAGGCATTACTAAAATATGCTTAGACATGAGGTTAGGTCTGGCTTGTAGCAGAAGTCTACCCAGAACCGCCCGACACATCAAGCGGCCACAAGCTACCGACCTAATGTGAGAGGTCTATGCATTAATATTTAATCAATGCAAATTTAAGAGAAATGTGGTGTCTAAAAACGTGTTGGGTGGATAGGGTTAAACCAACTGGACTGATGAATCTAATAAACCCGTTTCGTGAATCTGTAGGCCCAATACAAAGTTAGACAATCTGTAAGTCTGTTAAGTCCGTACATCTGATCTGTTAATCTGAAAACTTGTTAACTTGATTATCTGATCTGTGAACTAGTAATATGAACTCTGTCTGAAATCTGTAAACAAGTTAATCTGAAATATGTTAGTCTGGGGACACAAGGTTAGGAGGAGAATTACTTGTGTCATCTGTTGTGTGGAACCCATATTAGTCAGTAACCCTTTCTGGTATCAAAACTTTGACCCCACGCTATGTAGGGTCCGGGCACGCTTACTGAACTAATTATAAGCGGTTCATTCTGATAATGGCGAGGGGTGTTAATGGCGTGTTCCAACCGGGTCATATGCGTGCATGGATCCGGTCTGCTAAGAGGATGTAAGACACCGTGACATCTGTAAATAGGTCTGTTCCAATAGGTTGCCACTTTAGGTAGTGATACACCCTACCGTGGGGCCGACACAGCGTATTTACGTATTAGGGAGCCGATCACTTGGGGGTAGGACTTAGGGTACACTTAGTTCTATCTGTTTCTGTGGGTACCGTCTGTTTCTGTTGGGTGGTAACACCTGTCTGTTTCTGCGTGGTACCGTCTGTTCGGGTGGTAAAGGCCCATTACTAGTGTACACCTAATTCTAGCATTCTGTTTCTGTAGAGATTATTCTGTTTCCGTTTTTGTTCCAGTTTAGACATTAGGGTACACCTAGTTCTGTCTGTTCTGTGGATACCATCTTTTTTTGTTGGGTTGTAACACCTGTCTGTTTCTGCGTGGTACCGTCTGTTTGGGTGGTAAAAGGCCATTACTAGTGTACACTTAACTCTAACATTCTGTTTCCACAGAGATTATTTTGTTTCCGTCTTGGATTCCAATTCTGATTATGTTTCCGTACCCTCTGTTTGTTTGGGTGGTAAAGGCCCATTATTAGTATTATGTTTCCGTACCATCTGTCTGTTGGGGTGGTAAAAGTCCAATATTAGCATTTTGTTGTTGTACCGTCTGTCTCTGTTCGGGTGGTAAAGGCCCATTACTAGCATTCTGTTTCTGTAAAGATTATTCTGTTTCCGTTTCAGTTTAGACATTAGGGTAACACCTAATCCTGTTACACTAGTATTAGTGCAGAGAAGTGAAAACTAAGTAAGAAGCTTAGCTTAGCCTATATCATTCTGTTTCTTCTGTTAACCTTCTATTCCTTTTACGGTTATCTCTCACCCAGTTTTATTTACATGTTATGATACTATTATCTATTTGTATGCTGAAATTCACTGGACTCACCAGACTTATGTCTGACCTAGTTTGTTTCGCCTCTTTTCTTTCGTTCCCCCCTAGGTTCTCAGGGTGGAAACATAGGAGCTTGGTTCTGATTCTCTCTGCTTGAAGTTTTTGATGTATTGCTTGGCTTTGGCTCTATCTTTCCATGGAAGTTTATGTTGGGGATTATGGCTTTAAAAACTATGCATTCTGAAGTCTTTTGTACAAGACCGATATTTATGTACTTGAATTCCAATATTGTGATTTTGAAAGATGTAACTAAACTCATTTATGTTTCTGTTGTAATAAAGTTATAAATTTTTCAAGTACTACTTTATCTGTCTTGTAAATTTCTGTTATGTCTACTAAAAACGATCCACCAAAGTTAAGGCATTCCCTTTGCGAGTGACCTTAAAGGAGGTGGGGTGTTACACAGTCCTAGCCTCTGTCCAGCCAAGCGAAGTACTATGCCGGGGCGAGTTGGTGCATACCGGAAAAGAAATTGCTCCAAAGAAATATATTGGGGTTCCCAATGCTTCTAGGTGATCCGGTATTGGGCTTCGCTGGTTTGGACCCTGAAAGACAAGGTCCAGTGGAAGAGGCAGGTCGGGCAAGTTGCAGACCTGAGATAGAGCAATCTCTTATGTGAGCGCATGGGAAAAGTATATGCATGGGCATGCACCTGGAGAAGACCCTCCATAGATAAAGATTTTGGTCAAAGTTTTCATTGATAATATTAGTTGAATATTTTTTTGAAAGATTTTTGTCAAAGTTTTCATTCATGCCTAATCTATATCGAGTAGACCTTGTTGTTGTAAGAATTCTTAATTCATGAGTTGTAGGGAGGGACTTATGTCACCATAAACAGAAACTAAAGCAAGTGTTGGATTTAAAGCTTGTGTTAGTTAAACCTTTCCTATTGCCTTTAGTTCTCCAGCACTTTGGTCTCTCTCCTAAGAAATCATTAAGTTGACCGGGACTTATATAAGGTCTTCAAATCGAGCTACAATTGATTTCTGATAACCCTAATGGGAAAGTGATTCAACCAAAAGATCGTCTTTAACTGAAACGGAGATTTCCCTAAAACTTTATGGGGGGCGTAGGCATGATTGACAAGTGCCCACAACGAAATCTCTTAGGTGTAAGAGCTCGCCTTCGTCTAAGTATTATACCTCACTAGAGCTACGAACCTCTTTAGGGTTAGTTCATGCAGAGACATCCATTACGGAAATATAGGGGCGTTGAATAAGGGTCTTGTCGTCCTTAATCCGCCTACACGTCTTGCTTTTACTGCTATATCAGGAGATACTCCTGATGACCTGACTAACGACCTTGGCTCGTTTGCTACCCCTCCCTTATTGTAGTAAAATATGCTCGTCTGCTGAGCGCATCCGAAACCGCTTTCTGGCGATTGGCTCCGGAGTAGGAATGAAAGCCTTGGCTAAACCACCTTGCTCTTAAAAGTAGCAAGAAACATATGACTCAATTTACTTCTGTATCGATCATGATATATGTAACAACCAATACCTGTATGGAGTCTACATCACAATCCATGTGAACTTATCTACACATTTTGGAGACATGTAGGCTAATTGTCATCCCAAAACCCATGCGGAGTTTCCAACCAATTAACAGTAATTAATAAATTACTCAATCAATTTAGATCAACCACAAACTCAAGCAATCAATCATAACTTGTTTATTTCAAGTTATTTTTCAACCAAGTTAATATCGCTTAAATAGGTGAATATAAATGTGTCATTCGACTTGTAAGTGGGTATTTAATCCAATATCAACTGCCACAAACATTTTGACATAATAATTTAGCCAATTTAACTACCCAAACATTTCACAGTTCAATTACTAATTTAATCATACTGCAACTAAACATTTAATCATATACTTATGATTTTAACCAAACAAACGAAACGTTTTGAGTGAGAAGTTCTCACCCAAGCCATCCTACGCCACGACTCTTTACGATACATCCTTGCTAGCTCTCAACAACACCAAAATCGCTCCTTTCTGACTCACATTAACTTGCTAACATTCGAATTCACTTGCACTCATTTTAATTTAGGATATAAGGTAGAAAGTTAGGATTTTTAGGGTTTAATATCTTGGAGGAGGCAAGGGGACCCATGGCTTGAGGCTTTTTGGGGTGGCTCAGGCAATGGGAGTTGGTGGTGGTGGTGGAGGAGGACCAGAGGAGACTGCGTCGGGTGGTGGCTTGGGTGGAGGTGGCGTGAGCAAGAAGGAGGAGGGAGGAGATGAAAAATTGCGATTTTACCTTTGTTTCAGCAAAAATGAAACTTAGAAAATGAAAATAAAAGAAAATAAAAAGAAAATTGGATTAAGTACCATCAGATGATAACTCGCGGAAGAGAATGACACTTAGATTGGAGGACAATTTGTTTTCTAATTCCTATTGGCTATAGGAATTTATGGAAAAATGATTAATTAATCCCTGAATTGTTTATACATTATAAACTTCGTTTTGGTCGTACAACCACATACTAATTCCAAAAACTACGAAACTTGAAATCTCGCTATGTTACGGAATTACGGTTCTAACGAACCAAGTCTTGTTGAATTCGGAGATCACCTGAAAAATCGCCTTATTTATAACTTAAATCGAAAACCGACTGAATTTTCAACTTATGTTTATATATCGTTCACTCGCATATGAACTTCGTTTGACTTGTAATTTTAAATTCAGACATATTTCAACATTTCCGATCCAATAAAAGTGATTTTGTCGAATTCCGAGACTATCTCAAAAATGGTCCTTTTAGAGGTCATCAAAATATATATTTTTAAAATCTTTAATTTTAAATTGATTTAAAAAGTTTACGGTCCTCATTTTAAGTCAAATAAAACAAAAAACCACGCTTAAAATATATTTTAAAATTTTATCGAGTTTAAATCCAGCATTTTCTATTTTAAAATCCATTAAAATAGATTAAAATTCAAATTTTAAATTAGCTTCAAAATCTAGGTCGTTGCAAGTTCATTTTATAATTAACATAAATTTATACAATGAAAATTCATTTTTTTTATAAATTCTAAGCCGTCTATTCTTAAAATAAATTATTTTAAATATGTAATTTCCATTAAATTCATATTTTGATTTGACTTAAAATGTGGGTTGTTAAAAAAAGCCTTTTAAAATAATAGATCTAAAAATGACTTGAACTCACAGTGGTATGATTAAAGAAGAAAAATATCTCAATTATATGTTGTTGTAGAAGAAAGTTCACTTTTAGATTTTTTTTTGTTGTTGTAGAGTAATCAGAATTATCCTTGCTAATTTATGCTTGGGCAGCATCTCCATGTTTTATTCCGAAGAAGGTTTGGAGGAAGAAGAAGAAAGAATAGATTTGTGTGTAGAAAACAGTGAGCTTGCCTGCCTTTATATAGTTACCTAGGATAATACATTACCGTTAGATTTTATGTTTCCCAATCCAGCCATACACACAATGTTAGGTCAGCGAACGAACGTGGTTAAGAATTCAGTCTAAAAACAGAACTCAGAATCTGTCTTAGCCCGCAGGTGGTTCGACTCACTTTTATCTATGTCTACTAACAATCACCTATACTATACTTATTTTTAGTATTAGTTATAATAAAAGGTGTTTGTGGTCACCTTAAAAACCAGTCGGCTTTGCCAAAAAACCAGCCAAAAATGCCAAGAAACAAGGGTAAAAGACCCTAGAACTTCCCAAGAGGGAACTAGAGAGAATAGGAAGCCATTTTGGTTTTTTTTTGCCTAAGTTGGTTGACCCACTTGAGGCTTGGGTCGAACCGTGGTTCGACCCAGGCCACATAATTGCGCGCAGGTCAAAATCAGCCAAAATCTGGATGAACTACCAAATTTGAGGTCGATTTCCAGCGATAAAAAAAACTGGATTTGCATGAAAATAGACATGAAACAACTAAAAAACATTGTGAACACAAAGAAAAAGAATTTCTCCATTCCGTTAAAAATGGGAGAAGTAATTCACCTATGAACATGAGGTTTCAGTTAGATTTGCTCTCATAACTCCTGACGAAACAACCACTTCCAGGACATATTCCGGCAGACTAAAAGCATTGGATTCAGCTGAAATTTGACATGCATATTTATAAAATATTCAACTACAAAATGCGAAAAGAATTTGCACCCAAATAATCAAGGAACATAAAGTTATGACAGCCTAAAGTTGCACTTTGGCTATGATTTCAGCTCAAAAACAAATTGAAAACAGTGTCTAGGAAAGTTACGTATTTTTCATTTAACAGAGAGAAAACTTATACTGATAACACAAATATACATAAACTAGAGAGAGTGAGTCTATCAACTAACCATGATTGAATAGGCAAGATTTCCAACATGCAAGAGGTAGAATTGAACTTCAAGAGCTTGAAGATTGAAGAAAACCAACATGCAGAAACAATGACATTTATAATATCTTCCTTCTCTAGATGGCAGCAAAGGAGATAATTGTCTAGCCTGAATTAGGCCAAATAATGAATGGGGAGAAATCTAGATTCATTAACACTAGAAATTGGAGCATGCATGGAATATTGAGAGAGAAAGAGGAATGAAGGCCATTTCTATTTGCAGTGTTTTTACCAGGAAGAAGAAAGAAAGAGGAAGGGAGAAAAAGTTTGTGCCACTTTCTCTAGCCATCTCTAGAAGTAACTCAAAGAAGGGAGAATGTGCTAATTACCCAAACAAAGCCTAAAATTTGCTTAAGTATGCTAATTAAGCAAAATCCCACAATTATAAGGATCTAAACAACTTTTAACACTCAATTAAACACTATTAACACACCTTAAACCGCATAACACACAAAAATAAATAAATATACAGAACATATTTAAGTATTAATTTCAATATAATACACCAATATAAATGTGTTAGACAAAAACAACCGTTTATACTTATATTTATGTTATCTTTATATAAAAAAACAAAATAAATATTCCAAATGACTCATTTTAACTTAATAAACCAATAAACATGTCAAAACACATATTTTTATATTTATTATTAATTATAACAATTTTATCTTTTATAGATTACACAATATTACATATTTTTACCCAGAATTTCAATGTTAACCCACAATCTAACATTTTGTTTTCTTAACTAAATAATTACACTTATTGTCATTAAATCATCATTAAAATGGTTACACACATTAATAAATTCATGAGAAAACATTTACTCTTTTTTTTCAATACTACAATATATATTAACACTTGTTAATATTTTTAAATGTTACAATTATCTAATTCTTCACAAAATTCAATATTACACCATTTAAGCTCAATTTTATAGTTAATTACACAGGCCTCAATTTAATCATGTAAGTGTGATTAAATTCATCCATCAAACAATGAAACGCCAATTTACCCAAATAATTAAGTCGAATAACCAAGCTAATGATTTATCTAACATAATTATATATATATATATATTCTAATTGTTATCTATTTAAAAACCACATGTTCACTTTTACAATAATCTATAAAATCCAATGTTGTGTCATTACTTAAATTCACCATTACAGTTTAAAATGCAATCCTCAATTATTATTGTTGAAAAGAATACATCAGTTATTTAAAAACCCAACTTAGTAATTTAATAATTATTTCAACCAACGAACCCTACAACAAACAGGTCTTTTTATAGCGTTTAAAAACCGCTAAAAACTTTTTATAGTGATTCTATAAACGTCATAAATCAACATATTGTGAAAAATATGATAGATACCATAGAGTGTCATACAACAATGGAAAACAAGCTTTTGTTTCCATCTTAAACATGCTATATTGGTGCAACTGCTTTTCTATATTGAAACGTGCTATAGAACTTCTATGATGTCCGTTAATTCCTATAATATGTTGACATGCCATATTATTATAGCATCAGAACACGTTATGAAATCATCGTATCAAGCTTCTTTGACACATTGAAACGCTATTGAAAATTCATTACTATCTATTATAACATGTTTTGTTGCTATTAAAACTGTTTACTCCTTGCAAAATATTTTATATACACTAGCATAATCTATAGTATAACAAGGCTGTAATAGTTTTTCTTTTCGTAGCATGGTTAGAATGTTATAAAAAAAATTCTATTGCACCTTTTTACTACCATTACATTCAAAGCTTACAATTTTCAATTCTATTAACGTTTTATAACAATTCAAAAAACCACATTTATCACATTAATATAGTACACAAATGGAATCATAAGTCAAATTGCCAAATATATACATCAATAATATTTCATACATGAAGAATTAAACATAAATATTTGTAATATAAATTAAAAATATCTAATTTATCTTTCATCTCAAGGACATAAGCATCCTCATCGTCGCTTTCTAAAACAACAGCCTGTAGGTTCAATAAATCAAAGATAAGAAATGAGATGTTGCAACTCCAAAGACAAAGTTAAGAAAACAAACCTTCCTTGGTGCAGCATTTTTGGGTGTAGCTTTAGTTTTGCAACAGCAGGTGTGTACTCTGTATAAGTAAACAAACAAGAAGTTAGCATCTGACATGCAACAGAAAAACCAAACCATAACAAAAAATTCCATGCCAAGCAGACAACATATTCAAGAAGGAAAAAAACTTAAAATTTGCTAAAACACTGAAAATCTAATTATCCAAGCCAACAAACGTACACTTAATAGTTTTCAGTGAACAAATAATTCTAAACAAGGTAATATTTTTCTCTCTTATATCCAAGCAAGTACTCAACTCATGCATAGTGTGAGAAAATGTAGAATTGAGCTTAAAACAAAACGCATGTAAGAAACAAGTTAATATTTGTTGACACACTTTTTGGTAAAAGCTGACACACTGAATATCTGGATAGCATCGCGCTCGGATATGGAGAACATCGTCAGAAGACAGGCAGTGATTTGGTTAAAGTCACATCACGAACAAAGAAAGGCCCGAAACTCCTATCAGACGACCTTTTTTGGGCCCGAAAACAGCAATTACAGAGCTGAGCTACATAACTCTTGTAGATCTCTGAATTAGCTTCAGTTTGAGATTTGGTTTGGCTCAATCGGACTTACGGTTTGAAAGTTATGTCTGTTTCCGTAAACTGGTGTAATTTGGCAATTTCCTGGATAAAGCAACGAAGCGTCACATGGTCGGAGTATGGCTCATGCACCCTCGGATCGCCCCTCATCGGATCTCCCCCCTCGGCTCGTGGTACACCTCCTGATCACGACCCGACCGGGGACACCAGCTTCCCACTCCAGCTCACGACCAGACTTCGGTTCGTGGAGACCTCATCACAACCCGACCCTATGACCATGAACTGACCACCGAATCTGCTAATACACGCGTAGATCTTGACCTATTCTCAAGGCTATTCACACTCCTATTTTCACAGATTGGATGCCACGTACCCCATCACGAACCGGTCTCCCCAGAAGCTCTTCTACAGCTATAAATACACCATTTGAAGGCATTTTCAAGGATCTTTTGGCTCTAACTCCTCACAGCTTCCACCGTTGCTCTCTACAAAGAAATTTCAGCAGCAAAGGAGAAAAATTCCACATTACAACATGAGGATTTCGTGTATAAACCGAGAGAATTGTACCTGTAATAGCTTCTTAGGATTTAAGAAACTATAAAGTGGACGTAGGCTTGGATTGAGCCGAACCACTATAAAAATCTCATGTGTCCTCTTTTATTTTACTGCTTTTTCTGCATTTATTCTGTGACTGTGAGGATTTCACACCGCATTTGGGTGTTAGGCCCAGATTTTGGTCTAACATTTTGGCTCGCCAGGAAAGGGGGCACATGACAACTTCAACTTCTGCTTGGATTTTTTGGCTATTGGGTAAATGGAAATCAAAAGGAAGAAAACTGGAACTTCCGCTCATGCTGATGATGCTGACGCTGAAGACATAAGGAACAAGGCAAGCCATGAAGCTTCCTCTCATGGATATCCTTCTGCATACTTGACCAGAGACGAGATGAACGGAGTTCTCACTGAACTGAGAGATCATATGGCACGGCAAGATGATCGCCTCCAAAAACAACAGGAAATGATCAACCAATTCTTCGCTTGGATGGATGGAAGGCCGAGTAATGCTCAAGTCATCGGAAATGAAGCCACAGAAGCGGCTCGGGCATCACATGGACTCTGGGGCAACCCCCTCGTTATTGGAAATGCACAGCGATTGACTTCAACTCCAAATCGAATGGATACCGGAACGCAAACTCTCACTCAACTGCAGCAGGGATCGGCTCGTGATAGGCCACCAGCACCGGGTCGGATCGCCCCTCCTCGGTTCGCTTCCCCGAACCACGACCTGGCCTTTACAAACCTGCCTCACGAACCGACCCCCTCGAACTGGGTCGGGTCGACACCCTCAATCCGCGATCCGCGTGCCGCGATCCCCAGGCAATAGCTCACCAACAGCTTCTATCCTCTCTTGGATTCAACGCTGGGGGCACCAGCTCTGATTTTGGTAGTTTGCAACAGCTTTTTGAAGGCAATCGACTCGCTGATCTGATTCAACGTCTCTCGAGAGGCTGCACCTATCAGAATGACGTGGATGACATCAGTCACAACCCATTCACTCAGGAAATCAGTGTAACGACCTGGATTTTTAACCGTTCAAATCGACAATAAGCCACACATGTCGACCCAAACAAATCGCAAATGCAGGTAGTTATTGGGAAAAGAAGAAAAAGAAAGAAAGAAGAGAAAAACAATAACAGAATCTCACAGCGGAAGGACAACATATAATAACAAATAGCAGTTAAAAAGCAGTTGAAATGTACACTGTGATTACAACATTCAATGATTATCAGAGTTACATATACATACGGATGTACATAATAAGCAGCGGAAATAAATGCAGTGGTTAAACCATACTCATAATAGATATATACGCCAAACTTCGTCTTCGTCCTCCAAGGCAAGGGAATCTTCGCTAACTGCAACATCTGCTGACCCGAGCGTATTGCATAAAAAGAAAACACAACAAACACTCGGATCAGCACTAAATCATCTCATATTAGTCAAATCAAAATACGAAATAACATCAGTATCATGAGTGCAGTAACTCAGGAGATATTACGGGATTTTTCTATCTCTTGAGGATCCGTTAAACTAATACATACATAGATAATACGCTATTATGATAGTGTCTACTCAGTAAAGTATAAATACTGAAAATAGCGTAAGCGGGATTACGTTTTTACCCTTACACCGTTTATAATACCGTAGTCTATACAGTACCGTAAACCCACCGTAAACGATGGCATCAGAGGGCACTCCATAGGTACGATACAAATCAAAATCGTATGGGGCTCGATAAGGATAATATGACAAGGCACTCAAGGCAACGCCCAAGGTAGGATTCTACCAATTGCACTCCCGGACCGGTGGTAACGCATAGCAGCCACTACCGCCTACCTCGGAACACACTCCCAAAGTCATAAATGGGCCCAAATCATCATCATCATCATAGTCATAGAAATATTATCGAAGAAGTGTGTCCGATCAAAGGTGCTATCTCATTTAGTCACGGTATATCTCCTGTTTTAGTCATTTCAATTCTGACCCGAAGGTCAGGGCTATTTCGTCATCGATCATCTTCTTCGATTCAATAATCGCCTCCAAGTCATCATACTCAATCTGGATACGTCATAACGTTCATAGTTTTCAAAGTGGTATCGACACTGACAGAGAGTATGCCTTATGTCGACTCCGGTCTCTTTAACAACCAACGCTTACATCTTTCACATCGGTCGATTCTTTTATATTTGATAAAGGTTCGCTTTCATATCAAAATATCATCTTCTGTTTTCGAACCCAATTTATATTCAACGAATAAAATTTTCATATCGACATATCATAATCATACCCAAACCGATTATATTCTAAAACTAGAATATATTTCATATCATTATATTATAATCATATAATATTTCAAAACGGCTTATATTCAAACAGAATATATTTTGCCTCAAAGGTTATACTTATCTCAAATCGATTTGAATTCTAAATCCATTCATATTCAAAAGAGTATAAATCTCCATAACCCTCATTCATATCATTTATGAAATCCATTATATTCAAATAAAAATATCAATTCCATTTCCATATAAAGTTGGTTAACGTCGATTCCATATTTGAATACTTTATTTCGACTCCATCTCGAACTGGGGTTTAAATCTAGCATTTTCCATTCGGATGAAATTTACGATCATTGACAAAATTTAAAAATAGATGCTCTAAAAAAAATCTTTATATAAAGTATATGTATAGAAATAATGGTTAAAACAAAATAAGATAATTTAAATCAATATGAATATATATATAATAAAAATTTCTAATTAGTTTTTAAATAATATAATATAAGAAAAAATTTAAGCTAGAATAAATAGTCTATAAGTAAAAGTTAAATGATAGATTTTAAGGAAAGAATAACTTATTTGAGCCCAAACAATTTAAATACATATATATATATAATAAATTCTTAAATCAAAATTTCTTCTTTCTTCCGAAATTCAAATACCTGAACCCACACTCCAGTCTCAACGGAGTTAAAAAATTCAATATCTTGTTTCAAATGCCATTCAACCCAAATCTTCGATTTAGGGAAATTCAACCCATATTCCTCGATCCTCTCTTCTTTTCAAATTTAAATTCAAATAAAATATTTTATTCAAATCCAACCTAAATTTGAAAGTTTCAGATTTTATCGAAACCTCATTTTAAGAATTCCACTTCCTTTGGAAACAATTTCTTAGCCACTCAAATAACACTTGTGATCCAAGTCCTTTACAGGAACAGGTTTATCGTGTATCGGTTCATTTCTTAACTGAAATTTCTGTCAAATAAAATCCCCAAATATTTGAAAATCATTTAACCAACCGATGTCTGTATAGAATTTCCTATCCAATGGCCAAGTGATTAAATTTTAATTTCTCGATATTTCAGGGATGGATCTATCATTTCAATCCAAATCAGGGTCATAAAGGTTTATCATTTCACTCTGTGTTCTTAATTTATTTTATCGATAAATCCCGGGTTCATTAGATGCCCGTAACATCAAGGGTAAATGGGATTTATCGTCACAAATCAACATACACTACAATATACTGCAATAAGGAGCATCAGCAATGTCAATATAAATTCAGAAAAAAAATTCAACCAACATCCATCACAATAATTCCATTCAACTGATCAGCATTAAACTTTTTCAGGATTTAGCAAGGGTTAGAATTTTCAACTAGAAATTTAAATTTAAATCAAATAACTAATCATCGATCTAATTTGCATGTTAACACACTAGTATATCAAATTTAAGCAACCAATTCAACAGCCAATCACAACCATGCAACCAAACTATTTCATAATTTAATTCGCTAAATATGGGAATAATTCAGTATTTCGTGAGCGAAGAATCACTCACCTTTGGATCCTTAGTGGGTTGAACGTCCAACCAAAGTCCAAAATTTGACAGTCTCAGATCACAACCAAACAAGCGCCAGAACGTCCGCAATTCTGCCACGATCCCAACGCAACAAACTGTGTCCATATCCGAGTTCATATGAGAAAGTTATCAGTGTTTTACCATTCGAATTTTAAATATATAAAATTTAAATAAAACCAATCCTCACCCTCTCACAGGCCGACACGTCATCAGGCCCCTTCCTTCCCGCTCATTCCCTTTTCCATCTCGCTACAGTGTTTCCACGCGGAAAAAGGAACCCACAACTCGAAACTTTGACCACCAAATTCGCACATTTCCGACCACCAGGAAGCGCGAGGCCACCGCCCCTAGAACCTGCATCGAATTCCGCATCCACGGGCCCCAGTGCCACCCGCTCCGGTGGCCTACCTTGCCGCCGGCGAACCAAGGAACGGAGGGGTTTTAAAACCCTAAACTACAAATTCCCAGCAAATCACTTGATAATAAATGATGCGAACATGATCATCGTACTCCCAACGAAAATCCGAACCAAACCCAGAAGCCCGTTTCCTCGATTCATTCCCAAACCAAAAAGCCCTAATTTGAAGTTAGGGTTTTCGAAAATTCATGACTTTGACCAAGAATTTAGACAAAACCGTGCGCTGCATGTTGAAATCAATCATACCCATAGAATCGTATCGATGAGATCTTCGAATCGGTATATAATAAGCTATGATTTGGAGAGGTTTTATTTTTGAGCTAAAATTGAATTTTAGATCTAGGGTTTGGAAAGTGATTTTCAGCCATTCAGGAAACAAATGAAGAAAAGTAAACGTAGTGAAGAAATGGCTGATGTAGTGGAGAATGGGGCTAAGTTTTATATATATATATATAGGCCCAACATAGGAAGCAAACAATTATCCACTCTACATTGATTCATTTCACACTTTCTATCGTACAGCCAAACGGTAAGTCGGATTGTAACGCAAATTAAAATCCTATAATAATTCACCGTTCCGGTTCTGATGGCGCCAGTTTCATTGAATTCTGAGACACTCGCCAAAACAGTTAATTTTCACAGTTAAATTAAATAAATAAAATATTCAATTATTCGATTAACTGTTTTAATTCAAATTTAAATATTTATAAATTTCCCAATAAATCTAATTAACACCTAAATAAATTTCATAATTGATTTCATAAATTATGAGTTCCCAAAATCATTTATTTGGATTAAAATTTGAAATTCCAAATTTGTATTGACAACCTAAATTTTCATTTAAATCATTTAAATATTAAATCCCAAAATTACAACATTTTCAAATAAAGCTAAATTTTAAAATTTATTTATACTCAATTCAACAATCATTTTCAATATAATCCTCAAAATTTGGTTTTTTCCCAACATTATTCTAATTTATTTATTTTTAAACTAAAATTTAAATATACCAAAATTATGTGATGTTACATTCTCCCCCACTCAAAATCTTTTCGTCCTCGAAAAGAGAACGAAATACGATATTGACCATATTCATACTTCCAAGTCCATACTTATAAAATAATATTTATAAAATAAGTTATAGTTGTAAAACCTTATAAATTTTCTAAATCCCGTAATCACGGAAAATTTCGGCAGCATCACCTTTGTACGGAGAGGTCCGGAAAATCACAAAACATATAAAAACTCAATTATACATCTCATCACATGATGAGGCATCCCAAAATGGGGAAAACACAAAAGCAAAACTCCCAAAACAACAAAATCCCCAAAACGTACCTCTTTTATCGTTTATATGCAATTTATTTATCTTTAGCACTTAGCATTTAGCGCAAGCGTGCTCCGAAGCGTAGTGCGACTTTCATACACCTGCTACATACTCACATACACGTAAGGATTAAGCATATATACCATAAATAGCAAGCGTATAAAACTTACCCAACATATACTAAGCATTTCAACCTCAAAACCAAAATACTCATAACAGGTCAGCGAACAAATCAAGGTTTATCACCCATTATATGTTTGAATTTGACTAAAGCACACTAGGAAAAAGTTGTATAATTTGTTTCAGGCTTTCCGAATTGTCCGGACTCGTTGAATTCGGATAATTCGTTCAAAAGTTATGACTATTTTAGTGAAGGTGAACGCCTTAGCCCATACACTGAAAAATGCAGATCTGAGTTGTTCAACCCAGTTTTTAACCCTTTAAACATCAAATTTTTACCTACCATATAAAGGGAAAGTTTTATTTTATATTCTGGACTTTCTGAATTGTACTCGCACAATAAAATCCGACGTTCCGTTAGGAAGTTATGGTAAAAACAATATCTGTATCCGCTTCATATTTTTACTTTCTGCGCGCTGAACTACAACTAACGCTTGGATTTCAATCTAATAAACCTGAAAATTAGACAGGGCTCCATTAACAAAAGTTTTAGTTCAGTTTCCGATGTTCCCAAAAAGTCCAAAATCGTTGAATTTCGATCATCTATTCAAAAGTTATGATCATTTTCGTTTCAGCTTATTGAATATTTCAGATTTGCATTTTCTAGTCAAAACTTATTTACTTTGGAGTTTCAAACTATCGAACTCCAAAACTTAAGCAAGGCTTATCACTTAAAAGGATTATCGCTTCATAACTCACGTAATATGGTTCACGCTTTCTTGCTTTATCTATCTATGCTCATTTGACCCTTTATTTAAATGAATTTTCATCCCGTTTACCCATATTTGGTTTAGATCGACCAATTCATCTCTCGGGTTTGCTTCTATTTATTCTAGTCCTCTTGATTCATTTTACTTATATATTAAATATGTTTATTTCATTACTCGTTCATTAAATTTCTTGACACTTACCTCCTAATTCGAGTGATGGCTTCATATTTAATCTCTTATTCCATCTATTCTAGTCCACTTGACTTATTTGAATCGGTTTGGTTCCAAACCCTTTTTCAGCATTCTAATTTAATAAATTAGTCTTCAAGTATTCTTTCTTACATCTTTTTCCATGTTTTCTTCATTCTCAATTTATTTCGTTCCCTCATTCGATGTAGTTAACTTCGAACCTATATAGATGGATTAAGGTTGGTTGAGGTTTTTATATAAACCATTCTATTTCATCTCGTTTATTTAATTTCATTTACTTACTTAATCTGACCATCGATATAAATCCTAAACCGACTCGTTTAAATTTTCTGAGTCGATTACATTTTGTTAATCCATGCATTCAGGTTAAGTTCCCTTTTTTTTCATTCCAACATTCTAAATATCTAATTTAGAATTCATTAATTATTTTCTTGTTCATAATAAGTCAAATTTAATAATCTCAACTCATTCCTCTGGTGTTGGTAGTTATACTCCCCATTTCCTCACTTGTTTCTATTTTCACTTCGAATTAAATCTTATTTGCTTAACTTGATTCCCTTATTCAATCCCCAATCCTAGTTTGAATTAAGGGTTTGTTTATAATTCAAATTTTTATACTTAATTCTCAACCATTTTCCGATTTCCATGTTAAACTTATTCAACTCAATTCTTTAACTCGAATTAAGTTACATTTCATTCGGCTAATGGTTTACACTTTATTCATTTCATTATTTATATACGATACTTTGTCCAATTCAGATTTGACCCATGTAAATTTTCCGTCTTCATTTCTCCCGTACACGAATTCATCTATTAATTCCTTCGCTTTAGTTCTCGACCCTTTATATTTTTATTAACACCATCTGTTTCTTTTAACTTTTTCCCCTACTAACTTAATGTACTTATAAATTAGTCAAGTCATAGGTTATCACTTTTATTACCCAACCTAATATTTCAATTCAATTTAATTGATTTAAATTGAATTTCATTTCGCGGTAAATTTAAACTTCTCTAACAATTACAACGGTCAAATTAGTAATTTACTTAACTTCATTATCGTTCGCGCTTATGGGTTTAAACAATGGTTCTCTTTTCTTAATACTTAAGTTCATTTCATGGTTTCAAAACTAAAATTTCTATGAAATGATTTACCTTATTACTTAAGGCGATATTATTAGTTGAATTACACTCGAATCTCCTGATTATGGGTTTAAACCAAGTTTAAATAACATAAGTTTAAATTTTATAGAAATAATTTCATAAAATATTAAGTCCGAATTCTTAATTACCTGAGAACATAAGAACCTCGATTTTTCTTAAATTCAACTTTAAATATTATACCCATTCCTATATACAAAATTTTGTATTATATGGGAAATTCAATTCAAACCCCTTTCAAACCAACTATGAAATACAGAGTGTTCTCCCCACTTAGACACTTCAGAATAACCGTCGATAATGTGTGCACTCATTATCGAAATCATTCTGATGTCCGAGAAAGGGTTATACACTTATCCCTTTTAAAATCCTAAGATCATTTCTTTTTCAAATTCTAACCAAATACCGTATTCCCAAATTTTTGGAAAACCAATTTCAAAATCCCAGATCAAGTTATCCAGTTCAATTTCATTTTAGTCGCAAGTATATTATGTAACCAATTATACTTAAGAGATACCATTCTCAAGTATTTTAGATAACCATTAAATTTTCTTATTTAATTTATTATTTGATCAACCATAATAGGTAATAACTAAATATTATTACCTGTTAAGGACCAAATCTTATACACTTAAACAAACAACCATATATTTGAGATATATAAAATATAATTGAAAACCATATTATGTCAATACATTCTGTTCAATCATTTAGAAATTCCTATCGATTCCATGGCGTCCCATAAATCGACCAGAATCTATAAATTTTCAACAGAATTACCAACACAATATAAAATCATTTTATATCAAAATACAAGTACGCCCTCTCATATATACACTCAAACTCATTCTAGGGCACTACTAACCCTATCTCTAACGAGTTAATTCCTAACAGAGCCAAGGTTATCGCTAACCATCGCTCTGATACCAAATGTAACGACCTGGATTTTTAACCATTCAAATCGACAATAAGCCACACATGTCGACCCAAACAAATCGCAAATGCAGGTAGTTATTGGGAAAAGAAGAAAAAGAAAGAAAGAAGAGAAAAACAATAACAGAATCTCACAACGGAAGGACAACATATAATAACAAATAGCAGTTAAAAAGCAGTTGAAATGTATACTGTGATTATAAAATTCAATGATTATCAAAGTTACATATACATACAGATGTACATAATAAGCAGCGGAAATAAATGCAGTGGTTAAACCATACTCATAATAGATATATACGCCAAACTTCATCTTCGTCCTCCAAGGCAAGGGAATCTTCGCTAACTGCAACATCTGCTAACCCGAGCGTATTGCATTAAAAGAAAACACAACAAACACTCGGATCAGCACTAAATCATCTCATATTAGTCAAATCAAAATACGAAATAACATCAGTATCATGGGTGCAGTAACTCAGGAGATATTACGGGATTTTTCTATCTTTTGAGGATCCGTTAAACTAATACATACATAGATAATACGCTATTATGATAGTGTCTACTCAGTAAAGTATAAATACTGAAAATAGCGTAAGCGGGATTACATTTTTATCCTTACACCGTTTATAATATCGTAGTCTATACAGTACCGTAAACCCACCGTAAACGATGGCATCAGAGGGCACTCCATAGGTACGATACAAATCAAAATCGTATGGGGCTTGATAAGGATAATATGACAAGGCACTCAAGGCAACGCCCAGGGTAGGATTCTACCAATTGCACTCCCGGACCGGTGGTAACGCGTAGCAGCCACTACCGCCCACCTCGGAACACACTCCCAAAGTCATAAATGGGCCCAAATCATCATCATCATCATAGTCATAGAAATATTATCGAAGAAGTGTGTCCGATCAAAGGTGCTATCTCATTTAGTCACGGTGTAGCTCCTGTTTTAGTCATTTCAATTCTGACCCGAAGGTCAGGGCTATTTCGTCATCGATCATCTTCTTCGATTCAATAATCGCCTCCAAGTCATCATACTCAATCTGGATACGTCATAACGTTCACAGTTGTCAAAGTGGTATCGACACTGACAGAGAGTATGCCTTATGTCGACTCCGGTCTCTTTAACAACCAACGCTTACATCTTTCACATCGGTCGGTTCTTTTATATTTGATAAAGGTTCGCTTTCATATCAAAATATCATCTTCTGTTTTCGAACCCAATTTATATCCAATGAATAAAATTTTCATATCGACATATCATAATCATACCCAAACCGATTATATTCCAAAACTAGAATATATTTCATATCATTATATTATAGTCATATAATATTTCAAAACGGCTTATATTCAAACAGAATATATTTTGCCTCAAAGGTTATACTTATCTCAAATCGATTTGAATTCTAAATTCGTTCATATTCAAAAGAGTATAAATCTCCATAACCCTCATTCATATCATTTATGAAATCCATTATATTCAAATAAAAATATCAATTCCATTTCCATATAAAGTTGGTTAACGTCGATTCCATATTTGAATACTATATTTCGACTCCATCTCGAACTGGGGTTTAAATCCAGCATTTTCCATTCGGAAGAAAATTTACGATCATTGACAAAATTTGAAAACAGATGCTTTAAAAAAAAATCTTTATATAAAGAGTATGTATAGAAATAATGGTTAAAACAAAATAAGATAATTTAAATCATTATGAATATATATATATATATAATAAAAATTTCTAATTAGTTTTTATATAATATAATATAAGAAAAAATTTAAGCTAGAATAAATAGTCTATAAGTAAAAGTTAAATGATAGATTTTAAGGAAAGAATAACTTATTTGAGCCCAAATAATTTGAATACAAATATATAATAAATTCTTAAATCAAAATTTCTTCTTTCTTCCGAACTTCAAATACCTGAACCCACACTCCAGTCTCAATGGAGTTATAAAATTCAATATCTTGTTTCAAACGCCATTCAACCCAAATCTTCGATTTAGGGAAATTCAACCCATATTCCTCGATCCTCTCTTCTTTTCAAATTTAAATTCAAATAAAATATTTTATTCAAATCCAACCTAAATTTGAAAGTTTCATATTTTATCCAAACCTCATTTTAAGAATTCCACTTCCTTTGGAAACAATTTCTTAGCCACTCAAATAAGACTTGCGATCCAGGTCCTTTACAGGAACATGTTTATCGTGTATCGGTTCATTTCTTAACTGAAATTTCTGTCAAATAAAATCCCCAAATGTTTGAAAATCATTTAACCAACCGATGTCTGTATAGAATTTCCTATCTAATGGCAAAGTGATTAAATTTTAATTTTTCGATATTTCAGGGATGGATCTATCATTTCAATCCAAATCATTAAATTTTAATTTCTCGATATTTCAGGGATGGATCTATCATTTCAATCCAAATCAGGGTCACAGAGGTTTATCATTTCACTCTGTGTTCTTAATTTATTTTATCGATAAATCCCGGGTTCATTAGATGCCCGTAACATCAAGGGTAAATGGGATTTATCGTCAAAAATCAACATACACTACAATATACTCCAATAAGGAGCATCAGCAATGTCAATATAAATTCAGAAAAAATAATTCAACCAACATTCATCACAATCATTCCATTCAACTGATCAGCATTAAACTGTTTCAGGATTTAGCAAGGGTTAGAATTTTCAACTAGAAATTTAAATTTAAATCAAATAACTAATCATCGATCTAATTTGCATGTCAACACACTAGTATATCAAATTTAAGCAACCAATTCAACAGCCAATCACAACCATGCAACCAAACTATTTCATAATTTAATTCGATAAATATGGGAATAATTCAGTATTTCATGAGTGAAGAATCACTCACCTTTGGGTCCTTAGTGGATCGAACGTCCAACCAAAGTCCAAAATTTGACAGTCTCAGATCGCAACCAAACCAGCGCCAGATCGTCCTCAATTCCGCCACGATCCCAACGCAACAAACCGTGTCCATATCCGAGTTCATATGAGAAAGTTATCAGTGTTTTACCATTCGAATTTTAAATATATAAAATTTAAATAAAACCAATCCCCACCCTCTCACAGGCCGACACGTCATCAGGCCCCTTCCTTCCCGCTCATTCCCTTTTCCATCTCCCTACAGTGTTTCCACGCGGAAATAGGAACCCACAACTCGAAACTTTGACCACCAAATTCGCACATCTCCGACCACCAGGAAGCGCGAGGCCACTGCCCCTAGAACCTGCATCGAATTCCGCATCCACGGGCCCCAGTGCCACCCGCTCCGGTGGCCTACCTTGCCGCCGGCGAACCAAGGAACGGAGTTGTTTTTAAACCATAAACTACAAATTCCCAGCAAATCACTTGATAATAAATGATGCGAACTCGATCATCGTACTCCCAACGAAAATCAGGACAAAACCCAGAAGCCCGTTTCCTCGATTCATTCCCGAACCAAAAAGCCCTAATTTGAAGTTAGGGTTTTCGAAAATTCATGACTTTGACCAAGAATTTAGACAAAACCGTGCGCTGCATGTTGAAATCAATCATACCCATAGAATCGTATCGATGATATCTTCGAATCGGTATATAATAAGCTATGATTTGGAGGGGTTTTATTTTTGAGCTAAAATTGAATTTTAGATATGGGGTTTGGAAAGTGATTTTCAGCCATTCAGGAAACAAATGAAGAAAAGTAAACGTAGTGAAGAAATGGCTGATGTAGTGGAGAATGGGGCTAAGTTATATATATATATAGGCCCAACATAGGAAGCAAACAATTATCCACTCTACGTTGATTCATTTAACACTTTCTATCGTACGGCCAAACGGTAAGTCAGATTGTAACGCAAATTGATATCCTATAATAATTCACCGTTCTGGTTCTGATGGCGCCAGTTTCATCGAATACTGAGACAGTTGCCAAAACAGTTAATTTTCACAGTTAAATTAAATAAATAAAATATTCAATTATTCGATTAACTGTTTTAATTCAAATTTAAATATTTATAAATTTCCCAATAAATCTAATTAACACCTAAATAAATTTCATAATTGATTTCATAAATTATAAGTTCCCAAAATCATTTATTTGGATTAAAATTTGAAATTCCAAATTTAACTTGACAACCTAAATTTTCATTTAAATCATGTAAATATTAAATCCCAAAATTACAACATTTTCAAATAAAGCTAAATTTGAAAATTTATTTATACTCAATTCAACAATCATTTTCAATATAATCCTCAAAATTTGATTTTTTTTCCCAACATTATTCTAATTTGTTTATTTTTAAACTGAAATTTAAATATACCAAAATTATGGGATGTTACAATCAGGAATTCCCGCAATCCCCCGGATTTCAAACTCCCACAACTAGAGCCATACAACGGCAGGACGGATCCTACCGTGCACCTGATGCGCTACAAACGACATATGGAAGTTCAATCGGTGTCGGAAAACGTCATGGCTAAGTGTTTTCCCCTCTTTCTGACTGACATAGCAGCCATGTGGATTCGGCAACTAGAAACGGAATCGATCAATAGCTGGAATATGTTGGTCGCTCGCTTCCTTGAAAAGTTTCGGGTCCACATCGCATGACCCAAGAACGTCATGCCACTCACCACAATTAAGTAGAGGCCTAGAGAAACTCTGTGTTCCTTTCTAGAAAGATTCAACGTTGCAGCAGCATCAGTTGATCGCCCTGAACAATCGATGGTACTGATGGAAGTGGTATCCGACGTTCTGGATAACACGGAATTCAAGAAATCTTTGTACCGAGACCCACCACGGAGTCTCAGCGAGTTGAATTGGATAAATTTCTGCGTGAGGAAGATGCAACTTCCGAGAAGAAAGTTCTCGATGTCAACATGCTCAAAGATGGATAACTGTCTGATTCTTGAAATGGCAAAGGAAAAGTCACCGTCAAGAATGACTGCAACACTCAGCCCCAGAGAGGGCCCAGATATGAAAAGTATAGTGAGCTCATTGCTTCACTTTCTGACATCTACATCGACACAAACGGTGTTGTCTCCTACCCAAAGCCTCCCAGGAGGGAACCATCGCAAAGAGAACGCAATTCTGGAAAGCACGGCTTATTCCACGATATGGATGGACATGACACGAATGAGTGCAGACATATTCATGATTTGATTGAGGAACGGGTTCCCGAGTATGTGAAACCATCAACAGCACCTACGCTTCCACCTCCTGCTCCCCGGAGAGGGAATGACCCTGGATTGAGCTCTCGTGGGCTCATCATCAACTGATCTGGATGAGATTAGCTTTCATTTTCCGCATTTCTTAGGCTTTAATATTTATTTTTGCTTTCATTAGGTTTTCCGATTGGTTGAATCAGAGTACACACGTACGGGGTTAGGATGTAGCCCCAAATCGTGCTCTGGACTCGGTATCAAACCAATTAGGATTTGCATTGGTTTTGCATTTGGAATTGAATAAGGAAGGACTTTCCAAGCATGGATTATGTTTGGAGAATTTAAGTATCTTGTCAAGATGTGGCAGGATCCTCAACTTCCATTAAAGTATGGTTTATACTTATTATGGAACTCTAGGTATGAATTATGCCTAGGGACGGACTATCTTGTCCGGCTGTGGCAAGCGTAGCTCTACTTCAGGTCTGAGTACGGTTTATACTCAGTTTGGAATCTTAAGTATGGATTATAATTAGGAATGACAAATGGTCTTGTCAGGATGTGACAAAAGAAATCGGGTATGGATTATACTCAGTTTGAACTCCAGGGTATGGATTATGCCCTGCAAACAGTCTTGTCAGGATGTGACAAAAGAAATCGGGTATGGATTATAGTCGATTTGAACTTCTTGGTATGGATTATGCCTGGAAATGTTTGCCCTTGCCAGGATTTGGCAGGATGACTCAAACATCCCTTGAGTATGGTTATGCTCATTAGACGCTAAAGCATGGTTTATGATCAGAAAATTTGAACAATATCGCCAGGATTTGGCACGTTTATTTTACCTTTATCTCTTTACATGTATGGATTATAGCTGTAGCAGGTAGACCCAGCAAGGTCAGGGCATTATTGAATTTCTATGGCTTATAGATTGCCTGGACTATCCAGAACACATCTTCCTTCAACCAGCAAGATATGTTCTGGGGGGCAAACTTGTTGACACAATTTTTGGTAAAAGCTGTCACACTGAATATCTGGATAGCATCGCGCTCGGATATGGAGAACATCGTCAGAAGACAGGCAACGATTTGGTTAAAGTCGCATCACGAACAAAGAAAGGCCTGAAACTCCTATCAGATGACCTTTTTTGGGCCAGAAAACAGCAATTACAGAGCTAAGCTCTATTACTCTTGTAGATCTCTGAATTAGCTTCAGTTTGAGCTTTGTTTTGGCTCAATCGGACTTACGGTTTGAAAGTTCTGCCCATTTCCGTAAACTGGTGTAATCTGGCAATTTCCTGGATAAAGCAACGAAGCGTCACACGATCGGAGTATGGCTCATGCACCCTTGGATCGCCCCTCATCGGATCGCCCCCCTCGGCTCGTGATACACCTCCTGATCACGACCCGACCGTGGACACCAGCTTCCCACTCCAGCTCACGACCAGACTTCGGTTCGTGGAGACCTCATCACGACCCGACCCCATGACCACGAACCGACCACTGAATCTGCTAATACACGCGTAGATCTTGACCTATTCTCAAGGCTATTCACACTCCTATTTTCCCTGATCGGATGCAAAGTACCCCATCACGAACCGGTCTTCCCAGAAGCTCTCCTACAGCTATAAATACACCATTTGAAGGCATTTTCAAGGATCTTTTGGCTCTAACTCCTCACAGCTTCCACTATTGCTCTCTACAAAGCAATTTCAGTAGCAAATGAGCAAAATTCCACATTATAACACGAGGATTTCATGTATAAACTGAGAGAATTGTACCTATAATAGCTTCTTAGGATTTAAGAAACTATAAAGTGGACGTAGGCTTGGATTGAGCCAAACCACTATAAAAATCTCGTGTGTCCTCTTTTATTTTACTGCTTTTTCTGCATTTGTTATGTGACTGTGAGGATTTCACACCGCATTTGGGTATTAGGCCCAGATTTTGGTCTAACAATATTCTGAAGAAAAAGAGAAGTAGTGGCGAGAACTTTTGAAAGTATCAAGCTGGAGAACGAAAACCTTAGTGTCAACGCAATCAAGAAAAAAATTGGGCTAATTGGACAATATATTATCTTATACTGAAGCATTATAAAGTTGTACTCTTATTTCAGTTTTTCACTTAGGAAATATAGAAAAAAAATGCAAATGGAGTCAAAGTTTTTTTGGCGTTCCAACATCTTCTCCTGAAAAACATGTGCATTTAGTGAAAGTAATACATAGTGAAATGAAGAACTGCTACTTTCATCATTGTTCCATATATCGCTATATTGGGAAAGTATCATATTATTGCACAACATCTTGATTTATAAATACACTATTAATGTAATAGAAAAATATATTGGAACACCTCAGTGTCAACACATGTAAATAAAAACAATAAATTATTATGTTTTCAAATGGTTTTAAACTCATTAAAAACTGAAGCTAATTATAACACTCATGCGTTTCATGCTAAAAAGCCAAGTCCCTTGAAATTGCATAATATTACTAGAGCAAAAAATATACGTCAAAATAAATACGCATGAGTCTACCAATACAAAACCTTAACAACACGGATGTTGCATGACCACTACTCCACTAAGGCCAATTAGTAAGACAAATGATTTAACCTGTTTTCTCTGTGAATTCAATCCAAGAGCTGAATGTTATTACACAAATTAATAAATCAAACACAAATGATTTAACTATTTTTCTTCTTTACATCCTTGTTGCATTCTCATGATGTCCCAAAATTTGCTTTTTATTCCTAAACCAATCTACCATACTATATATTATTCATGCATCAAAAATATAAAAACCAAACTATTTATTTGCCGTATAATTTTACATCAAAAAACTATAAAACATACAAACAAGTTCACTTATAGGATTTAATGATGTAAATTTAAATCATAATTTAAACGACAAACATGAATTATGTTTAGGATAAATTTCAGCCTTAACCATGTTTTGCAGAATAATATCAATTTTAGACATGTTTTAAAAATAATTACAAGAATAGGCCTGTTTTGGGATTTCCGTTAGCAAACTTTGAAAATTCGCGAATAGGCGAAGTCTGAAAATTCGCCAATGCATTTTCCTTCAAAATTACATAGCAACTTTTTTGAAAATTTGATTTGGACATAACCCAAAATCTATAATATGAAATCACCAATTTTATCTTTCATCAGAAAATATAGTTCAATAGATTCGAATGATTCTTGTTTCAAAGAAATCCGACTCATAATGAATTCTACATATTCAATTGAAGTCAAAACGTAAAAATACGAACTATCACTACATGACGAGCTCGTTTTTAGTTATATTATAAATTATACATCCAAATAGCATCCAAAGCCCTACAAACAACATAAATCAACTGACAAACCAAATATCCAAAAATTAGGTATATACAAAGTCCGCTACACGAAAGATAAGTTCGAAACATAAAAATTACAGATACACTAAATTCAACACATTAACATAATAACATCTCATCAGCACACATACATCTCCATTTTATATTACTAAAGTACACCGCTTTCTATTATGCCTATGCGATCCACATTTCCTGCACCTGCTTGTTTTAGGCATTTGATGTCCGTCTATAACATTTTTGATTCTCGTAGATTTAGGTTGTCTGGGTTGTTTTTTATAGGCAGAAGCAATATACGTGGACCGTTGTACAATACTCAGTATTTTTTATCACGTACAGAATGAAACTCTGGCACATAGGAAGCTTTATAACTTTGGATGGAGTACCACTCAAAAGCAATATTGTGATGTGCTCTATTTACACCGAAATCGTGTGCTAAACATTCCATCATCACATGAGCACACGTTATCTTCTGGAGAAGTGGAATGTTGCATGTACATGAGAAATGAGAACCTTCGATCTTAACTTTATATTCATCTCCGTAACAATGAATCACTTACCATTCAGATCGACCATATCAAACAAGCCTATAATGACGTGCTTCAATGGAACGTGCTTCAATGACACGAACTTCAATTTTAGCTTCCCATATTGGAGTAAGTCGTATCTTTAGAGCCTTATCTTTTCTCATCTCTTAGAAATATTCAACTTATCGAAAGAATGTCCTTACAACCAACGCCTTTATAGGCAACGATTTGGAGCCTTTTAGTACGCCATAAAACTTTCAGATGCGTTGGCTGTCATAACATGGAAACGTCCACCGTCATTTCTGCAAAGTGCCTAATTTTCTTTAAAATTCCATAGGTGTCGTTCAGTCCAATGATGTGCCCACGAATTAGTTGCTTTGATTTCTTCTTTGGTTTTAGTGTACTCAGCTACTTCTGATGCACATGCAGCGGCGTAACACAAACATGTTAGTCGCTTCTCCCTATAACCCACAGCTTGAAAATTAGCTTTAAGATGTCTTGCATAGAACCTATGTTTGTGTGATTCTTGTCATCTTTCCTGCAAAGCTTTAGGGATCCCTTTCATTTATCACATATAAAAGTAATGCAACGATTCGTACACTATGAATGAACTCACGCATGCGTGACAAAAACCAATACTAACTATCATATGACTCGGATTCAACGATTACATAAACTTATGGAAAAAGGCAGTCGTTGGCATCTATAGCAGTAGCAACCAGCAGTGTTCCCGTGTATTTACGATACAAACCTGTACCTTCAATACATAACAAAGGACGACAATGTAGAAAACTTGCAATGGAAGGACCAATTGCCCAAAAAGCACGATTAAATAACCAACATCATCGTATGTTATATGCCCAACTGTACCTGAATTGCTTCTCTTTATTTCTTCAAAATATTGAGGCAAACTCATATACGATTCGATACAGTCACCATAAATTTTTTCCAATGTTTTATTCAACATTCGTCAAACTTTCATGTAACTGACTTTGATGAAGAGTTGGTCGTCTACAAGCACCTGGACCATACCAGCTGAGATATTCAAATCAACCTTCACAAAAGACATGATTTTAGACATAAGAAATCCAGAAGTGGCTTGCTTGTGGTTGGAATTAATCATAGATTTGACACTGTTTTTTCATGAGGCAGCTTTCTGGTTTCCCACCATCCAGTTTGAGATTTCTTGGACACTGTAGCAGGTATTCTCGGACACTGTAGCATGTATTCTCCATGGACAGATAACATCAACATTACAAACATCAATATATATTATTTTATTTGACTTGATTGGCTTGTACGAAACTTGGTGCAAAATAGACCATTCCGTTAGTTGGTGTAGAAACTTTTCTTTACTTTGGAAAACCATCCCAATGGCAAAACCATTCTGTACGCAAACAATCGAGAAATTTTCACTTGAAAACTCTAGATTAGCAACTACCGATATGGCCATCGTTTGTGCTGTACAGAGATCATCGTCCAATGGTACTTCCGTTTGAACCTTAGCACCATAATCTTCAGGATCTTCCATGTTTGGAAAGTCAAAGTACACCGGTTCATTGTTGACTTCCATTCGTTGCATCCAACATATATCATCATAAGTTCTCTTGGCAACCATCATGCTATCAATAGGTTCATCTACTTCCGTATCTGTGTCTGTATTTGGATCATTTGTCTACTCTAACGGTCCGGCACACCAGTCAAATTCAGATTCTCCAATCAATCTGTTAATAAACGCATTTCAGTCACATCTTACACTTCATTGAGTAGTTAGCAAACTAAAATAATGTCCATTACATACCTTTGGCTCATATCGTAAAGTTCTGGCTGAGAAGGAAAGATTGCATGTTGCAAATGTTGCTTATAGTTGTTTGACTGAAAAGTTTGTTGTTGTTCCTCAAGAAAAGTTGGCTGAAAAGTCTGTTGGTGTTGTTGATGTTGTTCGTCCACATTCGAATGAAAATAGAGATTGGTACACATAGGAGAACTAAAGATGAGTGATGTATCATGAGTTTGCAACAATTCTGTGAAATACCATAAACCCGTACTCACGATTGGAGATAGGACGATTCTTTTGCTGTTTTTCCAACAAATAGCTCAATCAATTTCGTAACTGCATAAAACATTATTTCTACATCTTCATCGTCTGAGAGTGGTACTGCTTTCGACTCTGAATTAGTAGGCCAGTTAATCAGCAACTCAATATCATATTCAAGAGGGTTAGAGTGCATTTGATTTCTAGTTTTTAGTTTTGGGTTTTCATACATACAAAAGTACGAACGACACACATATCGTGGAAACTGATCGTTTTACAAAACAAAGTTAACACAAAAAACAAATTTATCTATTTTTCATGTTTTGAGAAATAAGAGAACCACGAAGAGGAATTCTTCCTTCCATGATTCCTACATCCCCTACGCGGTCCCCTCCATCTTCCGTTCATTATATCAATTATCCTTTCACATCTTTAATGTTTGAAATTAATTTTGAAAACCCAAATCTCATTTTTAACCAAACGCTACCTTAATTTTTGTTGCCTTGAAGACCGATTCTTTCACAGCATTGAGAGTGCAACCCTTGCGAGCTCCCCCTGATTTGCAAAATCCTCCAACGTACTTTCCGTTTTGTTGGTCATCCACGACCACTTCATCGCCATAGTAGTAAAGTGTAGAAATAAAATTTCTAGCCATTGTTGAGTGAGTAAATTAGTTTTGAAGATACTTGAAGTAGGTATAGTAGTGTTCCCGAAATGAGAAATAATGTATTAAAGAGAATTGAAATAGGCAAAACATCTCAGCAATGACATTGTCAAGTCAGCTTTAATCATTTCAGAAATGTCGTTGTTAAGTCAGCTTTAGTCATCTCAGCAATGTCATTGTCCTTTGGCCAGCTTTATCACATTGAACAAGTTTTGGATCAACTTTGGTAGAGTGTAGTCAAGTCTACTGTTTCGAAATAATGATTCTTTTGGTCAGCTTTATCACATTGGACAATTTTGGATCAGCTTTATCAGAGTGTAGCCAAGTCACCTGTTTTATGTCGGAGTGTAGTCAATTTGTACTGTTTGGAACAACTTTGGCACATCTTTACCTAATGCGATCATTTCGTACTGTTTGAAACTGCTTTAATCAGTGAATGAGCATTTCATATTTCACTCATCCAAAGTGTTTTTGGCAGAGCATGGTTTATTCTTCACTCAACCAGCTTTCCACATAACCTTTATGACAGGGTGTACTATTTGAAGCAGCTTTAATCGGTAAGTTTTCATTTCATCTTTATGACAAGGCGTACATAATGAAACAACTTTAATCAATGTGTTCTGATACACTATTCCGAACAAGCTTTATTCGGTGTACTATGACTGATACTATTTGAAAAAACTTTATTCAGTGTAGACATTGATTTTAATCAATAATAACATGTTAATGGTTTAGTGTTTCATCCAATTATACAACAATAGATAGTGATATAATCATACAAATTTAATAAACAAACTCATGTTCTTAGACAAAAACAAACATACAATACTTCATACTCATCTTCCAAGTACTACAATCATACGAACACACCAACAATAATTCAAACTAATATTTGAAATACTACTACGATCACAAATAATAAGAACACTAGTGGTAACAGTTAAACTACAAGTTTTCTATGACTTGTCTGAGATGTCTAATTTCTTCTACAAGCTTATTTGCATATGCTCTTGCCCTTGGACATAGAGGTTCGTCAATCCATTCTGCAAAATTTCAACCTTTCAGATGAAAGGGACAAAATAATATTCGACGACCAATGTTTCCGCCATCAATCTTATAACAACTTCAACCATATATCCACAATGGCAGCAAAATGGTTAAGAGTCAACCTCTTGTTCAGTTGAGGGTTGCAAAATTGGTACCTTCTCAACCTCTTGTTCTTGACGTGGTTGATAAACAAGTTGTTTATTCACTGGTTGGACAACCGCATGTTCATTCGGTTTTGGTTGAAGTGTGAGTATGTCAAGGTCTGTGTATTCAAGAGCAACGTTCTCGTAATGTTGTTCTTGATAGTTTATATTCCAATTTACATAAGTGTGATCAATAGACGTTGGAGGAAGTAGTGGACGATGTCGAAATCGGAGTTCATAGACGATGGCCATGAAGGCATTCTTAAGAGAAATTGAGTAATAAAGATATAGTTGAGTATGAATCAAAATTATGAAGGAGTAGGTGGGTATTTATAAAGTGTGCAAATGCACAGGCGAAGTTTCGAAATTGCCCAAAGACGAGCTTCAAAATTCGGCTAGTCCTCTCCCCGAACAAAACAGATATATATTTGTAAATATTTGTAAAACAACGCTAAACGTATTATACTTTCTGCAAACTAGCCTAAATTGGATAATTTTGTTATATTTATTCACAGATTCGACACATAAAGTGATAGAAAAAGCTTAACAAAAGCTTATTTCAGATTGAACTATAGAACAATGAAAGTGAATAGTACTATTCTATTTTGAAATAATTTTATTTATCCAACTTAAACTAAAGAACAGAGAAAGTGAACTATTTATTTCAATCATAACTATATTTATTTACAAATATAGTGAAAGCGAGTTGTATTCCGTTTTGAAACTGAAATAAAGAATAGAATTCATCCATTCTATCCTAAAAAACTTATTTTAGTCATAGAAAAAAATAAAAAATAACTAACCAATCATAGAGTCAAAAATAACAGACTCGCGTTGTTTTTTTATCCAAATTCTGCTTTGGGGCTATTCTTTGAAACTTCATATTGCATGGAATAGTTTTGATAAGATACTCTGAGATGTTGTTTGACCATCACTAATTTGATTACTTTTCTCTTGGGTTGATTTCATCAGGTCATTACTATTGCTACAGCTACCCTCTAATGATGAAACAGATGAAATTCGTGTTCCGGTCGGTAAAAATATGCTGTGTTCGATTGTGAGCTTATTAGCATAATGGACTGAATCATCACAGTTCTAACACAGCATGGCTTTGTCCTCCTGGAAAAATACAAAGCGCCCTCCCTTTTTCCTGGATTGAATATCAAATATTTACACATCTTTAGCTTAAAAAGATACAATGAAAATATATGATGTAAAGGAGGGAGAAAAGACACCTTGCATATATCACATATACGAAGATGGTCCATTCAGTGAGTAAAAATCGAAGATGTCTGCTTACAACTTTGTTAGCATGATGAACTTTATGTTAGGATTTCCACAAGATCGCTACACAATTAGATTTTGAAAGAGAGAAGAAGATAACAATAACAAACAAATTACTCCAAACAAATCTTTATTATTCCACCAATTTATTACAAAGAAAGACCTAAAATTGAGAAGATATCTCAATCCCTAAAAACAAAAAAAAGTTTTTCATCCTCAAAAGTACGCCTAAGTCTATCCCTAATGACATACTTATATAGGCAAATAGAAAGAATATGGAAATTCCCAAAAATTCCTCTAGATCCTAAATATCCTCCAAATTTGAAAATATCCTAAAATATACTCCTCAAAACATGCACAAAATAAATATCTCTCCTTGAAACTTGCACAAGATATATCTTTCTCTCCTTGAAATTGCACAAAATAAAAAATCCTAAAATATCTCGATCTTCAATATCCATGTGATAAATATCACAAATCATAACACTCCACCTTGATATGAAATCACTCCAACAAATCGACAAACGAAAAAAAAACCACCGACAAATGATGCATCTCCCTAATGAGATACACCACATAAAAGATCTCAAAATTGCTTGTAATACCACAATGGCCTCCATGTAGACTTTGTAGCTTTACGTTGATGGCTCCACCTTGATTCAGTTGAAATCGCCTCTCCTAATTCAATTTGAGAACTCATAACATTCTCCACCGTTTTTCCAAGCAGTTTATATATATTATCATTTCCCCGTTTTGCGCGCAGAAGCTCCTTGTTACCCCTCCAAACCCTTGTAACTCCACCTCTAGTCGATAAATTGCAACCTTTTTGTTCCAACTGTCCAATTGAAGCAAGATTCTTCTTAATTTCTGGGATGTACCTAACTCTCGTTAGCTTCACCACATTTCCATCATTCATCTTCAATTGAACTGAAACTATGCCTTTAACATGCAAATATCGACCGTCCGCGGATTCCACTTTACTACTTTTTTCTTCATAATCAATAAATGCTTCCTTTTATTGGCACACGTGGAAACAATCTCCTGAATCAAGTATCCAATCTTTTCTTTCGCCTTTATTAATACATAAAACATTTCCTTCAATATCCTCACCAAAATTCACCTCATTACCGTTGTTATTTTGTTCATCAGTCTCTTCTTCCAATGCCTTCATCTTCTCCTTATCCTTTTTAAGCTTATGACAAAATCGCAGTTGATGACCGGGTTTGTCACAGTAAAAACAAACGTATTCCTTTCTCATGTCTGATCTATTCGATTGTCTTTCCATATTTTGTTGACTAACCCTCCTTGCAATAAAAGCTTTTTTAATTGAAGTTTCAATTTCTGATGTCTTCTTATCTTTTCCTTCCATAAGGCTCGTCCTCCGCATCTCCTCATTAAGCAAACTACTAACCACGAACCCCATTGAAAAACGCCATCCAAATTTGAGTTATTCAACGCAACCACAAGCGTTTCCCAACTTTCTGGCAATGAACTCATCATCATTAAGGCTTTTGTTTCATCATCCACCTTGAAATTCACGGCAGCCAATTGGTTCACAATTTCCTGAAAATTATTAAGATGCTCTCCAATTGATCCACCTTCCTTATGTTTCAGATTCACCAATCTTCTCATAAGAAGAGCCTTATTTGTTGCGGAGTTCTTTGCATAAACCCCTTCCAATTTCTTCCATATTGCATAAGCATATGTTTCATTAGCAACAATATGAAACACTGAATTAACCAGAAAACATCGAATAGACGCAGCGGACTTCCTATCCATAGTCTCCTATTTTGCTTCGGATAGATTGCTAGGTTTTTCCCAATTATTCTCCAGTGGTTGATGAAGATCATTAAGATAAAGGAATTCTTCCATCTCTGCCTTCCATAATCCCCAATTTCTTCCATTAAGATTTTCAATAACAATTTTATCCATATTCAAACCCTCTACAAAAAATTTGTGTAGAAGGCTCTGATACCAACTGTTAGGGTTTCCACAAGATCACTACACAATTAGATTTTGAAAGAGAGAAGAAGATAACAATAACAAACAAATTCCTCCAAACAAATCTTTATTATTCCACCAATTTATTACAAAGAAAGACCTAAAATTGAGAAGATATCTCAATCCCTAAAAACAAAAACAAGTTTTTCACCCTCAAAAGTACGCCTAAGTCTATCCCTAATGACATAATTATATAGGCAAATAGAAAGTATATGGAAATTCCCAAAATTTCCTCTAGATCTTAAATATCCTCCAGATTTGAAAATATCCTGAAATATACTCCTCAAAACTTGCACAAAATATATCTTTCTCTCCTTGAAATTTACACAAAATAAAAAATCCTAAAATATCTCGATCTTCAATATCCATGTGATAAATATCACAGATCATAACACTTTACGGTCGCAGGCATCGCACAGTGCAGCCTCGTCTGCACTGCAGATGACCGAGGCTGCAGTTTTGTTGCAGGCGTCGCACTGTATTTCATGTTGTTGTGACTGCTTTTGGTGGAGATATGACCATGTTTTACGAAGGAAAATCTGTGGGCGTGTATTAGATAAGTTGACGATGAAAACTCAAAAGCGATGAAAGTGATAGAAAGGATATTCAGTGGATAAAAATATAGGTATGTAGAAGCTGCAAACATTAGGATACTTGGAAACCTTGCCTTCATATTATACATCATTTATACGTGCAAAACGTATCCTTTACATGTCACCAATGATATTTTCATATAACCAGTAAAAGGACAATCATTCTATGTTTAGATATTATCATTAATCACTTATTCGTTCATAACCAGGAAATTACCATCCACTTTTCCACCAAACTACCTAACCACGAAAAAATGAATCACGCTTTCATTAAAACCTAGATTTGCATAATATATCAATTTTATTACAAAAAAGGTCTAAAATTGGTTATATTTGCTTAGCACTAGTATCTTTAGGGATTTCAATTTTAAATAATGTCGGAAGAAGCAAAGGTGAAAATTTAGGAAAAGTCAACCAAGCAGAAAATATTTATGGGAACCCTAACGAAAGATTTAGAATGTATATGCCTCGTTCAAAGAGAACTCAGAAATAAGGGCATTGTTATTGACACTCCAAATATTGTTAAGGGGAGGTCAAATTTAAAAAAACTCCAATCATAAAAATAATGTTAAGCGGGGTCACGCACTTAATTTTTTACGTTCCTTTTTACCCTCTAATAACGTCTGGTAATGACATCAGTTATTATCACAAATCCAAATCAATTTCAAATGCAAAAAAACCAAATCCCTAAATTATTTGAAAATATAAAAAAGCGATTGTTTGAGGAGAAATAATAGTATGAACAAAGAATGTAATACCGTATTAAAAAAAAATTGTTCGATATATGTATATCGATTTCCTATCACTGATATTTTTTTCATCTAATCTGACAAATGAAATTGTTAATAATTTGATATAAAAATCTGATGTAGTTGACTAATATACCATATAAAAAAATTTTATTAACAAATAAAAAAGAGATTATTGTAAAGAAGGTTAATTTGGTAAAATAAAGTTTATTTGTTAAGGGGGTGCTCTCTCCATTTGTACTCCCCTTAACAAAATTTATCTAAAAAAAAATTGACCTCCCCTTAACAATATTTGGAGTGTCAAAAACAACTCCCAGAAATAATTCATGAAAATGGAATTTTTTTCGGAGATTGTTCTTGCTCAAGTCAAATCAATAAGGAAGTGGAAAACAATAAATGATAACTGAAGAACATTTTCCAACGGTAGTTATAGATTTTATTTGTTCCACGAGGCAAGCAAGTTATTTTGTGCAACCTTAAGTAATTTTTCAGCAAGTAAAAAAAAACTTCTTTTTATCCCGTTTTAACAATGATGGAGGAAAGCTTATAATGGGAAGGGAAATGAAAATTCATCCCCAATCACCTCCTTAACATAATTATATACAGTAAATACCCTGCAGTGCAAACAAGTCAGAAAATTCATCATATCCCGATGTACTAGAAACCACACAAGGATACTTGTTTTAGAAGCCAACAAGGGATGATTTCTCGATCAAGACAACTTGGGGTAAGTTGATAATAAAGAACAGGAGATTGAATGATCTTGGTTTACCTGGAATAAAGTGGATTCTCCAGGAATGTCGCAATCTAGAGACAACTAAAAAAGGAGGGATTGTCCAAAAGACTAGGGGTGAGCGTTTGGTTGGTTTGGTTTATCCGATGATGAAATTTGTCAAACCAAACTAAAACCAATAAAAATGAAAACCAAACCAACCAAATTAAGTTTGGTTGGTTTGGTTGGTTATCCGATTAAACCGAAATAAAAATGTTTTACACTTTGTGTTTGAAACATTCACTGTAATTTGAAATAAATTATAAATATATGATTAGAGTATTATGATTTATGATTCTTATGCTTTTTAATATTAATTTTGACACATAGATGATGATTAATATACACCTAAATAACTACACTAACATAAAATATTTATTATAATACCGATAATTTTAAAAATATAGTAAAAGATTGGTTAAATTGGTTAAACCGATAACCGAACTTAATATTTTTCCAGACCGATTACAAACCGATTTAATTTCAAAACCGAACCAAACCGACCAAACTAAATTGGTATGGTTAGTTTATTTGGTTTAACCGGATAATGCTTACCCCTACAAGAGACTATTTGTACACTATAATCAGATTGAAGACCCTTACAAGTTACAACCATTTTCTTTGAAGTAGATAAAAAACAAATTGAATCATAAGAAACAAACAGGGAACATAGGGAAAAGTGTTATTCCTATCCAAACAATAGAAAATCAAAAGCTTGCTATCCAAAATTAGTATCTTCATTATTTTGGCTACTGCAATAAGCATATGGAAGGAGAGAAATCGATGTGTTTTCAATGAATAGCCAAAAAAAGGAAGAGTAGTTCAGTACAATGATAGGAACATACATATAAGTTCCCAAAAATCGAATTAGTAAAAAAACAACAACTTATGTATTGTTATCACATGAGTCTATGGTTCTCCTTGCACGTTATCCCTGCTGTACCACCTGATTTATAGAAATATTGGTTTTGTTTTCAACTTAAAGCTAAGGTTATCCTTGCATGTTAACACATATGTATTGTTGTTTTAGAAACATTAAAATGTAGATGCTTTGTTATATACTTAAATTACCGTCTGATTTATAGAAGACGGAAAAAAATGAATGAAATACATTAACCGTGTAGACTATTCAAACAGAAATAACTAAAAAAATCTAAAATAACTGATTAAACTACCGAGTATATTTAACTCCGACCAAGGTAATGATCTTATCAAATTGTATAGTTCAGCTGTTATTAATTTTTTCTTAACTAATAGAACCAAGTTATGGTTTAAAATATTGAAGTTAATAAACTATTAATTAAATAGTGTTGGACTTGTCCCACATCGGAAAATTTGCTATCTAATCTTCCTTAATAATATAAGGAGTTCCTCCTTCACATTTGTTGACATTAATGACAGTTCAGTCCATACATAAAGAAGTATTACTTTGTTTTGTACGGAGGTTAAAATTGTAATTACATTTAGGCCAGCTGTTGTTGAGGTTGATTGTTTTAATGAGGAGAACAATTAAGTCCCACATCGTCAAATTTTTTGAACTATTCCAAGATATATAACATAGCCTTGTATATGATATTGTGAATTAAAATGACTTGGGCTTGTGTAGTGGCTTGGATGGGTATGCATATGGCTTGGCCCTATAAAATATTTATTATACGTCAATGATTGAGCACTTGGGCACTTGAGGAAGTGATATGGCCTGAACACAAACAATCATATTTTTTGAATTTGAACAGACGGATGTGTCTTTTTGAATGCAACCATTCTAGAATGGTCATGACTCTTTGCCTTTTATAAATATATCTCCTTTTCGCCCAGTCCAGAATTAACTTCCTCCCTTCTCCTCTCCCCTCCTGTACATACAGTTTATGTTTTATCTACTACTAATAATCAATCCCATTAAACTCACAGGCATTGCCACGCCTCTGGGTTTAAGTTTTGTTGTATCCTGGAAAGCAGTCTGTCGTTCAACCCGTTGGCAAACTCAAACGAGTGGGGGAAGATATTGCTTTAAGTTTATTATTCAACAGTGAATAATCAGGCGTAGATGGTTTTGAGGCGCGAACATTCTGTGATGTTGTTTTTGTTTTTAAAACAATTTCTTCTGTACATTCGATAATTTCAGATCTGAGAAATAAAGATTTTCCATCTTTAGTTTCTTCTTCGCTAAAATTATCATGGTATCAGAGCAGCTTCGATTCGCTCTCCAGATCCGAGGTTGAAGATCGATTCAATCTCCAGATCGTCTTCGATGGCTCAAGACATCAATACCATAATTAATTGCAACGATCCATACTTCCCTCCTCATGAAGATAATTCTAACAGTCAACTTGGTCAGATCTTACTCGATGGTGGAAATTATCTTAATTGGAGTCGCTGTAATACCCGGTATTTTAATAACATATTAAAACCATAAATCAAGGCAGAATTAAATTTTAAAACAAGAATCAAGGGAAACGGGTTGCGCCATTGCATTCGTCTCGAAATTCTGCTTGGAAACAAGTCCAAGTTTTCGAGAAACGGAGTCCGTATGAGGGAGATATGACCCTCGGAAGTTTCAAAGATTTTCAGAACAGAAAAACAGCTCGAATTCGAAATTCAAATTCAAACCGCAGCGCAGATTGGGCGGGAATTTTCCCGCCCAGGACCAAGTCAACCTAGGGGTCGACACTATGGTCGACCACCCAGGAACAGGTCGACCCTATGGTCGACCTGGGGGTCGACCTGGGGCTGAAACCCAGTTTTGAGCCTGGGTTCATTCTGATGTTTCTGGTCTCGTTTTCAGTCTAGGTTCGTTTATCGAATCCTATATAAACAACCCCCTAGCCCCATTCTCTTCACACCATTTCATTCTCTCCTTATGCTGCCTATGAATTAATTGAAATAAGTAAATTAAAATAAAATAGGAAGACTATTTCTTGAAGACTACGGCTAGGAATTGCATATTGGGATTGTTCGACTAGAGCTTCGATTCTGCTTTCTAAATTCTCGATTCGCGCACTGTAAGTTCTAGTTACTTTGAGATTTAAACTTGTTAATTGTAATTTGGACATGAGATAAAGTGAAATTTGACTTAAGTATGATAATCGATTCACATCTATTCTAGTTTCCATCTTGGATCTTGACATTTGGGAATATTGCTATGAAATCAGTTTGGACCTATTCATGTTGTAAATCAAACTCTTTCATGTCCATAACATTATCATGCCTGTGATGTTGAATCAATCTATTATTTACAAGTTTGGGACTATCACTTTATGCCATGACTATCACCTTATTATGCTAGATTTGAAATCCTATTATTTTCTATATGCCAGTTATGTTGTAACTAATTATCTCAAGTTATATCATGCTAGTCCTGTAACCCCTTTTATAACTTTATGCTCGTCCTTTGTGCCTATCATAGTTTTGATGTTATTCCCTTTATTTCTGTATCTAGATTTACTTGTAATTTAGATCGATTCACGTTTACATGCGATGGGAATACGATTTGGGTAGATTAGGCAAAACATGAATTGGTTATGAACATGAATCATGAACTTGATAATAGGCATAAGTTGAAACATGAAACTCGACATGAAACTTGCCATGAAACTTGACACGAACTTGACATGAAACTTGAACATGGACATGACACTAGAATGAACTTGAAAATGGCTAACTCGAGGTTGGGTTGAGTTTGCAGTGTAATTCTGGCCGGAACCGCCCGACAAATCCGGTGACTGCAAAAAATAGGATCCAATGTGGGTAGTTGGTCATATCGCGCTTGAAACCCGAGGTCAGACTGAGTTGTGGTGTAATTCTGCCCGGAACCGCCCGACATATCCCGTGACCACAACAACAGGTCTGATGTGAGAGGTTGGGTGCATTAATGAATTAATGCCACATGATAGGGTTAATTCATGAACATGAAAGACAACACTTAACCAACTTGACACATGATTAGTGGAGTTAAGTCATGAAATTGAAAGACAACACTTAACCAACCTGACATGCTAGACTGATAAGGGTTAAGTCACGAATTTAAATGACAACACTTAACCTGTTGGACGGAAACCCTAGTTACGCGGTCCATTTCAGCAGTAACCCACTTAGATGTATCATGGTACCCTGGAACTAGGCAGTGTGGGGCACGATTACTGGGCTGATTGAAAGCGACCAGAACGACGGCTGAGTTGGTGCGCCAGTGTAGGTTCAGGCGGACTATGGTCGTGCACGTAGTCCGGAGTTGAAAAAGCAGGCATTCGGCATCAGTAGGTTTACACTATGCGTGCTTGATTCGTGTCGGTGGTTGTCACCCTAGGGCTTGATACACCCTATGGTGGACCTAGCACAGGTGACTACATTCGTGATAGGGCCGTATGACATAGACACACGACGAGCTAGAACTTGTAGGGAGCCAATCGATTAATTTATCGTTCCATAGGACCCTTAAATGGGTCATTCATGATATTGGGCCAAGGGATCATTTCATGGTTAATATATGACATGGGTTTGGGATACTAGTACAGTTGGTGCAGCGAATCTTGAACATGCGATGCTATACTTGATTTATACTTGATTCATCATGTTATCTTAGTCTATCTTGCCCATCTTGTCATCATCCTTATGTTTACTTTCAGTTTATACATGTCATGTTACCTTTACCTGTTTTTATGTTGAAAGTCACTAGGACTTACCAGTCTTTATGACTGACCCGTTTTCTTTCGTTCCCCCCCAACCCCCCCAGGTTCTCAGGGAGGAAACTCTAGCACTTAGCTTGGATTTCGCTTGCTTTCGGTTCAGCTCATGTACGGTTTGGTCTTGAGCTATGCTATGGCTGCATTCCTGCTACCTTTGGGGAATTAAGCTACTTTTGTTGTTTTAAGTTTTATGCTTCTTTATTTATTCAAGGCAGAACTTGTTGTAATGGAAAATGATAGTTGGTACTTTGGATGTAAAAGGTTTTGACTCTTTTTGAAAGTAATGAAATTTAGCTTTTGATTCTTCCGCTGTTTTATTTATGTTCTGGCTTGTAATATTTTTATATTTGTTTACCTCGATAACGCTCCTCCAAAACTAGTGCATTCCCTTTGTGAGTGACCCTAGCGGTGGTGGGGTGTTACACTTGGTATCAGAGCAGATGGTTACCAGACCGGGCAAAAGTTTTTAAAACCTTCTGAAACTATTTTCAAAACCGTTTACAAAGAAGCATTTTTCAAAGAAAAGTCTTGTTTTGTTTAAAGGCTATTCCCCAAAATCCATTAGCACTATCCTTTGTTTCCTCGTTTGAATCTCTTTTCCTTTCTTTTCTCCATCTATAGTCGCAGTACTTTCACCAGCGACTAATCTTCTTTATAGCTACGTAAGTGTTTTCCGTACGATGGAGGTAGTTCTCGAGAGACTTGTTAACACGTTATATAAGAAAGGATTAGAGTGGTAAGAAAAAGGTCAAGGCGAATGAGGCTCAGAAAAAGAAGGTTAACATTAAGAAAGGAGGCAATAAGAACAACAAGAACAAGAACAACAATAATAATAACAAATCACATGAGACAAGGAAGTGCAACTTCTGTGGGATTGTTGGACATCTGGCTAAGGACTGTAGAAGAAAAAGGATGAAGACAGGTGCATGCTTTCATTGTGGGGATACTGGACACATCATCAAGGATTTCCCTAGGAAGCAAGGGCCGGGAGCTGGACCTTCTTCTGGAGGACAAGTCCACACTCTCACGGTACCTCCGCAAGAACGAGGTAGAAATATTTTTGTCGAAAGCTTAGTCTATCTTTTTGATCATCCTGTTCGAACCTTGTTTGATTCTGGCGCATCGCATACTTTTATTTCTTTTGATATTGTTGAAACTCTGCACCTAAGTACTAGTCTAGTTGAGGATCCCGTTATTGTTTCAAATCCAATTGGTGGCTCCGCTCATTTATCTATGATTTGTGTGGATTTGAGGATTTCTATCTTAAGCGTAGAATTCACGTGTAATGCTTATGTTCTCGGATTTATGGGATACGGTTTGATTCTAGGCATGGATTGGCTGTCCAATAATGGAGCCATTCTCGATTGTGAACGAAGGGTAGTTATACTCATGACTCGCCTTGGTAATACCCTTGAAATTTCTTGCAACCCTATGGGTCTTGTCATGTTATGTTATCTAGAATCTCTTGACTCGTTTATCGATGATTTGCAATCAGTAAGAGTTGTCCGAGAATATCCCGATATCTTTGATGAGGTTAAGGGGTTACCCCCTAAACGCGAGATAGATTTCCGTATATATCTTGTTAATAATGCTAAGCCAGCTGCTTTGCCCGTTAGACACATGGCCCCGCGAGAGAGAAAAGAGATTAGTAAACAAGTTAAGGAGTTGCTTGAGAAAAATTTCATTAGGCGAAGCATTTCTGAATGGGGTGCTCCGGTGATATTCGCTACTAAGGCGGATTGTTCGCTTCGTCTATGCGTAGATTATCGTGAGTTAAACAAGCTGACTAAGAAGAATAGACACCCACTACCGAGAATCGATGACTTGTTCGACCATCTTGTAGGAGCGTCTATTTTCTCTCAACTTGATCAAGCTACAGGATTCCATCAACATAGAGTGGCTGAGGATAGCATTGACAAGACTGCGTTTAGGAATCCGGATGGTTTCTTCGAATGGCTCGTCATGCCGTTTGGTTTGATGAATGCACCCGTGTACTTCGTAGACTTGATGAGTAGGGTGTTCAGGGAGTTTCTTAACCAGTTTGTGGTGGTCTTCATGGACGATATTTTGATCTTCTCAAAGGATGAGGAAGAACATGCTAGACATCCCAAGGAAGTCATGGATACGCTTAGAGCACACGAGTTAAAGGCTAAGTTCTCCAAGTTTCATTTTTGGAGAAAAGAAGTTCGGTTTCTTGGACATGTAGTTTCTAAGCAAGGTATAGTTGTGGACCCCGCAAAGGTAGCTGCGGTGCAAGACTGGAAAGTTCCTAAGAACGCAACGGAAGTGAGAAGCTTTCTCGGTTTGGCGGGCTACTATAGGAAGTTCATTAAGGACTTCGCTAAGATTTCAGCCCCTCTTACTAGGTTAACGAAGAAGAACCTAGCTTTTGCATGGGACAAAGAGTGTGACGTTGCTTTTCAAAGGCTTAAGAGAGCCCTTACCACAGCTCCAGTTTTGGCATTACCCGACGGAAGTAAAATGTTTACGGTGTACACAGACGCGTGCGGCACCGGATTAGGCGATGTCCAAATGCAAGAAGGGAAAGTGATATGCTACGGGGGTAGACAACTTAAAGTTCATGAGAAAAACTATCCCACACATGACTTGGAATTGGCCGCGATTGTTTTTGGGCTTAAGTCTTGGCGCCACTTTCTTCTAGGTGAGAAGTTCAAGTTGTATACCGATCACAAATCGCTTAAGTACCTCTTTTTGCAAAAAGATTTGAATCTAAGGCAATAGAGGTGGATGGAATTCTTGGCATTGTATGACTTCGATATAGCTTATACCCCTGGCAAGGTTAACGTGGTGGAGGATGCACTAAGTAGGAAAAGGTTGACTTTGAGTCCTTTGTTTGTTGAAAGGAAAAGTCTAGATTTTATAGCAACCTTTGATTCCACACCTGTTGTTGAGTCGTTGGCTAGCACGTTAGCATCTCTTGAGTTAAGGCCTACGCTTGTAGACCAAGTAGGAACTTCATAAAAGGAAGACCCACAGATAGTCGAGATCATGGATAAGTTGATTAGAGGTGAGATGTCAAGTCACCTCAGTAGGTATGCCATAGATGATAAGGGATGGCTAAGGCGTGATGGTAGACTATGTGTCCCACAAGTGGGAGACTCGGTAAAGAGAGTTCTCGAAGAGGCGCATCACTCGAAGATGACTATTCATTCCGGAGGGGATAAAATGTACAAGGATATGAAGCACATTTTCTTTTGGAACGGAATGAAAAAGGACGTGGTGGAATTCGTTTCTAAGTGCATGGTGTGCCAATAAGTAAAGGCCGAGTCGAAAAAGCCCGGTGGGCTATTGCATCCTTTGGAGGTTCCGCTGTGGAAATAGGAGAGTGTCTCGATGGATTTCGTGGATGGATTGCCTAGGTCAAGGAAGGGCAATACTAGCATATGGGTTATAGTGGATAGACTCACGAAGAGCGCTCACTTCATTCCTGTGAAGAGCAAGAGGACCGCATCATGGCTAGCGTCTATATACCTTCGAGAAATAGTACGGTTGCACAGAGTTCCTTCTAGTATAGTTAGCGATCGTGACCCGATTTTCACTAGCGAATTTTGGAATAGTTTACAAGAAGCAATGGGTACACGACTAAGTTTAAGCACGGCCTATCACCCACTGGCGGATGGACAAACCGAAAGGTTAAATAGGGTACTAGAGGATCTTTTGAGACTATGCATTCTTGACTTTGGTGGTACTTGGGAAGATCACCTACCTCTCGTTGAGTTCGCGTATAATAATAGTTAACAAGCTAGCATAGGAATGGCACCATTCGAAGCTTTATACAGAAGACCGTGCAAGTCACCAACTTGTTGGTGGGAGTCGACAGACAAGCTCATACTTGGACCCAACATGATAAGGGAAACTTCCGAGAAGGTTGAGTTAATACGAAGACGGATGAAAACGGCCCAAGATAGACAGAAATCCTACGCGGACAAGAGAAGGACAGACCTAAAGTTCGAAGTCGGAGATATGGTCTTTATAAAAGTTTCTCCTTTACGCAACGTGGTTCACTTTGGAGCGGTTGGAAAGTTAGCACCGAGGTTCATAGGACCGTTTCCTATCATCGAGAAGATTGGACAGATGGCCTATAAAGTAGAGTTACCTGAGAGGTTGGACGGAGTACACAATGTCTTTCACGTTTCGCATCTCCGAAAGTGTTTACATGAGTCTGCCGAAGTGGTTGAGCTAAGCATCCTTGAAGGCGTAGAAGTGGAAAGAGAAGCAACATTGAGGCGAGTTCCGATTCGTATCTGAGGAACGGAGATCAAGAAGCTAAGGAATCGAGAAGTCAAGCTAGTTAAAGTACAGTGGAGTGAAGCCCCAGAAGACGCAACTTGGGAAACTGAAGAGAAGATACGCTCGCTATACCCATTTCTTTTTTAGGGTACTCTCTCGATCTGTAATGACCCGGGATTTTGGCGACTTTTTCTGAAATTTGATTTGGATGTAAATCAAAATCTACACGACGAAATCCCGATTTTTCTCTTCCACTAGAAAAATATACTCCACCAGCTCCACACGTTTCTTGTTTCACAGAAATCCGGCTTAAAACGAATCTTGTACATTCAGTTGAAGTTCGAATCGCCAATTTACGAACTGCAGCGCCATCTCGAGCTCGTTTATAATTATATTATAAACTATACGTTCAACTGTCGACGATTTGAATATATTCGTTATTCTAATTCAATTCTAAACTGAATTAAATATCGCCGATGATCCAGTTCATACCATATCGCCATTTCAGCCAATTCTGATTATTTCAGAATTAAATATATTATTTAATTTATTATTTCAATTAAATATTTACCATTATTTAATTCCATGACCATTAAATCCTTTTTATCACCTTTTAAATAATTAAATAAATTAATTATTATACCGCCGAAAATGCGGGTCATTACATTCTTCCCCACTTAAAATAATTTCGTCCTTGAAATTGCTTAGGTAGAGAACGACCCTATTAACTGGTTATAACTTATTTGTTCACTTCTTAACTTCAGTATCCAACTGAACCAATTTAATTTCAATTAAATTATTAATTAATTCTTATCAACGAAAATTTTCAAAAATCCTGAAAATTTTCTAACACCTTAACTTTTTGAAAAATTCCGTCAGCACCTCCTTTGTACTGGTCAATATCTCAAATTCCAACTTGCCTCCTTGGGACATCTCCATCCCAAAAGAAAATCAAACAGCCAAGCGGCTTGTCAATTCGGCTCATAAATCTTATATCCAATAGAAATATAAACTTGTACCTTTTGTCGGCATATCATTATATCCTTTCCACCTGTTATCAATTCAGTGGATACAAGGGTCATCCCAATCTGCTTTTATCCACAACACAACCATTCGCTTATCCGAGCCAAATATCATTTCAACTCGAGTTTCTTCTCGATTCCCAACTCTTAACTTGATTATTACATTAACTTCAAATTCAAATCTCCTAATCCAATTTGTCTAGATATCATTCTAATTCAACCTCAGTTACCACTTTACTGGCTTTACTTTAATTCAATCCTGCTTTCACAAATTTCTGTTAAATTTGATTTTAATTCAAACAGTCTTTCCCTGGGAGTTTTTAAACAGATTACTCTTTTCAAAAATCAAATTTTCCTTTTGAATATGTCACTGAGCCCTTAATTAATATTCCATTAGTTAAATCACTTCTCTATTTCTTTATCAACATTTGTTAACCAAATATTTTCAATAACCATATTAGCCTTTTATGTTATTTGGAAAACATTTCCGAATATCGCCTTCCTTTATTTTCTAAACTTTAGAAAATATATGCTATTTATAATTGGAAAATATTCCAATTACTTATCTCTTTTCCGATCTCGTTTATTTCTATACTTAGGAAATATTCTTTATTATATTTCCAAACTTACACTTATTTGGGTTAAAACGGATGTTGTGTAAAACATCGTTACGACAACCCAAATACTATATTCAACTAACTCTTATTCGACATTGATCTTCGAGCCTGAAATCTTACTATTTATTTTTTAATAATGAAATCATTCAAGTTGGGTATAACTACCTCTCAGACCTTGACTGAATAACATTTATAACGTCAAAACAGATATGACTACTTATTCGAATAATCAATACCATACAACCACTTATTCACTTTTAAACACGTATACGCTTCCTCTTTCTATTCTTACTAGATTTTATCTTAGTCTTCTTTTTGGTTTTACTATTCTATTTCTAAGTTCGTTTCCTTATCGACTTCTATATATATATATATATATTGATACGTTGATTTCTAACTATCAAATTATCTTAAAAATATTCTAACTCCTTTAATTCCCGGAAAAATTCGCCATAACCTCCTTTGTACTAGGAGCATTGGGATATTTCAAATAGCCTCCCATGGCCCTTACCAATCCAAAAGAAAAAGAAAAAACCAAGCGGCTAGCCGATACGGCGCATAAAATCTCATATAAGAATTAAATACATACCTTTTCGTCGAGCATTCTATTTATATACCTTCATTCCTTATCCATACCTATCACATGTACATTTATACCTGCCCAATCTATTTTAACTATACCTGATCGTTTTAACTCAATTCGTTAATTAATTTGTTAATTAACTCCTTAGTCTATTTCACTTTTACATTTGAACATAACATGTTCAAATATATTTTAACTTTCTTATTAACTAATTTGAATCCAAATTTCAAATTTACGTTCTATATTCGATTTCGAATATCCATTTACAAATCCAATTCACCTTTCAAAGTTCAACTTCAAATTCAAAACTCGATTAACTAATTCCTCTTCGGATTAGTTAATTCTATTCAATTTCTATATATTCAAATTCTATAGTTTAAATTCCATTTGAATTCTATATTCAAATTCCATATATTCAAATCCTATATTTGAATTTCTATATTCAAATTCTATATATTCAAATCCTATATTTGAATTCCATTTGAATTTCTATATTCAAACTCTATTTCAATTCCATTGAATTTCATAAATTCAAACTCCCTTTGAATTTATATATTCAATTCTATTTCATTTCCATTGAATTTCATATATTCAAACTCCCTTTGAATTTCTATATTCAATTCTATTTCATTTCCATCGAATTTCATATATTCAAACTCCCTTTGAATTTCTATATTCAATTCTATTTGAATTCTCTTTATTCAAATTCTATATTCAATTCTATATTATAAATCCCATTTTGAAATTCAACACAACTTGTTTTTCCCCAAACAAATTCAAAACAGTATTTCTGGTAGTTATTCGTCACTTACAACTCGAAAATGAATACTGATGATGCAGCTGTCATCATCGGAATCTATTTTCCAGCGATCAAAGTGAGTTCAATACTATAAAACCAATTCTAAACATTTCCGCATTGAAATTCATTTCAAAATATAATTCACACGGCTTGTCAAACAATTTAAAATCTCCCAAGATCTTAAATTTTCCTTATTCTATATCCAAATCCATTTACAAACACTTATCCAATTTTCCAGAATTTTAATTCAATTTCTGATTTAAATTCAAATTTAATTCATTTCGTAAAACTTGAACGAATTCTACTTGGTTATATATATAACCATCTCCATTATAATCTTACTCGATTATAATAACAAATATACTTTGGGTAAAATTATTTCATTTACCCTCTTTTCAAAACATATCGTGTCGACCTATCGTATTCAAGTGTTTAGTAACCCTTATCAATACAGTGGATCAAACTGATCGACCAGAATTCATAAACAACTCAACCAATGAATATTCACAATATAAAACAATTTTTATATCAATAACAAATACGTCCACTCGTATATATACACTCAATCTCGATCTAGGGTATTACTAACCCCATCTCTACTTAGTCACGCCACAGAGCCAAGTTAATCAATTAACCTAATGCTCTGATACCAACTGTAATGACTCGGGATTTTGGCGACTTTTTCTGAAATTTGATTTGGACGTAAATCAAAATCTACACGACGAAATACCGATTTTTCTCTTCCACTAGAAAAATATACTCCACCAGCTCCACACGTTTCTTGTTTCACAGAAATCCGGCTTAAAACGAATCCTGTGCATTCAGTTGAAGTTCAAATCGCCAATTTACGAACTGCAGTGCCATTTCGAGCTCGTTTATAATTATATTATAAACTACACGTTCAACTGTCGACGATTTGAATATATTCGTTATTCTAATTCAATTCTAAACTGAATTAAATATCACCGATGATCCAGTTCACACCATATCGCCATTTCAGCCAATTATGACTATTTCAGAATTAAATATATTATTTAATTTATTATTTTAATTAAATATTTACCATTATTTAATTCCACGACCATTAAATCCTTTTTATCACCTTTTAAATAATTAAATAAATTCATTATTATACAGCCGAAAATGCGGGTCATTACATGTGACGAAAAGGGATTTCGCTCGGTCCGAACCACTCGCTAAACCGATCTAGACCGTTCGAAACGCCTGATTGTTTTGAGAACAAGACAAAACAGAACGCAGACGGAAGAACATTTCATTGTATATTACAACAATGCATCAGAATACAAGAATATACAGAGTATAAATGAATATTACACAGAAATGTCAGAGATTACAATAAATTACATAGCAGCGGAAAATAATACAATACACAACTAGAAGGAGATATACGGATACAAAGCTTTCCGGATATCGTTCCAGCTGTAAACCAGGATCCTGTGAATATAAATCTGCAAAACCAAAACTACTAGTTGCCCGTGTCGAAAATAAGGGCACCCAGAGTTTAGGTTAAAACAATAAACTCCAGGTCAGTCATGTGACTGGTGTGAGAACTAAAACAGTTATTTATCTTTATTTTTAAAGTTAGGTAAATCAAGGGACCACGCCGTATAACACGGAACAGGTTTCCTCCCAATAATACCAATGCATAAAACAACAGCGCAATGCTAAATAAAGAAAAATGAAGCTATTATAAGACCCAGGTCCTATCACACAATGCAACGCAAGCCGGGGGATAGCGTTTTTACCTTATAATAGCCAAGAATGCTTGATACGTTTAAAAGAAATCATTTGATACTATTATAAGTGTTTAGTGTATAAAACAACTTCAAATCATAAGTATCAATCATAGGCGGCATGAATGCCCCATACCACTATGTCGCCATATATAGGTTATACAATCGAAATCGCAAAGTCACGTATTTGGAAATTGGGTTTCCATCTATGAACCGAGGCTAGGGATCGTCCTCTACCGATTCGAGACTGTCTAGCCCGAGTCTCAGGAACAGCCGCAACTGCCCCTTGGATTGTCAGGGCCGGTCCACCGATGTGGATTATTATGCCTGAACACTACGTTTCCCCGCCCTTTGGGGCGTAAATGAGCCAACGAATGACTCCATCGGACCCGGATCGTCCGATCAAACCGAGGTGCCTCGCAACAGCAACAACCACACAGGTGAAAGTATATAAATGTCAGGGCTGGTAGGTCACTGACACCACCCTAGCTAGAAAGAAACGCATGCCCTCCCTGAGGTCCTCTCCCGTTTTTGGTCCATAACCGGGGTGCGAGGCTCGCGAATTCACGTTACACAAAGTTGTGCCACACGGGCTGTGCTTTGATCATCACCACAAGACTTTGCTTTTCAACAGAAGCCTTGATCGTTTGCCACTTAGGCATGCCACACAGGCAATTCACTCTATGAGTTTGATATCCATCAGTATATAACCCCTGAGCTCGTACGTCTCAGAGAAGGGCGTTAAGCAAGAGAATAAATTCTCCGCTGCCAAACAGATATATATTTAATAGAGATCAATCACACAGACTAAAATCCAATGTCAGACATACAGTCCATTTACAAGTCCGTTCTGGGTCTGAACGAAACCGGAGGCACCTAGTACCCCGCATATCCATCGATCTCCAAGTACGTCTGGACGATCACCAACTGTTTCCATCTTCTTGGGTGTACAGCCCAATCAGGATCATCAGTAATCACCCAAACGACGTGAAGACCTCCGGTCTTCGACCATCGTCTTCATCTTCGACTTATCGCCGTATCAGTTATTCAGAATGGTATAAACCCGGTCTTCCCGAATAACTCGCGTATATTTTAAATAAGTGCTACACAAACACAACATACGCCTCATTCCAATTCATCAGTCACTAACCGTAAATTAATCAAGAGAATAATTCCCCAAATATTAACCCCGAAGGCCGAAACCAACATCAGATCAATATCCAGAAAACCATTCTGCTTGGCTAACCGACAGTTAGTTTCTAAATTTCACATTCATAGGGAGAGGTTCCCATTAATTTTATCAAAGATAAATTCCTTGAATTTATTCTCTAATCTTCTTTTGAATTTCGATTCAACTAGTCGCGATTAACGAACCTTACCGAAGTAATCATTTGTTTTGATTTCCCAATCCCAACCTATTCATCCCATGAAGTAAAACTGGTAATACTTCATATCTAACACTACGGTGTTATCGGTAAATTCAATTACCATTTCACGTTCAAATCTAATTAAAGATTTAACTATCGCCTGGAGCAAAACTGGTGATACTCCATTCCCGATCATTTCAATCTAATTAAAAATTCATTAAAACTACACTTAGGTTTAATCTTTAACTGGATTAAAGAATCAGTGTCATTTAAAACACAGTTCACGATAAACCCAAAATCACATTCCATTAATTACCGGGTTAAAGAACGAGTGTTATTTAAAACACTGTCCACGATAAACCCAAAAATCAATATCAATTCAATTCCAATTAAATATTATTTAATTGGTACACTTCATTAAATCTAAATAAAAAGATTTAATCTTTTCTCAACTGGGTTCAAGAACAGTGTTAATGAAGACACCATTCACGACAAACCCAAATCACATTTGATATTCAATACAAGGCTCTGAATAGAAAATATATCGGCTTATATTCAATATCAAATTCTACGATTAACAAATGTCGTATGGGAGATAACGATATAAATATATCTTTCAAATTTCCATAACAACATCTGTATAATCACGAATTCCAACATCGAAATATTTCGAAGACAATTTCGATTCAAATCCATTCCAATGCAATCATTGGAAATTCTGGTCATTTTCAAAACCATTTCAAATTCAATTTATTTATTTAAAAATAAATAGAATTATAATTCTAGATCAAAACTAGTTCATTTCGATAAAAATCTATTTTTGTCTTTTCAAATATGGAGTTTTTCATCCCAATTCTTTCTAAATCATTTCTTATGATTTTACACGAACTATTACTATTTTCAATAATTTTTATCAAGGCCCGTACAGTCGATTTCCATCAACGGCCATCGAACTGCACTTACAGCGACCTTTTCCAAATTTGATTTGGACATAATTCCAAATCCAACCGTTAGATTTCAAATTTCTAATATTCGTTAGAAAGCTCTTTTCGATACGAACCCAACGGTTCCGGTTTCAGGAGAATCTGGCAGTCGGATCTCCCGTAATATCCGTTCGAAGTCATTGGTCGAAATTCGCGAACTGCCGCGGCGCGGCGCGTTCTATTCAGGCCATTATATTATATATATAATACATATAATATATACTTCGTCGATTTCAATTCAAAACGTGCTTTATAAATCGTTTTAAATTCATTTTCAAATTGATTTCAATTCAAATTGATTTCTAATTCAATTTCAGTTCGTTTTCAATTCAATTCAATTTCAATTTGAATTCATTTCTATTCAATTTCAATTCGAATTCATTTCTATTCAATTTCAATTCGAATTCATTTCTATTCAATTTCAATTCGAATTCGTTTATACTCACTTTCAATTCGAATTCGTTTATATTCAATTCTTTTCAAATTATCAGATTTTGAAATCACTTTCGATATTCATTATAAAATGAATAAAATCGATATAAATATTGTTCACGTCAAAATGGCGTCAATCTAATCAATACGGCTTCATATATTCCTATTTTCAAATATTCTATTTCTAATATTTCTTTTTCAAATATTTCTATTTTAAATATTTGTTTTTCAAATATTTCTATTTTAAAACTGGAATGAGGCCCAATCAATTACCATATAATGTTAATTATATGGATTTTCTACAACACATGTATATATTAACAACGATGAATAATCAATCATCATCCAAAGTGCATTCTACACTGTATAAGCATCAAATATAAATATTCAACGCTTATAACAGCCTGTCAATCAATCGATCGACATACAACTAAACAATCAGGATTAGTGTACGTCAAATATCATCCCAATACCCGTGTGGGATTTCAAGCAATCAAACACATATTTTTATTTGTGCAGTTGGGCGATGTGTAAAATTTATCGTCCCAATCAATGTCCTTCAAATAGGTGTACATAAACAAACCGTCCGGTTTGTAAATGAATATTTATTTATTCATATTCACGTTAAAAATTATATTTTTAACGATCAAACTATTTTATTCAACCTATGAATATTTTATTCGGTTCATTTATTAAATAAAATGTTATCTTTATTTTTCTAACTTACTTTTAGAAAATTTCGGCGGCATAACAGCACGATACTAGAAATGGGACAAGGCCTAGCCTTATCCCCGGTCTAGTGAAGGCCCACGCCATTCACACATCAATCAAATCAATTTCATTTCACCAAACAATTCAATTCAAACAAAATAATCTAAGCAACTACACAACCAAACAATTAAACAAACAAGCCATCCATGGTCTGTGGATGACGGGTGTCGGGTGCTGCTAAGCACCGTCTGCATCCTAGTATATATATATATATATAACTAGAAAAAGAAATTTTGAGTGAGAAGTTCTCACAGGATTGCTAATCCAACGCCACGGCACTTCTAATGCAGGAAATCTTCACTGTTCTCGTCTCTTATCACTTTCTTCGCCCGTAGCCACTACATATATAAAAATCGAACTTTTACTTCGCTATTCAATATATAAAAATCGAATTTTTACTTCGCTATTCAATATATAAAAATCCTATTTTTACTTCGCTATTCAATATATAAAAATCGAATTTTTACTTCGCTATTCAATATATAAAAATCGAATTTTTACTTCGCTATTCAATATATAAAAATCCTATTTTTACTTCGCTTTAAAAATCCCGCCTTTAACATCATAAAAATTTCACCTTTCTTATGTAAACAAAGATCACCACTTTTCTATTAATTTAAAACATGTTTTATATAAATTGAAATCAGATTTTAGACTGATTAAATTAAGCTAAATCTTTAAAATAAATTAAAGCAAAAAAAAGAAATGAAAATAAAAAGGACTTACAGCGGATGGGGGGGCTAGTAGCGTTCGCAGGCCAAGGGGGAGGCGGAGGTAGGCTTCGCGGCTCACGGTGGCGCCGGGGGAGGGGTGCATCGCGGCGGCGCCGCCTGAGGGGGTGGTATCGCGAGGCTTCAGGAGGAGGGGGTGTATCGCGAGGCTCCAGGAGGAGGGGGGTCTTCGAACGGCAATCGCGAGAGGGGTGGGGACTTCGGTCGGCGCGCCGCCTGGGAAGGAGGATCGGCGGTGGGGGATCGATTGGAGGAGCGACGAGCTCCTCCCCCCTTTTTTTCTTTTTTTTTGGTTCTGAAATGGGAAATGAATCGGGGGGCCTGGGGTATAGGAGAGGGTGAGGAGAGAGATTTAATTTTTATTATTATTTTTTTTCAAAAAGTTGACTTTTACATACAACCTCTAAACGAGGCCTACCGCCTGTCGTCCATAGCTAATTACCCCCATTCCGAACACAATGGGATATGTATCGTAGGCTGATTCGATCGTTACAATCAGTTTCCGTTGAATTTACATATAACTCTATATATTGAATTTGAACGCGCATTTCAATTCATTGGGGTCACATACGAACTCTATAAATCCCAGAAAAATATTTTCTAACTTCGTATTGACGATACGGTCCTAATAAAATTAGTTTCGTCGAATTCTGAGACCGTTTGAAAAATGACCATTTTCCAGTCGATTAAAATCAACTGAAATTGGTCAAACGCGTTTTCCTTTGCCACGCTCACCAAATGATTCGAAAAATTATGAAATTTGGAATCTAGCAATAACTTGACACTGCGGATCCAACAAAAGTGGTTTCGCCGAAATCCGAGGTCGTTTGCAAAATTTCCATTTTTAAGGGCCTGAATTTCATAGCGACTATTCAGAATTTTCAACTGGACATATCTTTTGATTCCCGTTATGAAATTTTGATTTTTCGGATTCGTTGGAAAGATAGTCACAATTAGATCCTATTGTTTTTGGTTTCACTAAAATCCGGATTGTTTTGCACCCGGTATGTTCAATTGAAGTTTGAAATCGAATTATCGAACTACCGCGCCATTTTCAATTCCTTTTATAATTATAAATAAAATATTTATATTCTAATGATGACGTATATAATATATACGTCGAATTCTATTCAAAATAAATTTCTCGTCGTTTTTATTTAAAATAATTCATTTTAAATAATCAAAATTCGCTAAAATTGCCAAAATAAAATTTTTACACTGACCCAGATTTTCGGGTTGTTACATTACACGATCTCTTTTTCCTATAAGTTTACATATCTTCGTATCATGTACATGCTTTTGCTATCCATGTTTGTCTTGTTATCTTCTCGATCCTATCTTGAGAACCTTAGGTATAACCCTTTTGGATGTAAACATGTAATTGAAACATGTTATGGTTGATGATTGCAAGTGGTTGCAAGTGGTTTCTCATGGTTGCATAACACATTAGGCACTAGATCGGCTCAGTCACATTTTTCATGTTGCATATGCACGAGTGCTTATACTTGTACATAGATGGAAACTTAATATGCTATCATTTGGATGTTGCATGTGAATGAAAGTTTGTGCACTCATGTAGAAATTATAAAGTATGTTAGGAATTTTCATATATGTTGCACTCATTACACTAACATATTTTGCATTAAGGAGGTCTACTGAATCAGTAACCGCCTGATCTTTTGCATTAGATAAGTACATATACACACACTCTTGCATTAGTTCATACAGCATTAGAAATCTTTTAAGGACAATGGTTGCTTGTGGATGATGGTTGAGTAGATGGATGTTGGATGGTAGGACACATTCTTCTTAACTTGAAGATTTCAGGGACGAAATCCTTTAAGGAGGGGAGAATTTAATCCCCGGTATTTTATTAACATGTTAAAACCATAAATCAAGGTTGAATTAAATTTTAAAATAAGAATCAAGGGAAATGGGTTGCTCCATTGCGTTCGTCTCGAAATTCTGCTTGGAAACGAGACCGAGTTTTCGAGAAACGGACTTCGTATGAAGGAGATATGACCCTCCGAAGTTTCAAGGATTTTCAGAACAGAAAAGCAGCTCGAATTCGAAATTCAAATTCAAACCCCAGCGCAGATTGGGCGGGAATTTTCCTGCCCAGGACCAGGTTGACCTGGGGGTCGACACTATGGTCGACCTCCCAGGGACCAGGTCAACCCTATGGTCGACCTGGGGGTCGACCTGGTGCTGAAACGTTGTTTTGAGCCAGGGTTCATTCTGATGTTTCTGGTCTCGTTTTCAGTCTATGTTCGTTCGCCGAATCCTATATAAAGAGCCCCTAGCCCCATTCTCTTTACACCATTTCATTCTCTCCTTATGCTGCCTCTGAAATAATTGAAATAGGTAAATTAAAATAAAACACGAAGACTATTTCTTGAAGACTACGGCTAGGAATTGCATATTGGGGTTGTTCGACTAGAGCTTCGATTCTTCTTTCTAAATTCTCGATCCGCGCACTGTAAGTTCTAGTTACTTTGAGATTTAAACTTGTTAATTGTAATTTGGACATGAGATAGAGTGAAATTGGACTTAAGTATGATAATCGATTCACATCTATTCTAGTTTCCATCTTGGATCTTGACATTTGGGAATATTGCTATGAAATCAGTTTGGACTTAGTCATGTTGTAAATCAAACTCTTTAATGTCCATAACATTATCATGCCTGTGATGTTGAATCAGTCTATTATTTACAAGTTTGAAACTATCACCTTATGCCATGACTATCACCTTATTATGCTAGATTTGAAATCCTATTATTTTCTATATGCCAGTGATGTTGTAACCAATTATCTCAAGTTATATCATGCTAGTCTTGTAACCCCTTTTATCACTTTATGCTCGTCCTTTGTGCCTATCATAGTTTTGATGTTATTCCCTTTATTTCTGGATCTGGATTTACTTGTAATTTAGATCAATTCACGTTTACATGCGATGGGAATACGATTTGGTTAGATCAGGCAAAACATGAATTGGTTATGAACATGAATCATGAACTTGATAATAGGCATAAGTTGAAACATGAAACTCGACATGGAACTTGACATGAAACTTGCCACGAAACTTGACACGAACCTGACATGAAACTTGAACATGGACATGACACTAGAATGAACTTGAAAATGGCCAACTCGAGGTTGGGTTGAGTTTGCAGTGTAATTCTGCCCGGAACCGCCCGGCAAATCCAGTGACTACAAACAATAGGATCCAATGTGGGTAGTTGGTCAAATCGCGCTAGAAACCCGAGGTCAGACTGAGTTGTGGTGTAATTCTGCCCGGAACCGCCCGGCATATCCAGTGGCCACAACAACAGGTCTGATGTGAGAGGTTGGGGTGCATTAATGAATTAATGCCACATGATAGGGTTAAGTCATGAACATGAAAGACAATACTTAACCAACTTGACACACGATTAGTGGGCTTAAGTCATGAAATTGAAAGAGAACACTTAACCAACCTGACATGCTAAACTGATAAGGGTTAAGTCACGAATTTAAATGACAACACTTAACCTGTTGGACGGAAACCCTAGTTACGCGGTCCATTTCAGCAGTAACCCACTAAGATGTATCATGGTACCCTGGAACTAGGCAGGGTGGGGCACGATTACTGGGCTGATTGTATGAGACCAGAACGACGGCTGAGTTGGTGCGCCAGTGTAGGTTCAGGCGGACTATGGTCGTGCATGTAGTACGGAGTTGAAAAAGCAAGCATTGGGCATCAGTAGGTTTACACTGTGCATGCTTGATTCGTGTCGGTGGTTGGCACCTTTGGGCTTGATACACCCTATGGTGGACCTAGCACAGGTGACTACATTCGTGATAGGTCCGTATGACACAGACACACGATGAGCTAGAACTTGTAGGGAGCCGTTCGATTAATGGATCGTTCCGTAGGACCCCGAAATGGGTCATTCATGATATTGGGCCAAGGGATCATTTCATGGTTAATATATGACATGGGTTTGGGATACTAGTACAGTTGGTGCAGCGAATCTTGAACATGCGATGCTATACTTGATTTATACTTGATTCATCATGTTATCTTAGTCTATCTTACCCATCTTGTCATCATCCTTATGTTTACTTTCAGTTTATACATGTCATGTTACCTTTACCTGTTTTTATGCTGAAAGTCACTAGGACTTACCAGTCTTTATGACTGACCCGTTTTCTTTCGCCTCTTTTTATTTCGTTTCCCCCCTAGGTTCTCAGGGAGGAAATTCTAGCACTTAGCTTGGATTTCGCTTGCTTTCGGTTCAGCTCATGTACGGTTTGATCTTGAGCTATGCTATGGCTGCATTCCTGCTACCTTTGTGGAATTAAGCTACTTTTGTTGTTTTAAGTTTTATGCTTCTTTATTTATTCAAGGCAGAACTTTTTGTAATGGAAAATGATAGTTGGTACTTTGGATGTAAAAGGTTTTGACTCTTTTTGAAAGTAATGAAATTTATCTTTTGATTCTTCCGCTTTTTTATTTATGTTCTGTCTTATAATATTTCTGTATTTGTTTACCTCGATAACACTCCTCCAAAACTAGTGCATTCCCTTTGTGAGTGACCCTAGCGGAGGTGGGGTGTTACAGTCGCAGTGTCAAATTAGCACTCGGAGCGAAGAATAAATCATGTATCATCGATGGATCTCTTCCGCCTCTAACTGATGATTCATCTAATTTGCAGAAATGGATACGAAATGATTATATGGTCACAGGACGGATATTACACTCTATGGAAAGGTCAATTTCTGAATTTTTTTTTTTTTTTTCTAATTCTGCTAGAAGTCTTTGGATTGGAATTCAAGAATGTTATGGTCAGTCGAATGCTCCTTTTCTTTATGAATGTTATAAAGAATTGATGTTTGTTCAACAAAATGATGATTCAATTGCTGAATATTATGGAAAATTGAAGAAAGTTTGGGATAAATTGCAAGCTTATGAACCGTTTCCTGATTGTTCTTATGGTACAATGTTATATTGTTCATGTGGTATTTTTAAGCAAATTCTGGAAGCAGATTAAATCAAGAAGCTTATTCAATTGATTGCTAGTTTAAATAAATCTTACGATCTGGTAAAGACAAATATTTTGAGTATGGATCCTCTACCTACAGTTAACAAGGCTTATCATATTTTGCAACAAATTGAAAAAAAATTCTCTCAATATTAATCAAAATGTTCCTGAGATGAGTACATTGTTCTCAACTAAAAATTCTACTGGTTCTAAGTCTTAATTACCTTTAAAGAGAGATTATAAGGAATACAAGAAGATGAATATAAAATAATTTGTGATCACTACAAGAAAAAGGGGCATATTAAAGAGCAGTGTTTCAAATTGGTTGGTTATCCCGAATTGTATGCTGATCTGAAAGCAAAAGAATCTCAAAATTCTCTTGTTAGAACTGCTGCTGCTGTACATGAAACTTCTGGAATATTAGGAAGCTCTCCTCTTGATACTCCTTTGGATCTCGAACCAGCTTCTACATCAAGCCGGTCATCTACTATGAATTCCCAAACATTTTCTGCAGTTTGCAAGGAGGTCTTTAAGATGATGCAGAATGCTAATGCAGAACATCCTTCGATCAATTTTGCAGGTATTATTTCTGCTTTTGATGCTGCATTATCAAATAGGCATGTTAATGATGCTTGGATAATAGACACTGTTGTCATTGATCATATGGCATATGACTTAAGAATGTTTGTTAATACACACATGTTAAACAAACCCATACACATTGCTCCACCTGATGGAACTTTGAAAACTGTGAATACAGTGGGAAATGTTATCTTATCTCCTGAAAGCACTCTTGATAATGTTTTTTTCTGCCCTGAGTTTAAACAATATCTTTTATCGATTGGTAGATTACTCGATCAAAATAAGCTGTATGCAAAATTTGAGAAAAATTCATGCACTTTCCAAGACCTCACTACTAATAAGGGGAGAGGAACTGGAAGAAGACATGCTGGTCTTTACCTGTTTCGAAATAGTGACATTTCTTCTTCTCAAAATAATTTTTCTTTGAATGATTGTCTAGTATCAAATTCTGTTGTTAGTCATTCCTCTGTTCAAAATCCAAACTTATGTGTTTTGCATGCTAGACTTGGTCATGCATCAATAAATAAATTGGAACATTTACCTTTTCATGTAAATTCTGAAAAATTTGATTATGAAGCATGTGTGTTAGCAAAACATCATAAGTTGCCATTTAATCTCTCTAATTCAATTGTGGCTTCTTCTTTTGAGCTTGTGCATATGGATCTTTAGGGTCCATACAAAATTCCCAGTTTATCAGGAGCCAGATATTTCTATACTATATTGGATGATAATTCTAGATGTACTTGGACTTATTTAGTTCATGATAAAACTCAAGTTCCAAAAATTATTGCAAGCTTTCTAGCCTATGTAGAAAATCATTTCACTACCAAAGTAAAAATCATAAGAAGCGACATTGGTACTGAAATTCTTCAAGAATTCTGCACAAATATGTTTATGTCAAAAGGAATAATTCATCAAAAAAGCTTGCTTGGATTACCACAACAGAATGGGAGAGTGGAGAGAAAACATAGGCATTTATTAGAGACTGCTAGAGCTCTTAGAATTCATGCTTGGGAGAGTGGAGAGAAAACATAGGCATTTATTAGAGACTGCTAGAGCTCTTAGAATTCATGCTAATCTACTTTCATGCTAACCTAAAAGATTTTGGGGTGATGCACTTCTCACTGCAACATATCTTATAAATGTAATACCATCTTCTGCCTTATCTTAGAAAACTCCTCATGAAGTCTTGATGAAAATATCACCCGATTATTCACATTTGAGAGTCTTTCGCTACCTTTGTTATTCACATATAAAAACTTCTGATAAAACGGAGCCAAGATAAAAAAAGGTGCATTTTTATTGGTTATCCATATGCTTCAAAAGGGTAAAGTTGTATGATCTAAAAGATCATGAAGTTATTCTTAGTAGAATGTGGAGTTTAAGGAATATATTTTTTCCATATTCATCTAATATGGAAAATATTTATGCTAATTCTTTTCCATTAGTTAGCCCTGCTCATGCTTCAAATAGTTTACCTCCTTCTTAAACATAGAATTCGATTTCTTTTGATATTCCTTCTTTTGATATACAACAAAATTCTAATTCAACATCTAAAAATTTTCCACAAAATTTTACTTTTTATTCCAACTACTATTAATACAAATAATTCATTAATTCACCTTCTTCATCTTTGACATCTCTTCCTATTGAACATATTTTAAATACTCAATCTGAAATTCCTCTTAGAATATCTTTGAGACCAACTCAAATTCCAAAGAAGTTTGAAGATTTTATTCTTTCTAAAAATTATGTTCCATCTGCACATTTGTCATTTGCTTGTAATGTTCTTTCTGATCCAGAACTATCCTTTTTAGACTCTGAATTTTTAGCTAGTTTGGCAAATGTATTCACTGTGTATGAACCAAATTCTTATGATGAAGCAAAAAATAAAAGGGAATGGTTAAAGGCTATGAATGAAGAATGAGAAGCTCTTGAGAAGAATGATACATAGGATTTAACAGATTTACCTCATGATAAAAAGGCAATTGGTAGTAAATGGGTGTATAAAGCAAAATTAGGACTTGATGGTAATCTTGAAAGATTCAAGGCCAGAGTTGTAGCTAGGGGAGATAAACAAATAAAAGAGAAAGATTTTAAGCATACTTTCATCCTTGTAGCAAAGTTTACAATAGGTAGAACTTTAATTGCTATACCTGCTGTGAAAGGTTAGGATTTGCAGCAACTGGACGTTAACAATGCATTTTTACATGGCTATGTTAAAGAAGAAATTTATATGCAATCTCCACCAGGTTATAAGAAGGCCAAACCTAGGCAGGTATGCAAACTAAAGAGGTCTTTATATGGATTACGACAAGCTGCAAGGTAGTGGAATATTGAGTTATGCAAGGTCATGTTGGATTTGGGCTATATTCAATCCAAGCAAGATTATTCACTGTTCATAAAGAATACAAAAAATGTTGAATTCATTGCAGTGGTAGTGTATGTTGATGATCTATTAATAACTGGAAATTGTTTGTCTAAAAATGATAACTTAAAAAGAAAACTTCATTCTACCTTTACTATTAAAGACCTGGGAAGATTGAAATATTTCTTAGGTATTAAAGTTTCAAGGACAATGCCTAGTATATATTTAAGCCAAAGAAATTATATTTTTGATTTGTTGAAGGATGCTAACTTGCTCGATTGTAAGGAAGTATCTTTTCCTTTCCAAAAACATTTGAAGCTGAGTACTTAAGATGAAGATTTGTTACCTGATCCTGAAGTGTATAGAAGGATGATTGGAAAAATGTTGTATTTGAATATGACTAGACCAGATATATCCTATGTTGTTCAACAATTAAGTCAATTTCTGCAAGCTCCAGCTAAGTCTCATCTTAATGCTGATGTTCATGTTCTGAAATATTTGAAAGGAACTATTAATCTTAGCTTATTTTATCCTGCACAATCTGAAAGTAATCTGATCTTAAGAGGATATTGTGATGCAGATTGGGGATCTTGTCATTTTTCAGCAAAATCATTATCTGGTTATGTAGTTTTTTTGGGAAATTCATTAATTTCTTGGAAAACTAAGAAGTAGAAAACAACTTCAAAGAGTAATTGTGAAGCTGAATACAGGAGCATGAGTTATTCTACAAGTGAGTTGATTTAGATAGAGGGTCTTCTATCTGATTTGCAGATTAAAGTACAAAAACCAATTGATTTGTTTTACAACAATATGGCTGCTAAATACATAACAGAAAATCCAGTTTTTCATGAACGCACCAAGCATTTAAGAATGGACTATCATTTTGTTCGAGATTTTGTTCAAGAAGGATTCATCAATATTTTACATGTGAGAGAACATCTTTACAACTTGCGGATATTTTCACAAAAGCTTTATGTTCTGAACCTCACACGTTCTTTTTAGCCAAGCTTGACCTAGTGTCGAAGCCACTAGATCCAGCTTGAGAGGGGAATGTTGATATAAATGATAGATTAATCCATACATAAACAAGTATTACTTTGTATTGAATGAAGGTTAAAATTGTAATTACATTTAGGCCAGCTATAACATTCTGTAACATTGTTTTTGTTTTCAAAACAATTTCTTCTGTACATTCGATAATTTCAGATCTAAGAAATAAAGTTTTTCCTTCTTTAGTTTCTTTTTCGCTAAAATTATCAACATTGCTAATTGGTTTTGTGATAATATGGGGGGCTCCATCATTTCTAATATGGTATCAGAGCGGGTTTATGTCTGAGCGGATTTGTGTATGTCCCACGTCATCCCACTCATCCACGTGCTAGGCTTATGTATGCTTAACATGTGCGGGGGCGTGTTGGAATTGTCCCACATCGGGAAACAACATATATGTTTTGAAAGGAGAATCTGCCTAACAGTGAAAAAAATGCATACATATATAATTTAACGATTAATACAGTGCAGTAACATAATGAATGTTTTAGTAACCCATAGACACCCAAATTATTTTGAGAAGCTTGAAGAAAAAAAATTTAGATTGACCGATGAGTGTGAAACTAGGAAAAATAATTACTACACATGCAATGTATTTGTAAGCATTGAGGAGAAAATCTTTTGTCAACATAGTTAGTGCTTTAAAAATTCATACGTAGATGTAAAATATATATGAATTCATCACCTTAAATTTGGCTATTTTCCTTACTTTTTTCCTTGCAAACTATTGCAAAAAAGGAAGTACCAATAGATTCTGATCCAGGCTTCACATCAAAGCTACGTCAAGTAGTTTTAATGTGTTGCCTGGCTATGCCAACCTCCATTTGATATAAGTTTGTAAAATTGACATAGGAAACAACATATTATGTAACACCCTGAATTTTTGAATAATCGAATTAACTAAATTAAAGAATAATTAATCTCAGATGTGAGAATTAAGGGAAACGGGTTGCGCCATTGTGTTCGTCTCGGAATTCTGGTTGAGATAGAGTCCGAGTTTGCGTAAAATGGATACTGGATGAAGGAGATATGGACGAACGAAGTTAGGCGGGAAAATCAGGAAAAAAAATTGCATTGGCGCACTTGGGAAGTGCGCCAGTACAAAAGTGGCACTGGCGCACCTGTCAAGTGTGCCCAGGCCGAGCAGAAAGCCTGCACAGCTTTCTGGTGCAACCTGATCCATATTGTGACTCATTGAAGAGTCCTTTCTGACTCCTTGCTGAGTCATTAGGGCTGAGGGGTCACCCTATCCTGACTGAGTGGTTTTGATTAACCCTAAGATCATCCGACGGCTATAATTAAATTATAATTCTATATAAACATGGGTAGACCCAAACCCTAAAATCAAATTAAAATCTGAATCATGGTCGTCATGCTATCATCTTGTAACCTAGAGTAGCCGCCACCAACTAGAGGGAAATCAAAGCTAATCAATTCAGTTATATTCAACTCGAATCTAAACAATAATGAATCTACTACAAAGGCGAGCTAAATCAATTTCAAAACTCAGATTTCAGAACGCAATACCTTCTTTTTGTGAGTTCGATTTCTTTAATAAGATAATTAACAATTTAATTGGATTGAGCTATGATTTGGATTATATGGTTATGTTGTGAATCATTGACCGTATGCTATTATCTATGCTGTAAATCTATGATGTTATTATCTATGTTGTAAAGCTGTGATGCTATCATCTATGTTGTAAATCTATGTTAATTGTTGGCTTATGTACAATCAATTCGTAATGATGTTTCATATGCTAGTTTGGTTATGTTGTTGGAACTAATTCATATGTTAAATCATATGTATGTATACAAGTTTAGATGTTAATTTAGATATGAATTATATGCAAGTTAGTGAGGATCATATACAACCTTACATGTTTCATGACATCTATTTTATGTGTAATTTGGATATAAAGTTAGGCTATAACATATGTGAGTTAGATGCAAGTTTACATCATAGTCTATGTTGTATAAATCACATATGCAAGTGTGTGTGTGTGTGTATATATATATATATATATATATATATATATATATTGGAATATGAATCATGTAATGTATGTTTGTGACTATTTCCTATGCAAATTTACACCTTATGATTAGATCTATGACATCCATAGTTTATGCAAGTTTGTAACTTTGGCCTATACAAGTTTTAGATGAAAAACCTTATTCGCACATGCAAGTTCACCCCTTATGCTTAGATCTAGTTTTTATTCTATGCATGTAGTGATGTTTTCTCTTTATTCCATAAGTTAGACTATTCGTGTCTAATGTATATTTTACGTTAAACGAACGAACGTACAACGTGGGGCAATGGGGTAATATTAAAATATTTAATATTGAGAATTGTCATAAATGCCTTAAATGTGATGTTAATTGGTATAATCTTATATACCATAAATAGATGGACATAATTGAGTCAATTATGGAGGTAGTTAAATTTGTAATTGATTGGCAATTTGAATAGGGAAATTAATTCAAATTAAGGGTAATTAATTAGGTGTAATTAATCGCCTATGACATGAGGTTAGACTCTTTTGTGGTATAAGACTGCCCGGACCCGCCCGGCAAATCCAGCTACCACAAATGCCAGTCTAATGTAGGAGGTTTTAGTCATAAATTAAATGTGTAACAGTTGTAAAGACACGAGGTTAGGCTCGTTTATGGTGTAAGACTTCCCGGACCCGCCCGGCAAATCCAGCTGCCACAAATGCCAGTCTAATGTGGGAGGTCTTTACAAGGTTACGGTCTTAATCAATTAAGAAATACTTCACCAGATAAACATGTAGTGGGACTTGAGGGGGTTAAGTTGGTGCCTTGGGTGGCATATGGAATTTAATGGGTGCTATGGGTGGTATTTGAAATACGATTATATGCACTTAACCAAGATTGAAACATGTAAGAAGACATGAATGAGAATGGGGTTAAGTGGAGAAAAACCTTAGAGGGGACCAAGCATAGGTGGAAGGCTTGTGTCATGCATGTGGGCCCTTTCAAACCAGTAACCCATTAAGTATCTTTGTGAGCTCGACCCAAGTCGAGGACGGGACACGCGTACTGGATTTGATTGTAAGAGGTCAAAACGGGTCAGCGGTGGCAACGCAAGTCCAACGGGTTCATATTCGTGTGGCGGCCCGGGCTGGTAGGTAAGACGTTGTTGCATCGTGTAAATATAAGCATTGCATTTTTGGTTGTATCGGGTTGCCACTTTGGGGAGCGATACACCCCACTGTGGGGCCAGCACGGGTATCTACGATTTAGGGAGCCGATCGAATGGAGGTAGTGGGTACACCTAGTGGAGATAGGGCCAGACGTCACCTATGAAGGTAGCTAGGGGTACACTAAACTACCATTATCATTATTAAGTTTTATAGGCGGGATGAACCTTTAAAGGTGACTAGTGGTGGTGCAGTGTAGTAATTATCTTATAATGATTAGGGGCGCCTTTAACTTTATCTTGTTTCATCTTATTTCCTTGTTTTGTTCTATCATACCACATTGTTCACAGTCATTTCCTTATTTTCCAGCTTATGCCTTAGCCTAGTTATTTTGATAATTATATTGTTAAAGTTATCGCACTCGCCAGACTTTGTGTCTGACCCCCTTTTCTTTCCACCTCTTTTCTTCCCTTCCCCCCCTCAGGTTTGCAAGGAGGGAATACTACAGCTTAGTGCCGATTTCTTTCAGTTGCTTGAAGAGAGTAGATGTATCGCTTGGGACTCTCTCATCTTTATGGATTTGCTTATGCCCAGTGGGGATTTATGCATTTATATTATTTAAGTGTTTGCTTCTTTATGTACTTTGAAGTTTTTGGAAAAAAACTACTGATCCTATTGTAATGGTTTTGGAAACTACTTATGTAAACTCGTTTTGAGTTATGATGAAATAAAATAAGTTTTCCACTTCCGCTGTGTTGTTTTATTTATTTATTCTCGTAATTTATCTGTTCTATACAACAATAACGCTTCATGGACATTGATGCATTCCCTTTGTGAGTGACATTAATGGACGTGGGGTGTTACACGTGGTATCAGAGCTATGGTTACAAGAACAGATAAAAAGTTTTGAAAAGTGTTTTCAAAAGTATTATTTTCCTAGAAAGTATTTTCAAAAACTTGTTTTAGAGAAGCCATTTTTAAGGAAAGTTTACTTTAAAGAGCATAATCCCCAAGAGCCATATATCTTTCCTTCGATTCTCCGTTTTGAATCTCTTCCTCTTTCCCTTTGAATCTCTTCCTCCGCGTATAGATGCTTTTCCCTAAGATATACGAGGACTTCCGTACGATGGGCGGAAAACCGCTTCATGGGACTTAGACGTTTGTCGGGGCTAGAAGTTGGCTTAAGAAAGTGGAGGACTTGTCGGTATCTTTGAGGTAGACGTGGGGAGGAAGGTTCGACTAGCTGCTTGGTTGATGAAGGACGAAGTTTCTTGTAGGTCGGAGGTCACGAATGGAGAACGTATAGTGGAGGCATGGATAGGGCACAGGGTAAGAAAGTAGAACCTAAGGAGGGTGCAAAGAATAATAAACCCCGTGACAAGAGGAAATGTCTTTATTGTGGGACACCAGGCCATCTGAGTAAAGACTGTAGAAAAAAGAAGAAGACTAGTTGTTTCCACTGTGGAGAGGCAGGTTATCTAGTTAAGGACTGCCCAAGGAAATAGGGACAAGGGCAAAGAACTTCTGGAGGGAAGCTTCAGGCTCTCGTGGCACCAGGGCAGGCAAGGGAGTAGGTCCAGGCTCTCGCGGTCCCACCGCTACAAGAACGAGGTAGAAACATTCCCGTTAAGAGTTTAGTTTTTCTATTTGATCATCCTGTCTGTACCTTATTCGATTCTGGTGCATCACATTCGTTTATCTCTACATCATTAGTTGAAACACTGCACTTAGATACTAGTCTTGTTGTGGATCCCATTATAGTCTCAAATCCTATTGGTGGGTCGGCTCATTTATCCATGGTTTGTAGGGATTTTAGATTGTCTATCTTAGGCGTTGGTTTTGAATGTAATGCTTTTGTGCTTGGTTTCATGGGCTATAGGTTGATTCTAGGGATGGATTGGCTAGCCCGATATGGCGCCATCGTTGATTGTGAACGAATGGTAGTAAATTTGTTGACTCGTAGTGGAAAGACCCTTGACATTTCTTGTGACCCTAGAGGACCGGTGATGCTTAGTTATCTTGAGTCACTTGACGCATCCAATGATGATTTACATTCTATTTGTATAGTCCGTGAATATGTTGATGTCTTCGATGAGGTGAGGGGCCTACCCCCAAAATGTGAGATAGACTTTCGTATTTATCTTGTAGACAATGCAAAACCAGTATCTCTGCCAGTACGCCACATGGCTCCTCGTGAGAGGGGGGAACTCAATAAGCAAGTAGGGGAGTTGCTTGAGAAAGGGTTCATAAGACGTAGTATATCGGAGTGGGGTGCTCTAGTAGTATTTGCCACAAAGGCGGATGGGTCCCTTAGACTTTGTGTGGACTATAGCGAGCTTAATAAACTTACTAAGAAGAATAGGCACCCACTGCCGAGGATTGACGATTTCTTCGATCAGCTAGTTGGCGCCTAAGTGTTTTCGCAATTGGACTTAGCCACTGGTTTCCATCAGTTGAGAGTAGATGAGGATAGCATAGACAAGACTGCCTTTAGGACTCCGAATGGTTTCTATGAATGGCTTGTGATGCCCTTCGGTTTGTCAAACGCCCCCGCATACTTTGTTGACTTGATGAGTAGGGTGTTTAGGGAGTACCTTAATAAATTCGTGGTGGTCTTTGTGGATGACATCTGGGTCTTTTCTAAGAGCGAGGAAGAGCATTCCCTACATATTAGGGAAGTGTTGGAGACCCTTCGAGCGCATAACCTTAAAGCTAAATTTTCTAAATGTCACTTTTGGAGGAAGGAAGTGCGATTCTTAGGACACGTGGTTTCCAAAGAAGGGATAGCTGTGGATCCCGCGAAGGTGGTGGCCATCCAAGATTGGAAGGTCCCAAAAAATGCTACCGAGGTGAGAAGTTTCTTGGGGTTGGCCGGCTACTATAGGAAGTTTATCAAGGACTTCGGAAAAATATCAACCCCATTAACACGCTTGACAAAGAAGAACTTAGTTTTTACGTGGGACGTAGATTGTGATGATGCGTTCCAACGTTTAAAGAGAGCTTTGACCACAGCCCCGGTCTTAATGTTGCCAGATGGGAGTAAGCCATTTATCGTTTATACCGATGCTTGTGGGACAGGACTAGGCGCAGTCTTAACGCAAGAGGGAAGGGTAATAGCCTATGGAGGAAGGCAGTTGGGAGTACATGAGAGAAATTACCCTACGCATGACCTAGAGTTGGACGCTATTGTTTTCTCGCTTAAGTCTTGGCGCCATTATCTTCTTGGCGAGAAATTCGAATTGTTCACTAACCACAAATCGCTAAAATACTTGTTCTCTCAGAAGGACTTGAACTTAAGGCAGCAAAGGTGGATGGAATTCTTAGCGTCCTACGATTTCGAGATAGAATATACCCTTGGCAAGGGTAACGTGGTGGCAGACGCCTTAAGTAGGAAAAGATTGTCCTTGAGTCCGTTCTTTGTTGAACGGCGAAGCTTAGACTTCATCTCTACATTTGACTTTAGACCTTCCATTGACTTTGTACCCGGTTTGCTAGCATCCTTAGAGGTCAGCCCTACGCTTTTGGGACGGATTGGTGAGGCACAGCGAGATGACCCATAGTTGGTTGAGTTAGTAGAGAAGCTCATAAGGGGGAGTCATCGAGCCATCTCAGTAGGTATACCCTAGATGATAAGGGTTGTTTACGAAGGGACGGTAGACTTTGTGTACCACGAGACGAGGACTTGAGGAAGGCCAATCTTGATGATGCACGTTGTTCGAAGATGACCATTCATCCCGGCGGGGACAAGATGTACATGGACATGAGACGTGTTTACTTTTGGGCCGATATGAAGAAGGATGTGGCCGAGTTCGTCGCTAGATGCTTGGTGTGCCAACAAGTAAAACAGAGCAAAAGAAGCTTGGTGGGTTGCTTCACCCATTGGAGATCCCACAATGGAAGTGGGAGAGTGTCTCGATGGACTTTGTTGACGGGTTACCGAGATCGAGGAAGGGTAATACGGGGATTTGGGTCATGGTAGACAGACTTACTAAGAGCGCCCATTTCATTCCCGTGAAGAGTAAGATGGTTGCTCCGTGGTTAGCCTCCGTATACATTCGAGAGATAGTTCATTTGCACGGTGTTCCTTCTAGCATAGTGAGCAATCGCGATCCTATGTTTACTAGTGAGTTTTGGAGGAGCTTGCAAGAGCCGTAGGGACTCAGTTATGTTTGAGCACCGCATATCATCCTCAGACGGACGGCCAGACCGAGAGGGTGAACCGTATTATAGAGGACCTTTTGAGGCTATGTGTTTTAGACTTCGGAGGTACATGGGAGGAGCATCTTCCTTTGGTAGAGTTCGCATATAATAATAGCTTTTAGTCTAGCATTGGCATGGCACCTTTCGAGGCTCTTTATGGACGGCCATGTCGTTCGCCTACATGTGGGTGGGAATCTACGGATAAGATCTTACTTGGGCCCGATATGATTAGAGAGACTTCAGAAAAGATCGATTTAATTTGAAGGAGGATGAAGACAGCGCAATATAGGAAGAAATCTTATGCGGACAAGAGGAGGACAGATCTTGAGTTTGACATTGGGGACATGGTCTTTATCAAGGTATCTCCATTACGGAATGTTGCTCGCTTTGGGGCCGTTGGGAAGTTAGCACCAAGGTTCGTAGGGCCGTTTCCTATTAAGGAGAGGATTGGACAGATGGCGTATAGAGTGTAGTTGGCCGAGAGACTAAGTGGTGTACACGACATATTCCATGTATCACATTTGAGGAAGTGCTTGCACGAGACCGCGAAAGTGGTAGAGCCGAACGTGCTTAGAGAGGTGGAGATAGAGCGTGACGCGACGATTCGACGAGCTCCTACGTGCATTCTTGGGTCGGAGATTAAGAAGTTGAGGAATCGAGAGGTCAAGCTAGTCAAAGTGCAATGGGGAGATGATGAGAGCGACGCTACTTGGGAGATGGAATAGAAGATGCGTTCATTGTACCCTTTTCTTTTCGAGGGTATGTCTTTTAATTTCTCCTTTATCGCTTAGCTTGTACTTGTTCTATCTTTAGTATGTCCTCTCGCTAGTATCTTTGACCTTTAGATAGGGTAGTCCTATGGTTGAAACAGGTGTTTGAGACATGTTATGTATGATGGATGCATGTGGATACAAGTGTTTGCTCGTGGATGCATATACACACACTTTAGGCACTAGATCGGCTCCGTCACTTTCATATTGCATATTGCATATAAATGGATGTATTTAGTAAAATGAATGTACATTGAATGTGTGTATCATACGGACGTTGCATTTAAATGGATGGTTGTGCACACATGTAGTAATGATATGTATAGGGTTCTTTGCATACATGATGGATACATGGCACTATCATTATTTGCATTAAGGAGGTCGACTGAATCAGTGGAACGCCTGATTTAACATTAGTATACGGACATATACACACACTATGCAAATGTACATGAAAAGCATTAGAAATCTTTTAAGGACCATGGTTTCTAGTGGTTGATGGTTGAGTAGATGGATGATAGGATGGTAGGATACGTTCTTCTTGACTTAGAGATTTCGAGGACGAAATCCTTTAAGTAGGGGAGAATGTAACACCCTGAATTTTTGAATAATCGAATTAACTAAATTAAAGAATAATTAATCTCAGATGTGAGAATTAAGGGAAATGGTTTGCGCCATTGTGTTCATCTCGGAATTTTGGTTGAGATAGAGTCCGATTTTGCGTAAAACGGATATCGGATGAAGGAGAAATGAACGAACGAAGTTATGCGAGAAAATCAGGAAAAAAAATTGCACTGGCGCACTTGGGAAGTGCGCTAGTACAAAAGTGGCACTGGCGCACCTGCCAAGTGCGCCCAGGCCGAGCAGAAAGCCTGCACAGCTTTCAGGTGCAACCTGATCCATATTGTGACTCATTGCTGAGTCCTTTCTGACTCCTTGCTGAGTCATTAGGGCTGAGGTGTCACCCTATCCTGACTGAGTGGTTTTGATTAACCCTAAGATCATCCAACGGCTATAATTAAATTAAAATTATATATAAACATGGGTAGACTCAAACCCTAAAATCAAATTAAAATATGAATCATGGCCGTCATGCTGTCATCTTGTAACATAGAGTAGCCGCCACCAACTAGAGGGAAATCAAAGCTAATCAATTCAGTTCTATTCAACTCGAATCTAAACAATAACGAATCTACTACAAAGGCGAGCTAAATCAATTTTAGAACTCAGATTTCAAAACGCAAGACCTTCTTTTTGTGAGTTCGATTTCTTTAATAAGATAATTAACAATTTAATTGGATTGAGCTATGATTTGGATTATATGGTTATGTTGTGAATCATTGACCGTATGCTATTATCTATGTTGTAAATCTATGATGTTATTATCTATGTTGTAAAGTTGTGATATTATCATCTATGTTGTAAATCTATATTAATTGTTGGCTTATGTACAATCAATTCATAATGAAGTTTCATATGCTAGTTTGGTTATGTTGTTGGAACTAATTCGTATATTAAATCATATGTATGTATACAAGTTTAGATGTTAATTTAGATATGAATTGTATGCAAGTTATTGAGGATCATATACAAGCTTACATGTTTCATGACATCTATTTTATGTGTAAATTGGATCTAAAGTTAGGCTATGACATATGTGAGTTAGATGCAAGTTTACATCATAGTCTATGTTGTATAAAACACATATGCAAGTATATATATTGGAGTATGAATCATGTAATGTAAGTTTGTGACTATTGCCTATGCAAGTTTACACCTTATGATTAGATCTATGACATCCATAGTTTATGCAAGTTTGTAACTTTGGCCTATACAAGTTTTAGATGAAAAACCATATTCAGACATGCAAGTTCACCCCTTATGTTTAGATCTAGTTTTTATTCTATGCATGTTGTGATGTTTTCTCTTTATTCCATAAGTTAGACTATTCGAGTCTAACGTATATTTTACATTAAACGAACGAACGTACAACGTGGGGCAATGAGATAATATTAAAAGATTTAATATTGAGAATTGGCATAAATGCCTTAAATGTGATGTTAATTGGTATAATTTTATGTACCATAAATCGATGGACGTAATTGAGTCAATTATGGACATAGTTAAATTTGTAATTGATTGGCAATTTGAATAGGGAAATTAATTCAAATTGAGGGTAATTAATTAGGTGTGATTAATCGCCTAAGACACGAGGTTAGACTCTTTTGTGGCATAAGACTGCCCGGACCCGCCCGGCAAATCCAGCTGCCACAAATGCCAGTCTAATGTGGGAGGTCTTAAGCATAAATTAAATGCGTAACAGTTGTAAAGACACGAGGTTAGGCTCGTTTGTGGTGTAAGACTGCCCGGACCCACCCGACAAATCCAGCTACCACAAATGCCAGTCTAATGTGGGAGGTCTTTACAAGGTTACGGTCTTAATGAATTAAGAAACACTTAAACAGGATAAACATGTAGTGGGACATGAGGGGGTTAAGTGGGTGCCTTGGGTGGCATGTGGAATTTAGTGGGTGCCTTGGGTGGCATTTGAAATACGATTAGATGCACTTAACCAAGATTGAAACATGTAAGAAGGCATGAATGAGAATGGGGTTAAGTGGGGAAAAACCTTAGAGGGGACCAAGCATAGGTGGAAGGCTTGTGTCATGCATGGGGGCCTTTTCAAACCAGTAACCCGATAAGTATCTTTGTGGGCTCGACCCAAGTCGAGGACGGAACACGCATACTGGGCTTGACTGTAAGAGGCCAAAACGGGTTAGCGGTGGCACCGCAAGTCCAACGGGTTCATATGCGTGTGTGGGCCCGGGCTGGTAGGTAAGACGTTGTTGCATCGTGTAGGTATAAGCCGTGCATTCTTTGTGGTATCGGGTTACCACTTTGGGGAGTGATACACCCCACTGTGGGGCTAGCACGGATATCTACGAGTTAGGGAGCCGATCGAATGGGGGTAGTGAGTACACCTAGTAGAGATAGGGGCAGATGGCACCTATGAAGGTAGCTAGGGGTACACTAAACTACCATTATCATTAATAAGTTTTGTAGGCGGGATCAACCTTTAAGGATGACTAGTGGTGGTGCAGTGTAGTAATTATCTTATAATGATTAGGGGCGCCTTTAACGTTATCTTGGTTCATCTTATTTCCTTGTTTTGTTCTGTCATACCCAATTGTTCACATTCATTTCCTTATTTTCCAGCTTATGCCTTAGCCTAGTTATTTTGATAATTATATTGTTAAAGTTATCGCACTCGCCAGACTTTATGTCTGACCCCCTTTTCATTCCACCTCTTTTCTTCCTTCCCCCCCCCCCCCTCAAGTTTGCAAGGAGGGAATACTACAGCTTAGTGCCGATTTCTTTTAGTTGCTTGAAGAGAGTAGATGTATCGCTTGGGACTCTCTCATCTTTATGGCTCTGCTTATGCTCAGTGGGGATTTTTGCATTTATGTTATTTAAGTGTTTGCTTCTTTATGTACTTTGAAGTTTTTGGAAAAAAAACTATTGATCCTGTTGTAATGGTTTTGGAAACTACTTATGTAAACTCGTTTTGAGTTATGATGAAATAAAATAAGTTTTTCACTTCCGCTGTGTTGTTTTATTTATTGATTCTTGTAATTTATCTGTTCTATACAACAATAACGCTTTATGGACATTGATGCATTCCCTTTGTGAGTGACATTAATGGACGTGGAGTGTTACATATTACTTTTTTTTGTAAAATGGTTTGTCAGGTGTGATAGTGTCATCGTACTCATTATATAATCCAGATTTAATATGTTATACTTGTATATGGAAAAACAATGAAGGTCATATAACTATTCGAAAAATTGTTATTTATAAAATGACTATTGACATGTACCAACTAATCTTGGTTTTCACTGTTAAATTGTGGAAAATGGATAATTTTTTAGTTTTCGAAAGCGGGTAAAATGTCCATAACATAAATAAAAATAACGAAAAAACGACTTTGATATTAATCGTGTACTGATTGACAGTCAAACTAAGAAAATGATCCAAGTTAACTAACTTGCGTATGAGAACGATTTTTGTAGATCCATTTACCTTATTAACATTCGTACCTAACATTGTTGTGTAGAAACTAGTGCACCCTAATCTACACAAGGGGTGGATTGGCTGTATATTTTACCACTAGTTTGCCTTCCACATAGATATTCCGCCTTAATTAGAATTCTAGGAAAATATAGAAATAAGTAATAGAAATTTGGATGTATGAAGAATATTATTTATTATATTCACTATAATATTATAAATCAGCAACCCAACATAGTTAAATACACTAGGTTGTTGTTTCATTTGGCAAGTAAATTTAAAAATAAGCCAATACTTGTTTTCATCTTTGTTTATTCTCTTACCTCCACTTGTTGTGTGATCCCTACCAACGGTTTGTTACACAATTGTGCATTACTAGTTCACAGTTTTAATCTGCTAAAGTAACAAATATTAGATTACTATACATCTGTGCAGTTAATGCCCCGCTATTACCCCGCTATATCTTTGCTATATCGTATAGCAGATTTCTACTGCTATGCTATTTCCAAAATGCCTATGGTATAGCCTTTCCGCTTAAATCCCCGTTGTATCCCATTATTTCATTTAAATTCCGTTATTCCCACTATATCTTCTATAAAAGAAATTAAAAAAAATGTCCTTTATTCATTATAAATTTTATAAAATTAACTTTCTAAAAGAATTTTTAACATTTGTTTTTCAGAATAGAAAATATTATAATATTCAATTAAATTTAATCAAGAGAAATAGAAGTTTACATGTATTTACATATATTTGCACATTTTTTTATTTGAAATTAAGCATGTTCTAATATTAATTAAATTGAATGTTAATTTTCCATTTATTTATCATACATATTTGTAAAATTAGTAAATACAAGTTTTATATGCTCATTTAGACTTATCCGCTATTTCCTCGCTTTATCCTGGTTATAAATTCTTTTGCCTCCGCCGCATTGGATATGCTTAGTGTAACGACCGGACAAAGAGAATTCAACACTCGAATTCTGACAATAATACATATACCCATATTACTTGCCAAAATCCCAAGTATCCAAAACACTAGATAGTTATTAGAAAGAAATTAGAGGGTGAGATAAAAAAGAAAGAAATATTAGAATAGAAGAAGAAGAACCAACATAACACAGAGTCCCACATCGCAGCAGAATAAAATATAATATAGAAATAAATCTTTATTGAGAGCTTAAAATAAAACTTACAATCATCAGAGTACAACATATCTGGACAGTTATAACAACATGTCCTCATATACAATCACACAGCGGAATAATACTATAACATCATGCGTCTGAACTCTTCCAGCTCGTCTCTTTACTACATCTGATAGCCTGAACCTGTGGAACACGGGCTAACCCGAGCATTACAAATGTCGGATCAGTCTGGTGAACCAGAGTGAGAAAACACACTAAATTTAAAGGTATCCAATTTGATTTTTAATGTCAAAATCTGTTCAAAAGAAAAGGATAATCGTAAGACCAATCCACACATAAACATAGACGGTTTTTACCTTACGATAATCCAAAATATTTTTTTTTAAATCAATATATTTTCTTATATATAATAATGTCTAAATACAAATAAATTTCAATCTAGCAGAACGCTTGCATCTCACGCTCTACATACATAGTACATAATCAAAACTGCGGGCTCTTATTGGAGAATCGATTTCCATGGCAAAGTATGGGAAACCACCTTTCGGATAGTGTATCTCTAGAGAGGAATACACCGGGTTCTACAAGGACGTCTTAAAACCTAGGTTAAACATTACCAGCCCCTCATTTCGCTTGAGAGTGCCAAATGTATTATCACTTTATGGCTTTTTGTCCCGACCACCGTAGTTCCTGGGAGATACGGAAATGAAAAGAAGTAACAAATATAAATATTCTCTAGATGATGAAAATACACCCACTTGGGTGCGACCTACTTAGCCATGTGACGTACCTGATTTTTGCCATTTCCCGGTTGATGAGGTTTGAGGCCCACAGTCTTCAATTTACTCCATCTCAATCAATATTTGAAATCTTCAATATTTCGTATATGTTGGTCGGATTGGTTTTCGAATATAAACTCGATCCCGGTCTTTCCGTACCAACAATCGTATAGGCCAGATTTGTTAGTCGGTTATTTAACTATCCAATAAACAACCATTCAATCATAAAAATAAAAATATATTTACTGGTACAGTATTCAACATCACTTAGCTTCTTTAATTAAAATAACTCGTTTAATAAACCTCAAAACCAGTTAATAATATGTTGTAGTACATGCAATGCTTTCCAGAGTCGAGTTTGTTTTGGGTCGGCTCCCTTCGAGGAGGTTTTGGGAAGGGTAGAGATCCTCATATGTCAAGATAGATGTCGAGTAAGGAGGAGTAGAGCTCGGTGTACTAATCATATTTGTTCTCCCTCCGGAGTTATATGTTGCGATCATTCTTGTCCGAGACTTCTCCTTTACCTTTGTTCCGACCATTAGTGTTGGATGGACCTCCATCCTTTGTAGGAAGCACCTTGAGGCTCTCCATCTCGATGTTCGAATCCTCTTGTCGGAGGAATTAGTCTGCTTTGTCATAGAATTCGTTAATGTCCTTGGGGGATCCCTATTTAAAGAGATCCTGATTTCCGATCGATTCTAAACACCTGCTATGGCATCCATAAGCCCCATCGATGGCTCAAGTCGATTGACTGATGCACCATACCTGCTATGGTGTCCATAAGCACCATTGCTGTGGTCGTCTGGTCGTTATTGGACTACACCATACCTGCTTCTGTTTGGAGTAATGGGCTCAGCCAAGTGGTACCCATCTGGAGCTCAGCGTTGCCCTGCTCGGAGCGATATTAGAAGGGTTTACGGTAGTGTTTCCCTCCGTCATGTTGGGGACCGGTATAGTAGAGTGGTCTTGGTGACACAAAGGGTTGCCATCCCCAGCTCTTCGTTGAAGGGGACGCGACATAGGACGGGTTTGTAGGAAGGCATTGGGTCGAACCGGATGTAACAATGTTCCTGGTTCTGGCCGACCCACTGGTTGCACTACATCTGGAGCTATCAATACAGGGGGCTGAGTCAAGCCTTGGAGTGGAGGCAAGGTTGAAACGCCCCACGTCTGTTAATGTCACTCGCTATGGGAATGCATTAAGTTTCGTGAAGCGTTGTTGGTAACCAGACACATAATAATTACAAGACAGATATAAATAAGATAGCAGGGAAGATTTCAAAATTTTTATTTCAAACATAAATCTTAATCCCGTGGTTTATAATACCATAAGTCATAAAACCATTACAACAAAATACTTCTGTCTTGCATAATCAGAATACAAAGGAATTAAAAGAAAACATTATTCCCTAATAAAAAGAGTAAGCCATAGCAGAGACAAAGACTCGAGCTATACTTCAACAGTAGCTCCTAGCAAGATGATATCCAAATCCTGGCTAAGCCTGGGTGTTTCCTCATTGAGAACCTGGAGGGGGAAACAAAAGAGAGAAAGAAAAACAAAAGGGGTCAGACATAAAGTCTGGCGAGTCTAGTTACTTTTAGCCAGTAAATAAATAAAGGTAATCATGATAGAGAGATCACTATACAAATGGCAGGTGTGACAAGGCAGATAAGGTAAGGTGTACACATACTTCACTAGTGACTACTCTGCACTCTTACTAGTATAACTAAAGTTAGATGATCCCTTCCACAATAAGTTGGTAGACTTAGGGTATACTTCCGAGCGTACCCTAACCACTACCCTAATCGATTGGCTCCCTATTCCATAGATACCCTATGCTGGCCCCACAGTAGTAGGTATCATTTCCTAAAGTGGCAACCCAAGAGGTGCACAACCATATCTACTGGTGTCACAGTCGTCTTAGCTCCCTCTGCCCGACCCATTCAAGCACATGTCCCCGATCGGTTTGCGCCGTCCACACCATCCATCCTGTTTGGATCTCTTACAATCAATCAGTAAGTGTGCCCTTATCTCCACCTAGTACGGAGTTCATTATTTGGTACCTACTCCGGGTTAGTGATTGAAATGGGTCCCACACAATATGATACAAGCTCTCCCCTTTGTCTTGTATCCCCACTAGATTTTTCACTGACTATGTATACCCCTAGGTGTCTTTAATTACATAGTCCTATATCAGTTATGCTTACCTTAAAGGGTGTCTTTAATTACATAACTTTATTCTATTTTCCACTGGCTATGTATACCATCAGGTGTCTTTAATTATGTAACCTTATTGGGTTAAGTTTGTGGGCCTATATATCTATATATTACCCACCCTTCTAATTTACTTAACCCACCACTACTCTTCCGGTTTTACTTAACCCTAAATTAAGTACATATTCATATTAAATTAGGTTAAGTAGTCCATTTCTTTACCATGTCCAATTATGGTTATAATGGGCTAGACCTCCCATATTAGGCCTACAACGTGTGGATGCTCGATATGCTGATCGGGTCCAGGCAATCTTATTCCACAGTTGGGCCTAACCTCGTGTCTTAGCCTGATTCGTATTTGCGTACTTAGACATCCCACATTAGGTTCAACATTAGTGGCTGCTGGATATGCTGGTCGGGTCCGGGAAAACTTCCGCCACTAATATAACCTAACCTCGTGTCATAAGTACAATTAAAATTCTTAATTTTAATTACTAAACATTCTATCTTTATCCAAATTTACCTATGTCATTATAGGTAATTAATTCTATGTTTCCCCGTTTGAATTATACGCTCATTTCATATAATTATTATATAAACTATGCCATTTACAAATTCCCTTTGTCCCCATTCCTAACTAACGTATTCACACGTATCTTGGCGGCATCGAGGCTATGAAGTAGCCCCGTCATAACAATAAAAGGAAACATGATAAGGGTGACAGTTCAACATGTTTTGGCATAAATATTAACATAACTGGCATAGTAACTAAATGATTGAACATGTGATAATTATCATAATAAAGTGGATATCAAATTAATAACTTGTGTTTAGGCAAGCATAATGAGATCTAGATTTAATATTAGGTGTCCAATTACCTAATTCTAGCATAGATAGGGTGGCATAATAACAAGTTTAGATTCACATATCAAGTTTACCACATATACCAAGGTATCATAATATAACAAGTGAAAGGTGATTAACACCAAAGTCTAGATCCAAGCAATGTCAAATTAATGGATGTACTATCATCCTAACATCGTTACAAATCAATGTTCACATAAACATCATATCAAATCATCACAATCAGATCCAGAAAGTTAGATCTGCATTAACAAGTTCACATGTACCACAATATAATTGTAATTCAAGGTTCACATAGGAAACATAGTAGAATGTCCATATATTAGATCTAGGGGAAATGACATAGTATGCTTGCATAAGTTCATGATTTACAACATATACCCAATTCATAGTCTACCACAATTCACATTTATCTATTTAAACCTAAAAGTGACTAGAACTCACTCTGGTAGAAGAAAGAATAGATTAAGCGTTTGTTGCCTTTCTAGAACCGTTCTCCTCTTTCACAATTCCTATGCTTTGATTCGTTGGAGAAGAGACTAGCTTAGTTTAGGATGCAGCAGCATGGCGGCTTATGAATGAATTTAGTTTAGATTAGGCTTTAGGTGTATGTATGCTTATATAAATGTGTAGGATTAATTAGAGCTCTTAGATTAGTTTAGGATCAATCTATACCATCCAATTCACAATGACACATCACTCAGCCAACCAAATGAAGCCACATAAGCCCTAAAATCAGAAAAATCGTCACCCGAACACGTCAGCTCAACCTGGCCGACAGGGGTCGACTCCCCTATAGGGGGGTCGACACCTTTGTCGACACCCCTATAGGGGGGTCGACACCTGTGTCGACTCCACCGGGAGGGGGGTCGACACCTCTGAGCGGGAAATTTTTCGCTTAGCCCAATTCTGTTGTTGTTAAATTTGAACTGGTTTTAGATTACTAATTATTATTTTAATTTAATTTCTGTTTAAACTTGAAATCTTCTGAGCTCCATAACTCCTTCATACGGAGCTCGATTTATGCAAACTCGGACTCTATCTTAAGCAGATTTCCGAGACGAACGCAACGGCTTAACCTGTTTCACTTAATTCTTCTTCTACAAATTAAGTGTCCTTAAATTTGTTAATTTTAATATTTTAAAATTATGGGGTGTTACATTCTCCTCTCCTTAAAGGATTTCGTCCCCGAAATCTTCAAGTTAAGAAGAGTGCATCCTACCATCCATCATCCATCTACTCATCCATCATCCACAAGCATCCATTGTCCTTAAAAGATTTCTAATGCTTTTATGAATATATGCAAAGGTGTGTGTATATGTCCTAACACTAATGCGAAGATCAGGCGGTCTACTGATTCAGTTAACCTCCTTAATGCAATGTATGTTAGTGCTATGAATCCAACATGTATGCAAATAAACCTATTACATCTTATAAGTTCTATATGTGTGCACACAAATTTATCCAAATGCAACATCCATATGCTAGTTCATCCATTTCCATTCATAAGAGAAAAGAAATGCACACACATCCATATGCAGTATGAGAGTGATTGAGCCGATCTTAGTGCCTAATGTGTGTGTATGCGTCCACAGGAAACCACTAGCAAACACTTTCATCCACATGCATCCATCAAACATAACATGTTTCAAACACATGTTTTCATCCATAGGACGCCTATCTAAAGGTCGAAAATACTATGGATAAGATATACTCAAATGATAGAAACAAGTACTGATAAAGCTTTTTGGAAAAGGAGTTAAGAACATACCCTCGAAGAGAAAAGGGTACGAAGCATGAATCTTATCTTCGGTTTCCCAAGTCGCATCCTCTGGGTTATCTCCCCATTGAACCTTTAGCAACTTGATCTCTTTATTGCATAGCTTCATAACTTCTGATCCCAAAATACGGGAAGGAACTCGCCTGATTGTTGCCTCCCATTCCACCTCTACCTCTTCCAATATACCCGGCTCATCAACTTCCGCGGTGTCATGCAAGCACTTTCGCAGATGAGAAACATGAAAAACATCATGAACGCCAGATAGATTTTCAAGGAGCTTTGCTCTATAGGCCATTTGGCCAATCCTCTCGGTTATGGGAAATGGTCCTACAAACCTAGGTGCCAACTTCCCTACTGCTCATAAGCGGACCACATTCCTCAGAGGTGATACATTGATAAAAACCAAGTCTCCCACTTCAAATTCGATGTCAGTCCTTCTCTTGTCTGCATAGGATTTCTGCCTGTCTTGAGATGTCTTCATCCGCCGTCGAATAACATCAATTTTTTCGGACGTTTCTCTAACCATATCTGGTCCAAGTAATAATCTTTCTGTAGATTCCCACCAACAAGTCGGTGATCTACAGGGAAACCCGTACAATGCTTCGAAGGGTGCCATGCCGTTGCTGGCCTGATAGCTGTTATTGTAGGCAAACTCCACCAAAGGAAGATGCTCTTCCCAAGTCCCTCCGAAGTCAAAGATACACAGTCTCAAAAGATCTTCAAGAATCTTGTTCACCCTCTCTGTCTTCCCATCAGTCTAAGGATGATAAGCGGTGCTTAAGTGCAACTGTGTTCCTAATGCCTCTTGCAAACTTCTCCAAAACTCGCTGCTGAAGATGGGGTCACGATCGCTTACTATGCTGGAAGGTACTCCATGCAGGCGAACTATCTCACGAATATAAATCGCTGTCAACCACGATGCCGTCCTTTTGCTCTTGACTGGAATAAAGTTAGCGCACTTAGTGAGTCTATCTACCACCACCCAAACACAGGTATTGCCTTTCTTCGATCAAGGCAACCCATCTATGAAATCCATAGAGACGCTCTCCCATTTCCACTGCGGAACTTCCAGCGGATGAAGTAATCCTCCGGGCTTCTTTTGCTCAACTTTGACTTGCTGGCAAACTAAACATTGATAAACAAATTCGGCCACGTCCTTCTTCATTCCAGCCCAAAAGAAAACCCTTTTCATGTCTTTGTACATCTTGTCACCGCCTGGATGAATGGTCATTTTAGAATGGTGGGCTTCTTCTAGGACTGCCTTTATTAAGCTTCCAGTTTGAGGAACACAAAGCCTTCCATCTCGTCGCAACCACCCCTTTTCATCTATGGCGTATCTATTAAGGTGACTAGAAGTCTCCCCTCTTCTGACCTTATCTATAATGTCTAGAATCTGTGGGTCACCTTGTTGCGAAGCTCCTATCTGCTCCACAAGAGTCGGTCGTATCTTCAAGGATGAAAATAAATCAGGCAAAACTTTGATGGAGGGTCTAAAATCAAAAGCTGATATGAACTCCAAGTTCTTTATTTCCACAAACAAAGGATTCAGAGCCATCCTCTGCCTATTTATGGCGTCTGCAACCACATTACCCTTGCCAGAGGTATAAGAAATCTCAAAATCGTATGAAGATAAGAAATCCATCCACCGTTGTTGGCTTAAGTTGAGATCCTTCTAAGAGAATAGGTACTTGAGAGATTTGTGATCGGTGTACAACTCGAATCTTTCTCTCAGTAAATAATGACGCCACGTCTTCAATGCAAATACTATGGCAGTTAGTTCTAGATCATGGGTAGGGTAGTTCTTTTCATGAACTCTCAACTGCCTACCCCATAACAAATTACTTTCCCTTCTTGAATCAACACCGCACTAAGCCCTGTACCGCACGCATTAGTGTAAACAGTATACACTTTACTTCCATCGGGCAAGGTCAAGACTGGGGCTGTTGTCAGAGCCCTGTTCAGCCGTTGGAAAGCAACATAACAGTCTATATCCCATGAAAACACCAAATTCTTCTTTGTCAGCCTAGCGAGAGGGGCTGATATCTTCGCAAAGTCCTTAATGAACTTCCTATAGTAACTTGCCAACCCAAGAAAGCTTCTCACCTCGGTTGCATTTTTAGGAATCTGCCAATCATGCACTACAACCACCTTCGTGGGATCTACAGCTATCCCTTCTTTTGAGACTACATGCCCTAAGAATCTTACCTCCTTTCTCCAGAAATGGCATTTGGAGAACTTTGCTTTTAGCTGGTGGTCACGGAGAGTTTTCAAAACTTCCCTCAGATGTTGGGCATGCTCTTCTTTGTTCTTGGAGAAGATTAAAATATCATCAACGAAGACTACAACGAATTTGATTAGGAATTCCTGAAACACCCTACTCATCAAATCAACAAAATAGGCGGGTGCATTTGTCAGCCCAAAATGCATCACTAGCCATTCAAAGAAACCATCTGGAGTTCTGAAAGTAGTCTCATTTATGCTATCCTCAGCCACTCTCAATTGATGACACCCTGTAGCCAAGTCCAACTGGGAAAATGCTGAGGCACCAACGAGCTGATCAAATAAATCATCGATCCTCGAAAGCAGGTGCCTATTCTTCTTGGTGAGCTTATTTAACTCTCTATAGTCAACACACAAACGAAGCGAACCGTCCGCTTTAGTTGCGAATACTACTGAAGCGCCCCACTCAGATATGCTACTTCTGACAAACCTTTTTCAAGTAGCTCCCCTACTTGCTTACTCAGCTCCCTCCTTTCTCTTGGAGCCATGTGGCGCACTGGTAATTGTAACAACCCGGAAAATCTGAACCAGTTTAAATTTTTTTAATTGGCCATTTTAGTGAATTTTAAATATTTAAAATAAATATTTTAAATAATAACGAAGAAAAGTAAGTTTGAATCGAAGTATGAAAATAAATATAATTAATTTGAATTATAAACATGGCCTGAAATGGCGCGGCAGTTTCAAAATTTGAATTCAAACTTTGATTGACTGTACCGGGTGCGGAATAAAATGTATTTTAGTGAAACCAAAAATATTTAAATCTGTTAGTGAATATCTTTCTAACATCTCTGAAAAATCGAAGTTTCGTAGCAGGAGCCAAAAGTTATGGCCAAATGAATTTTCAGAAAGGTCGCTATAGAGAATATATCGCCCTTGAAAACAGACATTTTGCAAACGACCTCGGAATTCGACGAAACCACTTTTGTTGGATCCAGGATGTGAAGTTATTGCTAGGTTTCAAATTTCATAATTTTTGAAGTTAATATGTGAGCGTGGCGAAGAAAAATGTGTTTGGTGAATTTTTGTTAAATTGGATCGACTAGAAAAGGGCCATTTTTCAAACGGTCTCAGAATTCGACGAAACTAGTTTTGTTGGGACCGTATCATCAAAACATAGCAGGATTTATTTTTCTGGAATTTTTTGAATCAGTATGCGGCCCCGGCAAATTGAAATGTACATTCAAAATAAATATTGAATGTTTTGTATTTTAATTTGAAGGAAAACTGACTGAAACAGTCGAATGGGCCTACGAAACATATCCCATTGTGTTCGGAATGGGGGTATTTAGCTGGGGACGACAGTCGTTGGGTTTGGATTGGAGTTCGTGGGAGATATGGGGTGTTTTAGAAATTTAAAAATATAAAAATATAAAAAAAAATTCCTTTTGGCCCGTTCATTCCTTCTCTCTCCCTGATATACCTTCAACCGACGGCGGCCCCCCTTTCTTCCTTCTCTCCTCTTTTTCTCCCCAACCGCTCAATGAAACCCAGTGCCACTTTGGAGAATTTTATAGATCTCCCGTAGATCTTCAAATCCATATCGATTTCACCTTCTCTCGTTCAGTGTTTCGCTAGATCGAGGTCCACGAAGTCATTGCCTTGCGAGCTCCGCCACGCCTAGGTGCTGTGATCGAAGTAGGGCCCCTGACCATCGTTGGGCGCGGTTTTCCAGGCTCTAGGCCGTGGCACAACCCGATCGTCGATCCGCTTCACTGTTTGATCGAAAAGTTCAAACCTAGTTTTGAATAGATTTCTGAAGGTAACGGCATATATATTTTTAACTGATTATAACGCTTTAAAGCGCTACGGTTTACGATTTTACAATAAAAATCATATCTTTTTCATGTGTGGTCGAAATCCAGTGAAATAAGAGATAGTTGACTCGTGTGGACGTCTTCTACATTCTAGCAGAGACCACGTATTTTTCCGAGCCTTTTGCTATTTTTGGTGGAGTGGAACCCAATGTGAGATTTCTAAATTATAAACAATATGGAAAACAACGATGTATAAATTATATAGTCGATGTATGAGTTATATAAGCGTTGTACACCTCATGTATAAGCGTTGTACAAGTTGTATGTTCGATGTATAAGTTATATATGCATTGTAAAAATTATATGTGCGTTGAAGTGAATTGAAGTGAAATCGAAATATATTTATATACGAATATATATATACTCCCCTCGTCCACAGACCATGGACGATATTTATTGATTGTGATATTGCTTGGATTATTGGTTGATGTGAAATTTGGTGAATATCATGAATGGTTGAATTGAAATGATTGGTTGTGATTGAAATCCCAATAAGATTAGTATATGGGAAAATTCGCCTGCGTGCGAACTAGATATTGAAAATCCCCATTGTCAAAAACCGCGAGGTTTTAAGGTAGAGCGAGGAGCCGTACTAGGGACGGTCCCGGTTTTAACTACCATGCCGTTATGCTGCCGAAATTTTCAATAATATTCATGTGTTATAATTATTTTCATGTGTTGAAACTATATTCGTGTGCTGAATAGAAATTCATGTGTTGAATAGAAATTCATGTGTTGAACGACATTCATGTTTTGAAATAAATTGTTTTATAATAAAAATCATATTTTTATCATCTATATGAACTATATAAAATAGTCGTGTTTTGTAATAAATTGTTTTATAATAAAAATCATATTTTTATTATTTAAATGAACTATATAAAATAATCATGTTTTGAAATAAATTGTTTTACAATAAAAATCACATTTTTATTATACACACGAATTGTTAAAAATAGTAAAGTGTTGAAATAAATGTCTATTGGATAAAAATATCATTTTTATCAAATGTATGAAATGAATATGGTTTTGAAATCGAAGAATAGATTATATTTATATATATAAATATAATTAAAATAAATTGAATAATGACGCTCCAGTTCGGGTTTTGAAACCGTGATTTCAAACGATTAGTGCGGGAGATCGGACCATCGGATTTTCCCGAAACCGAAACCGTTGGGTTCTCCTTGGAAATATCTTTCCAACGACACCAACTTTGTGAATATCCAACGGTTGGATTGTCTGGAATGTTTAATTCAAATCTGAAGAAAAACAGCACTAGAATCGATTATATATATATATAATTAAATTAAATCGAATAACGACGCTGTAGATCGTATTTTGAAATTGTAACTTCAAACGATAAGTGCGGGAGATCCGACCGTCAGATTTTCCCGAAACTAAAACCATTGGATTCGTTTTGAAAAGATCTTTCTATTGATATAAAATTTGTGAAGATCCAACGGTTAGATTTTCAGACATGTGTAAATCAAATCTAAAGAAAAACAGCGCCATGGCCGCGTTATGGCCTGAAGCGTTGTTTTGAATGAATTGGCTATTTTTAAATAAATAAAAATAGCGATAAATCATGATAAAATATTATAAACAATATGGAATGGAAATAAACTGAATTTGCTCGGTTTATGTGATATTTGATGGTTGAATGTGTTTGGTATGAAAAATTACATTAAAGAACAGAATTAGTGATATCGAATAATTTAACCATTGAAATGAATTGATTTGAAATTCTAAATATACGTGAATTATTTGAAAAGGCCGAGTTGATTCTCATTTCGAATAATTGTTCGACAAGTGAAAGTCGAAGATATGAAGACGGTGCAAGACCGATGATCTTCACGTCGAATGGAAGGGTGATATTGATGCTCATGATAGGAGTAGCTACCTTGACGGGGCTGAAGTAGTAGCCACCCAGTCGTACATGTTGATTGTACGGATATGCGAGGTACTGAGTGCCTCCGGTTTCGTTCAGACCCAGAACGAACGTGTAAATGGACTGTGTGTTTGACATTGGATTTTGTTCTGTGCTGATTAATCTCTATTAAATATATATCTGTTTGGCGGCGGAGAATTTATTCTCTTGCTTAACGCCCTTCTCTGAGACGTACGAGCTCAGAGGTTATATATAGATAGAAATCAGTCGCATGGAGTGAATTGCCTATGTGGCATGCCTAAGTGAAAGATGATCAAGGCTTCTGTTGAAAAGCAAAGTCTTGTGGTTGATGATCAAAGCACGGCCTGTGTGGCATAACATTGTGTATAGCGTTGTTTCGCGAGCCTCACACCCCGGTATGAGCCAGAAATGGAAGACGGACTTCAGGGAGGACATGCGTTTCCTTCTAGCTAGGAGTGGTGCTTTGGGTTTTGCACGCCTGGGTATTTTACTTATGTGGATGATGGAAAGCGAGGCCTCGGTTTGCTTCGGTCTCTTCGGAGCTGATGGTGTGGTCAGATATGACCAGTGACGCCCCATAGGACGGGGAAACGCAGTGTTCAGGAATTTTAATCCACATCGGTGGACCGGGCCTGACGATCCAAGGCTTGACTGAGTACTTGCCTGAGGGGCGGGCTAGAGCGTCTCGAATTCGGTAAGGACTATCTTTTGCCTTGGTTCATGATGGAAATCCAATTTCCAAATATGATACCGTGCGGTTTTGATTGTATATATATATATATATATATATATTGCGACATGATATATGGTACCCATGCCGTCTATGATTGATAGTTATGATTGAAAGTGTTTTTGAAATATATATACACTAGCAATAATATCAAATGATTTGTTTTGCTCTTATCAAGCATATTTTGGCCATTATAAGGGAAAACTCTATCCTCTGGTTCGTGTTGCATTGTGTGATGGGAACTAAGTCTTATAATGCTTCATTTTTATAAAAAGCATTGCGATGTTTAAAAGATTTATTTGATTTAAAGCACTGGAAATCCAATGGAGTAAACCCGTTCCGTGAAAGTGGCGTGGTCCTGTGATTAGCCATATTGTAAGATGTGTTAAGAAGATTTCTCATACCAGTCCCATGACTGGCTCGTAGTTTGTTTCACTTGCAAACTCGGGTACCCCTATTTCTACACGGGCAGCCTTGTATTCGGGTTTTAGTAGGATCTTTCTGGATAACTGGAGATGAAGATGGATTCTATCATTTATCTCTTTTTATGCTGCTCAGCTCCTGTTGTACATATTATGTTTTCTTTTCCGCTGTAGACATTTATCTATAGCTGAACTGTATTTTGTACTAAGTATGATCCTATATACTGTGAAACTTTGATGATTATATTTATCCAGTGTATTCTATTGTACATTATCTGGTGTATTTAATTATTTTTGTTCTGTTGTTATCTGTTTATGTGTTATATTCCAAAGATTACCCATGCACCGTCTCATCGGGGTTTGGGGTCGTCACAAACGATATATATAATAAAAATGTGATTTTTATTGTAAAAAAATTTATTTCAAAACACGATTATTTTATATAGTTCAAATAGATGATAAAAATATGATTTTTATTATAAAATAATTTATTTCAAAATACGACTATTTTATGTAGTTCATATAGAAGATAAAAATATGATTTTTATTATAAAACAATTTATTTCAAAACATGAATGTCGTTCAACACATGAATTTCTATTCAACACATGAATTTCTATTCAACACACGAATATAGTTTCAACGCATGAAAATAATTCTAACACATGAATATTATTGAAAATTTCGGCAGCATAACGGCAGGGTAGTTAAAACTGGGACCGTCCCTAGTACGGCTCCTCGCTCTACCTTAAACCTCACGGTTTTTGACAATGGGGATTTTCAATATTTAGTTCGCACGCAGGCGAATTTTCCCATATACTAATCCTATTGGGATTTCAATCACAACCAATCATTTCAATTCAATCATTCATGATATCCAAATTTCACATCAACCAATAATCCAAGCAATGTCACAACCAATAAATATCGTCCATGGTCTATGGATGAGGGGAGTATATATATATATATATATATTCGTATATAAATATATTTCGATTTCACTTCAATTCACTTCAACGCACATATAATTTTTACAATGCATGTATAACTTATACATCGAACATACAGCTTATACAACGCTTATACATGAGGTGTACAACGCTTATATAACTCATACATCGACTATATAATTTATACATCGTTGTTTTCCATATTGTTTATAATTCAGAAATCTCACATTGGGTTCCACTACACCAAAAATAGCAGAAGGCTCAGAAAAATACGCGGTCTCTTCTAGAATGTAGAAGACGTCCACACGAGTCCACTGTCTCTTGTTTCATTGGATTTCGACCACACATGAAAAAGATATGATTCATAAACCGTAGCGCTTTAAAGCGTTATAATCAGTTAAAAATATATATGCCGTTACCTTCAGAAATCTGCTCAAAACTAGGTTTGAACTTTTCGATCAAACGGTGAAGCGGATCGACGATCAGGTTGTGCCACGGCCTAGAGCCTAGAAAACCGCGCCCAACGATGGTTAGTGGCCCCACTGCGATCGCAGCACCTGGGCGTGGCGGAGCTCGCAAGGCAACAACTTCGTGGACCTCGATCTAGCAAAACACTGAACGAGAGAAGGTGAAATCGATATGGATTTGAAGATCTAGAGGAGATCTATAAAATTCTCCAAAGTGGCACTGGGTTTCATTGAGCGGTTGGGGAGAAAAAGAGGAGAGAAGGAAGAAAGGGGGGCCGCCATCGGTTGAAGGTATATCGGGTAGAGAGAAGGAATGAACGGGCCATTAGGATTTATTTTTTTATATTTATATATTTTTAAATTTCTAAAATTCCCCATATCTCCCACGAACTCCAATCCAAACCCAACAACTGTCGTCCCCAGCTAAATACTCCCATTCCGAACACAATGGGATATGTTTCGTTGGCCCATTCGACTGTTTCAGTCAGTTTTCCTTCAAATTAAAATACAAAACATTCAATATTTATTTTGAACGTACATTTCAATTTGCCGGGGCTGCATACTGATTCGAAAAATTCCAGAAAAATAAATCTAGCTATGATTTGACGATACGGTCCCAACAAAACTAGATTCGTCGAATTCTGAGACCGCTTGAAAAATGGCCCTTTTCTGGTCGATCCAATTTAACAGAAATTCACCAAACACATTTTTCTTCTCCACGCTCACATATTAACTTCAAAAATTATGAAATTTGAAACCTAGCAATAACTTCACATCCTGGATCCAACAAAAGTGGTTTCGTCGAATTCCGAGATCGTTTGCAAAATGTCTATTTTCAAGGGCGTTATATTCTCTATAGCGACCTTTTTGAAAATTCATTTGGCCATAACTTTTGACTCCTGCTACGAAACTTCAATTTTTCAGATTCGTTAGAAAGATATTCACTAACATATTTAAATATTTTTAGTTTCACTAAAATCCATTTTATTCTGCACCCGGTACAGTCAGTCAAAGTTTGAATTCAAATTTTGAAACTGCCGCGCCATTTCAGGCCATGTTTATAATTCAAATTAATTATATTTATTTTCAAAATTCGATTCAAACTTACTTTTCTTCGTTATTATTTAAAATATTTATTTTAAATATTTAAAATTCACTAAAATAGCCAATTTAAAATTTTTAAACTGGTTCATATTTTCCGGGTTGTTACAGTAATGCAACTGGCTTTGCATTGTCTACCAGATATATGCGGAAGTCGATCTCGTGCCTAAGAGGTAAACCCCAAACCTCATCAAAGACATCAGAAAAATCCCGAACCACTGGAACAGATTACAAATCATCTACGGATGCATCTAGAGACTCTAGGAAGCTAAGCATAACCGACCCTTGGGGGTCACAAGAAAGTTCGAGGGTCCTCCCATGACAAGTCAGGAGCTTAACAACCCTCTTTTCACAATCCAGAACGGCCCCATACTTAGTAAGCCAGTCCATTTCTAGAATCAATCCATAGCCCATAAACCCAAGTATATAAGCGTTACATTCAAATTCAACGCCTAACACAGATAATTTCAAACCCCTACAAATCATCGATAATTGAGCCGAACCACCAATGGGGTTTGAAATAACTACAGGATCTACTCCCATACTAGTAATTAAATGCAGAGATTCAACCATAGAACTATATATAAATGAGTGTGAAGCACCAGAATCAAAAAAGTGTCCTAACTGGAAATTCTGAAAGAGAAACTAAGCTTTCTATGGAAATTTTTCTACCTCTTTCAGGAGCACTGATCGCGAGTGCATGCACCTGCCCTCCAGATGTCCCAGCTCTTTTCCTTTGTCCCTGCGATCACTGTTTCTTCGGGCACTCCTTAGAGAAGTGTCCGACCTCTCTACAATTAAAGCAACCGGCCTTCCTTCTCTTGCAATCTTTGGTCAGGTAGCCTTCCTTTCCACAATTGTGACATTTTCTCTTATCCTTGCCTTTAACATCTTTCCCCCTTTCTTCTGTTGTTGTTGTTGTTGCTGCTGCTGCTGTGGCTGTTGCTGCCCCTTCTTGGGCCATACCTTCTTATTCTGCGTTGTCCCCTCAGTCTTTGCTTCCTTCTTCTCTCCCTTGTCCTCTTCATGCATTAGGGCCATATCCACAAGCCTTTCAAAGGTGGCCCCCGTAGGAATATGGGACATAGCAAGACCATGGAGAGGCTCATTCAGTCCTTTAGCAAATCATAAAGCCTTTTTGTGCGGTGTATCCACCAAATCTAGTCCGAACCTTGCCAGCTGGTTGAACTTGTTCACATGCTCCTTCACCGTCAAGTTCCCTTGCTAAAGCGCTAAGAACCTCTCCATCTGTATGCTTTTCTCAGCTTGGGAAAGAAATTTCATCTCGAACCTCTATCTGAAATCTTCCCAGGTTTCCACCGGACATCCAGCCTGGGTGACTTCCCACCAAAATGAGGCTTCGTGTTTTAATTGCCAAGCAGCTAACTAAATCTTTCTTTGGTCCACCACTTCAAAGATTATGAATAAGTCCTCGGTCTCCTTAAGCCAATTCCAAGCTTCCACAAATGTCTCATTCCCATGGAATGGCTTCCCTCCTATAGCACGGAAGTCCTTACAGATTTTGGCGAAGTTATCTGCTCTTAGAGGGGGAGGAGGAGGAGGAATGACTGGGGCAACAGGAGGAGGAGCGTCTCTCTGGCCTTCAGTAGGAATTGTGGCCTCCAAATATCTCCGGAACCATCCGAGTATCGTGACGCCCTCTGGGATATTAGGAATGTTTTGATCCCTAGACATGATGAAAAAGGAAAAAGGAAGAATTTTAGATAAAGGACCGAAGGATATTACATATGGCTTCTTGGGGAATATTTGTCAAAACAGACTTTTATTTTTGAAAATACTTTCTTTTAAAACCTTTTTGAAAAATATTTCTCAAAACTTTTATCTAATCTGGTAACCTTCAGCTCTGATACCAAGTGAAACACCCCACGTCCGTTAATGTCACTTACTAAGGGAATGCATTAAGTTTCGTGAAGCGTTGTAGGTAAACAGACATAGAATAATTACAAGACATATATAAATAAGATAGCAGCGGAGATTTCAAAATTTTTATTTTAGAAATAAATCATAATCCCGTGGTTTATAATACCATAAGCCATAAAATAATTACAACAAAATACTTCTGTCTTGCATAATCAGAGTACATAGGAATTAAAAGAAAACATTATTCCCCAATAAAAAGAGTAAGCCCTAGCTGAGACAAAGACTCGAGTCATACATCAACAGTAGCTCCTAACAAGATGGTATCCAAATCTTGGCTAAGCCTGGGTGTTTCCTCTCTGAGAACCTAGAGGGGGAAACGGAAGAGAGAAGGAAAAATGAAAGGGGTCAGACATAAAGTCTGGCGAGTTTAGTTACTTTTAGTCAGTAAATAAATAAAGGTAATCATGATAGCCATAAAGTGGATAAGAGAGATATCTATACAAATGGCAGGTGTGACAAGGCAGATATGGTAAGGTGTACACATACTTCACTAGTGACTACTCTGCACTCTTACTAGTATAACTAAAGTTAGATGATCCCTTCCACAATAAGTTGGTAGACTTAGGGTATACTTCCGAGCGTACCCTAACCACTACCCAAATCGATTGGCTCCCAATTCCGTAGATACCCTGTGTTGGCCCCACAGTAGGAGGTATCACTTCCTAAAGTGGCAACCCAAGAGGTGCACAACCATATCTACTGGTGTCACGGACGTCTTAGCCCCCTCTGCCCGGCCCATGCACGCACATGTCCCTAGTCGATTTGCGCCGTCCACATCGTTCGTCCCGTTTGGATCTCTTACAATCAATTAGTAAGCGTGCCCTTATCTCTGCCTAGTACAGAGTTGTTTATTTGATACCTACTCCGGGTTACTGATTGAAATGGGTCCCACACAATATGATACAAGCTCTCCCCTTTGTCTTGTATCCCCACTAGATTTTTCACTGACTATGTATACCCCCAGGTGTCTTTAATTACATAGTCCTATACCAGTTATGCTTACCCTAAAGGGTGTCTTTAATTACATAACTTTATTCTATTTTCCACTGGCTATGTGTACCATCAGGTGTCTTTAATTACATAACCTTATTGGGTTAAGTTTGTGGGCCTATATATCTATATATTACCCACCCCTTCTAATTTACTTAATCCACCCACTACTCATCTAGTTTTACTTAACCCTAACTTAAGTCCATATTTATATTGAATTAGGTTAAGTAGTCCATTTCTTTACCATGTCCAATTATGGTTATAATGGGCTAGACCTCCCACATTAGGCCTACAACGTGTGGATGCTGGATATGACGGTCGAGTCCGGGTAGTCTTATTCCACAGTTGGGCCTAACCTCGTGTCTTAGCCCGATTCGTATTTGCGTACTTAGACCTCCTACATTAGGTTCAACATTAGTGGCTGTTGGATATGTCGGTCGGGTCCGGGCAGACTTCCGCCACTAATGTAACCTAACCTCATGTCATAAGTACAATTAAAATTCTTAATCTTAATTACTAAACATTCTATCTTTATCCAAATTTACCTATGTCATTATAGGTCATTAATTCTATGTTTACCCATTTGAATTATACGCTCATTGCATATAAATATTATATAAACTATGCCAATTACAAATTCGTTTTGTCCCCGTTCCTAACTAACATATTCACGCGTATTTTGGAGGCATGGAGGCTATAAAGTAGCCCCATCATAACAATAAAAGGAAACATGATAAGGGTGACATGTTTTGGCATAAGTATTAACATAATTGGCATAGTAACTAAGTGAATGGACATGTGATAATTATCATAATAAAGTGGACATCAAATTAATAACTTGTGTTTAGGCAAGCATAATGAGATCTAGATTCAATATTAGGTGTCCAATTACCTAATTCTAGCATAGACAGGGTGGCATAATAATAGGTTTAGATTCACATGTCAAGTTTACCACATATACCAAGGTATCATAATATAACAAGTGAAAGGTGATTAACACCAAAGTCTAGATCCAAGTAATGTCAAATTAATGGATGCACTATCATCCTAACATGGTTACAAATCAATGTTCACATAAACGTCATATCAAATCATCACAATCAGATCTAGAAAGTTAGATCTGCATTAATAAGTTCACATGTACCACAATATAATTGTAATTCAAGGATCACATAGGAAACATAGTAGAATGTCCATATATTAGATCTAGGGGAAATGACATAGTATGCTTGCATAAGTTCATGATTTACAACATATACCCAATTCATAGTCTACCACAATTCACATTTATCTATTTAAACCTAAAAGTGACTAGAACTCACTCTGGTAGAAGAAAGAATAGACTAAGCGTTTGTTGTCGTTCTAGAACCGTTCTCCTCTTTCACAATTCCTATGCTTTGATTCGTTGGAGAAGAGACTAGCTTAGTTTAGGATGCAGCAGCATGGCGGCTTATGAATGAATTTAGTTTATATTAGGGTTTAGGTTTATGTGTGCTTATATAGATGTGTAGGATTAATTAGAGCTCTTAGATTAGTTTAGGATCAATCTAAACCATCCAATTCACAATGACACATCACTCAGTCAACCAAATGAAGACACATAAGCCCTAAAATCAGATAAATCGTCACCCAAACATGTCAGCCCAACCTGGCCGACAGGGGTCGACTCCCCTATAGGGGGGTCGACACCTTTGTCGACACCCCTATGGGGGGTCGACACCTGTGTCGACTCCCCCAGGGGGGGGGTCGACCCATGTATAGACTCCCCCCCGGGGGGGTTGACACCACTGAGCGGAAAATTAGCCGCTCAGCCCCATTCTGCGGTTTTGAAATTCGAACTGGTTTTAGATTATTAATTATTATTTTAATTTAATTTCTGTTTAAACTTGAAATCTTCTAAGCTCCATAACTCCTTCATACGGAGCCCGATTTACGCAAACTTGGACTCTATCTCAAGCAGAATTCCGAGACGAACGCAACGGCGTAATCCGTTTCACTTAACTCTTCTTCTACAAATTAAGTGTCCTTAAATTTGCTAATTTTAATATTTTAAAATTACAGGGTGTTACAAAGGTGGTCGGCTGATCTGGAATTTGGACACGGCCGACCTGTGAATCTGCGGCTATCAGAGCTTCGTTTTGTACCGATAGTGATGATCCTAGCACAGGCCGATTGGGGTGTGAAGTTTAACCAGAAGGAAGCAAAGGTGTAGACCGATCTGAGGCTTGGATTTCCAAAGACCGAATATCAGTTATTTCCCAAGTCCCACTTGGTGTAGGAAATGGTAGTGGAATGTTGAATCCCTTGTCCGTCCGAGCGAGGAGATCATTCATTGCTTCCTATTGACATTTGAGAAGTTCACCCTGAAATGCCATCTGATTTCAGAACTCTTACAAGATTTTATCCATGTCATCCCTGGTGAGATATTGGGATGTGTCTTCATGCAAGGAAGCCTCATGGTTTTCCCCCGATGTTATTGTTCCTACTGCATCGGCAGGTAAAGGGTGGGTAGATGAAGCATTCTTCTTCCACTTGATTGTCATTGCTTGGTTTAGAAATTACTGAAGGCGGTCGAAGGTCGTAGGCTATGTTTGGTGTGTTACCCTACCTGGCACGCCAAAGTGTTGACGTCAAAAGTTGGTCACTAGTGATGGTCAACCCCCAATCGAGCATAGAACACACGAACAACAATCACAAAGCACAGAAAAATAAATAAAAATAGGAACACACAGGGTTTTTATAGTGGTTCGGCAAAATCAGTGCCTACGTCCACTTTATATTTACTGATTTTGTAGGATTACAAAGTACAATTGATTCTTTCTCGGTGGAAGAGAAGTTGAGGTTACAATATCTATGTAATGTTTGAAGTGCACAGTTGGAAGCTTTCCAGTATACTAAGCATGGGTTGAAAGTGGGGAAGTCAACATGCCTTTCTATTTTCGGCAATGGGGTATAGCTGAAGGAGTGGGATAAGCTGTGTGCCATGTGGCTTGCCCCATTTGCGGAGCTTGCACACGTGGAGCTCTATCCGGCTGAATAGCTGCGGCGGTGGGACTTGGTCTACTGCTGAGTAATAGTTCTCTCGAGAATTATGGCTTGCGTGACACTTGAACTATGGTGTATCAAAAGCAGTGTTTTAGCCGGAAGTGTTTGACCACTTTAATTTCCTTGAAAATCGGGCTTCCATGGATGACTCATATGGATATTTCTGAGTAAATCTGATCGATTCGAATTTTAAGGAGAGGTCGACTCGGTCGGCTGAGGAGCGATTATGCAGGGAAAAGATATGTCGTTGCTGGAAGGAATTTAGACCGGGCCGAGCCTTGTTTGGATTTTCTGGAATAAAGTGGTGTCCGTCGGGAATGGTCAGTACTGTTTAGTGAGTCCTTTGACATTGGGATCTGATCCATCGAGCCGTGACAGCTTTTGCCAAAAAGTTAGTCAACAATCTGGATATAGTACAGATAAGTCACACACTAAATATGTTTAGCAACATGAGGGGATGCATAAATATGAAGAGACTGGTGATAGCAATGAAACATATAAGCCAACCAGTGGATCATCTAGTGATCATGGAGGGGACTAGCCTTAGCATCTAACCAAGAATGGCAATCACATGATCACTAGAACTAAGAGCGACATTTTTAAACTAAAGACATACTGCATCTCTAAGTAACATAGAATCAACCATATATGACAAGCTATCAAGGATGAAAGGTTGAAAATGGTTGTGAATGAAGACTACAATGCACTTATGAAGAATAAGACATGGAGCCTAGTTGTCTAATCAGAGCACAAAAACGTTACTAGATGCAAATAAATTTACAAGATAAAAGGAAATGCAGATGGAATCATATGCAAATATAAGTCAAGGCTTGTTTCGAAGGGGGTAGTCACAACAGTATGAGTTTGATTGTAATGAGAATTTCTCCCTTGTTTTAAAGCCAACTAGCATTCTCATAGTACTTACTCTTGCCTTACATAGATACTGGAAAATAAGGCAATTAGATGTGCATAATGCTTTCTTAAATAGGGACTTACAGGAAGAAGTCTACATTAAACAACCCAAAGGATACACTGTTGGGGACAACGATAAGTATGAATGCAGACTACACAAGGCTATATATGGATTGAAGCAAGCATCAAGAGGATGGTATGAAAAGCTTAAAGTCACGCTTACAAACTTGGGATTCAATGCAACTAAATCAGATAATTCTCTGTACAAAAGGAGCATCAGTGAAACTACTATGTTCATCCTTATATACGTGGAATACATATTTATTACTGGAAATAACAATGAAGAAGTTGGTCATGTCATACAATTGTTGGACAAAACTTTTATTATCAAAGACCTTGGTGAACTTAACTTTTTCTTAGGAATTCACATCGATAGGCAATATGACTCAGAAATATTTTTATCTGAAAACAATACATTTCAGAAATCCTTATAAAGACTAACATGGATTAGGCTAAACCTCTGCCAACCCCAATAATTAGCATTCTACAACTATCTAAACACAAGGGAGAAACAATTGACAATATAAACCAGTACAGAAGCATTGTGGGGACACTACAATATGTTACAATCACAAGACCAGACATAAGTTTAAGTGTTAATAACGTGTGTTAACATATACAAAATCTATCAACTTATCATTGGAAAGCCATAAAGCATATTTTAAGACATCTAAAGGGGACATAAAACCATGAACTAACATTGAAAGCACGTATTGATACTAACATACAAGCTTACAGTGATGTCGACTGAGCAAACGACTCGGATGATTGAAAATTGGTTTCAAGTTACTATGTGTACCTCGGTCCCAGTCCAATGTCTTGGTGCAGCAAGAAACAATCAACCATCTCGAGATCTAGCACCGATCGAAACCGAGTACAGATCGATTGCTAGCACCACAACCAAAATTATACGGATTGAAACCCTAGTTAAGGAGCTTGGATTCAAGCTTTTGAGAAAGCCCACAATTTGGTGTGATAATCGTAGCACTGTTCCACTCTCAGTCAATCTCATCCAACATTTGCACAAAAACATATTGAGGTTAATCAACATTTTGTATGCGAGAGAACTGGATGTGGAAAACTGATAGTAAATCGCATCCTAGCGCTTTATCAGAGAGCCGATGTGCTCGCATAAAGCTTTGAATGCTAAGAATTTCTTCGATTAAGAGAGAAATTAAGGATCGTTGATGTACCGATGAAGAAAGGGAAGCAGCAGAGAAACCCTAGATCCAATCGATAGGGGTGTAAATCGGTCAGACCGGATGGACGTGAGTTCAGTTTCTGTCCTAAATAAAATCGGACCAGACACGGACCAGACGAAAATATTCATCGTATAAATTTTTTTGTCCTAACTCATGTGTTAAATGAAATCGGTCGGACACGAACGTTTACTTTTCGGACACGAATGGACTCGGTTGGACATGCCTATTTATATTAAATTTTATACTTGTTACTAGATTTTCTTTCAACTATATACTGAATTTTGTGGAATTCGGACGAACACGGACCGAACATAAAAAAAATTCGTACAAATTTTATTGTCCTAACCCGTGTCCTAAATGAAAATCAGATGACTCAGACGGACATATCTCGGTCACGGACATTGGACGTTCGTACAAAATTTACAACCCTATGAGGCGGGGTAATGAAGATAAAGGTTTACCCCTGGTAAACTTTCTTTGATTTAATGCATTATGGACCACATCCCGATGGGCATAAATCCCATTATCTATTTTGCCGACTTTTTTTTTTGTGTGTGTGTATATATATACACATATATATGGATTTTGCTACTTTACCCCGATTTAAAACCGGATAAACTGACAAAACAGTACAAAATCTTGTAATTCAGGGGGTATAATGGGTATTTCGAGTAAAATAATGGTGGGGTTTCAGCATTTTTCGTTACCTACCGCAAAATTTGACAAAAAATTCATGCGGGTACCATAGCATTTTGGGGTGTGTGTGTATAGATATGACAATGCAATATTAAATTCTCTTGTATATTTTTTCTAAATAATAAACTAATCCTTCCAATAGGAGTGTGATCAGAAGGTGAAGGATTTTGGAAGTGAAAAAGGAGACGAGGTCTAGAAGCAAAGGCAAAGGCAAGGGTGCGTTTGGTTTACATTTTTTTTATTTTTAGTTTTCGCACATACAAAAGTACCGACGACGCACAAATATCGTAAAAAACAACCGTTTTACAAAACGGTATTAACACACAAAACCAAAAACAACTTTTTATTATTTTTCATATTTTAAGAAACAACGGAAGGACAATAACAAATTTATTTTTCCATCATCCCGCGGTCCCATCCGTTACTCCTTCCGCCTTTGATTCATCGCCTCCAATATACTTCAAATCTTTCCAACTTTCATATTAACGTTGAAAACTAAAAATTCAAAACGTAAAATGAACCAAACACTACCTTATTTTCGCGCACCTACAGCAGTTATTCCATGTGAAAAAACTGTCTCTGGAATTTGAGTAAGGTTGGCTTGATTAATTGAAGAATTAAATGTGGGAATATCCCCTAAGGTAAAGTAGGATACCACCTTTTTTGCGAAGGACTGCAAACAATTGAAATCTCCTAAGCAAAGCTAAGGGAGATTATTAGATTTGAGAGAAGGAAGGGCGTTGACGTGTAATCATCTATAATTCCTTGAGTTATCAACATATATAAAGGAAGAAAGTAAATCAAAATTAGGAGGAAGGTAAGCAATGCCGCAGTGTATGAACTGTCTATGAGTTGTATAAGAAGTGATAGGGGTGTTACGGTTACGGCAACCGTCAATTTTACCTTCAACCGTAACCGCAACCGTTGTTGACGGCTGACAAATTTTATAACCGTTACCGTAACCGTCTAACCGTTACCACAACCATTACTGTAAATTATACATTGTTATCCATAAATAATTCAAGTTTTAACTTTAATTTTAAGAATTTGTTTATTTATCTATGAAACAAACCATTCATGTGCATGTTATCTATAAATAAAGACGCAAATAATTTATATATATGTTGTTTCTCTAGCTTAAATTATTGAAAAACATATTTTTTTTTTAATGAAATACTACAAAATAAATCATGTGCGGTTGGTACGGTTTACCGTGGTTATCAAAATCCACAACCGTCACCGTTGGACCGTTGAACGGTCCAACCATAACAGCCCTAGGAAATGATATGATAAAATCGAGGGTTCCAAATAATTAATATACAACTATAAATTGCTTTGTCATGGTTATGAATGAAGGACTAGGAAGGAGCAATTCTGACTGCAACAGAGGTAGAAAATTCTTGAGAAAATCCTGTTTCACTTAAAGCTATCATTTGCAGATGAATATTGGTTGAAACAAGAATCATAATAAACATCCACATTGGCCATAGGATCTCCCCTTTATTAACTAAATCAGTCGACGAGAAGAAGCATTAGCTGGTTGTTTCAAAACTTTCTCATAAGTGAAATATTGCTTGTTTCTAGTTGAAGTTATTTCTGAATAAAGAGGAGTATAAATTGGAATGTTTTCATGCTGCTTTTCCATTGCTAGTTCATTGATAACATTAACTTCATGTTGACTTGGCTCATCATCACACTCGCCCTCCTCTAAGTAATGTAACACTGCAACAAACGGGTTATTTGACAAATCAAAAGTAATGTCTCTTTGTTTATCATTGATCTTATAAGTATTCAAATTAGGGGTAACTGCATTTGCTTTGACATCAATGTTCTCATCATTTTGATTCATTTCACATTCTGTTTGCAGTTGCTGCTATTCTTTGTTTTTCCCTTTTTCTTTGTACACTTTCTTTTGCCAATTTTTTTCTTTTTGCTTAAGCTTGATTGGAACTTCAAAAATTCTAGCAAGAATATTTTGAACTGGTGTCTATTCATATTGTGTTGCCTGAATACTTCCTTGATTCTTCCAAACTGCCAAAACATGATTCTGAAAACTTGATTTTGTCTCTCAGACTTTGCTAAACGTAATCTTTACAAAAAGATATAATTATAAAAGTTCGAAAAATTCCTAGTATAAAAGATTATGACTAATTTTATTTTATACATCCGTTTAACTTTTTCGACCATGAAATTGCGAACTGCCGAAACAAGATGCATTTATTTATATTTATTTTTCCATTTTTTTCTTAATGAGCCAAAATAAGTTTTAGTTTTTATAAAAACAATTATAAGTCGTTTTAAATTAAACCATCTTTATTCATTTTCAAAGAGGTTAACAAATTAAACTGTACACACCATTATGGTTCATAAAGGAAAGTGATCCTTTTTTGTGAATTCAACGCACATTTTTCATGAATCATTTCTATAATAGACTAGCATATTATCGGCCAAATCATACAAAAATCAATCATTTTAGCAACTAAACTATGATAATCAACCAAGTACACTTATATAGAAAAATCACAGATAATTTTAAAGAGATAAAAGTAGTGTTTTAATTTTTATTCCTATCGGTTTCCGAATGTACTTAAAACGACTTTAACTCCGCTATCACCACACCAAAGTTTATGAATCCTACCCTCGGTTTCTTAGATGTGCTAGCTCTTATGCTTGAGAGGATGGAGAGGTGGTGGTGGCTCTTGGTGAGCTCGGCAAAATGAAGAGGCGATGATTGCTCACTTTAGTTTTGAACTAAGATGATATGCCTGTTGTATATGGAAGAGTATATTCCAGCAAAGCTTCGCCTTGAATGTTCGATATTTTATGAAGGCATGGAAGGCATTAATGATCTTTATGAAGGCAAAGAAGCTTAAGAAACGGATGAAAATAATAAAAGATAAGGCACATTTATAGGCAAAAACTTAAAAGTATCCAAAAACACATTACTACTTATCACCCCCTCTTACACATCACTCCTCTCCATATGGTACACATGTTATCACCTCCCACCTCCCTTCCATGTGCTCTTCTATGTGTGTGTCTTCATTAGAAAGTAAACAACTTTTGTTTTTTTCCTACTTCATTGTATTTGTTTATTTTCACTAATAACATTAAGTATATTCCTTTTATGTCTCTATCACATATAGGGCAGTCAATGAATACCCGAAAAATCCGATATTCGTCCAAATCCGTATCCAAAATATCCGTTATTTGGCATTATCCGGAAAGGAGATACGGATATCCGATATCCGAAAAACTTTTCGGATATGGACATGGTTATAGTGGTATTCGTATTCGAAAAATATACATCCGACTAATTAATGTAATATAAATAACTCAAAACAGAAAAATAGAGTTAATAATTATTTTGTAACTGTTGGATGTTACTACGATATAAATTTTTGTCCATAGAAAAATGGTAGTTTTAGTGTTTAATTTTGGAATATTTTTAAATATGCCTATGGATATTAGTAAAAAACAATGTTTCATCGTCACATTTCTTTATTTTCTATTTTTTTACAAACATCAGTATAAAAATTATTTTATGTTGATCCAAACTTTTTTATTTATACTCTTAAATTTATTAATTACAGACGGAGCGGATAAATATCCGATATCCGTCCGTATCCGAAAATTAAGCGGATACGGATATCCGATATCCGAAAATTAAACGGATACGGATATCTGATATCTGAAAATAATTTCGGATACGGATATGGATATGGCACTATCCGTATCTGAAAGCATCCGTTGATAGCGTTAATCACATATAGCTTGCAATATTGTAGAATTTAAACTGTCAAACTTTTGATAATCTAAAATCTGGTTTTCGGTCATATTTCTACATCTTAGTCAATATTCTTATATTTGCAATCAAAGTTCAAAAATAAAATTCCTATTACTGTATACTAATAAAAAGGGTCTTTCGCCCCATGCTTGTGTCTTCTATGTTTATACCTGTATAGGCCTCATTTAATGTTTAATACTATTAATAAGTCGTTAAACTTATTTTATATCATTAGGATAATTTTTTAAAAATTGGTACTTCATACACAAGTCTGTAGTATATACAGTTTTAGAACAACAGTAGTTTTCAACGGCTACCAGCCGTTGGTAGCCGTTTGAAACCCCGTTGGTATATACTTCAATGGCTATCAACGCTTTCCAATGCCATCAACAGGCTTATTCCAACGGCCTCCAATGTCTAAGGTGGACATGTGGAAGAAATTGTTGACCAAACAGCTGTTGGAAACCATCACAAATTGTTGGAAATTTCCATTGGAAATGAATGACATCTAAGTCGTTGCCAACCGTTGAGAATCTGAGTTTCTTTAGAATTTAGATTGCTTACTTCTAGCCATCCACAATCTCAAATATGTCACCACAACTCCATTTCAAGCATATATATAACAATAACATTCACATATACCTAGACAAAATATTTAGCCTAAATCATACACATACAATCCAATATACACAACATAAACCAATATTGTTGATGGGCCTTTTGGCAAGGCCATCAAGGTTCATTGGAGTCACAGACATGCATTAAGGAGACCTTAGCCATAACCCGCATTGGCCTGACCGAACGAGTCGGAACAAACCTGATCCAACGCAACATATCTACCTAAAGAGTAGCTTAGACTTAGCACTAATCGTTCTAAGCTATCTGAATGGATTGGGTTGGTTGCCACTCGTCGATATCTGCTCAAATCATGTCGATTCCTGAGGATTAGAGCGTGTCTCCATGCTCCCCGATTAATCATGATCGAGTGGCACGTATCCCTGCCAACTCAAGTACTGAATCACCTATAAATACATTTTCTAGATTGAGAAGAAGGGACTTTTGGATTTTGGGCATTCTTCCTTGGTTATATCATCATTGTAACTATTCGATTGTAATGGGTTAATTGATATAAGAAGAATTATAAAGTGGACGTAGGCTCGTTAACGCCGAACCACTACAAATCTGTGTGTGATCACCCTTTTATGCATTTTTCATTTATTTGTCTTCATTTATATCTCTATAAATTCATTCTTTGGGTTTTGTACCAATTTTTGGTGTTAACACTTTGATGCTTTCATTGAAAATTGATATTCTCAGCCTAAGACGGATTTTTCTCTACTTTCAGATTGCTAAGTATGAGACGAAGTCCTACCTTCTTTCCGCAATTGTTGAGTTATGAATGGAAAATCAACTCGCAATACCGGGAAACAATCGCAAGCCGGGACTTCTGCGGATGCAGCTGGAGGATCGACTACTCCTAGAACTACTTCGTATCAACATGCATTACCCCTCATGGAAGATTCAACTCCTTCCTCGACTTTCGCCACCCGTGATGAGTTCATGACCATATCGAATCAGCTCCGGGAAACTACAAATGCTTTAAAAGCTCATGCTCGGGAGAATGCTACAATGCGGCAGAATATGAGCTGTAACAACCCGTATTTTCTGAGAATATTAAAAAAAATGGTTAATTATGAAGAAGTTATTAAGCCTTGAAGTTTGTATGCATATGAGAGAAATATATATAGATATATATAAAAATTAAATAAATAAACATGCAAAAAAGGATCAAAACAGCGAATTGGGAGGGGGAATAACCGAACCGGCCCATTTTTAAGGTCGACCCAAGCACCGCTGGGTCAACTAGGGGTTAATCCAGGGTGTTTGGCTATCATCCCGTGGGCTGATTCGCTCAAATGAAGATTTTGCATTTGAATGGTTCTCATGATTCAGGGTTAATCTAATGGTCCTAAATAACTTCCTACACCTATATATACATCCCTAACCTAAACCTAAATCTCATATAAAATTCTCTAGCCTCCATTGCTCTCTTCCTCTCTAAAAAAAATAAATCAATGGCGTCTCTACTCTGTTGAAACCTAAGCTAGGACTTGTGCTTCTTCTTCCTCCAATTCTGATTAGGATTAAAAGAGAACAGCTACAACACCTTTTTCTTTTAGAATCCAACCAAGGCAAGTGCAGTTATTTTCCGATATAAACTTTAATCATAATTGTGACATGATTGTAAATCTGAATTTGAGATTGTGTATGTTTTGTTCTGATCTATTTTATTCGGTATCTCTTCTTCTTTCTGTTCTATAGCCAGGCTACTACGAGCCTGCGCCAATCTCCTAAGAGATTAACATACGCTAAAATATTTGGGACAATAAAATGAATAATGCATGAAATGGGCATGACCGATATGTGACTGATTTGAGGAAAGAACATAGGTTGAACTTGGAACTTAGGACATAAATCTAAGGCATATAATTGAACCTATGACTTGAGTTTGTGGCATAAAGAATATTGAACATACGACTTGAGAAGTTGGTTAATCTGTCACTTATTTAAGAAAAACGACATAGGTTGTAAACTAGATTTAGATCTATGCATATTCTGTGAATTGGAAGAAGAGGAACCATGGTATGTTAACATATGACTTGAGATAAGGAGAATATGGTTTAGGTATAAAGATTTACATTAAAGTAGGATATCTATCAAATGTGAATAATACCTAAGTAGGAGATTTTTGTCAATAGCTATATTTGGTGTAATTTATATGTGAATCTTTTGTACTAGGCAAGTTGAACTAAATTGGGACATGTAAATTATGACCATAATCTGTGACATGCAAATTTAATGCAAACATGGGGTATATGATCATATTGTGAATCATGACTATTATTTATGCATGTGAACTTAGGCAAGATTTATAATTAGGCAAGATATGTTGTGAAACTTTAAGGAATGATTAAATCTGTTATATTTGCCTAATTTGCTAGTTCTGCTATATTTGCCTAATCTGCTAGTTCTGTTATATTGCTTAATCTGCTAGTTCTGCCCTACTGCCTAGTCTGCTAGATCTGTTCATCTGCCCAATCTGTAATTTGCTAATTCTGTTAAAAATGCCAACCTAAATTTGTTGAGATGTCTAATCTGTTATCTGCTAAATCTGCTAGTTGCTTAATCTGCTGAATCTGTTAAGTCGCCTATACCTGTTATCTGCTATGTCTGTTAAGTTGATATATTCAATCTGTTATCGACATAATCTGAATTAGCTATGAATAATTGACATGTATATTAGGCGTAGGTATAAATGGTAAATCGTTAATTAATTGGCCGCAATGATAAACATGGCTAACTTGAGGTTAGAATGAGTTTGCGGCGTAATTCTGCCCGGAACCGCCCGGCATATTCCAGTGACCGCAAACAATAGGTTCTAATGTGAGTAGTTAGTCATAACGTGCTTGAAACCCGAGGTTAGACTTAGTTTGGGACAGAAATCTGCCCGGAACCAACCGGCCTAACCAGTAGCCGCAAACTGACAGTCTAATGTGAGAGGTCTGGGCATTAATATTTAATTAATGAAAATCTGAGATAAATATGATGTCTAAAACGTATTGGGCAAATAGGATTAAACCCACTAGACTGATGAATTTAATAAATCTGTTCCGTGAATCTGTAGGCCCAATTACAAAGTTAGACAAATCTGTAAGTCTGTGAATCTGTAACTGGTTAATCGGTAAGTCTGTTAAATTTGTATATCTGATTAGTTAGTCTGAAAACTTGTCTGTGAACTGGTTGATCTAAATTATGTATGTCTGAACTTGTAAACAAGTTAATCTGAAATCTGTTAGTCTGGGGACACAAGGTTAGGAGGGGAATTACTTGTGTCATCTGTTGTTTGGGACCCATATTAGTCAGTAACCCTTTCAGGTATCAAAACTTTGACCCAACAGTAGGTAGGGTCCGGGCACGCTTACTGAACTAATTATAAGTGGTTCATTCTGATAATGGTGAGGGTTGTTGATGGTGCGTTTCAACCGGGTCATGTGCGTGCATGGATCCCGGTCTGTCTCTGAGGATGTAAGACGCCGTGACATCTATAAATAGGTCTGTGCCAATTGGTTGTCACTTTAGGGAGTGATACCACCTACTGTGGGGCTGACACAGGATATTTATGTATTAGGGAGCCGATCGCTTGGGGTAGGGTCTTAGGGTACACTTAGTTCTGTCTGTTTCTGTTGGTACCGTCTGTTTCTGTTGGGTGGTAACACCTGTCTGTTCTGCGTGGTACCGTCTGTTCGGGTGGTAAAGGCCCATTACTAGTGTACACCTAATTCTACATTCTATTTCCGTAGGGATTAATCTGTTTCTGCTTATGTCTGTTTCTGTTAAATTGTTCTGTACCCGTTTCTGTTTCAGTTTAGACATTAGGGTGACACCTAATTCTGTTATACTAGTATTAGTGCAGAGAAGTGTAAAGCAATAACTTATATCATTTTGTTCTTCTGTCATATCTGCTACATCTGTTACAGTTATCTCTCATCCAGTTTTATTTTCGTGTCATGTTATTATTATCTGTTCATAACTGAAAATCACTGGACTTTCCAGACTTTTGTCTGACCCTTGTTGTTTCGCCTCCTTTCTTCCGTTTCTCCCCCGAGGTTATCCAAGGAGGGAATACTTTAGCTTGATCCAGATTTCTCTCTGCTTGAAGTGCTTAAAGTATGGCTTGGCTCTGTATAGCTCCCGTTCTATGGGGATTGTGATTTTAAACCATGCATTTTGAAGGCTTTTGTACAAGACTGATATTTGTACTTGAATTCTGAGATTTGAAAGGATGCAACCATATTGATTTCTGTTTCCGCTGTAATAAAGTAAACAATTTTCAAGTACTGTTTTATCTGTCTTGTAAGTTTCTATTCTTTTTACTAAAATGCTCCACCAAAGTTAAGGCATTCCATTTGTGAGTGACCTTAACGGAGGTGGGGTGTTACACTTGGTATCAGAGCTGAAGGTTACCAGATTTGATAAAAAGTTTTGAAAACTATTTTCAAAAAGGATTTAAAAAGGAAGTATTTTCAAAAGTAAAGCTTATTTTTGAAAAATAAAATAAATAATCCCCAAAAGCCATATATCTTTCTTTCGATTCTTTGTTTCGAGTTCCTTCCTCTTTCCCTTTTTGAATCTCTTCCTCCGCGTATAGATGCTTTTTCGAAGATATGTAAGAACTTCCGTGCGATGGGCGGAAAACCGCTTTATGAGACTGAGACGTTGTCGAGGCTAGAAGTTGGCTGAACGAAGTGGAGGACTTGTTGGTACCTTTGAGATAGACGATGGGAGGAAGGTTCAACCAGTTGCTTGGTTAATGAAGGATGAAGCTTCATTTTGGTGGAAGGTCACGAATGGAGAACGTACATGGGATACATGGATAGGACACACGATAAGAAAGTGGATCCAAAGAAGGGCACTTGCTTCAACTATGGTGAGATGGGACACTTCACTAGGGACTGCCCGAAGAAACGAGGACAAGGGCAGAGGGCAGGACCAACTGCTGGAGGGAAGGCGAACACTCTCGAGGCTAGTGGATAGGATAGGATTAGGAAAACTTTCTGTAGGAGGTTTAATTTCTTTATCTGATTGTTGAGTTAAAACTCTTTCTGATTCTGGCATTTTGATTCTGTAATCGATACTCTGCACTTTAATACTAGTATTGTTTCTGATTCCGTTGTAGACTCAAACCCATAAGGGTTATGACTCATCTGCTTGTGATAAATTGGGGTTTGAGAGATATCTGTGTTAGGCGTCAAGTAGGACGCATACATTCTGGGTTTTATCATGCTTAGTTTTCTAAGAATCATTTGGTAATCTGATCTGTACTAGTAGTCTGTAAATATCTGAATATCTCTGATAAGGTTAAGATTTCCAGTTTTGACATAGTCTAAAGAGGGTAATCCTCTGAGTGTCAATCAGATATTGATTTCGGTCTTTGGGGTTGATACCTAGGGGAATTATTCTCTCAACCAATGTCTAATGGGAACCAAGTTTTTGTTTTATCTGTACTCGCTTCCATCGTTCGATTGTATCCTATCGATCGAATCTTCGAACTTTAGGTAGAAACTAATGGGTGTAAACATGTGTTTGAGACATGTTATGTTTGATGGTTGCAGGTGGGTGCAAGTGGTTGCTAGTGGTTTCTCGTGGATGCATATACACACACTAGGCACTAGATCGACTCAAAAACACTCTCATACTGCATATGGATGTGTGTTCATTTTTCAATTTTTGTGGATGCAGAATGATTGACTCCTCACATGGATGTTGCATTTGGATGAATGGTAATGCACTCATATAGAAATGATGTGTATCAAATAGAATTTCTTGCATACATATTTGGACTCATGACACTAACATGATTCGCATTAAGGAGGTCAACTGGATCAGTAGACCGTCTGATTTTTCATTAGATAAGAAACATATACACACACTTTGCATATGTTCATACGGCATTAGAAACCTTTTAAGGACAATGGATGCCTGTGATTGAATGGTTGAGTAGATGGATGTTGGATGTTAGGATACATTCTTCTTAACTTGAAGATTTCGGGGACGAAATCCTTTAAGGAGGGGAGAATGTAACACCCCGTATTTTCTGAGAATATTAAAAAAAATGGTTAATTATGAAGAAGTTATTAAGCCTTGAAGTTTGTATGCATATGAGAGAAATATATATAGATATATATAAAAATTAAATAAATAAACATGCAAAAAAGGTTCAAAACAGCGAATTGGGAGAGGGAATAACCGAACCGACCCATTTTTGAGATCGACCAGAGCGCCGCTGGGTCGACTAGGGGTTAATCCAGGGTGTTTGGCTGTCATCCCGTGGGCCGATTCGCTCAAATGCAGATTTTGCATTTGAATGGTTCTCATGATTCAGGGTTAATCTAATGGTCCTATATAACTTCCTTCACCTATATATACATCCCTAACCTAAACCTAAATCTCACATACAATTCTCTAGCCTCCATTGCTCTCTTCCTCTCTAAAAATAAATAAATCAATGGCGTCTCTACTCTGCTGAAACCTAAGCTAGGACTTGTGCTTCTTCTTCCTCCAATTCTGATTAGGTATAAAAGAGAACAGCTACAACACCTTTTACTTTTAGAATCCAACCAAGGCAAGTGCAGTTATTTTCCGATATAAACTTTAATCATAATTGTGACATGATTGTAAATCTGAATTTGAGATTGTGTATGTTCTGTTCTGATCTATTTTATTCGGTATCTCTTCTTCTTTCTGTTCTATAGCCAGGCTACTACGAGCCTGCGCTAATCTCCTAAGAGATTAACATACGCTAAAATATTTGGGACAATAAAATGAATAATGCATGAAATGGGCATAACCGATATGTGACTGATTTGAGGAAAGAACATAGGTTGAACTTGGAACTTAGGACATAAATCTAAGGCATATAATTGAACCTATGACTTGAGTTTGTGGCATAAAGAATATTGAACATACGACTTGAGAAGTTGGTTAATCTGTGACTGATTTAAGAAAAAGGACATAGGTTGTAAACTAGATTTAGATCTATGCATATTTTGTGAATTGGAAGAAGAGGAACCATGGTATGTTAACATATGACTTGAGATAAGGAGAATATGGTTTAGGTATAAAGATTTACATTAAAGTAGGATATCTATCAAATGTGAATAATACCTAAGTAGGAGATTTTTGTCAATAGCTATATTTGGTATAATTTATATGTGAATCTTTTGTACTAGGTGAGTTGAACTAAATTGGGACATGTAAATTATGACCATAATCTGTGACATGCAAATTTAATGCAAACATGGGGTATATGATCATATTGTGAATCATGACTATTATTTATGCATGTGAACTTAGGCAAGATTTGTAATTAGGTAAGATATGTTGTGAAACTTTAAGGAATGATTAAATCTGTTATATTTGCCTAATTTGCTAGTTATGCTATATTTGCCTAATCTGCTAGTTCTGTTATATTGCTTAATCTGCTAGTTCTGCCCTACTGCCTAGTCTACTAGATCTGTTCATCTGCCAAATCTGTCATCTGCTAATTCTGTTAAAAATGCCAACCTAAATCTGTTGAGATGTCTAATCTGTTATCTGCTAAATCTGCTAGTTGCTTAATCTGCTGAATCCGTTAAGTCACCTAAACCTGTTATTTGCTATGTCTGTTAAGTTGATATATTCAGTCTGTTATTGACATAATCTGAATTAGCTATGAATAATTGACATGTATATTAGGCGTGGGTATAAATGGTAAATCGTTAATTAATCGGCCGCAAAGATAAACATGGCTAACTCGAGGTTAGAATGAGTTTGCGGCGTAATTCTGCGCGGAACCGCCCAGCATATTCCAGTGGCCGCAAACAATAGGTTCTAATGTGAGAAATTAGTCATAACGTGCTCGAAACCCGAGGTTAGACTCAGTTTGCGACAGAAATCTGCCCGGAACCAACCGGCCTAACCAGTAGCCGCAAACTGACAGTCTAATGTGAGAGGTCTGGGCATTAATATTTAATTAATGAAAATCTGAGATAAATATGATGTCTAAAACGTATTGGGCAGATAGGATTAAACCCACTAGACTGATGAATTTAATAAATCTGTTCCGTGAATCTGTAGGCCCAATTACAAAGTTAGACAAATCTGTAAGACTGTTAATCTGTAACTGGTTAATCGGTAAGTCTGTTAAATCTGTATATCTGATCTGTTAGTCTGAAAACTTGTGTGTGAGCTGGTTGATATAAATTATGTATGAGTTAATCTGAAATCTGTTAGTCTGGGGACACAAGGTTAGGAGGGGAATTACTTGTGTCATCTGTTGTTTGGGACCCATATTAGTCAGTAACCCTTTCTGGTATCAAAACTTTGACCCAACAGTAGGTTGGGTCCGGGCACGCTTGCTGAACTATTTATAAGTGGTTCATTCTGATAATGGCGAGGGGTGTTGATGGTGCGTTCCAACCGGGTCATGTGCGTGCATGGATCCCGGTCTGTCTCTGAGGATGTAAGACGCCGTGACATCTGTAAATAGGTCTGTGCCAATTGGTTGTCACTTTAGGGAGTGATACACCCTGCTGTTGGGCCGACACAGAATATTTATGTATTAGGGAGCCGATCGCTTGGGGTAGGGTCTTAGGGTACACTTAGTTCTGTCTGTTTCTGTTAGTACCGTCTGTTTCTGTTGGATGGTAACACCTGTCTGTTCTGCATGGTACCGTCTGTTCGGGTGGTAAAGGCCTATTACTAGTGTACACCTAATTCTACATTCTGTTTCCGTAGGGATTAATCTGTTTCTGCTTCTGTCTGTTTCTGGTCGGGTAGTAAAGGCCCATTATTAGCATCATGTTTCTGTTAAATTGTTCTGTACCCATTTCTGTTTCTGTTTAGACATTAGGGTGACACCTAATTCTGTTATACTAGTATTAGTGCAGAGAAGTGTAAAGCAATAGCTTATATCATTCTGTTCTTCTGTCATATCTGCTACATCTGTTACAGTTATCTCTCATCCAGTTTTATTTTCGTGTCATGTTATTATAATCTGTTCATAACTGAAAATCACTGGACTTGCCAGACTTTTGTCTGACCCTTGTTGTTTCGCCTCCTTTCTTCCGTTTCTCCCCCCCCCCCCCCCAGGTTATCCAAGGAGGGAATACTTTAGCTTGATCCGGATTTCTCTCTGCTTGAAGTGCTTAAAGTATGGCTTGGCTCTGTATAGCTCCCGTTCTATGGGGATTATGATTTTAAACCATGCATTTTGAAGGATTTTGTACAAGACTGATATTTGTACTTGAATTCTGAGATTTGAAAGGATGTAACCATATTGATTTCTGTTTCCGCTGTAATAAAGTTAAAAATTTTCAAGTACTGTTTTATCCGTCTTGTAAGTTTCTGTTCTATTTACTAAAATGCTCCACCAAAGTTAAGGCATTCCCTTTGTGAGTGACCTTAACGGAGGTGGGGTGTTACACTTGGTATCAGAGCTGAAGGTTACCAGATTTGATAAAAAAATTTGAAAACTATTTTCAAAAAGGATTTAAAAAGGAAGTATTTTCAAAAGTAAAGCTTATTTTTGAAAAATAAAATAAATAATCCCCAAAAGCCATATACCTTTCTTTCGATTCTTTGTTTCGAGTTCCTTCCTCTTTCCCTTTTTGAATCTCTTCCTCTGCGTATAGATGCTTTTTCGAAGATATGTAAGAACTTCCGTGCGATGGGCAGAAAACCGCTTTATGGGACTGAGACGTTGTCGAGGCTAGAAGTTGGCTGAACGAAGTGGAGGACTTGTTGGTACCTTTGAGATAGGCGATGGGAGGAATGTTCAACCAGCTGCTTGGTTAATGAAGGACGAAGCTTCATTTTGGTGGAAGGTCACGAATGGAGAACGTACATGGGAGACATGGATATGACACACGATAAGAAAGTGGATCCAAAGAAGGGCACTTGCTTCAACTATGGTGAGATGGGACACTTCACTAGGGACTGCAAGAAGAAACGAGGACAAGGGCAGAGGGCAGGACCAACTGCTGGAGGGAAGGCGAACACTCTCGAGGCTAGTGGATAGGATAGGATTAGGAGAACTTTTTGTAGGAGGTTTAATTTCTTTATCTGATTGTTGAGTTAAAACTCTTTCTGATTCTGGCATTTTGATTCTGTAATCGATACTCTGCACTTTAATACTAGTATTGTTTCTGATTCCGCTGTAGACTCAAACCCATAAGGGTTATGACTCATCTGCTTGTGATAAATTGGGGTTTGAGAGATATCTGTGTTAGGCGTCAAGTAGGACGCATACATTCTGGGTTTTATCATGCTTAGTTTTCTAAGAATCATTTGGTAATCTGATCTGTACTAGTAGTCTGTAAATATCTGAATATCTCTGATAAGGTTAAGATTTCCAGTTTTGACATTGTCTAAAGAGGGTAATCCTCTGAGTGTCAATCTGATATTGATTTCGGTCTTTGGGGTTGATACATAGGGGAATTATTCTCTCAACCAATGTCTAATGGGAACCAAGTTTTTGTTTTATCTGTACTCGCTTCCATCGTTCGATTGTATCCTATCGATCGAATCTTCGAACTTTAGGTAGAAACTAATGGGTGTAAACATGTGTTTGAGACATGTTATGTTTGATGGTTGCAGGTGGATGAAAGTGGTTGCTAGTGGTTTCTCGTGGATGCATATACACACACTAGGTAGTAGATCGGCTCAAAAACACTCTTATACTGCATATGGATGTGTGTGCATTTTTCAATTTTTGTGGATGCAGAATGATTGACTCCTCACATGGATGTTGCATTTGGATGAATGGTTATGCACTCATATAGAAATGATGTGTATCAAATAGGATTTCTTGCATACATATTTGGACTCATGACAACATGATTCGCATTAAGGAGGTCAACTGGATCAGTAGACCGCCTAATTTTGCATTAGATAAGAAACATATGCACACACTTTGCATATGTTCATACGGCATTAGAAACCTTTTAAGGACAATGGATGCATGTGATTGAATGGTTGAGTAGATGGATGTTGGATGTTAGGATACATTCTTCTTAACTTGAAGATTTCGGGGACGAAATCCTTTAAGGAGGGGAGAATGTAACACCCAGTATTTTCTGAGAATATTAAAAAAAATGGTTAATTATAAAGAAGTTATTAAGCCTTGAAGTTTGTATGCATATGAGAGAAATATATATAGATATATATATATATAAATTAAATAAATAAACATGAAAAAAAGGTTCAAAACAGCGAATTGGGAGGGGGAATAACCGAACCGGCCCATTTTTGAGGTCGATCCGAGCTCCGCTGGGTCGACTAGGGGTTAATCCAGGGTGTTTCGTTGTCATCCCGTGGGCCGATTCGCTCAAATGCAGATTTTGCATTTGAATGGTTCTCATGATTCAGGGTTAATCTAATGGTCCTAAATAACTTCCTACACCTATATATACATCCTTAACCTAAACCTAAATCTCATATACAATTCTATAGCCTCCATTGCTCTCTTCCTCTCTAAAAATAAATAAATCAATGGCGTCTCTACTCTGCTGAAACCTAAGCTAGGACTTGTGCTTCTTCTTCCTCCAATTTTGATCAGGACAAAAAGAGAACAGCTACAACACCTTTTTCTTTTAGAATCCAACCAAGGCAAGTGCAGTTATTTTCCGATATAAACTTTAATCATAATTGTGACATGATTGTAAATCTGAATTTGAGATTGTGTATGTTCTGTTCTGATCTATTTTATTCGGTATCTCTTCTTCTTTCTGTTCTATAGCCAGGCTACTACGAGCCTGCGCCAATCTCCTAAGAGATTAACATACGCTAAAATATTTGGGACAATAAAATGAATAATGCATGAAATGGGCATGACCGATATGTGACTGATTTGAGGAAAGAACATAGGTTGAACTTGGAACTTAGGACATAAATCTAAGGCATATAATTGAACCTATGACTTGAGTTTGTGGCATAAAGAATATTGAACATACGACTTGAGAAGTTGGTTAATCTGTCACTTATGTAAGAAAAACGACATAGGTTGTTAACTAGATTTAGATCTATGCATATTCTGTGAATTGGAAGAAGAGGAACCATGGTATGTTAACATATGACTTGAGATAAGGAGAATATGGTTTAGGTATAAAGATTTACATTAAAGTAGGATATCTATCAAATGTGTATAATACCTAAGTAGGAGATTTTTGTCAATAGCTATATTTGGTATAATTTATATGTGAATCTTTTGTACTAGGCAAGTTGAACTAAATTGGGACATGTAAATTATGACCATAATCTGTGACATGCAAATTTAATGCAAACATGGGGTATATGATCATATTGTGAATCATGACTATTATTTATGCATGTGAACTTAGGCAAGATTTATAATTAGGCAAGATATGTTGTGAAACTTTAAGGAATGATTAAATCTGTTATATTTGCCTAATTCTCTAGTTCTGCTATATTTGCCGAATCTGCTAGTTCTGTTATTTTGCTTAATCTGCTAGTTCTGCCCTACTGCCTAGTCTGCTAGATCTGTTCATCTGCCAAATCTATCATCTGCTAATTCTATTAAAAATGCCAACCTAAATCTATTGAGATGTCTAATCTATTATCTGCTAGTTGCTTAATCTGCTGAATCCGTTAAGTCGCCTAAACCTGTTATCTGCTATGTCTGTTAAGTTGATATATTCAGTCTGTTATTGACATAATCTGAATTATCTATGAATAATTGACATGTATATTAGGCGTGGGTATAAATGGTAAATCATTAATTAATTGGCCGTAAAGATAAACATGGCTAACTCGAGGTTAGAATGAGTTTGCAGCGTAATTCTGCCGGGAACCGCCCAGCATATTCCAGTGGCCGCAAACAATAGGTTCTAATGTGAGAAGTTAGTCAAAACGTGCTTGAAACCCGAGGTTAGACTCAGTTTGCGACAAAAATCTGCCCGGAACCAACCGGCCTAACCAGTAGCCGCAAACTGTCAGTATAATGTGAGAGGTCTGGGCATTAATATTTAATTAATGAAAATCTGAGATAAATATGATGTCTAAAACGTATTGGGCAGATAGGATTAAACCAACTACACTGGTGAATTTAATAAATCTGTTCCGTGAATCTGTAGGCCCAATTACAAAGTTAGACAAATCTGTAAGTCTGTTAATCTGTAACTGGTTAATCGGTAAGTCTGTTAAATCTGTATATCTGATCCGTTAGTCTGAAAACTTGTCTGTGAACTGGTTGATCTAAATTCTGTATGTCTGAACTTTTAAACAAGTTAATCTGAAATCTGTTAGTCTGGGGACACAAGGTTAGGAGTGGAATTACTTGTGTCATCTGTTGTTTGGCACCCATATTAGTCAGTAACCCTTTCTGGTATCAAAACTTTGACCCAATAGTAGGTAGGGTCCGGGCACGCTTATTGAACTAATTATAAGTGGTTCATTCTAATAATGGCGAGGGGTGTTGATGGTGCGTTCCAACCGGGTCATGTGCGTGCATGGATCCCGGTCTGTCTCTGAGGATGTAAGACGCCGTGACATCTGTAAATAGGTCTGTGCCAATTGGTTGTCACTTTAGGGAGTGATACACCCTACTGTGGGGCTGACACAGGATATTTATGTATTAGGGAGCCGATCGCTTGGGGTAGGGTCTTAGGGTACACTTTGTTCTGTCTGTTTCTGCTGGTACCGTCTGTTTCTCTTGGGTGGTAACACCTGTATGTTCTACGTGGTACCGTCTGTTCGGGTGGTAAAGGCCCATTACTAGTGTACACCTAATTCTACATTCTGTTTCCGTAGGGATTAATCTGTTTCTGCTTCTGTCTGTTTCTGATCGGGTAGTAAAGGCCCATTATTAGCATCCTGTTTCTGTTAAATTGTTCTGTACCCGTTTCCGTTTCAGTTTAGACATTAGGGTGACACCTAATTCTGTTATACTAGTATTAGTGTAGAGAAGTGTAAAGCAATAGCTTATATCATTCTGTTCTTCTGTCATATCTGCTACATCTGTTACAGTTATCTCTCATCCAGTTTTATTTTCATGTCATGTTATTATTATCTGTTCATAACTGAAAATCACTGGACTTGCCAGACTTTTGTCTGACCCTTGTTGTTTCGCCTCCTTTCTTCCGTTTCTCCCCCGAGGTTATCCTAGGAGGGAATACTTTAGCTTGATCCGGATTTCTCTCTGCTTGAAGTGCTTAAAGTATGGCTTGGCTCTGTATAGCTCCCGTTCTATGGGGATTATGATTTTAAACCATGCATTTTGAAGGCTTTTGTACAAGACTGATATTTGTACTTGAATTCTGAGATTTGAAAGGATGTAACCATATTGATTTCTGTTTCCGCTGTAATAAAGTTAAAAAATTTCAAGTACTGTTTTATCTGTCTTGTAAGTTTCTGTTCTATTTACTAAAATGCTCCACCAAAGTTAAGGCATTCCCTTTGTGAGTGACCTTAACGGAGGTGGGGTGTTACCTGAGCCGCATGTCGAGACAATGGGAGGAGTTCATGAATCATCAAGCTCAGGAGCTCAGGGATACCCGAGTTCCCCCTCATCGAATAGACCAAAACTCAGAGATCTTATCATCATCCGGGGGTAGTAGAGACCGGCTCAACCTCGACGCCCGTTAGAGAGAGCCGAAAATATTCATCAGTTGCACTTGTAAGGACGTTCAGAATAACTGGAAGCAGGAGGTCAGACTCAGCCCGACCAGCCGAGATAGAAGTCATCGACCCTACAGCCCAACAAAGCCGAGGCGCCTCTCTGCCTTTTCATCGAAATACTGCTCAAGCAGATCGAGCCCGTGTTCATTCTCCCCGAAATGTTGTGATTGACCGAGATGCTGGAAGAGGAGGAAGGACTGCCCGGATGATAAGTCAGGCAATATTACACGCGGAAAGAGCAAAGAGAGGCCGATCATTTGAAGAAGCCGATCGAGCCTCACTCATCCCTCTGAATCTAACTATTATGGTATGGTAGATCATGAATGACAACAAAGGATGCAGGAATGAAGATTGGGGAATCGACCGAAGCCATAAGCGATTCACTGAGGACATCTTACAGGCTGAATTCCCCAAGAGGTTCAATATGCCCCAGATGAGCCGTTACGATGGAACCACCAACCCACTGCAGCATTTGATGAGGTACTCGTGGCATATGGAGGTGGCAGTAGCACCAAACACCATCAAATGCAAGGCTTTCCCCATTTTCTTAAGCGGGGTAGCACTTATGTGGTTCGCCCGTTTGCCTCCGAGGTCGGTCCTAGCTTCAAAAATTTTGGTGAGAAATTCCTGAACCAGTTCCGTCTCCACGACTCTAAGTCAATGCATGTCATGGCTCTTTCAGCAGTCAAACAAGGAAGAGGTGTGTCTCTATGGAACTATCTCAATCAGACCGCAACCGAAGTAAGCAACCCTAATCATGAGACCGTCTTGATGGCTATGGTCGATGGCATTGATAAGAGGACAGAGTTCAGGAAGTACCTAGTCGAGAAACCATCCACGTAAATTGAGAAGTTTTATGAAAAAGCTAATGTCCGGCTAAGGCAGGAGGATGCGTAGTTAGATGAGGAGGATGCGCAGAGAGATGTATCTACCAAAACAATCCAGAGCAATGTCGCAGTCAAGCAATCGAGGGATAATTCGGGAAAGGTAGAGGTGAACATTGGAAACTGTGGCAAGCGAAATGACGATGGACCAAAGGAAGCCAATGGAAATCCTAGGCAAAGAGGGAATTCCAGAAAGCGGCCCTGGTTCCATGTCTTTGAAACTTACACAGTTTTGAATGACATGCTGGAAAATATTTATCTCGATACATGCAGTATGGTTCAATACAAGAAGCCGCCCTTGCGTAAGCCGACCGAGAAAGAGAGGGCGACCAGAAAGTTTTTTTTACTCCATGAGATTTATATGCACTCAACCAGTGAATGTCGTCACCTTCGAGACATCGTCGAGAAACTGATCTAGGAAGGGAAACTCGATGAATACAAAGTAGCCCCAAGAGACGGGGCAGGGGACTTCGGTACCCAAACAAAGTCAGGCAACGTATAGAGCTACTGCCCAAGAGAAAGGAAAGGGGATAGTGATTAACGCCATTGTTGGAGGACCACACCCCGTAGGATATAGCAATCGGTCCATGGAATGTTATGTGAACTCCACAAAGCATCTGAATGTTGCGGAAGCAAGCACCCCTGAAGCTGCAAGTCCCATCAAACATAGAAGGACGATGACCGATGACATTATCTTCCGCGATAGGGAGTCGATCGGTATAGAGGCACCGACTGTCGATATTATAGGCCCAGCTACCATGAGAAAGGTTCTGATAAACAATGGGAGCTTGGTGAACATATTGTTCGAATAAGCCTATGAACAGATGAAGCTGAAATTGAAAGACTTGGAACCATGAACCTGACAAATACGTGGTTTCAACGGAGCGTCCACTGAGCCGGTCGGCCAGATCAAGCTATCTGTAGAATTAGAAGATAGAGATCGTAGAAGAGTTAGAATTTACCATTTGTTGTGATGAGCATTAACTCCTAGTATAACGCGTTCCTAGGTCGATCGGCCCTAGCTGAGTTCAGGGCATGTATTGCTCCCTGGTGTTTGCATTTGAAATTCCCGACTGATGGTGGAATTAGGACAATACGAGGAGATCAAGCAACAGGACGAGCCTGCTATTTGGCAGAATGGAAAGAGCTACGAAGAAAAAGTAGCAAAGAATCTGATGACACCTCTCCACCTGTGGAGGGGAAGGAAGAATAACAAGTACAAAAAACATCCCGGCCTGGACTGTTCGTCTGTGAAATCGAGGATATCGATCCAAGAGAGGACGAAGAACCAGATGTAGGAAGGAAGCCCTAAATGAGTATACCATAGAGATTTTGATCGACAAAGATGACCCTACCAAGGTCTTGAAGATTGGGTCTCATCTCGATCCCCTTCGGACGAGGGAATTGACTTAATTTCTCCGTGCAAACCTTGACGTGTTTAAATGGACCCATGCTGACATGTTTGGGATTTCACACTCCATCATAACTCACTCCCTCAGTATCAATCCAAAGTATACCCCTTCAAGAAGAAGAGTCGAATGCTCGGTCCTGAAAGATCTGCGGCCTTGAAGGAAGAAGTTGGAAAGCTACAAGCCAATGGGTTCATTCGAGACTCGACCTATCCCGACTGGATAGCCAACCCAGTGCTCGTGAAAAAGGCCAATAGGAAATGGCGGACCTGCATCGAATTTTAGGATTTGAATAAAGCTTGCCCCAAGGACAGCTTTCCATTGCCTAGGAGTGATCATTTGGTCGACTAAACCGCATGTCATGATTCTTTTTGTTTATGGATGCTTACTCGGGTACAATCAGATTGCCATGCGCACCCCAGATCAAGAGCATACTAGTTTCATAACTGATCTCAGATTATACTATTATGTAGTTATGTCGTTTGGCTTGAAAATTGTTGTGCCACATACCAGCGTTTGGTCAAATGGATGTTTCATGATGAAATAGGATAGACAATAGAGGTATACGTGGACGATATGCTGATAAAATCGAGACAATCGTCCGACCATGTAAAAGACTTTTATGAGATGTTTGACATTCTCCGAAGATATGGAATTAAATTAAATCCCTTGAAATGTTCTTTTTGAGTGGCATCAGGTAAGTTTCTAGGTTTCATAGTTAGCTCTCGAGGAATCGAGATCAATCCCGATCAGATTTTAGCCATTAGGAGAATTCAGGAACCTAGAAGAATCAAGGATGTACAAAGCCTGGTAGGCAAAGTTGTAGAGATTGGTCGATTCATTTCTAAGGAAACCGATAAATGTCTACCCTTCCTTGAGTTGATCAAAAGGGGAAAATGGAATTTCGCTTGGACGCCTGACTATGTCGAAGCCTTCCAAAACTTACTCAGCCATTTAGAGAAGCCTCCCATCTTGTCCAATCCAATCGACCGCGAAGATATGTTTGTGTATTTGGCTATTTCTGCACATGCTATGAGCTCGGTCCTAATTCGTGAAGTGGACCGGGTACAACGACTAGTTTATTACATGAGCAAGAAATTGACAGGGGTTGAACGCAACTACCCGAGGATTGAGAAGCTCGCCTATAGTTTGCTGATTACATCACCGGGGACGCTTGGGTGTCGGCACAGTATTGTTATCTCCTGAGGGACGGTCGGTATATTATGCTCTGAGATTAGACTCTTTGGCGATAAACAATGATTCCAAGTATGAGGCCCTTATTGTCGGGCTCAAGATTGCGAGGGACATAAGAATAACATCGATTAAAATTTCCTGTGATTCACAACTTATTGTGTTTCAGGTCCTGAAGGAATATCAAACCAAAGGGGCTCGACTTTCCTTATATCTCAAGAAGGTCGAGAAATTGTTGCATGACTTCGACCGATATAGCATCTCCATATCCCCAGAGAGGAAAATCAAAAGGTGCATAGGTTGGTAAAACTCGCTTGTTCAGACCACCCGAGTGAAACGGAGCTAGTTCCTACGGAGACTCTAGGCATTCCGAGCATTGACCAGATGGAATTCAACCGAGCTGAACTTGAAAGAGAATCTTGGATGACTCCCATGAAGAACTTCCTCCTATATGGCATGCTTCCTGAAAAAAGAAACGAAAGATGGGTTATTGTACAACAGTTCTCTAGGTACGTCATCCAACAGGATCGACTCTATAGAAGGTGTTTCTTTGTGCCCATGTTTTGGCATGTGTCCAATGATGATATCAAAAGGATACTGAGAGAAGTGCATGGAGGGGAATGTGGCGCACACACCGGGGGGGGGGGCAAACTGTGGCTAAGAAAGTACTACAATATGGGTACTTCTGGCTGACTATCAGCGAGGATGCAGCTAATTCTTCCAGGCGATGTGATAAATGTCATAGGTTTGCACAGATCCCACGAGCCCGACTAACCGAGTTTACCCAAATGGTCATCCCTTGGCCATTCGCTATTTAGGGGATAGATATCATTGAGAGCTTGCCCATTTCGAAAGTAGGTGCAAAGTATGTGATCGTGGCAGTAGATTATTTTACAAAATGGGAAGAAGTCAAGAAAATGACCACGATCACGACAAAGAGAGTCATTAACTTTATTGTCAGGAATATCATATGTCGATACGGATTCCTTGAACCATCATAACGTACAATGGAACTCAGTTCGATAGCTCAGAATTCAGGGACTTTTGTGAAAAATACCGCATTGAAAAGGAATACACCTTGCACATCCATAGTATAATGGACATGTCAAAGCGGTCAATAAAATTATCAAGTCAATCCTGAAGAAAATACTGAAACGAGCTAAAGGAAAGTGGGTTGACGAACTCCCTTTGGTCTCTGGGAATATCGGACCATCCATAAGACTGCTAATGGACACACCCCTTTCGCCTTATCTTACGGATCAGAAGTTGTCATTCCCATAGAACTTGAAGTTCCTTCTCATAGAACCACGTACTATGAAACGTTAACAAATATAGCCCTTCTCTTACAATCGTTAGACACGATTAATGACAATAGAGAAGAGGAAAACCTTCGTGCTAAGGCTCACCGGTAGAGAATCGCCCGATATTTCAAAAAGAAAGTTCGACAAAAAATCTTCGACGTTGGAGATCTGGTCTTGAAACGGGTTTTCCCGACTCCCGTACATATGGGCCCAAAGTGGGAAGGACCCTACGTCATTCAATGCAAGCTTGATAATGGAACCTTCAGGCTATCGACTGTTGACGCTGAACCTTTTCAGAGAGCATGGACTGCGGAGCACTTGCAACCTTATCTTTCTTACAATTTTCGATTTCCTTATTGTTTTATTTATTTGAGTTATGTAATAAGGTGTGATTGTTCACTCGCATTAGTTAATGAATAAACGCTCATTTTCCTACTTTGTTGATTGCTAAGTGTCGTGATTCAACCGTCACTAAGTCAAAAGTTCACGCCCTAATATGTTGACCCTTGATGAAACGAGTCAACCTATCGGGAAACAATGAAAATTTAGGGAAACTAGTCCTAAATTTAGACTAGCTGACAAACTTTCGTGTCCCACTTTGTTGACTAAAAGTGAGGATGACACCGATACAAACAACGTGACCGATTATTTGAAAATAACTCTGATTATCCTGACTTGAGAAGGAGTATAAAATTATGGACGAGTGTGAAAGGTGCACCCAGACAAAAGACCGCTCGATCCTTGAAACTCTAGGCCTCGATGACTAGAGGAGGAGTATAAAAGACTAAAGGAACTCCTACTTAGGGACATTTGACTCTCGGTCTAGGATGAGTCAATCCTAAGTATGACTGGAGGACATAATGATCGAACCGATCCCCCATGACACTGGGGTAAGAGGGTCGACAAGTAACCTTCGGAAGTTAGAATGAATTGGTAATACTGCCGTTACTCCCATTACAACATATTATTAACAAATATTTATAAAGACACGAATTTCGATTTGTATTAACATAATGTGCTTACAAATTGTTGTTACATATAGGTACAACTAAACATGGTCCACAAAAGTACAAGACTTAATAACAAAAATGTGAGGGCCACACTCACATGAAACTTCCAAAGGGCCTAAAGCAAAATTCCAATGAAAAGATTCTACGATGGAGGTGGTATATCCCCACACTTGATCATATCTTCCAACTCCTTCTGCCAGACCATCTTTAATGCTTCCTCGGTGGTCAACCTAGACTTTGATCCCTTAAGTGTGTTGCCAAAAGAACCAGAACGACTACGAATTAATGCTGCATCTTGTTTCTTTTTTCTCGGGCTGGTCGAATCCAAAAAGGGAGGAATGTTAACTGATGAAAGGATACTCTAAGGAACGGCCTTGAGGGGAGGCATATTTAGATGGTCATCAAGATGCTCGAGTTTCAAAGATAAACTATCTCTCTTATCTCTAGCCTTCATGTCAGCAATGGAAGCATGACTTCATCCCTTGACTTCACCGACAAACTCAACATCATTGTCCTCTGGTGGCTCTTTGTCATCCATCTTCTCCTTCGGGACATCAGCCGTTACCCCAGTACAATCTCTCTCTAATGTTGTGGTTTTTGCCTCAATACCCTCTTTGGCCAACGAAGTACCTGCAATAAGAAGAATATAAGTTATAGTCGAGTGGGTGAATACGAGTTTAAGAAGAGAACAGGTTTACCTCCGGTATCGGGTCTGGCCAGGTCTTCTTCCGTAACCCTAGATAGGTTTGGAGGGAAGACAGAAGTCGAACCAGCTTCCACGTTTGTAGAAGGAGGGGTTGCTTTAACCCGACTGGTACCAACATCCCCTTCGGGCACTGACTTCCCCTTTGCTTTGTATCACTCAACATCTGCTTCTTGTTTCTCCTTTTTCTTCCCCTCAGCCAACACCGCACATTCGTCCTCACTAGAAATCGGGTTATTAAAGCCTCTTCGTTTACCCACTGCCCCGAGCTGCGTCCTTCTCTTCCTTCACCAAAACTTTCCATGTATCAGTTGACACCTTATGATAATCTCTCATCCAAGACCGGTTCTTGTGACGAAGGACCTTCACAAAAACTAAAAGGACTTGGCCCCCAAACTTTTTCTTCATGTTGTTCATCATCTCCTAAGCGTGTTCGGCTTTAATTGATTGAACATAAATTTCATGTTGAAGCCGAAGGTTGTTAGCTGACTTGATTGCAACAATAGTGTTTTCTTCGGCCCGATTTTTGTCCAACTCGGTCGAATGAAGACAAGCCCTGAGGTTCTGCACTTCTAGGTCCAGTCAACATTTCTCACTCTTCAATCGTTCAACCTCGGCTTTCAAATAATCACATTCTTGGCTCTTTAATTGGAGCCGAGTCTTTAGATCTTCGGAGGCCTTTTCACTTTCTCCCAATCGTTTTTCGAGGAACCCAGAAGTCCTCTTGTCGCATTCAGGTTCCCTCTTTAGACCGGCAATCCCCATCATCTTGCTCTTTACTACCTCCGTTTACTTGTTCGGCATATGCATACAGTGCGTCGTATTGGGATATGGCGTAATCCAAGTTGGTTCAGATCCAATGACGGAAGCTTGGTGGGAACGGCTGTAACTCGGGGGCAGGCTCAATTCCAGTAAAAACGAGATCAGGAAAGGCTTCCTCTAACTCCTTAATCTGGTCGGCAAATGCCCTCCCCTGACCTAGAGAGGACAACTTTTGGGGACACTTTTCGGGGTCGACAGGCAGCCTAGAACGAATTAAGATAGATCGAGAATGCTTGGCTCTGTTACTTTCCCTAGGGATTTTAACTGAGTACGGGACAAAGATCGATGCTCATGAGAACCATGCTCTTTTCTTCTTTTGGAATTTCTCCCGTCTACCTCCTCGCGTATCCGCCTGTTCTTCCCTTGGTCTCCTTTCCTTTGTTGTTCTCTCTCACTTCTCCTCTTCTCTTTTTCATTCTCCTCTTTCTTCTTCTTCTTCTTGCGATCGTCATCTCCCTCTTCGTTACCCTGCCCGACTTGCTGCAACAACCGATTTGACAGGCCCTTCGTCCATATATAGGGAAACGAAAAGATCATGATAAAACTTGGTGTTCATTACACCTATGAAAAATGATTGAAATAAATGCAGTCAATACTCGATTTACACAAAAGAGAACAGTATTGTGACGTGCAGTGCTGATGATGTGTGAAAATTTGCTCGGGTCGACCCTATAATGCAGTTTGAATCATACCTCCAGGGTCTGTAGGCTCGACAGGGGCAGAAACGTCCCCAGATTTTCGATGAAGAAATTATCATGATCTAAATTTTGTGAAGAAATAATGGTGTTAGGCATCTTCAAATCCTTTAGGCCATGAACCTCCTCCTCCTACGAACCACGAATGGGAGAAGGATCTTTCCTATCCTTAGATCCTTTTGAATGACGTTCTCTAGGGTCTCCCTCAACTAAACTTTCTTAAGCCTCCTCCCAAACCCTCACAGTCGAACTCTTTTGCCTCTTCAAGTGGTCGGCCTCTCGGAACAATCTTTTGGAGGTTGGCCTTTTTTCCAATGCGCGAGATTTCTTTTTCCGTTCGGGTACAGGATGGACAGAAGATTCCCCAACCAGGGACGTTACCCGTGTATCGTCGGGAGTTCCCTTCCGGCTAGGTGTTGTTGAAGAAGATTCCTTTTCTGGGATCCCAGTCTTCTGTTCTTATCAAGAAGGCTGTACTGACGTAAATGAGCATCGGGTCAAACAATTCCAAAACTTTCATTGCTTAAGCCTCAACTTGGATAGTTTATTGTAGCGTTCTTCAAATACTCCTTCCTCAGGCCTTTTCGGCTTTTCTCCTGCAAAAGAAACAATCAACATATGAAATTTCATTACAATTATGATGAGTAAAATGGAAAACTTATTGCATTGAAGCCAATGATGTGCGCACATAAAACCAATTATACTTATTATCTCCTACCTTGCTCGGAATTTTCTCAATAAATTTACAATTGCGGGAAGCCTCGAAATAAAGATAGGAGGGGCAATTCTTCTTGTTATGCTTGAAAGTAAAAAAGAAACTATATCATCAAAGGTTGGAGGATAACCCAAATACCTCATGTATAGATAATGTATTGATAGTAGGTGACCGTAAGCGATCAATGAAGTTGTATCGGAACCAAGTTCATTCATCGAAGGAAGTCGATAATAAAAAAAGGAAAGGGGTGATGTGTAGCAACCCGAACTTCCCCATCTCCGAAGAGAAGAGAAAGAACGAATTACCATGAGTACAAGACAAAAAAAACGCAGACGGAAGAACATTTCATTGTTTATTACAACAATTCCATCAGAATACAAGAATATACAGAGTACGGATAAATATTACACATTTGACAAATATCAGAGATTACAATAAATTACATAGAAGTGGAAAATAATACAATACACAACTAGAAGAGATATACGGATCCAGAGCTTTCCGGATATCCAGCTGTAAATCAGGATCCTGTGACCAAAACTACTAGCTGCCCGTGCAGAAAATAGGGGCACCCAGAGTTTAGGTTAAAAACAATAAACTCCAGGTCAGTCATGTGACTGATGTGAGAACTAAAACAGTTATTAATCTTTATTTTAAAGTTCGGTAAATCAAGGGACCACGCCGTATAACACGGAATGGGTTTCCTCCCAAGAATACCAGTGCATAAAACAAACAGCGCAATGCTAAATAAAGAAAAATGAAGCGATTATAAGACCCAGGTCCCATCACACAACGCAACGCAAGCCGGACGATAGGGTTTTTACCTTATAATAGCCAAAGCATGCTTGATACGTTTAAAACACATTATTTTGATATTACTATAAGTGTATAGTGTCAAAATAATTTCAATCATAAATATCAATCATAGGCGGCATGAATGACCCATACCACTATGTCGCCATACTAGGTTCTACAAATAAAACCGCAATATCACGTATTGGAAATTGGATTTCCGTCATGAGTCGAGGCAAGGGGAAAGCTCCTCTCCGATTCGAGACACTCTAGCAAATGTCTCAGGACCCCACTATGATCCTTTGGAACCTCCAAGGCCGGTCCTCTCCTAACTTTGGAGGATTAGTTATTCCTGAACATACGTTTCCCGGTCCTAAAAGACCTATATCCGAGGCGCCTCGCATCCAACAACCACACAGGTGAAAAGTATATAAATGTCAGCCAGTTTAAGCACTGACACCACCACTAGCTAGAAAGAAACGTCGTGCACTCCTTGGGTCCTTATCCCGTTTTTGACTCATATCGAGGTGTGAGGCTCGCGAATTCACGTTATACACAAAGCTGCGCCACACAGGCCGTGCTTTGATCATCAACCACAAGACTTTTCTTTTCAACAGAAGCCTTGATCAATTACCACCTACGCGTGCCACACTGGCAATTCACTCCATGCGACTGATGTCCATTGATATACAACCTCCGAGCTCGTACGTCTCAAAGAAGGGCGTTAAGCAAGAGAATAAATTCTCCGCCGCCAAACAGATGTATATTTAATAGACATCAATCAACACTGAATAAAATCCAATGTCAGACACACAGTCCATTTACAAGTTCGTTCCGGGTCTGAACGAAACCGGAGGCACTTTCCTCGCATATCCATCGATCTCCAAGTACGTCTGGATAATCACCAACTGATTCTCTCATCTTGGGTGTACAGCCCAATCAAGATCATCAGTAATCACCCAAACGATGTGAAGACTTTCGGTCTTCAACCACCGTCTTCATCTTCGACATATCGTCGAATCGGTTATTCAGAATGGGTATAAACCCGGCCTTTCCGAATAACCCGCGTATATGATAAACACGTGTTACACAAACACAACCTACGCCTCATTCCAATTCAGAATATTCTTTTATTCAAATTTTCACATTCTTAGGGAAAGGTTCCCATTAATTTTATCAAAGATAAATTCTTCTAAATTTATTGTTTAATCTTCCTTTGGATATCATTTCAAACTAGTCGGGGTTAGCGAACCACACCGAAGTAATTATTTATTTTATTTCCCAATCCCAACCTATATATCCCATGAAGCAAAACTGGTAATACTCCATATCTAACACCACGGTGATATCGGTAAATATTAATTACCATTTCACGTTCAAATCTAATTAAATATTTAACTATCACTCTAGAGCAAAACTGGTGATACTCCATGCTCGATCATTTTAATCTAATTAAAGATTCATTAAAACCCCACTTAGTTTCAATCTTCTCAAAAATCAATAACTTGTCTATAACTGGGTTAAAGAACCAATGTCATCTAAAACACGGTTCACGATAAACCTAAAATCACATTCTAATTCAATTCCAATTAAATATTATTTAACTGGTACACTTCATTAAATCTAAATAGAAAGACTTAATCTTTTTCTCAACTGGGCTTAAGAACAGTGTTAATGAAGACACCATTCACGACAAACCCAAATCACATTTGATATTAAATACAAGGCTCTGAATAGAAAATATATCGACTTATATTCAATATCAAATTCTACGACCAACAAATATCGTATTGGAGATAACGATATTGATATATCTTTCAAATTCCCACAACCATATATGTATAATCACGAAATCCAACATCGAAATATTCCAAAGATAATTTCGATTCAAATCTATTTCCACTTCACGTATTGGAATTCTGATTATTTTTAAAACCACTTTCAAATTCAATTCATTTATTTCAAAAATAAAATGATTTTAATTCCAGTTCAAAACCAGTTCATTTTGATAAAAATCTATTTTTATCTTTTCAAATATGGAGTTTTTCACCCCAGTTCTTCCCAAATCATTTCTTATGATTTTACACAAATTATTGATATTTTTATTAATTTTATCAAGACCCGTACAGTCGATTTCCATCAACGACCATCGAACTGCACTTACAGCGACCTTTTCCAAATTTGATTTGGACATAATTCCAAATCCAACCGTTAGATTTCAAATTTCTAATATTCATTGGAAAGCTATTTTCTATACGAACCCAACTTTTCATGTTTCAGGAGAATCCGACGGTCGGATCTCCCGTAACGTCAATTCGAAGTCAATGGTCGAAATTCACGAACTGCCGCAGCGCGGCGCGTTTTATTCAGGCCATTATATATATATTATATATTTCGTCGATTTCCTTTTAAAACGTATTTTATAAATCGTTTTAAATTCATTTTTGAAACGATTTCAACTTCATATTCAATTTCGAATCGAAATTGAATATTCCACATCATCGATATACAAATGATAATATTTTCAAAATGTTATATTTTGAAATCACTTCCTTTTCTATATTCATTATAAAAACGAATATAATCGATATAAATATCGCTCACGTCAAAATGGCTCAACTCTAATCAACACGGCTTTATATATATTTCAATAAATTCGTTATTCTATTCAACAAATGAATATTTATTCTATTCAACACATGAATATATATCTCTTCTTACTTACAATAAAAAGGTAATTTTGTTGTATAAATATTTTATTCAACACATGAATACACTTTCAACACATGAATTCTCAACACATGAGCATAGTCAACACATGACTATTTATTCTATTCAACACATGAATTTTCTTTTATAATATTCATTATTTCCCAATTGGAATGAGGCCCAATCAATCACCATATAACGGTAATTATATGGATTCCATACAACACATGTATATAAATAGCAACGATAAATAATCAACCATCATCCAAGGTGCACTACACAACTGCAGAAGCATTAAATATAAATAATTAACGCTTACACAGTCTGTCGACCAATCGATCGACATACTATTAAATAATTGGGATTAGTGTACACCAAATATCATCCCAACACCCGTGTGGGGTTTCAAATCAACAAACACAGATTTTTATTGGTGCAGTTGGGCGGTGTGTAAAATTTGTCGTCCCAATCAATATCCTTCAAATAGGTGTACATAAACAAACCGTCCGGTTTGTAAATGAATATTTATTTATTCATATTCACGTTAAAAATTATATTTTTAACGATAATTAATTTATTCCAACCATCAACATTTTATTATCGATTTCACATCAACATCACAAACAAATTTCACAACACATCAAACAAGCATACAAGCCGTCCATGGTCTTTGGACGACGGGTGTCGGGTGCTGCTAAGCACCGTCTGCATCCTAGTATATATTTTTGACTAGAAATGAAGATTTAAAGTGAGAAGTTCTCACCAAATAGCTAAATCCAAACACCTCGACTTTTCTTATGCAGAAGTCATCGCTGTTCTCGCCTTTTGTCACTTTCATTTCCCGTAGCCACTACATATATAAAAATCACATTTTTATATTGTTGCTATGTATATAAAAAATCATATTTTTATAATCACTCCATATGGATAAAAATTCTATTTTTACATCGCTACTATATAGATAAAAATTCTATTTTTACATCGCTAATATATAGATAAAAATTCTATTTTTATCACGCTATTCTTTATATGAAGATTTCGCCTTTTCAAATATAAAGATTTAATCTTTACTATCTATATAATATAAAAATCGTATTTTTATACTTCTACTAATACAAAAATCGCATCTTTATCCTTTCTACTATATAAAAATCGCATCTTTATCCTTTTAAAATTAGCAACTTTGTCTATAATTAAAAATTCAAACTTTACATAAGTAAAAATTTAATCTTTACATAATGAAAAATCACCCCTTTAGCTTAATAAAAATCTTATCTTTGTATAGTTGAAAATCTCCTCTTCAGGTAATTAGAAACCACTTTTTTAATTAACTCTATATATTTTTAAAACTGAAATAAAAATAAAACATTATTAAGAACTCACCAAAATCGAAGTGTGGTCTGTCGCACTGGAGGTAGAGGGCTGCGATAGTGTTCAGCTGGCCGGAGCTCACGGTTTGGGGCTGTTTTTGGCTTGGCCGTGTGGGTTTGGGTGCTCACGGGTTTCATCTGAGGAGAGGAGGAGCGAGGGGGAGTCGGAGGCGGTCAGGGAAGGGCGGCGCAGTCGGATTGGGTGGTTGCGGGGCTGGCAGGCGACGGAAATGGGCTTAGGGTTTTAGGGGGGCGCGGTCTTCGAGAGGAGGAAGGGGAACGAGGCAGAGAGGAGGGAGAGAAAGAAGGGGGAGGCGGCGGTGGTCGGCGCCGCCACCTGGGGGGAACTGCGATGGGGCGGCGGCGGTTTTCCCCCCTCCATCGCTCCTTCCCCTTTCTTTTTTTTCTTCGGGTTTGACTGATTCAAAGAGAAGGGGGAGGGTATAAAGGATTGGAGTTATATAACATAAAATATACTTAATTATTTATTGATTTCAAAAAGTAACTTTTTCATTCGAACTCGAAACGAGACCCACCGCCTGTCGTCCATAGCTAATTACCCCCATTCCGAACACAATGGGATATGTATCGTAAGCTGATTCGATCGTTTCGATCAGTTTTCGTCAAAATCAACATATAACTCTATATATTGAATTTAAACGCACATTTCAATTTACTGTGGTCATATAATAACTCGAAAAATTCCCGAAAAATATTTTCTAGCTTCGTATTGGCAATACGGTCCTAACAAAACTAGTTTCGTCGAATTCCGAGACCGTTTGAAAAATGGCCATTTTCCAGTCGATTAAAATCAACTGAAACTGGTCGAACACATTTTCCTTCGCCACGCTCACAAATTGATTCGAAAAATTATGAAATTTGAAACCTAACAATAATTTTACATCCCGGATCCAACAAAAGTGGTTTCGTCGAAAACCGAGGTCGTTTGCAAAATTCCCATTTTTAAGGGCCTGATTTCCATAGCGACTATTCTGAAATTTCAACTAGACATATCTTTTGAATCCCGCTATGAAATTTCAATTTTTCGGATTCTTTGGAAAGACATTCTCAATTAGATTCAAATATTTTTGGTTTCGCTAAAATCCGGTTTATTTTGCACCCGGTACATTCATTTGAAGTTTGAAATCGAATTATCGAACTACCGCGCCATTTTCAATTCCTTATATAATTGTAAATAACTATTTATATTCTAACGACGATCTATATAAAACTATACGTTCGAATTCAATTCAAAATAAATTTCTCGTCGATATTATTTAAAATATTTCATTTTAAATATTCAAAATTCGCTAAAATTGCCAAAATAAAAATTTTAAATTGGCTTGCATTTTCCGGGTTGTTACATGATGGCTCCCATGGTACACATGGGACGAGAGAACGCTATATAACCTTTCGGGGGACAATGAGGTCGATCATGTTCCATAGGGAGGCAGACATGTTCCCAAGGGATGTTGTGCTTGGCGGATATATTCTACACTTGCTTAAGTGTCATTTTTCTTTCATGAGCGTCCGGGGGACTTCTCAGGACCTGCGCATTTGGAAGTGTGTCGGGCGCTGCTGGTATAGCTGTTGCTCTGCCCGACTCGACTATTGTCTCGGGGAGAGGGAGTGATTGTGTCGACCCACCTTAGATCTCGACGTCCGAATCATATTTAGAACTAGTTGTAGACCCATGGGTGGTATCCATTGTAATTGGGGCGGATAATTCCTTGCCCTTACCAGGCCCTTGTTTGCTAATACCTCGTGTTTTGACCATTGTAGGCAACCTATTCGCAACAGAATCGTCAGTAGAAGACATGCAAGAATCGATGATAATTAACTAGTAAAAAAATGGGGGAGAGGGAAGACCGACCGGATATTTCATCGAGCTAAAATCGGAAATAGTTTCATAAGAAAATAATTCTATCCTACAATGTTATTCCATTAGACGACAAATCACAAGATCATTTTTGTCCTTATGTGCCAGGCTTTGCGAAGATAGCCATCATTACCTACACATACCTTTATTGCCACCCTCTCAAATATTGCTATGTGTCCAAGGGCTTAATGATGCCTTGAAACACAAGGCATTCTGAAAAGGTGGGATGCATCTCCTTCATACCATTTCTAGATACCAATTCTGATACCTTAAAATTTTTTCCATGATGATGTCAAAATCGGCACCAACGACAGTAGGGCCGCTGACTCTGACGACTCAGCGATGGTGATTCCGATCATAGACTATGTGGAGTACAAACTATGACTAAAAAGGGAAAAAAGAGGATTTGTGTGCTAAAAATTACATTAAACTACATTAAAAGGATGAGAAGGAGAAATCGATTCATACCTGAAGAAATACCAGAAGATGTGATCTTGATCGCAGATGAAGAAGGCTCAATATTTTTTCTCTCAAAGAGTAGTAAATCGAATTGTGGTAAAAAGTAAAAAAGGAAAAGTGATCTGTCCTTTTATAATATAACGGGGAGAATCTTCGTATGCAAATGACGTGACCCCTTCTTTAGAATCAACCGATGTGTCAATCCAATAAGTTTAACCGAATAGATGTGTGATAGTGTAGCCTCATTATTACCTGAGCCGGTATGGGTTTCCAAAGCATTCGATAAGTCAACTTTGGTTTACGAGACTCGTGATAGGGTAGTTCAAGCCAACCTATGGGTGACCTTTCTATTCATGTGGAAAAGTAAATAAATTGTTACAAAGCGTGCCATGTTTCCAACGTGACATACTTTGTGGGAAAATTGTTAACGGGCCTTTTGGCAAGGCCATCAAGGTTCATTGGAGTCACGGACTTGCATTAAGGAGACCTTAGCCGTAACCCGCATTGGCCAGACCGAGCGAGTCGGAACAGACCTGATCCAACGCAACATATCTACCTAAATAGTAGCTCAGACTCGGCACTAATCGTTCTAAGCTGTCCAAATGGGTTGGGTTTGTTGCCACCTGTCAATATCTGTTCAAATCATGTTGATTCCCGAGGATTATAGCGCGTCTCCATGCTCCCCGATTAACCAGGATCGAGTTGCACATATCCTTACCAACTCAAGTACTGAATCACCTATAAATACATTTTCTGGACCGAGAAGAAGGGACTTTCGAATTTCGGGCATTCTTCTTTGATTATATCATCATTGTAACTAGTCGATTGTAATAGGTTATTTGATATAAGAAGAATTATAAAGTGGACATTGGCTCGTTAACGCCGAACCACTATAAATCTGTGTGTGATCACTCTTTTCTGCATTTTTCATTTATTTATCTTCATTTATATCTCTACAAATTTATTCTTTGGGCATTGTGCCAGTTTTTGGTGTTAACAAATATATACAACATCCAATAAAATACAACAAATCAACATCATTCAAACCAACATCATCCAAACCAACATAAACTATAATCCAAAATCACGTCTAAACCAACATCCAAAGCAACAACAATATATATTATCCATCACAATATATCAACCAAATCCTCACTCACATAAGCATATATGTACATAACAACAAAATGTAACAAATCATACCTCAAATCATTATCTTTTGGAACCATTAGCTGAAGGAAACGATCTGTAATAGGATATAAACTCTGTCTATCACTAGCTCAACTGCTCCATTATTTCTTCATGGCAGCAATCACGTTCCTCAAGCACGGCGTTCTAGGCAAGTAGCTGTGCAATCTCCTCTTTGTTCTGAGCCCTCTAGTACACCTTCTGAGATGTTTTAAACTGTAAAAAAATTTAAATTTTCAGTGTTCCATAATTTCAATTCAAATAAATTTCAGTTTCCATTAAATTATCCAAGGAAATATAATAATATTTACTATATATAATTCATCAAAATATGCAACAGTTTTAAAAATGCAGCAGAATAGTTATTTTAAAATTTAATTTTAAAATTACCACTTGGTTCCCAAATCCGTAGTGTCCATTGTGGGTCGGTGGATCTATGACAGACTCAAAAATGGCATCCTCCTCGTCAACAGTCAAGTTGACTCATCAAGTATCCTTAAGGATCTATGTCTGTGCTTGCTGGAACCTTAGCTGTTATGCAAAATACGATTGAATTTAAATAATGTTATTTTAATTAAGTTATAACTTTTAGTTAATTATGTTATGCTTACGTATGCAATATGTGTTTTCTCATCATGGTCCCAGGAGTATGAAACTGAGTCGAAACTTTGGTCTGACTCATTGCAGGAGTATGCGTGAAAACATCTAATATAATACAGGAGCACCGCGATGTCTCTCATGAAATATGCACATATATATATATATATATATATATATATATATATATATATATTGTTATATTATCTATCTTTTAACAAATTTGAACTTAAAATCTTTACCATTAATCTTAATTGATAAATATACCAAGTCCTCGCGGTGATGCTGAAATGACTTGGAACCACCGTGATGTGTGATGGAGTTCTTTCTCCTATTTGCTCAATTCCTTTGGGACTCCCTCTATAAATTTAAGTTAGATTTTTTTTATAGTTCTACTTTATATATTAATTACGCAGAACAATTTAAAATAAATATGTAGTAAATTTACCTAAAACTCCTTGTTGCTCCACCAAGTGACAAAATCATCCCATACATTAGCGCTCATCCAATTAGGCTTCTTTCCTGCATTTTTTTATGTAATTATCTTTTCTCTGTAGTTTTTTGAAATTTTAATATTCCAACGGTGTTGTATGAGGGAAATATCAGCATCATAAAGGTCCACTAAACCCTGCATGTTTGAGAAATAAGACTTATACTGTTTTATAAATAGTATAAACATGAATTGATCATATCCTTATAAACATTACTACATAATGTAACAACTGATATATCACATATACCAAAAAATCCTGCTAAATATTCTCCTTCACGTTTTCCAGAATTGGCGTCCACTTAGGCCAACATGTCGTCATGCGACTCATGTATGTCTATCGCGATATCCTAAGAACTTTGTTGGAAAACTCTAGCTCAAATCCACTGTGTTAAACCGGATAAAACATTTAATATTGTATGACTACTATATATATTTGTAATATATTGTACAGAAATTAAATTTAGTTTTGAAACTTAATACTTACTCTTCCATTTCTTTAGGCTGCAGCCATATCACGGGACGCGCTACCTCCTGTGACAGACCACTTCCATTACCACCTTCTGGAGGACCTATCCCTCTTTTGAGAGGTAGAAGAAGACGTAGAATGTGAAGAGATACGTCTACAAGATGGCATATCTGTAGTAGTGTTAGAGACAAACATTATAACAGAACATAGAAGGACTACGTAAAACATGCATTATGACATAACATACGAAGACTATGCGATACATATCATATTAGCATAACATATCATTTTTATTGAAAACAGTACGACATTAAAAAGTAAAAAATACCTTCTCAAAATGATGATTATTGATCAGTCCTCGTCACTTTCGGATTCAGACTCTGTTTCATACTCTATATTTTGTTCCTTGATAGTCTCAAACGCTTCAATTCATGCATTTGATTCATCCTTCAGAGGTATAAAATCTGTTTGATCATTGGTTATTACTATTCCTTTATTTACTTCGATATCCACTTGGTAATCTTATTCTTTGGGAATATTCCATCCATCTAATTTAAACATTGCCTTTGTTTTAAAAACATCCAACAAATCAATTTTATCTCTTCTTAAAGATGGACAAGAGCATAATAAACATGAAGAGCTCGTTTGGAAAGTACAAAAGGATTGTGCCTACGATAACGTGAAGTATGTTTCATTTTTATAAGATTATTGTAACACCCCACCTCTTCTAAGGTCACTCTGAAAAGGGAATGCACTAGTTTCAGTGGAGCATTATCTAGGTAAACATACACAGAGATATCACAAGACAGAACATAAATAAAGCAGCGGTAGAAATAAAAAACCAAATTTCATTACTTTCGTGGAAAGAGTCAAGACCTCATATATCCAAAGTACAAATTATTCCATCACATCAAGTTCTAAATAAAGAAGCATAAACTCAAAATAGCAATAGTAAATTATTCCCCAAAATAGCAGTAGTGCAGCCATAGCATAGCTCAAGACTAAACCGTACATGAGCTATCAGAAAGCAAGCTAGATCCAAGCTAAGAGCTAGAGTTTCCTCCCTGAGAACCTGGGGGGGACGAAAGAAAAAGGGTCAGTCGAAAAGACTGGTAAGCCCTAGTGACTTTCAGTATACAAACTAGTAAAGGTAACATGACATGTGAAAACTGGAATTAAACATAAGGATAATAACAGGATAAGTATGATAACTGAGATAACAAGATAAGTCAAGTCTAGCATCGCATTTTCTAAATTCGTTGCACCAACTGTACTAGTATTTTTACCCATGTCAAGTTACTAACCATGAAATGATCCCTTGGTCCAATATCATGAAATAACCTATTACGGGGTCCTACAGAACGATCTACTAATCGATCGGCTCCCTACAAGTTCTAGCTCATCAAGTGTCTATGTCATACGGCCTTATCATGAAATGTAGTCATCTGTGCTAGGTCCACCATAGGGTGTATCAAGCCCTAGGGTGCCAACCACCGACACTAATCAAGCACGCACAGTATAAACCTACGGGTGCCCAATGCCTGCTTTTTCAACTCCGGACTATGTGCACGACCATAGTCCGTATGAACCTACAATAGCGCACCTACTCAGCTGTCGTTCTGGTCGCTTACAATCAGCCCAGTAATCGTGCCCCACCCTGCCTAGTCCCAGGGTATCGTGATACGTCTAAGTGGGTTACTGCTGAAAAGGACCGCGTAACTAGGGTTTCTAATGGGTTAAGTGTTGTCATTTAAATTCGTGACTTAACCCTATCCAAATCATGTATCAAGTTGGTTAAGTGTATTCAAGGGGTTCATGACTTAACCTTATCAAATTACTGTATCCAATTTGGTTAAGTATACTCAAGTGGTCCATGACTTAACCCTATCATGTGGCATTAAACAAATTAATGCACCCCAACCTCTCACATTAGACTAGTCGTTGTGGTAACTGGATTCGCCGTGCGGTTCCGGGCAGATTTACAACACAATATAGTGTAACCTCGGGTTTTTAAGTGCTATATGACCAACTACCCATATTGGATCCTATTGTTTGCAGTTACTGGATTCGTCGGGCGGTTCCGGGCAGATTTACACTGCAAACTCAACCCAACCTCGAGTTGGCCTCTTTCAAGTTTATCTAAGTTTCATGTCCATGTTCATGTTTTCAAGTATAATTTCATGCCAAATTTTCATGTCATGCTTCATGTCAAATCATGTCAAGTTCATAGCCAATTCAGGTTTGCCTAAAACTACCCAAAACGTTTCCGAACGCACGTGAATTCGAATCAATACAATATATCAAAATAGGGAATAATACAAAAGGGATAGGCATAAGGTGGCAAAAGTGATTACAAGTTAAGCATGATGATTATAGCATTACTGGCATATGAAATAGGATCTCAAATATCAAACTTAGCAAAATAGGGTGATAGACATGGCAATATAAGATAACAACCCCAATAATAGTTTCAACATCACTGGGATGTCAAGGTAAAGGTCATGAGGTTTTTTTTTTTGGATATACAACATATATATAAGCCCCAAATCAATTTCATATAACATTTCCACAAGTCAAGATTCAAGATGAACGGTACTAGGTTCAAGGTGGCAATAATAGGTCCAATATGAACAATAACAGATCCAAGGTATACAATGCTAGATCCAAGATTTATAATAATAGATCTAAGATAATCGTCACTTAGGTTCAATTACAATTTACAACATGTTCACATTAAATTTAGAGTTTAGATCTAAAAGTAACTGGGGCTTACAGATCGTGGTTTAGAGAATTAGATATTAAAGAAACGATGTGGAAGCTTTAGAAATCCCCCAATTCAGCAAATTCTCTAAACGTAGTCTCGATGTAGAAGAAGAAGTCCCTTTCTCTAACTTTTCAACCAGAATTCGAGCAGCATAAGGCCAGAGAGAAATGTGTAGAGAGAAGGGGGCTAGGGGTTGTTTGTATAGGGTCTAGCCAACGAATCTAGACAAAAAATGGACCGGAAACATCAGAGTGAACCAGGCTTCAGAAATGGACTCGGCCAACCAGGTCGACACCCAGGTCGACCCCCAGGTCGACACTATGGTCGACCTGGTCCTGGGCAGGTCGACTCTAGAGTCGACCCCCCAATCAACCTGGTCCTGGGTGGGAAATTTCCCGCCCAGTCTGTTCTGGGTTTAAATTCGAATTTTGAATTCGAATTCGAGCTGTTTTGAACTCTGAAAATTTCTGAAACTTTGGAGGGTCATAACTTGGTCATACGGAGTACGATTTTCGAAAATTCAGACTCGTTTCCAAGAAGAATTTCGAGATGAACGTTATGGCGTAACCCGTTGCCCTTGGTTCTTATTTTAAAAATTAATTCTGCCCTGATTTATAGCTATCATACGTTATTAAAATACGGGTTGTTACAATTATATTTTGGGTGCACATTGATTTAAGAACATGGAACTTTGCAGAAATAGTTGGATTTAAACAAAAATATTTCTTTCGTGGGTCATGTGAAATATGTCAATTGCAAAACCTTGGTTAGCACGCCATAAAAAAATTTATATGATCATTTGGATCGTCGCTATCTTTAACAAATACTCTAGTAACGTTAGTTAATTTTTCAGCACTGTATTTTTTGGTATTAAATTTATATTCATTGACAAAGAATATTGGATAGGTCTTGACTTTCCTTTTTGGTCCCATGTCTAAATGTTTCAATCTTTCATCTACAATACAGTTTGTTATATCAAAAACGTAATCAGAAAATCAAGTATTGAATTCGTTGCCGATATCACCATTTCAATTTTGTGATTCGTAAAAACTGCAATTATAGAACAAATGTTGCATTATGAGTAAAGTACACGTGTGCATATTTGTACATACATACGTATAAATGATATAAATGTATTACGGTGAACATAAGTATATTATCTAACAAACGGTGCAACTTCACAGTAGTTGAAAAGAATATAAGTGTGTGCTACATTATAATATCTATCATCCAACCATACTTCAACACATTTATCAATAGGCCAACCATGTTTTTAAAAAATAGATAAATTCGTTTGACAATTGTCTTAGTCAATGCCTTCATCATTACCAGTAGGCCAACCATGTTTTCTACTCCTTCGTACAACAGTGTTTTTAATTCTTCAATCAAAGGTTGTAAATAAACAACGATTCCTTGTATCGGATCATCGGGACTAGGGATGACAACTGTGAGAAACAAACAAGAATTTTTCATACACATTCACAGAGGTAAAGTATAAGGTGTGACAATTATAGGCCGAGACGAATATTTAAAACCAAATTGAGAAAGTGGTGAAAATCCATCCATACATAAACCAAGTCTAACATTACGAATCTCGGATGCAAAATTAGGATATTTCTGATCAAAATGCTTCCATGCTTCTCCAGTAGTTGGGTGTGTTAATGTACCTGCTTCCCTTGTTCTCACACTGTGATACCTCATATGTTGCGCGGTCAGAGAAGATGCATATAACCTTTGAAGTCTAGGAGTAATAGGTAAATAATGCATGCGTTTATATAAGACTTCTTATTTCTTTCTTTTTTTCTTGGTTTATTCCTTTCCTGATTACATGTTTTACAATTTCTAAGTTGATATCTTCCTTCCAAAATAGCATGCAACAGTTTAGACATGTATATATTTTTTAATACAGTAAACCAAAAGCCGACATTAGTTTTTTTTTACTTCATAATGATTTTCGTAAATTAAATTATTCGGAGGCATATGCTGCTTTATAGCTTGTACAACAGCTGTAAGTCCAACTTCTGTGAGGTTATATTTAGATTTTATTGCAATGTATTCAGCACTTACTTATACTTAAGTTCAGCTTGTACAACCTTCCCAAAGGGGTTTCTTTGCGGCATCTGATAAATCATATATCTTTTTGGCCCCGATATTTGTTTCTTCTTCAGCTTTACCATCGTCATTGGTAAATTGAGAAACAGGGAACACTGAACGTGCAACATCTTTAACCATATGTTCTACAAGATTCGTCATAGCAATTTCATTACTCGCCACCTTCTCAACTTGTACAGAAGTAGATGATGACGGTTCTCCATATTGAACTAAACCAAATAGTTCGGCACAAAACCATACTGACGTAAATGAACTATAACCATTTCTATATCAAATGCTTTAACAATTTTCATCTGCTACATGGACAATGGATTTCTTTGTTGTTTTCATTATTTCTTAAAGCGAAATCAATGAACACGCGAACAACATTATTGAAATGTTCACTTACTGAGCCTTAAATCTCCCTTCATTGTTTGCACATCCAGCTCCGATCACTAAAACAATTATCCATTTACCCTAAGTAGATAATTAAAAAGTATGATATAAATTTGCTCTGACATTTTATTAAAACAATTTTATTGGTGAATGTTATATTATTTGATCATTGAGACTTTGCTTTTGGATCATCCTACCTCCCATTACAAATATAATAACGTAATTAAATCGCGTAAATATTTTCAATTTAAATGTTCAACAAAATTTCGAAAGCACTTCGCTTTGGTTCCCTGAATAGTACACGATTGTGTGTATGTAGGGAACATAAAGGAAGCACTTTCGAAATTTTGAGAACCATTCTAAATGAAATGTTTATGAGATTTAATTATGTTATGGAACCAAAAAAACACTTCATAGTGTATATTAAATATTTTATACTTATGAATTTTTTTTGCGTTCGATCTATACGAAATCATGGAAATTTTCATGTTAAAAATTATATCTTTTTCTGCAATTTCCAATAATTTAATAACATGGATTTGTATATTAAAAATCAACTTATATGATTGTTGCTCTTATTATCAATTGTATGGATGAAGTAGTAAATTTTAACCTAAATAAGCCTTGAACGGCTTAATTCATTTCTAACCGTATATATACGGAGTTTATCAAATAGATGCACATTTTTAAAACTCTATCAAACTAACCATACGTTATAAAATTAATTATTGTTTTTGATAATTTCTAGAAAACATAAACTAAATTATGTTCACTCACATTAAACACCCCAAACAAGGCTAAAATCTTTTAAATATTCAACTTATATGTATATTATTCTAATGTCATACAAATTATATAAACTTGCAATACATAGGTTAACAACAAGAATTAGACCTCAATAAACTACACTATACATACAATAAGGCAATACAAACATGTAAATTAAAAATCTAACACTAAATTAACAAATGTAAGTAAAAAGAGGATTAGGGTTTATACCTTTCTTAGAGAAAATTAGGAGGTTAGAGAGAAAGAGAGGGAGGACTTCCAGATGTTGGAGAGGCTAGAGAAGGACGGAGTGGCAATGGGTGGCGGTTTAAGAGGAGGAAGGGTTTTAGGTCAAAAACTCGACCGAAACCCGAACGGGGAAGAAGAAACATGTTCTGTTATTTTGCTCACGATGTAGCAAAGGCTACTAATGGCCCCTAACAGGTTAACACCAATGACCTTTAATAGAAATAATTTTTAATTTGTAAGAAAAATCCAGAAAATACATATCGTTGGAAGTCATTGCCCTAGTATCATTTGCAACTGTTGGAAGCTTATGTTGGTAGATAATGTTAATTTAGTAGTGATAACATACTACATGGAAAATAGGCTACATTACGGTAATTGAACCAAGGACCACTTGCATCATGTCTAAGTGTATTAACCAATCTGGACAAGGTGCTTGTTAGGATAAATTATTTATAGATGATGGCATCGTAGATGATGTCATAAAGGCATTTTATCCCAAAAATAAATAAATAAATTTGTTGCATATTCTTACTTAAATGGATAAATAAATGTATGCATCTGATTCCTTGTCTTCTAGTATTGAGGAACTCTCAATTATGTTAAAAATTGATTTTCTTTGTTTTTTAATGAAAATCTAATTTTCTTATTTTTGTAAATAAATTTCAGAAAAAAATCACTATTATTATTGACACAAAAGACAATTATTTATGCTTAATAAACTTATATTTAAGATTAACTAAATATTCCAATTCAAAGTGATAAAATTACGGATCTCTATATACTCTCACCTTAATAAAATTTTATTCCAAAAATTCCTTTCGTAATGCAAACCTCGAAAGAGCTTACCTAAAATTTTAACTTTAACTTAATTATGTATGATATACATAGATCATCTATAGGAATTATCTGATTCTATCTTGAACTCGAATTCACAAATTTACTTATGGAGCTAGATTAATCCCTTAATCTTCTAGAGTAGACTCTAATCAGGCTAATTGATAAACTATAATTGAAAACTGAAGTACCAAATCATAAATCCACATCAATGTTTGCCGCCAAGAATCGAGTGGTAAGTAATTTTCCGGATTGATGCAAATACCTAAAAGTTTTGCACTCGAATCTTAGTTTAGAAACATACGATGAAACGATCTACGTACATAAAATGTACTTGGTACCAAGTTATTTTTCAAGTTAATTTATGAAATATTTATAAAAATATTGTCCTTCATTCCCTCATTTTATAAAATGCTTCTTTATATATAATCTCAATTTAAAAAAATTATTCACTTATGAATTTTCGATCTTTCTTTTAAAATAACCATTAAAAAGATGAATTAGCTTTTAATTAAAATATTTTTTTTATTATAATGTACTCCTCTTTTACCTACACAAACACATGATAAAATTAATCAATAACTAATTGATCTACTGACTAAAGATTCACATTTTCTTTTTAACTCTAGAAAATTTATATAGATTAACTCAATATTGGTACCAAGGAAATAGGTACTTCCATTAGTACCGTATATTCTCTTAACAAGAAGGGAAATGTACCAAATCAATTTTTAATGTTTGGATATTTAATTAGTATTAAATATTAAAATATTAATTTAAAAAACAAAATAACTTGAATCCAAATTTAATGGATTATTTGACCAATTTGAATAGTGTGATAGCAGTTTCAATTCTAAAATAATTGTGAAATAGAATGGTAATTAGGTATTGTATTAGCCCAGAATTAAACGACTAATATCATTTAATAATAAGTCATTTTATTTGACGTGTAAATTTATCAATTTTGTAAAATGTCTTGTAGTTTGACAAAACCAATTTCGTCGAATCTGAAATTGTAAACTATTGTTGGATGTTAAGTTTTCTGACGATTAGACTTATTGTGTGATGGTGCGTGCTAGAAACGTGTGGTCTTTAACAAATTGAAATTATAATGCTATAATTTGACTTTTATAGTGAAATAGCAGTGTTCTTGTGATTTTCCAAAATCAATTAATAATGTATATTTTTTTATTTTGGATTTGTGTATTTGTTTTTATTGTAACAACATTTTATTTTGATTATTTGGAGTTCATTCGTTAATAAAATTATGTGCTAATAAGTAAAATTAAATTTAACACATCACAGCTCACCACATGAAATTTGACTACTTATGTGTCCTCTCACTCATTTACCTTGTATCATCATCTTCTCTCTGATACAATTTTCTTTCCATTCAAAATTGAAACCAACGAAGGAAACTAATTGGAAAGTAAAGAAAAAAATCCTCTTACTCTGAAATTCACAACAATTCAAAGAAAAGTTGTAAAATTTTAAAGTTTGAATCTTTAAACTCCTACTGTTATGATCTTCATGAAGATGGAAATTTAAGTGATGCGACCTTATCTTGTGTGCTACATATTTTTACAATCAATGATGCTAGAATTGGGTTTGCGATTTGAAGAGTATTAGATGGAATTAGATGAATTGAAGGGCAGAGCAGTTATTAGTTAAGAAAGATGTACCCATAGTGTTTTTGTAGTGGAATTGTGTGCTCGTTTATATTTCACGACATTTTCATGCTGAAGCAGGTCGTCAAGGTTGCGATTCAAGGGAATCATCTATGCTCGACGTTGTAGTGTTTATGGCAGGATAGATTCAATGAAAAGAAGAGTAGTAGTGGTCTCATGAAATTTCATGTAGGGATGGAGGAGAATTTGGTGAATTATTGATTGGTCATATAAATATTGAGAAGTTGAGAGCGGGAGTTTCAAAGGGGAGGAAGATATATAGCTAGTGTATCATGGGTGTAAGTGGGTAATTTGTAATGTAGTTAGTGTTATTTAATTACAATACTAAATCGATGACTTCTAAATTTGATAATTTATCCATTTTAGGTCCAAGTCCAATGCGATTTAGTCATATCAACGATACTTATGTTTTGAAATTGGATTGGCAAGTATTGGAACTTGCCGGAATTAATTAGAATTTGGGACGTTATTTGAAATTGATCGAAATCAGAATGTGAAAGATACAACTAAAACAAATGTGAGTAAAACTCACATTTTTGACTTATATAAGTAGAACAAATTATTATATCTACTTGATTATGTAAATTTTTAGTTGATTATTATGCTTGATGTAATCAAGTTATTAATTGCATGTCTAGACTATTAAATTGGTTGATTGTTGAATAAAATATAGAATCACGATATAGATTCTTGAAATGCTATTAGTTTGTTTGAATCTGAATTAAGATCATGATATAGCATCTAGAATTTCTATAAGAAATTGTTCAAGTTTATATGTGTCCAAATTTATTTCGAATGTTGATCACGTGCGACTTGATGGATAATGAGGTTTTATTTAGGTTGTTTGTTATAATATAATTGAACGAAACATATGCTAGTGTCACTATTTTAACCAACCAAACACCATTTAATGAACTGGAAAATTTTATTCGTAATAACATACGTTGTAGATAAATCTCCTTATGTTATCATATTAACTTGGATATTTCGCAATGAATAGTGATGAAGGGTGTAACACCCCATAATTTTAAATATTAAAGTTAACAAATTAAAGAATACTTAATTTCAAATATGGGAATTAAGGCAAACGGGTTGCGACATTGCGTTCGTCTCGGAATTTTGCTTGAGACAGAGTCCGAGTTTGTGTGAATTGGACTTCGTATGGAGAAGTTATGGCCTTCTGAAGTTTCAGAAATTAATTAAATTAAAAACATCTTCAGGTTCAAAATAAAAAAAATAAAACAGGGACCAGGTCGACCCTAATGTCAACCTACCCCTATACAGGTCGACCTTAGTGTCGACCTGGGGGTCAACCTGCCACCCTCCCCCCCCCCCCCCCCCCGAGAAAATCTGAAAGATGACGATTTTGTGACTCAGTGTTGAGTCATTAGGGCTGAGGTGTCATTCTATCTTGACTGGATGGTCTTGATTGATTCTAGGTTAATCTGACGGCTCTTAATTAACAAATCTTCTATAAAAACACCCTAAAACCCCTAACCCTAATCACACAAATTCATAACAAGAGCCTCCATGCCGTCAATAGAGGACCTAGAGTAGCCGCCATACACTTTCAACCCTAAAGCAAGATAGAGGCTTGAATCAAAATCGAATCAAATCTAAATAACAACTAAGTCTACATCAAAGGCGAGCAATTCAATTTCAGAATACATATCCCAGAAAGACAAGACTATTCTTTTTAATTGTGAGTATGGTAGCTTTCACAAAATAATTCGTTAATTTAATTATGATAAGATATAATTGGGATCATAAGAATATGATTTTGAATCATGTGATGTAAATTATATGTATGTTTGTGGTGTTGAATCATATGCTAGTTCTTATGTGAATTTTATGCAATTTGGATCATACGTTAGTTCTTATGTGAATCTTATGCAAGTTGAACCATATATCTTATGCAAGTTGAATCATATATCTTATGCAAGTTGAATCATCTATCCTATGTAAGTTTGTGATGATTGGATCATATATACATGTATGAATCTTATGCAAGTTTGGGTTGTTGAAATATATGTGAAACATGTATATGCATATGCTAGTTTATGTGATATTAATCTACATGTTTAGATCTATATGCAAGATTACACCTTTATGTTTAGATCTATATGAAAGATTACACCTTTATGTTTAGATCTATATGCAAGATTACATCTTTACAATTAGATCTATATGCAAGTTTACATCTTTATGTTTAGGTCTATATGAAAGATTACACCTCTATGTTTAGATCCATATGCAAGTCCACACCTTTATGTTTGGATCTATAGCAGTACATAAGTTATGCAAGTTTATGCCCATCACCTATGCTAGTTTTGTATCATATGCTAGTTTGAATAAAATTCATATGCAAGTTATTTGCTATGAAATCTTATGTCATGATCCTTAGATCTATTTTTTGTGCTATGTGATGTTATTTTTCTTTTTATGAGTTAGACTATTTGCGAGTCTAACATATGTCATATGAAAACATACGAATAGCGTGGGGATGATGGGATAATATTGAATATACATAAAATTGTGAATTAGCAATAAAATGGCCTTAAAAGTCATATAATTAATTTGAGATATTAATTGGCATAATTGGTATTTATGGACATAATTTTAAGAGACAATTATGGACATAAATAAATTTGGAATTTATTGACAAATTTGAATAGGGATATTAATCCAATATGGGGTTAAATAAAGATGTGTAATAATAAACCGCCTAAGACATGAGGTTAGACTCTTTTGTGGTGTAAGACTGCCCGGACCCGCCCGGCAAATCCAGCAGCCACAAATGTCAATCTAATGTGAGAGGTCAAAGGCACGAATTAAATGCGTAACAATTGTAAAGACACGAGGTTAGGCTCGTTTGCGGTATAAGACTGCCCGGACCCGCCCGGCAAATCCAGCAACCGCAAATGTCAGTCTAATGTGGGAGGTCTTTACAAGGTTACGGTTCTAATAAATTAAGTAACACTTAACCAGATAAACATGTGGTAGGACATGGGGGGTTAAGTGGGTGCCTTGGGTGGCATGTGAAATACGATTAGGTGCCTTAATAATTAATTAATGCTGATTAAAGACAAATATGAATGACAAACAGAAGTTTGGTTGAGTGAGTGATTCTCTGGGTAACAATCTGATGTTGATTTCGGTCTTCGGGGTTGGTACTTAGGGAGTTATTCTCTTAACCAATGTATCTGTGAACTAAGATGTACCTAATCTTAAACTAAGTAAAACATGGTAAATGGATAGGGTTAAGACCAGCTTAACCAATAATATACAAGTGGGTAGGGTTAAGACCAGCTTAATCAATAATTTGATAAGCGGGTAGGGTTAAGACCAGCTTAACCAATAATATATAAGTGGGTAGGGTTAAGACCAGCTTAACCAATAATTTGATAAGTGGGAAGGGTTAAGACCAGCTTAACCAATAATATATATATATATATATATTAATCTGATAAGTGGATAGGGTTAAGACAAACTTAACCAATAATAATATATTGATCGGATAAGTGGATGGGGTTAAGACCAACTTAACCAATAAGATATAAGTGGATAGGGTTAAGACTAGCTTAACCAATAATATATTGATCTGATAAGCGGGTAGGGTTAAGACAAGCTTAACTAATAACACATATTGAATTGTTAAGTGGATAACATGTGGGACATGTGGGATATAATTATAAACACTTAACCAAGATGAAAACATGTAAGAAGACATGACTAAGAAGGGGTTAAGTAGGGAATCTTAGTGGGGACCAAGCATAGGTGGAAAGCTTGTATGGGGACACTTTTCAAATCAGTAACCCATTTAGTATCTTTGTGAGCTCAACCCAAGTCGAGGACGGGACACGCTTACTGGGTTTGATTGTAAGAGGTCAAAACGGGTTAGCGGTGGCAACGCGAGTGCAACGGGGTCATGTGCGTGTGTGGGCCCGGGCTGGTAGGTAAGACGTTGTTGCATCGTGTAGATATAAGCCGTGCATCTTTAGTGGTATCGGGTTGCCACTTTGGGGAGTGATACACCCCCACTGTGGGACCAGCACGGGTATCTACGAGTTAGGGAGCCGATCGAATGGGGAAGGTAGTGGGTACGACTAGCGGAGATAGGAGCAGACGGCACCTATGAAGACAGCTAGGAATATAACTACCATATTATGAAAAAACATTGTAATTAGAATGGGGAGGGTAGGGGTACGACTAGCGGAGATAGGGGTAGACAACACCTATGAAGACAGCTAGGAGTACACGAAACTACCATTATCATTATTAAGTTCTGTAGACGGGATCAACTTTTAGGGTGACTAGTGGTGGTGTAGTATAGTAATTATCCTATAGTGATTAGGAACGAGATTAATGCTAGAATATTCCTCTTAACTGCTTTGTCATGCCCACTTGTTTCATGATCATACCTTATCTTACCAGTTTATGCCTTATCGTAGTTACTTTAATAATTATATTGTTAAAGTTATTATGCTCGACAGACTTTATGTCCGACCCCCCTTGTTTTCGCCTCCTTTCTTCCTTCCCCCCTCCCCCCAAGGTTCTCAGGGTGGGACTACTACTAGCAGAACTTGATCTTGGATCTCTTTCTCTCTTTTGGAAGTGCTTGGATTGCTAAAAGTAAAGTTCAGCTCATTTTTTATGGCTACTTGCGTTTGGGATTATGCTTTTTATTTGATGTACTCTGAAACAATTTATCAAGATGGATATTAAGTGTACTTGGTTTATGAAGTTGTTGTAATCAAACTATTTCTCCACTGCAATAAAAATTGTTTTGAAATTTTCAATACCATTATTTATATTTGTCATGTTATATTCTGTTCTATGCACTAAATATGCTCAATGGAAGTTAATGCATTCCCTTTGTGAGTTACATTAATGGACGTGGGGTGTTACACGTGGTATCAGAGCTGAACGTTACCAGACCAGATATGAATTCTAAAAAACTATTTTTCAAAAAGCTTTTTTTTAAAGGAATACTTTCAAAAATATGTTTTAAGGAAAGTATTTTCAAGAGAAAAGTTTATTTTGAAAAACATAACCCCCAAGAGCCATATATCTTTCCTTCGATTCTCCGTTTTGAATCTTTTCCTCTTTCCTTTTTTTTGAATTTCTTCCTCCACGTATAGACATTTTTTCTAAGATGAGTAAGAACTTTCGTACGATGGGCGGAAAACCACTTCATGGGACTGGGACGTCTATCAAAGCTAGAAGGAAGTGGTTGTCGGTACCTTTAAGGTAGACGGTGGGAGGAAGGTTCAATTAGTTGCTTAGTTAATGAAGAACGAAGCCTCATCTAGTAGGAGGTCACGAACAGAGAATGTGTAGGAGAGACATGGAAAGGACACACGATAAAGTAGATCCAAAGAAAGGCGAAAAGGGTAACGAGGGGCCAAGAGAAAAGGAAGGGCCACACTTGTGAAATACTTGACTACTTAAATAAAGACGTTAGAAAGAAAGAGAAAACTAGTTGTTATTGTTACGAAGAAACATGACATCTTATTAGGATCGTCCAAAGAAGCAAAGGGCAAAAGGAAAAAGTACGGGATCTTCTGGAGGGCAGACGCGTTCCCTCACGGCTGGCATACCTGATAGAGGTAGAAATATCTTGGTTGGAAGTTTGGTTTTTTCTTTTTTCTTTTTGATTATCCTGTTCGAACTTTGTTTGAATTCTGACGCTTCACACTCGTTTATATCTACTTCATTAGTTGAAACACTGCACCTAAATACTAGTCTAGTTACAGATCCCATAGTAGTCTCAAATCCTATTGATGGTTCGGCTCATCTTTCAATGATTTTTCGGGATTTGAGAATGTAGACTACTCAACGTTGAGATAGTTAAAGAGATTTTAACTAATAAATTCAGTTAGAGAGACAAGCAAACTACTATTGTATTAATAAAATAAGTCTTAAGCATATTCTCCTAAGCATAAATTCTGTATAAATAAGAAAACTTTGTACAGTTTTAAGATACACAAACAGCCTGCAACCATGTTCCCTTTGCCTTCTCCAGTTGACTCTTTTGTAGTAGACTGGCAACTAGATTAATTCAACCTTGATGAGTTATTATCCCCTTATAGCTCCTACCGACATTTACTCCAAAGGTGCACTGTACACATGTCCAGTTAGCATGGAACGGGTCGTCAGAAGGAAAGGAAAGAAGGAAATGAACTAACAAGGAACCTGTAAAATGTCTCACAGCGCATAGGATAAAATATAATAATAACATACTTGACATAAAACAGGTGAGACAGTGCATAAGGTGAAACAACTAACATAGCAGCGGAAAATGTAAGTACAACTTATAATCCAAAGTTAAACATTATTACAACATATCAAACTGTCTCAAAGCAAAACAAGATAAAGAAGGTACACTACTATTGCCCAAGTAGTGACCACCAACGACACAGGGAGAATATATGTAGATATCATACGTGGAAGCCTCCTGCTCGCCTCCGAATCAGCCACTCGCGCATCACCAGCTAACATGTCTCTAGTCTGCTCTTGTGAGCACCCAGAGTAATAAGAGGAGAAATAAAACTCTGGGTCAGACATAAAGCCTGGTATGAGCGATAAGCAACAAAACAGAACAATAACAGGTATAATCCAATCATACCTGAACCTGGACCTGCAACCAAAGAGTTAGCACTACATACCGTACAATACTCTAAGGTGCCACTAACATACTGTGTAAGAGATACGGGGGTGGGGGTGTGCATGTCATAGTGATGTCAAACAATCAAGCATAGCAATCATCCTCACATCCCTCACTCAGTGCGTAAAGCATACGATATCCACTACTTTGGTCACCTAATACTTTGGGTCATGACGGAATCCAATCCCGTGTAACTATCACTACAAGCCCACCATCCATCTCTCAGTGGTGAACCAAAGTTATGAATACCGACAACCCCTTTGCACACGTCCCGCAGCAAAGCCCAATCACGAAGTGAACTCATTGGTTCCCATCTGGATCCTGAGCTCTAACTTCCATTTGGACTACCTTTGCATCTTGGGTCTTTGGTCAATACTGGATCGGTTCATATTCCTCCTTGCCATCGGTTCGGTTCGGATTGCTTCATCACCTCGATCGGATCGAGTTCCTCAAGTCCCTCCATGATGCACCGGATCGGGTCGGGTCGTGCTCCATGCTCCAACTCGTGGTATCCACCTGGTGGCAGTACGGATCATCAACAGCTCAACGGGTCGGGTCGGGGTCTCCAAGTCCATCTCCATCCATGGCTTCGGGTCGGAGCTGCTGGCGGAGTCGTGGACCATCTTCGGATCATGCTCCATGCTCCACGGTTCGGATCGTGCAAGCTAATCGGGTGCTCCAGCACGTGGCGCGGTTCGGGTTCGAGCTCCTTCCACCATCAGGTCGTGGTCTTTATAGCCGATCCGATCTTGTTCATATAATGGTGGCCTTCCTTTTTGCCACTCTCTCCTGTGTCAACCTTCGGTTCGGTTCGGTGATACTTTGCTCAGTCCGCTCCGGTCCGAGCCCATCCACCCGATCTGATCCGAAAGCCTGCACTGTTTTTCTGTAACTTTTCCAGCAAACATTTTACGCCATTCGACGACGTTTTTGACCATTCCAACTATTCTAATCAAACACAAAACATAACATACAGTCATAGCAACATGTATAATCAACCACAAACATCAAAACATCAATATGATGGGTTAAAATGGATCAAACATACCCCAAAACCCCATATTTTCCCTTAAGCATGTTTGGGTGAAACTTATGATATGATTAGCAAAACTTAACCAAATTATCCCAAATTCACATCAGAGGTCTAAAACAATATTTTAAAATTTTAGGAATTTTTCTAGATTTTTCTGAGCCATAATTTCGTTAATCTTCGCTAATTACCATATTTAGCCGTAATTAGTGAAAAACAATGCAAATCACTCACCTTAGCCACAAACAAACTTTAAATCTGAAACAATCTCTGATTTAGATCCAATCCCTATGCTAAACAGCAGCTCCAATGTTGTTTTGGTGTAGATCTCCCTTTATTTGATGTTGCTAAGCTCAATCCTTGATCAAAAGATGATTTGGAGGTGATTTAGAGGTTAGAGACCATTTCTAGGGTTTCTTGGAGATAAGTGGAGACTAGAAAACTGAAATGGAATGATTCTCTAACTCATTTCAGCCTCCCCATAACCCTAATCCCGAAATGGATTATGGGCCTATTCACTAATCACCCTATTTGGCCTGGTTAAGCAGTTTTTCACCTTCCAAACCTTATTTCAGCCATATCTCCCAAACGGTAAGTCCGTTTGGCTAATGTAACCACTCTACGGAAAGAGAAACCATCATTTGAATCCAATGGAAGTGGTTTCAGGTCAAAAATCTTTTCCAGTCAAAAGTTATGGCCAAAACAGTACCAACTAGGGGTAAAACGGACATTTAAAAATCGACAAAAATCATGAACATGGGAAATGACTCTAATGGTTGTTTCCCAAAGTTACATGACCATACGACTTCATATGAGAAAGAAATAAATATTCTACGATCCTTTGATGCGTAGAATGCGGGTTGTTACATTCTCGCCCCCTTAAGAAATTACGCCCCCGAAATTCCCTAACCAGAACACACAAAGTGTCCCGCATGCCTATCAATCATAAAACAACAATCAACATTCAAAACAAGTCTATCCTAGCATGCGGTTTACTAACAAGGGAATGAACTATCACTACCAAAATCTTACTAGGCAAAGAGTTCTGGATACTTCTTCCTTATATCCTCCTCTGTTTCCCAAGTACAGTCTTTTTTATTCTCACCCCACTGGACTTTGACTAGTTTCACCACCTTCCTTCAAAGCTGCTTCGTATTGTTCCCAACGATACGCATAGACTTGTGGTTCTCAACCGCCTCGGGTTCAACCTCGCTATCATCCAACTGATCTGGTGAAATAGCCACATTAGGGTCTTGCACAACTTCCTTAACTGGGAAACATGAAATACGTTGTGAACTCCCGCCATCTTGTCAGGTAGCAATACTTCATACGCCAAATTCCCAACTTGCTCGAGGACTGGGAATGGGCCAACAAATCTTGGTGCTAACCTACCTCTCCAACCAATCCGAATCACATTCTCTATGGAGAGATCTCGACGAACACTAAGTCGTTAACGAAGAATTCCAAATCTCTTCGTTTCTTACCGAGATAAGCCTTCTGCCTATCTTTATCCCTTCCCAGTAGTAGATCTGCTCTATGTCTCAATACATCTTGTTACCACTGGGATGTATAGTCAATTTCGAGTGATGATATGCTATAAGCATTTCACCTCTCAGTTCATCTAAGTTGGGTACAACTAGTCCCTTATTCTTTCGAAGCCACCCTTCTCGATCAAATTCTTATTTGATCATTCTCTTTCCATCGATACCCATCTCTACCCTAGAGATGGTTTCCAATAGATTAGGATCGTCCTTCTAACTGGAACCAATCCACTCAATCAAAATCGATCTAATCGTCAAGCTTACTAGTGTTTCTGAATCCAATTCACTCTTGGGCCTGAAATCATATCATGTGATATACTCTAGTTGCTTCCATCCTAGAAACAAAACCCCTAAACTGGCATGTTTCCTACTCAATGCAACTATTACCGCACCCAAATCATTTACTATGATCACTCTGCCCCATGGAGTCATGGCGACTCCACTGCACTGATCCATAGCCACTAGTCCTTTGCTATGTCCACTCTGCCCCATGAAGTCATAACAACTCCACTGCACTGGCTCATAGCCTTACTAATCCTTTACTATGTCCATTTTGCCCCTCGAGTCATGACGACTCTACTGCACTGGCTCATAGTCCTACTACAACCACTTTGTTCCCCATCGCTGGAACCCTACAGGTGATAGTCTACTCAAGGGAAGAAAAATAGGAACAACATAACAACCATAACATCCATCAAACAAGTCCTACCTATCACCTGCTAAATTCATAAACACATCGACACCTACATGATTGGTCTAACCAATCCCAATATGTTGATTCTAGTATGTCTGGTCCAACCAACATCAATAACTAATGGAAGCCTAGCCTCCATACATACACCGATGCCTACTTGACTGGTCCAACCAATCCCAGGCAAATGGAAGCCCCGCCTCCCTACGGACTACCGTACGTCCAACGTACGTTTATCCTCCAAGGATAATTAAACTGATGGAAGCCTAGCCTCCAATCGGACTACCGTACGTCCAACGCACGTTTATCCTCCAAGGATAACTAGATCACGTCCAACGGATCCAAGGTAACGGGCGTCCCCTGATACCCCTGCTTTTAGTCCCCCTAAAATACTTGAGTCCAACCCAAGTCTATCCATTATCTTGCTGCCCTCTCGAGTCCAACTCGAGCTGAATCCAATTCCTTGCAGCCTTCTCGAGTCCAACTCGAGTCAATCTATAACTCAAACCCAGTCTTGAGTATCCATTAGTGACAAACTCTAGTCCAACGTGAGTCGTCTCCCTATTCGTTGCATCTCCAAGATCAACGAACACCCATTTTCTTTTACGAGTTCAAGTCCAACTTGAATCACCATAATCTTCGTTGTATCCTCCATGATCAACGAACACATCCTATTTCCTCAAAGTTCTACTATCCAATAGAGAACATCAACATAGGGTCCTAAACAATCCATTACTTTGCATCTTTCTCGAGTCCCACTCGAGCAATCTCATAACCCTATCGAGTCTAACTCTGGGCAGTCTATACCATTGAACAGTCTCATCATGTTCCGTCTGCCCATCACTCCTCGAGTAAACCAAGATATCATCCAATGAAAAATCACAACTATTTACCCCTCACGCAAACCATCCTAGTCGAAATCGACATTCCCCAAGTACAAGCCCCAAAGGCCTAAACCAATATCAGACAAGCACCCAAGGAACATCTCCTCCGAGTTCGGACAACCCACGTGAGGTGATACTAGCAAAACAATCTAGCACTAGAGTACTCATTTGCCTCCCAGAGACAACTAGAACCTATTACAACGATAACCTTTCAGCTTTCTTAACTCCAGTTACTATCACCATCACTAGGTAGGTACCTAATACCACCCTATTCCTTTGGAGTAGATCGACTCCCCAAAATAATGCTAAACCCAGTAAAGCCTAAACAAAGCAATCACAAGGAAACATACATCCATGACTCGATAAGACCACATTACAACAAATCATGTCAAAACTAGTCGAACCACCAATCGGGTTCGTCACTACTAAAGGTCTATCGACTAACTCAGGTTTGTCAAACAAAACCCGATCAAAACATCTTAAATAGAAAGCATACCTCGAATAACTACACCTTTTTCCTTCTGCGCCGCAGTTGGGGCATTCGACGAAGAAGGAACAGCGTTGATAGTATACGCTTTCACAATCTGCTTCTCCCTAGGAGGTTGTGGGCAATCATCCTTGTGATGTCCCGCCTGGCCGCAGTTAAAGCACTTCCTTTCCCCAGGCTTTTCTCGACAATCTCTGGCATAGTGGCCCTTCTTGCCACAACTAAAGCATTCGCCATCTTTCTTATTTTTCTTATTCTGACCATCCTTGGTTGTGTTCTGCTTCCTCTTGTTCTGAGAATTCTTCTTGCCTTCACCGCCTGCTTGCGGCTTTGGCTCCTCTGCAGATGCCGTAGCAACCTCAGTCTTCGACATTAGGGAAAAGGCTCTCTGATCTTAATGCCTTTCCTACAATAGACTCGAACGTCTCATCGATATGGTTTATAAGTCTTTCCCCTAAGTACCCATCCAAGCCAGTTATGAACTTCTCGTTCTTCTTTTCGACTGTACCGATAAGGGACCATCCATATTTCGATAAAGTGTCGAATTCAGCGATATACTCCGAGACTGCTCTACCATTCTGCTTAAGCTCCAAGAACTTCCTGAACAGTTCTGATTTATGAGCAGCTGGAATAAACTTATCACAAAAGCGAGTCTTAAACTGATTCCAAGTAACTTGATCTTCTGGAGTAGCTGTTCTAATGGCATTCCACCAATTCATCGCTCGCCCTTGCAACTGACGAGACGCTAGCCTTCTCTTCATCGCATCCTCAAGACCCAAGTCGTCGAAGATACGATCACAGCTATCCAACCAATCCTGAACATCTGTGGCCGACTCCGTTCCGTGGTACGGCTTCCGACCAAGGTTAGTGTAATCCTTGCACAACTTGGCGAAATTGACCCTAGGCGCCTGCACTACTGGACCACCACCATTTCCGGGATTGGGAACTGCTCCCTGAACATCTCTAAGCATGTCTCTCATGAAGTTAGTGAACATTGTTGTAGTGAGCCAGATTTCCATAACATCAGAGTTGACTATATACATCATACGTCCAACCCAAATATCACGAAAATACGAAACATTTTTTTTTAGAAGAAAGAGGTAGAAGAAGAACAGAAATAACAACACAGAATCTCACATCGCAGCGGAACAAAATATAATATATCATATCTTTGAAATACAAAAGCTCAACTGTATAACATATACTTATCAGAGTACAACACTTACAACACAACGGAACCACTATAACTAGATAACGCTGAAGCCTCCTGCTCCAAGCTCCTTTAGATATATCTGAAAAATCCTGAACTACTTGACTGCCCGTACAAATTTAGGCACCCAAGAGTTTAGGTAAAACAAAACAAATAAACTCCGGGTCAGTCATGGGACTGGTATGAGTAAACAGTTTAAAACAGTTTCAGAAAACTAAATGATATCTCATAAGACCACGCCGTATAACACGGAACGGGTTTTTCCCTTATGAGAATCCAAACACTTGATTTAACTTTCAAAATTCCTTTGAAAGGAACTATAATCTTTATATCAAAACTCTTTTGATATTATAATAATGTCTAAACCAAGTAGATAACAATCTAGTGAAACGTTTGCATCTCATGTTCCACATATATAATTACAATCATAAACCGCAAGCACGTATTGGGTAATTGATTTCCAACTATGACAAGGTATGGAACCACCTTCCGCTGGTATATCTCTAGAGGAGAATACACCGAGTTCAACAAGAACATCTTGCAACTCAGCCACACATGACCGACCACTCATTTCGCTTGAGTGTATCGAATGTATATCACCAACGATTGGGATCAGCAACCGTTTCCCGAATGGGACAGCATCGACAATAGATTTTTAGAAGTAAATGAAACTCTAGATTAGGTGATTATACACCCTAATAGGTGCGACCTACATAGCCATGCTGCTTGCCCGATTTCTGTCATCTACCGGTTGATGAGGCTAGAAGCTACGCTTTATCATCACACAAGATTCACTTCGAATGTCACATCATCAGATCCATCGAAAATCACTAATTGATTTCTACAACAGTACATTACGTGTTAGCTAAAAGAAGTTTCCTTATCCGCTTCCACTCTTGGTACGGTTGAAGAAATCAATGTACGTGACCTTTCTGGAAATACTCTGTCAGACATCCATCCATACAGGTCACCCAGGAACAGGATGAGCCGAAGGTACTATTTCTATTAATAGAAAAAGTCCTTGCACTCTACTCCATCTTCGATTATCTTTATATAATCTGATTCGCACGCTACTGCCCATACGGAGTGGTTCTTCGGATAATAATCCAACCGGTCTCTCCATATTGACAACGATGGTCAAAACTTTGATAGTCTGTGATTTAACTATCGAATAAAAACAAGTGTTTCGATAGTCGATGATTTAACTATCGAATAAAACAAGTGTTCATCCAAACATCCAACAATCACTGAGCCTTTAATTAATATCCATTAATTAAATCTCTTCTCTATTTCTTATCAATATTTGTTAACCAAATATTTTCAATAACCATATTGGCCTTTTACGTTATTTGGAAAACATTTCCGAATATCGCCTTCCTTTATTTTCTAAACTTTAGAAAATATATGCTAGTTGTAATTGGAAAATATTCCAATTAGTTATCTCTTTTCCAATCTCGTTTATTTCTATACTTACACTTATTTGGGTCAAAACAGATGTTGTGTAAAACATCGTTACGACAACCCAAATACTGTATTCAACTAACTTTTATTCCACATTGATCTTCGAGCCTGAAATCTTGCTACTTATCGGTATATCATGAAATCAACCAAGTTGGGGTATAATTACCTCTCAGACCTTGACTGAATAACATTTAACGTCAAAACAGACAAGACTACTTACTCGAATAATCAATACCATACAACTGATTATTCACCTTTAAACACATATACACTCTCTCTTTTTATTCCTACTATTTTTTATTCTAGAATTCCTTTTTGATTATACTATTCTATTTCTAAGTTCGTTTCCTTATCGACTTCTACATATATCGATACGTTGATTTCTAATTATCAAATTATCTTAAAAATATTCTAACTCCTTAAATTCCCGGAAAAATTCGCCATAACCTCCTTTGTACTGGGAGCATCAGGAAATTTCAAATAGCTTTCCCGGTCCTTCTCATCTCAAAAAGAAAAAGAAAAGGCTAAGCGGCTTGCCGATCCGGCGCATGAAATCTCATATATGAATTAAATACGTACCTTTTTGTCGGGCATTCTATTTATTTCACTTATATACTTTATTCCATACCTGTCTCCTGTATGTCTATACCTGTCCAATCTATTTTAACTATACCAATCGTTTTAACTAAATTTGTTAATTAAATCCGTTAATTAACTTCTTAGTCTAATCCACTTCTATTTATCCAAATCTATTTATTATAAATCCCATTTGAATTTCCATATTCAAATTCCATTTGAAATATTATGTTCAAATTCTATAGTAAAACTCCATTTGAATTCTATTATTCAAATTCTATTTCAATTCCTTATATTCAAAGTCCATTTAAATTCTCTGCATTATTTATAAACAACGTTTATAACTTCAATTCAAATCCCACCTTTCCATTTATAAACAATGTTTATAAATTCAATTCAAATCCAATATTTTCATTTATAAACAAAGTTTATAAATTCGATTTAAAACCCACCTTTCATTTATAAACAAAGTTTATAAATTCGATTTAAAACCCACCTTTCATTTATAAACAACGTTTATAAATTCAATTCAAATCCCATATTTTCTTTTATAAACAAAGTTTATAAATTCAATATTCGTTCATATATATTCAAAACAAGTTAATGTTTTCTATAGTTCATTTAAAATTCAAATTCTATTTCTAAAAAATAGAATTCCCCTTTTAAATTTCAAATACCCTTTTCGATATTTTTATAAATCAATATTCAAGCCCAGGGATATTTTAAACAATCAAATCAGCCAATTTTCAAATCATTTGATTTTTAACACATCATATATGAATATATATGAAATCAAACAAACAACAACAGATAATATATTTTTGAGGAATCCAGATGGATTCCTCCAACCTGTTTTTCCTGCATCCACAGACGTTAGTCAACATAGTAATACCCATCCTGCTTCGAGGCAGGATATCGCGGTATAGAAGGTCATCCACTAATCATAGCGTGGGGCGTATAGGGTAATCATCCGCTATGAAACTGCGGGCATCCGCTAATGAAACTGCGGGAATCCAACCAATCATCAACCCAATATATATATATATATATATATAATAGTCAACCAATCCTAAATAACTTTATATATTTTAAAATAATCAGACAACATTCAAACAAGCACAGACAATTATTTTTAACTATATAAAAATAAATTTCTAAATAAAAGGAGAGATTTACTAACCGTGGTTATTTTTGATCCCTTCCGATTCCAATTTCATTTCCAGCTTATGTAATTAGCGGCTATGCATTGTTCGACAGGCTTCATTCGAAAAAATATCCTTAATACACTTGTAATCCTTCTTCCCAAAGAACTAACCCGACTACACTACTTCGTATGCTGCCTTAGTAGACTTGCTCCACAATCACTCAAACAAATCAAACTTTCTGAACCACTTGCATCTTCCTCAACCTCGAGCAAAACCCGTACTCCACTTGCCTCCACTTTAACCACTTATTTAGATCCTTGAGGCATCGCTATCCCCAGAAAAACACAGCAATCACTCAACTCACCATTCATCACATCCGTCCACTTCTCCTTCACGCAGCTTTAATTACCCAAGTATTTCGAGACTGAATCTTCCTCACTGCCAGCAGTAACGTTGGGACAGAACAGCCACCGAAGCCTTCAAAAATCCAATGCTAACTACTAAACGAACCTGCGAACTCCATCACCATCTACAGTTCGAGTTCGCTCCCTCCAGAACAACGTCGAAATGAACAACGCCATCTATCCAATCATGCATCCCATTTTCATCTCACACGCCATTTCAGTTCATCACCCCTTCGTCACAGTCACACACTCCCACACAACTCAAACTCGCCCGGAGCCCAATCGAACCCTAGGTCGTCGCTACCAGGGACCCAAACTCCTGAACAAATGATCGCTTCGAAATCCCTTTGCTCGACATCACCAACAGGAACTCGCGTCGCTCACTCCTCTCGATTCCCGATACTCGATTTCCCCTCTTTTGATTGCCTATATGAATCCGATTTCAAATTGTTGCACGGATTTTCGGTTTGATCTGGAAGGAGGTTCGCCCTTGATTTTCTTTTATAAAGGAATGGGTTTTGGTTTCTTTTAGAAAGGGATTCACGGTTGAGAGGGAGGCCATGCTTGTTTAACTCTGTGGTAAGGGAAGGGGGTATGTGTTTCAATAAGGGACACTATTTTTATTTGTTTTTATTTTAATTTGAATTAACCGATGTGATTTAAATAAATTAAATTATCTTGTTTATTCAGAACTCCTATTTGAACCCAACACTGACATTCTAGCGTTATACCAGTGCTCTAAACACACTGGGAACTGTTTCGAAGTCCAGTTCGATCATATGTGAAAGATATTAATTTTAATCGATATAAATTAAATTCAAAACGATATATTCTTCGATAATAAATTTATATTATTATCGTATTTATTTAAGTAGAATTCATACTAATCCCCTGAACTGTTTTTAACTCAGTTTTAAACTTTGAATTGAATCATTTCTCGCATTACGATTATTCACTATATTTGAAATAAATCGTATTTCGATTATTTAATCGATAAATGAATATAAAATTTCATTTATATTCTAAAATCAATATTTAAACGATATTAAATATTTAAAATTTACCCATAAGAATCCGGGTCATTACATTCTTCCCCACTTAAAATAATTTCGTCCTCGAAATTGCTAAGGTAGGAAAAAGTGCTACAAACCCATTTATATTTTCAAAACTTATTTATGTTGATACTCAACATTTCAAACTTCCCTATGTAACCCTCTTTCGAATAAATCCCTATTCAATAACTCCTCCCTTCGAATAACTATATTCGATAATCTCTCTTCCGAATAACTAGATTCGAAAACCTTTCTTCGAATAAACTATATTCGATTTACTCTATTCAATTTACTCTATTGGATTTAACTTTTTTCGATTAACTCCATCGAATAACTAAATTCGATAACTCCTTCGAATAACGAATATTATATAACTCACTTCGATTAAACTAATCGATAACTCTTCTCGATTAAACTATAATCGATAACTCATTTCGATTAACAATTAATCGATTACTCCTTCGATTTACTAATAATCGATAACTCCTTCGATTAACTAATAATCGATAACTCCTTCGATTAACTAATAATCGATAACTCCTTCGATTAACTAATAATCGATAACTCCTTCGATTAACTAATAATTGATAACTCCTTCGATTAACTAATAATCGATTACTCCTTCGATTAACTAATAATGGATTACTCCTTCGATTAACTAATAATTGATAACTCCTTCGATTAACTAATAATCGATTTAACTCCATTCGCTTGACTCTAGATCGCAGCGATCACAATGGTTACGCCTGATTCCCTTAGGAAACATCCGACCGCCCTATGATATCTGCAGCCCTGCAAATTACGCTAGCAGTCGTACGAAATGGCACTTATCCTAAGTAACTATGTTTGACTAACTCTATCTCAATAACTATATTCAATCACTTTAATTGAATAACTAACATTCAATTAAATCCTAATTCGATTAATTATGTTCAATTAACTTTATCTGGTTAACTCTTTATTTGAATAACAAATATTCGATAATTTCTAATTGAATAACAATATTCAATTAACTCTACAGATTAACCCTAACTGATTAACTCTAACTGGTTAATTCTTATCCTAATTGATTTATTCTAACTCTAATCGATTATTTCTAACTCTAATCGACTTCTCCTATTCGAATAACTCCTATTGGATAACGTTTATTCATTTATAAAGATTTACTTTTAGTAACGGTTCTTCACTTTATAAATGTTCTCTTTAATAACGTTACTTCACTTATACAAGTGTTGTGCACCCCTTCTATTTAAAACTATCGGTGTTAAAAACCAATATCTCTTCTCTATATAAGTTCGGACTTATATATTCCATTTATCGAATGATAAATATTTAATTTAATTTATAAACTGTTATTTATAAATTGATCGTTTCTATTTATCTATAAAAACAGATTTCCATTTTCTATTCATCTTCTAAATATTCCTTCGATTAAATTCTATTTATTTAACAAATAAATATCTCATTTATAACATTCTATTTATTTTCTATAAATAAATATTTCCATTTAATCTATTTGTAAATGTTTTACAAATATTTTCTTTTAAATTCTATTTGTAAATGTTTTTACAAATATTTCTCCTTCTATTTGTTTGCACATAACTTCCTTTGTATTTGTGTTACAAATATATTTCCTTTATATTTGTCTTACAAATATATTTTCTTTTTAACTCTTTTGGTTTTTCCTTCATTCACACCCAATTCATATTTCATTCACATTGATTTTACTCAATTTATTATTTCGATCCATTTAACTTACTTAAGTTAAATTTAATTTCAATCATTCAAATTCCCATTAACTAGTTGCTAATTAACCGTTTTGCCTATTTCACCCTTTTTATTTGAATATAACTTGTTCAATTATATGTCAACTTAATTATAAACTAATCTAATTATATTTTCAACTCGAGTTATATATTCGATTTCGAATATAAATTCTCAATTTGTTTCACTTATTCAAAAACCCAATTTCGATTCAAATTTCCCTTAACTAATTATTATCCAATTTAGTTAATTCTATTTAACCGCTTAAAAATATGATTTTTGTTTCAAAAATCATTTCACTTACTTCACTGGAGTTCATATTTACTTTGTATCTCCAGTTTGGATTTTTCTGGTGCCAATTCGGATTTTATTTCCTAAAAAACATTTTATTCATTTAATTAAACCGTTATGGTTTTATAATGGTTCTGGCGCTGCTTTTCTAAAAATTTGATTTTGACATAACTCAAAATCTATACGACGAAATCCCGATTTTTCTCTTTCATTAGAAAACTATTATTCAACCGGTCCCGACGATTCTTGTTTCAAAGAATTCCGACTTCAATTGAGTTCTGTATACTAAATTGAAGTTCGAATCGCCAATTTACGAACTGTCGCGCTATGGCGAGCTCGTTTTAATTATATTTATAAATATAAACGTTTTAACTTTGTTTATAATGAATTCAACTCCATTCTGATATATTTTTAATATATATCAAATCCATTTCATAATATTCCTGATCTATTTCACTTCGAATATTCAAATCCTATATATTTACAATATTCAAATTCCATTTGAATCTCTTTATTCAAACTCTATATTTGAATTTCCTTCTATTCAATTTCTATTTGAATTTTCTTCTATTCAAATTCTATTTGAATTCCTTTATTCAATTTCTATTTGAAATCCTTTATTCAATTTCTATTTGAAATCCTTTATTCAATTTCTATTTCAAACTTTATATTTTCTTGAATTCTAATATTCAACCTCCACTTTATATTCTCTTTGAAATTCTATTTAACCATTTTCCATTTGAATTCTAATATTCAAATCTCTATTTGACTTTTCTTTATTCAAATCCATTTGAATTCCTTTGAATTCAAATTCTGTTTCACTTCTATTTGAATTATATATATATTCAAATTCCTTTATTTTACTTCTATTTGAAATCTATATTCCAATTCCCATTTCAAAATTCCTTTGAAGTTATATAAAAATATACATATATTTATATCTATCTCAAATTCAAAACATCTGAATTTTCAAACAACTTGTTTCTTTTCAAACAAATTTCCATCCAAAAACTTTTCTAAGACAGCAATTTATCACTTAAAAACTCGAAAATGAACACTGGTGATGTTGCGACCATCATCAGAATTATTTCCAAGCTACTGAATGAGTTCAGTGCTTTATTTCTTTCAAAACCCATTTAGAAAAATATTTTCCCAACTCCCAGGATTTAAATTCTGAATTCTGGTTGGAAATCAAATTTCAATTTATCACATTTGTATATTCGATTTCATATACAAATTCCATTGGTTATATATATAACTATTTCTGTTTTATAATCTAATTCGATTATAATCCTAACAATCAACTCAACTATTTAAAACAATATCATGTCCAATCTCCTGTTCGAGTGTTTATAAATTCCTATCGACATCGTGGCGTCCCACGATTCGACCAAAATTCATAATTCACTCAACAGACTAGTCAACACAATATAAAACAGTTTTTATATCAAATAACAAATACGCTCTCTCGTATATATATATACACTCAACTCATTCTAGGATACTACTGATCCTATCTCTAATGAGCACATTCCAACAAGCCTAGGTATTCGCTCAACCTAAGCTCTGATACCAACTGTAGTGACCCAGATTTCCATAACATCAGAGTTGACTATATACATCATACGTCCAACCCAAATATCACGAAAATACGAAACATTTTTTTTAGAAGAAAGAGGTAGAAGAAGAACAGAAATAACAACACAGAATCTCACATCGCAGCGGAACAAAATATAATATACCATATCTTTGAAATACAAAAGCTCAACTGTATAACATATACTTATCAGAGTACAACGCTTACAACACAACGGAACCACTATAACTAGATAACGCTGAAGCCTCCTGCTCCAAGCTCCTTTAGATATATCTGAAAAATCCTGAACTACTTGACTGCCCGTACAAATTTAGGCACCCAAGAGTTTAGGTAAAACAAAACAAATAAACTCCGGGTCAGTCATGGGACTGGTATGAGTAAACAGTTTAAAACAGTTTCAGAAAACTAAATGATATCTCATAAGACCACGCCGTATAACACGGAATGGGTTTTTCCCTTATGAGAATCCAAACACTTGATTTAACTTTCAAAATTCCTTTGAAAGGAACTATAATCTTTATATCAAAACTCTTTTGATATTATAATAATGTCTAAACCAAGTAGATAACAATCTAGTGAAACGTTTGCATCTCATGTTCCACATATATAATTACAATCATAAACCGCAAGCACGTATTGGGTAATTGATTTCCAACTATGACAAGGTATGGAACCACCTTCCGCTGGTATATCTCTAGAGGAGAATACACCGAGTTCAACAAGAACATCTTGCAACTCAGCCACACATGACCGACCACTCATTTCGCTTGAGTGTATCGAATGTATATCACCAACGATTGGGATCAGCAACCTTTTCCCGAATGGGACAGCATCGACAATAGATTTTTAGAAGTAAATGAAACTCTAGATCAGGTGATTATACACCCTAATAGGTGCGACCTACATAGCCATGTTGCTTGCCCGATTTCTGTCATCTACCGGTTGATGAGGCTAGAAGCTACGCTTTATCATCACACAAGATTCACTTCGAATGTCACATCGTCAGATCCATCGAAAATCACTAATTGATGTCTACAACAGTACATTACGTGTTAGCTAAAAGAAGTTTCCTCATCCGCTTCCACTCTTGGTACGGTTGAAGAAATCAATGTACGTGACCTTTCTGGAAATACTCTGTCAGACATCCATCCATACAGGTCACCCAGGAACAGGATGAGCCGAAGGTACTATTTCTATTAATAGAAAAAGTCCTTGCACTCTACTCCATCTTCGATTATCTTTATATAATCTGATTCGCACGCTACTGCCAATACGGAGTGGTTCTTCGGAAAATAATCCAACCGGTCTCTCCATATTGACAACGATGGTCAAAACTTCGATTGTCTGTGATTTAACTATCGAATAAAAACAAGTGTTTCGATAGTCGATGATTTAACTATCGAATAAAACAAGTGTTCATCCAAACATCCAACAATCACTGAGCCTTTAATTAATATTCCATTAATTAAATCTCTTCTCTATTTCTTATCAATATTTGTTAACCAAATATTTTCAATAACCATATTGGCCTTTTACGTTATTTGGAAAACATTTCCGAATATCGCCTTCCTTTATTTTCTAAACTTTAGAAAATATATGCTAGTTATAATTGGAAAATATTCCAATTAGTTATCTCTTTTCCAATCTCGTTTATTTCTATACTTACACTTATTTGGGTCAAAACAGATGTTGTGTAAAACATCGTTACGACAACCCAAATATTGTATTCAACTAACTTTTATTCCACATTGATCTTCGAGCCTGAAATCTTGCTACTTATCGGTATATCATGAAATCAACCAAGTTGGGGTATAATTACCTCTCAGACCTTGATTGAATAACATTTAACGTCAAAACAGACAAGACTACTTACTCGAATAATCAATACCATACAACTGATTATTCACCTTTAAACACATATACACTTTCTCTTTCTATTCCAACTATTTTTTATTCTAGACTTCCTTTTTTAATATACTATTCTATTTCTAAGTTCGTTTCCTTATCGACTTCTATATATATCGATACGTTGATTTCTAATTATCAAATTATCTTAAAAATATTCTAACTCCTTAAATTCCCGGAAAAAATCGCCATAACCTCCTTTGTACCGGGAGCATCGGGAAATTTCAAATAGCTTTCCCGGTCCTTCTCATCTCAAAAAGAAAAAGAAAAGGCCAAGCGGCTTGCCGATCCGGCGCATAAAATCTCATATATGAATTAAATACGTAACTTTTTGTCGGGCATTCTATTTATTTCACTTCTATACTTTATTCCATACCTGTCTCCTGTATGTCTATACCTGTCCAATCTATTTTAACTATACCAATCGTTTTAACTAAATTTGTTAATTAAATCTGTTAATTAACTTCTTAGTCTAATCCACTTCTATTTATCCAAATATATTTATTATAAATCCCATTTGAATTTCTATATTCAAATTCCATTTGAAATATTATGTTCAAATTCTATAGTAAAACTCCATTTGAATTCTATTATTCAAATTCTATTTCAATTCCTTATATTCAAAGTCCATTTGAATTCTCTGCATTATTTATAAACAACGTTTATAACTTCAATTCAAATCCCACCTTTCCATTTATAAACAACGTTTATAAATTCAATTTAAATCCCTTATTTTCATTTATAAACAAAGTTTATAAATTCGATTTAAAACCCACCTTTCATTTATAAACAAAGTTTATAAATTCAATTCAAAACCCACCTTTCATTTATAAACAACGTTTATAAATTCAATTCAAATCCCATATTTTCTTTTATAAACAAAGTTTATAAATTCAATATTCGTTCATATATATTCAAAACAAGTTAATGTTTTCTATAGTTCATTTAAAATTCAAATTCTATTTATAAAAAATAGAATTCCCCTTTTAAATTTCAAATACCCTTTTCGATATTTTTATAAATCAATATTCAAGCCCAGGGATATTTTAAACAATCAAATCAGCCAATTTTCAAATCATTGGATTTTTAACACATCATATATGAATATATATGAAATCAAACAAACAACAACAGATAATATATTTTTGAGGAATCCAGATGGATTCCTCCAACCTGTTTTTCCTGCATCCACAGACGTTAGTCAACATAGTAATACCCATTCTGCTTCGAGGCAGGATATCGCCGTATAGAAGGTCATCCACTAATCATAGCGTGGGGCGTATAGGGTAATCATCCGCTATGAAACTGCGGGCATCCGCTAATGAAACTGCGGGAATCCAACCAATCATCAACCCAATATATATATATATATATATAATAGTCAACCAATCCTAAATAACTATATATATTTTAAAACAATCAGACAACATTCAAACAAGCACAGACAATTATTTTTAACTATATAAAAATAAATTTCTAAATAAAAGGTGAGATTTACTCACCGTGGTTATTTTTGATCCCTTCCGATTCCAATTTCATTTCCAGCTTATGTAATTAGCGGCTATGCATTGTTCGACAGGCTTCATTCGAAAAAATATCCTTAATACACTTGTAATCCTTCTTCCCAAAGAACTAACCCGACTACACTACTTCGTATGCTGCCTTAGTAGACTTGCTCCACAATCACTCAAACAAATCAAACTTTCTGAACCACTTGCATCTTCCTCAACCTCGAGCAAAACCCATACTCCACTTGCCCCACTTTAACCACTTATTTAGATCCTTGAGGCATCGCTATCCCCAGAAAAACACAGCAATCACTCAACTCACCATTCATCACATCCGTCCACTTCTCCTTCACGCAGCTTTAATTACCCAAGTATTTCGAGACTGAATCTTCCTCACTGCCAGCAGTAACGTTGGACAGAACAGCCACCGAAGCCTTCAAAAACCCAATGCTAACTACTAAACGAACCTGTGAACTCCATCACCATTTACAGTTCGAGTTCACTCCCTCCAGAACAACGTCGAAATGAACAACGCCATCTATCCAATCATGCATCCCATTTTCATCTCACATGCCATTTCAGTTCATCACCCCTTCGTCACAGTCACGCACTCCCACACAACTCAAACTCGCCCGGAGCCTAATCGAACCCTAGGTCGTCGCTACCAGGGACCCAAACTCCTGAACAAATGATCGCTTCGAAATTCCTTTTCTCGACATCACCAACAGGAACTCGCGTCGCTCACTCCTCTCGATTCCCGATACTCGATTTCCCCTCTTTTGATTGCCTATATGAATTCGATTTCAAATTGTTGCACGGATTTTCGGTTTGATCTGGAAGAGGTTCGGCCTTGATTTTCTTTTATAAAGGAATGGGTTTTGGTTTCTTTTAGAAAGGGATTCACGGTTGAGAGGGAGGCCATGCTTGTTTAACTCTGTGGTAAGGGAAGGGGGTATGTATTTCAATAAGGGACACTATTTTTATTTGTTTTTATTTTAATTTGAATTAACCGATGCAATTTAAATAAATTAAATTATCTTGTATATTCAAAACTCCTATTTGAACCCAACACTGACATTCTAGCGTTATACCAGTGCTCTAAACACACTGGGACCTGTTTCGAAGTCCAGTTCGATCATATGTGAAAGATATTAATTTTAATCGATATAAATTAAATTCAAAACGATATATTCTTCGATAATAAATTTATATTATTATCGTATTTATTTAAGTAGAATTCATACTAATCCCCTGAACTGTTTTTAACTCAGTTTTAAACTTTGAATTGAATCATTTCTCGCATTACGATTATTCACTATATTTGAAATAAATCGTATTTCGATTATTTAATCGATAAATGAATATAAAATTTCATTTATATTCTAAACTCAATATTTAAACGATATTAAATATTTAAAATTTACCCATAAGAATCCGGGTCATTACATTCTTCCCCACTTAAAATAATTTCGTCCTCGAAATTGCTAAGGTAGGAAAAAGTGCTACAAACCCATTTATATTTTCAAAACTTATTTATGTTGATACTCAACATTTCAAACTTCCCTATGCAACCCTCTTTCGAATAAATCCCTATTCGATAACTCCTCCCTTCGAATAACTATATTCGATAATCTCTCTTCCGAATAACTAGATTCGAAAACCTTTCTTCGAATAAACTATATTCGATTTACTCTATTCAATTTACTCTATTGGATTTAACTTTTTTCGATTAACTCCATCGAATAACTAAATTCGATAACTCCTTCGAATAACCAGTATTATATAACTCACTTCGATTAAACTAATCGATAACTCTTTTCGATTAAACTATAATCGATAACTCATTTCGATTAACAATTAATCGATTACTCCTTCGATTTACTAATAATCGATAACTCCTTCGATTAACTAATAATCGATAACTCCTTCTATTAACTAATAATCGATAACTCCTTCGATTAACTAATAATCGATAACTCCTTCGATTAACTAATAATCGATAACTCCTTCGATTAACTAATAATCGATAACTCCTTCGATTAACTAATAATCGATTTAACTCCATTCGCTTGACTCTAGATCGCAGCGATCACAATGGTTACGCCTGATTCCCTTAGGAAACATCCGACCGCCCTAGGCTATCTGCAGCCCTGCGAATTACGCTAGCAGTCGTACGAAATGGCACTTATCCTGAGTAACTATGTTTGACTAACTCTATCTCAATAACTATATTCGATCACATTAATTGAATAACTAACATTCAATTAAATCCTAATTCGATTAATTATGTTCAATTAACTTTATCTGGTTAACTCTTTATTTGAATAACAAATATTCGATAATTTCTAATTGAATAACTAATATTCAATTAACTCTACAGATTAACCCTAACTGATTAACTCTAACTGTTTAATTCTTATCCTAATTGATTTATTCTAACTCTAATCGATTATTTCTAACTCTAATCGACTTCTCCTATTCGAATAACTCCTATTGGATAACGTTTATTCATTTATAAAGATTTACTTTTAGTAACGGTTCTTCACTTTATAAATGTTCTCTTTAATAACGTTACTTCACTTATACAAGTGTTGTGCACCCCTTCTATTTAAAACTATCGGTGTTAAAAACCAATATCTCTTCTCTATATAAGTTCGGACTTATATATTCCATTTATCGAATGATAAATATTTAATTTAATTTATAAACTGTTATTTATAAATTGATCGTTTCTATTTGTCTATAAAAACAGATTTCCATTTTCTATTCATCTTCTAAATATTCCTTCGATTAAATTCTATTTATTTAACAAATAAATATCTCATTTATAACATTCTATTTATTTTCTATAAATAAATATTTCCATTTAATCTATTTGTAAATGTTTTACAAATATTTTCTTTTAAATTCTATTTGTAAATGTTTTTACAAATATTTCTCCTTCTATTTGTTTGCACATAACTTCCTCTGTATTTGTGTTACAAATATATTTCCTTTATATTTGTCTTACAAATATATTTTCTTTTTAACTCTTTTGGTTTTTCCTTCATTCACACCCAATTCATATTTCATTCACATTGATTTTACTCAATTTATTATTTCGATCCATTTAACTTACTTAAGTTAAATTTAATTTCAATCATTCAAATTCCCATTAACTAGTTGCAAATTAACCGTTTTGCCTATTTCACCCTTTTTATTTGAATATAACTTGTTCAATTATATGTCAACTTAATTATAAACTAATCTAATTATATTTTCAACTCGAGTTATATATTCGATTTCGAATATAAATTCTCAATTTGTTTCACTTATTTAAAAACCCAATTTCGATTCAAATTTCCCTTAACTAATTATTCTCCAATTTAGTTAATTCTATTTAACCACTTAAAAATATGATTTTTGTTTCAAATATCATTTCACTTACTTCACTGGAGTTCATATTTACTTTGTATCTCCAGTTTGGATTTTTCTAGTGCCAATTCGGATTTTATCTCCTAAAAATCCTTTTACTCATTTAATTAAACCGTTATGGTTTTATAATGGTTCTGGCGCTGCTTTTCTAAAAATTTGATTTTGACATAACTCAAAATCTATACGACGAAATCCAGATTTTTCTCTTTCATTAGAAAACTATTATTCAACCGGTCCCGATGATTCTTGTTTCAAAGAATTCCGACTTCAATTGAGTTCTGTATACTAAATTGAAGTTCGAATCGCCAATTTACGAACTGCCGCGCTATGGCGAGCTCATTTTAATTATATTTATAAATATAAACATTTTAACTTTGTTTATAATGAATTCAACTCCATTCTGATATATTTTTAATATATATCAAATCCATTTCATAATATTCCTGATCTATTTCACTTCGAATATTCAAATCCTATATATTTACAATATTCAAATTCCATTTGAATCTCTTTATTCAAACTCTATATTTGAATTTCCTTCTATTCAATTTCTATTTGAATTTTCTTCTATTCAAATTCTATTTGAATTCCTTTATTCAATTTCTATTTGAAATCCTTTATTCAATTTCTATTTGAAATCCTTTATTCAATTTCTATTTCAAACTTTATATTTTCTTGAATTCTAATATTCAACCTCCACTTTATATTCTCTTTGAAATTCTATTTAACCATTTTCCATTTGAATTCTAATATTCAAATCTCTATTTGACTTTTCTTTATTCAAATCCATTTGAATTCCTTTGAATTCAAATTCTGTTTCACTTCTATTTGAATTATATATATATATTCAAATTCCTTTATTTTACTTCTATTTGAAATCAATATTCCAATTCCCATTTCAAAAGTCCTTTGAAGTTATATAAATATATACATATATTTATATCTATCTCAAATTCAAAACATCTGAATTTTCAAACAACTTTTTTTTTTCAAACAAATTTCCATCCAAAAACTTTTCTAAGACAGCAATTCATCACTTAGAAACTCGAAAATGAACACTGGTGATGTTGCGACCATCATCAGAATTATTTCCAAGCTACTGAATGAGTTCAGTGCTTTATTTCTTTCAAAACCCATTTAGAAAAATATTTTCCCAACTCCCAGGATTTTAAATTCTGAATTCTAGTTGGAAATCAAATTTCGATTTATCACATTTGTATATTCGATTTCATATACAAATTCCATTGGTTATATATATAACTATTTCTGTTTTATAATCTAATTCGATTATAATCCTAACAACCAACTCAACTATTTAAAACAATATCGTGTCCAATCTCCTGTTCAAGTGTTTATAAATTCCTATCGACATCGTGGCGTCCCACGATTCGACCAAAATTCATAATTCACTCAACAGACTAGTCAACACAATATAAAACAGTTTTTATATCAAATAACAAATACGCTCTCTCGTATATATATATACACTCAACTCATTCTAGGATACTACTGATCCTATCTCTAATGAGCACATTCCAACAAGCCTAGGTATTCGCTCAACCTAAGCTCTGATACCAACTGTAGTGACCCAGATTTCCATAACATCAGAGTTGACTATATACATCATACGTCCAACCCAAATATCACGAAAATACGAAACATTTTTTTTAGAAGAACGAGGTAGAAGAAGAACAGAAATAACAACACAGAATCTCACATCGCAGTGGAACAAAATATAATATATCATATCTTTGAAATACAAAAGCTCAACTGTATAACATATACTTATCAGAGTACAACACTTACAACACAACGGAACCACTATAACTAGATAACGCTGAAGCCTCCTGCTCCAAGCTCCTTTAGATATATCTGAAAAATCCTGAACTACTTGATTGCCCGTACAAATTTAGGCACCCAAGAGTTTAGGTAAAACAAAACAAATAAATTCCGGGTCAGTCATGGGACTGGTATGAGTAAACAGTTTAAAACAGTTTCAGAAAACTAAATGATATCTCATAAGACCACGCCGTATAACACGGAACGGGTTTTTCCCTTATGAGAATCCAAACACTTGATTTAACTTTCAAAATTCCTTTGAAAGGAACTATAATCTTAATATCAAAACTCTTTTGATATTATAATAATGTCTACACCAAGTAGATAACAATCTAGTGAAACGTTTGCATCTCACGTTCCACATATATAATTACAATCATAAACCGCAAGCACGTATTGGGTAATTGATTTCCAACTATGACATGGTATGGAACCACCTTCCGCTGGTATATCTCTAGAGGAGAATACACCGAGTTCAACAAGAACATCTTGCAACTCAGCCACACATGACCGACCACTCATTTCGCTTGAGTGTATCGAATGTATATCACCAACGATTGGGATCAGCAACCGTTTCCCGAATGGGACAGCATCGACAATAGATTTTTAGAAGTAAATGAAACTCTAGATCAGGTGATTATACACCCTAATAGGTGCGACCTACATAGCCATGCTGCTTGCCCGATTTCTGTCATCTACCGGTTGATGAGGCTAGAAGCTACGCTTTATCATCACACAAGATTCACTTCGAATGTCACATCATCAGATCCATCGAAAATCACTAATTGATGTCTACAACAGTACATTACGTGTTAGCTAAAAGAAGTTTCCTTATCCGCTTCCACTCTTGGTACGGTTGAAGAAATCAATGTACGTGACCTTTCTGGAAATACTCTGTCAGACATCCATCCATACAGGTCACCTAGGAACAGGATGAGCCGAAGGTACTATTTCTATTAATAGAAAAAGTCCTTGCACTCTACTCCATCTTCGATTATCTTTATATAATCTGATTCGCACGCTACTGCCAATACGGAGTGGTTCTTCGGATAATAATCCAACCGGTCTCTCCGTATTGACAACGATGGTCAAAACTTCGATAGTCTGTGATTTAACTATCGAATAAAAACAAGTGTTTCGATAGTCGATGATTTAACTATCGAATAAAACAAGTGTTCATCCAAACATCCAACAATCACTGAGCCTTTAATTAATATTCCATTAATTAAATCTCTTCTCTATTTCTTATCAATATTTGTTAACCAAATATTTTCAATAACCATATTGGCCTTTTACGTTATTTGGAAAACATTTCCGAATATCGCCTTCCTTTATTTTCTAAACTTTAGAAAATATATGCTAGTTATAATTGGAAAATATTCCAATTAATTATCTCTTTTCCAATCTCGTTTATTTCTATACTTACACTTATTTGGGTCAAAACAGATGTTGTGTAAAACATCGTTATGACAACCCAAATACTGTATTCAACTAACTTTTATTCCACATTGATCTTCGAGCCTGAAATCTTGCTACTTATCGGCATATCATGAAATCAACCAAGTTGGGGTATAATTACCTCTCAGACCTTGACTGAATAACATTTAACGTCAAAACAGACAAGACTACTTACTCGAATAATCAATACCATACAACTGATTATTCACCTTTAAACACATATACACTTTCTCTTTCTATTCCTACTAGTTTTTATTCTAGACTTCCTTTTTGATTATACTATTCTATTTCTAAGTTTGTTTTCTTATCGACTTCTATATATATCGATACGTTGATTTCTAATTATCAAATTATCTTAAAAATATTCTAACTCCTTAAATTCCCGGAAAAATTTGCCATAACCTCCTTTGTACCGGGAGCATCGGGAAATTTCAAATAGCTTTCCCGGTCCTTCTCATCTCAAAAAGAAAAAGAAAAAGCCAAGCGGCTTGCCGATCCAGCGCATAAAATCTCATATATGAATTAAATACGTACCATTTTGTCGGGCATTCTATTTATTTCACTTCTATACTTTATTCCATACCTGTCTCCTGTATGTCTATACCTGTCCAAACTATTTTAACTATACCAATCGTTTTAACTAAATTTGTTAATTAAATCCGTTAATTAACTTCTTAGTCTAATCCACTTCTATTTATCCAAATCTATTTATTATAAATCCCATTTGAATTTCTATATTCAAATTCCATTTGAAATATTATGTTCAAATTCTATAGTAAAACTCCATTTGAATTCTATTATTCAAATTCTATTTCAATTCCTTATATTCAAAGTCCATTTGAATTCTCTGCATTATTTATAAACAAAGTTTATAACTTCAATTCAAATCCCACCTTTCCATTTATAAACAACGTTTATAAATTCAATTCAAATCCCATATTTTCATTTATAAACAAAGATTATAAATTCGATTTAAAACCCACCTTTCATTTATAAACAAAGTTTATAAATTCTATTCAAAACCCACCTTTCATTTATAAACAACGTTTATAAATTCAATTCAAATCCCATATTTTCTTTTATAAACAAAGTTTATAAATTCAATATTCGTTCATATATATTCAAAACAAGTTAATGTTTTCTATAGTTCATTTAAAATTCAAATTCTATTTATAAAAAATAGAATTCCCCTTTTAAATTTCAATTACCCTTTTCGATATTTTTATAAATCAATATTCAAGCCCAGGGATATTTTAAACAATCAAATCAACCAATTTTCAACTCATTTGATTTCTAACACATCATATATGAATATATATGAAATCAAACAAACAACAATAGATAATATATTTTTGAGGAATCCAGTTGGATTCCTCCAACCTGTTTTTCCTGCATCCACAGACGTTTGTCATCATAGTAATACCCATCCTGCTTCGAGGCAGGATATCGCGGTATAGAAGGTCATCCACTAATCATAGCGTGGGGCGTATAGGGTAATCATCCGCTATGAAACTGCGGGCATCCGCTAATGAAACTGCGGGAATCCAACCAATCATCAACCCAATATATATATATATATATAATAGTCAACCATTCCTAAATAACTATATATATTTTAAAACAATCAGACAACATTCAAACAAGCACAGACAATTATTTTTAACTATATAAAAATAAATTTCTAAATAAAAGGTGAGATTTACTCACCGTGGTTATTTTTGATCCCTTCCGATTCCAATTTCATTTCCAGCTTATGTAATTAGCGGCTATGCATTGTTCGACAGGCTTCATTCGAAAAAATATCCTTAATACACTTGTAATCCTTCTTCCCAAAGAACTAACCTGACTACACTACTTTGTATGCTGCCTTAGTAGACTTGCTCCACAATCACTCAAACAAATCAAACTTTCTGAACCACTTGCATCTTCCTCAACCTCGAGCAAAACCCATACTCCACTTGCCTCCACTTTAACCACTTATTTAGATCCTTGAGGCATCGCTATCCCCAGAAAAACACAACAATCACTCAACTCACCATTCATCACAACAGTCCACTTCTCCGTCACGCAGCTTTAATTACCCAAGTATTTCGAGACTGAATCTTCCTCACTGCCAGCAGTAACGTTGGACAGAACAGCCACCGAAGCCTTCAAAAACCCAACGCTAACTACTAAACGAACCTGCGAACTCCATCACCATCTACAGTTCGAGTTCGCTCCCTCCAGAACAACGTCGAAATGAACAACGCCATCTATCCAATCATGCATCCCATTTTCATCTCACACGCCATTTTAGTTCATCACCCCTTCGTCACAGTCACGCACTCCCACACAACTCAAACTCGCCCGGAGCCCAATCGAACCCTAGGTCGTCGCTACCAGGGACCCAAACTCCTGAACAAATGATCGCTTCGAAATCCCTTTGCTCGACATCACCAACAGGAACTCGCGTCGCTCACTCCTCCCGATTCCCGATACTCGATTTCCCCTCTTTTGATTGCCTATATGAATCCGATTTCAAATTGTTGCACGGATTTTCGGTTTGATCTGGAAGGAGGTTCGGCCTTGATTTTCTTTTATAAAGGAATGGGTTTTGGTTTCTTTTAGAAAGGGATTCACGGTTGAGAGGGTGGCCACGCTTGTTTAACTCTGTGGTAAGGGAAGGGAGTATGTGTTTCAATAAGGGACACTATTTTTATTTGTTTTTATTTTAATTTGAATTAACCGATGCGATTTAAATAAATTAAATTATCCTGTTTATTCAGAACTCCTATTTGAACCCAACACTGACATTCTAGCGTTATACCAGTGCTCTAAACACACTGGGACCTGTTTCGAAGTCCAGTTCGATCATATGTGAAAGATATTAATTTTAATCGATATAAATTAAATTCAAAACGATATATTCTTCGATAATAAATTTATATTATTATCGTATTTATTTAAGTAGAATTCATACTAATCCCCTGAACTGTTTTTAACTCAGTTTTAAACTTTGAATTGAATCATTTCTCGCATTACGATTATTCACTATATTTGAAATAAATCGTATTTCGATTATTTAATCGATAAATGAATATAAAATTTCATTTATATTCTAAACTCAATATTTAAACGATATTAAATATTTAAAATTTACCCATAAGAATCCGGGTCATTACAATTGTCCTCATGTCAGGAGCATTCCCATGGTTGGTCCCTCTACCAACACCTCTAGGATATCGGCTCATCGTTAATCTGTAAAAAGGGAAACGATTAACGATCCCATATTGGTGCTAGTGCAGTACGATTTCATTCTTATACTACCAATAGTATATATATAGCTTTTAAAAACCAAAGTTATCACAAATACGCGCTCTCGTATATGTACTATCTCTCCTTAGTGTCTTTCCCTAGGTTAACTACGCAACCTAGAGCTCTGATACCAAATGTGACGGCCCGCCCCGCACCAACCGATATTTACTCCAAAGGTGCGCTGTACACATGTCCAGTTAGCACGGAACGGTTCGTCAGAAGTAAAGGAAAGAAGGAAATGAACTAACAAGGAACCTGTAAAATGTCTCACAGCGCATAGGATAAAATATAATAATAACATACTCGACATAAAACAGGTGAGACAGTGCATAAGCTGAAACAACTAACATAGCAGCGGAAAATGTAAGTACAGCTTATAATCCAAAGTTAAACATTATTACAACATTTCAAACTGTCTCAAAGCAAAACAAGATAAAGAAGGTACACTACTAATGCCCAAGTAGTGACCACCAACGACACAGGGAGAATATATGTAGATATCATACGTGGAAGCGTCCTGCTCGCCTCCGAATCAGCTACTCGCGCATCACCAGCTAACCTGTCTCTAGTCTGCTCGTGTGAGCACCCAGAGTAATAAGAGGAGACATAAAACTCTGGGTCAGACATAAAGCCTGGTATGAGCGATAAGCAACAAAATAGAACAATAACAGGTATAATCCAATCATACCTGAACCTGGACCTACAACCAAAGAGTTAGCACTACATACCGTACAATACTCTAAGGTGCCACTATCATACTGTGTAAGAGATACGGGGGTGGGGGTGTGCATGTCATAGTGATGTCAAACAATCAAGCATAGCAATCATCCTCACATCCCTCACTCAGTGCGTAAAGCATACGATATCCACTACTTTGGTCACCTAATAATTTGGGCCATGACGGAATCCAATCACGTGTAACTATCACTACAAGCCCACCATCCATCTCTCAGTGGTGAACCAAAGTTATGAATACCGACAACCCCTTTGCATACGTCCCGTAGCAAAGCCCAATCACGAAGTGAACTCATTGGTTCCCATCTGGATCCTGAGCTCTAACTTCCATTTGCACTACCTTTGCATCTCGGGTCTTTGGTCAATACTGGATCGGTTCGGATTCCTCCTTGCCATCGGTTCGGTTTGGATTGCTACATCACCTCGGATCGGATCGAGTTCCTCAAGTCCCTCCATGATGCACCGGACCGGGTCGGATTGTGCTCCATGCTCCAACTCGTGGTATCCACCTGGTGGCAGTTCGGATCATCAACACCTCAACGGGTCGGGTCGGGGTCTCCAAGTTCATCTCCATCCATGGGTTCGGGTCGGAGCTGCTGGCGGAGTCGTGGACCATCTTCGGATCGTGCTCCATGCTCCACGGTTCGGATCGTGCAAGCGGATCAGGTGCTCTAGTACGTGGCGCGGTTCGGGTTCGGGTTCGAGCTCCTTCCACCATCAGGTCGTGGTCTCTATAGCCGATCCGATCTGGTTCATATAATGGTGGCCTTCCTTTTTGCCACTCTCTCCTGTGTCAAGCTTCGGTTCGGTTCGGTGATACTTTGCTCAGTCCGCTCCGGTCCGAGCCCATCCACCCGATCCGAAAGCCTGCACTGTTTTTCTGTAACTTTTCCAGCAAACATTTTACGCCATTCGACGACGTTTTTGACCATTCAAACTATTCTAATCAATCACAAAACATAACATACAGTCATAGCAACATGTATAATCAACCACAAACATCAATATGATAGGTTAAAATGGATCAAACATACCCCAAAACCCCATATTTTCCCTTAAGCATGTTTGGGTGAAACTTATGATATGATTAGCAAAACTTAACCAAATTATCCCAAATTCACATCAGAGGTCTAAAACAATATGTTAAAATTTTAGGAATTTTTCTAGCTTTTTCTGAGCCATAATTTCGCTAATCTTCGCTAATTACCATAATTAGCCGTAATTAGTGAAAAACAATGCAAATCACTCACCTTAGCCACAAACAAACTTTAAATCTGAAACAATCTCTGATTTGGATCCAATCCCTATGCTAAACAGCAGCTCCAATGTTGCTTTGGTGTAGATCTCCCTTGATTTGATGTTGCTAAGCTCAATCCTTGATCAAAAGATGATTTGGAGGTGATTTAGAGGTTAGAGGCCATTTCTAGGGTTTCTTGGAGATAAGTGGAGGGTAGAAAACTGAAATGGAATGATTTTCTAACTCATTTCAGCCTCCCCATAACCCTAATCCCGAAATGGGTTATGGGCTTATTCACTAATCACCCTATTTAGCCCGGTTAAGCAGTTTTTCACCTTCCAAACCTTATTTCAGCCATATCTCCCAAACGGTAAGTCCGTTTGGCAAATGTAACCACTCTACGGAAAGAGAAACCATCATTCAAATCTAATTGAAGTGGTTTCAGGTCAAAACTCCTTTCCAGTCAAAAGTTATGGCCAAAACAGTACCAACTAGGGGTAAAACGGTCATTTAAAAATCGACAAAAATCATGAATATGGGAAATGACTCTAATGGTTGTTTCCCAAAGTTACATGACCATACGACTTCATATGAGAAAGAAATAAATATTCTATGATCCTTCGATGCGTAGAATGCGGGTTGTTACAGTCTATCTTGGGTTTCGGTTTGAATGCAACACCTTTGTTCTTGGCTTCATGGGCTACGGCTTGATTCTAGGTATGGATTGGCTAACTAGATATGGGGCCATCCTAAATTGTGAAAGAAGGGTAGTTATATTGTTGACTCGTTGTGGAAAGACCCTTGATATTTCTTGTGACCCTAGAGGTCCGTTAATGCTTAGCTACCTAGAATCCCTTGATGCATCCAATGATGATTTGGAATCTATTCATGTGGTCCGTGAATATAGTGATGTCTTCGATGAGATTCGAGGTTTACCCCGAGGCGCGAGATAGACTTTCGAATATATCTAGTAGATAATGCAAAGCCAGTTGTATTACCAGTGCGCCACATGGCTCCGAGAGTGAGGAGAGAACTCAGTAAGCAAGTGAAAGAGTTGCTTGAGAAGGGGTTCGTAAGAAGAAGTATTTCGGAGTAGGGTGCTCCAGCCGTTTTTGCTACAAAAGCTGATGGTTCACTTAGATTGTGCGTGGACTATAGAGAGCTGAATAAGCTAACAAAGAAGCACAGACATCCATTGTTGAGGATAGACGATTTATTCGATCAGTTGGTGGGTGCTTTGGTTTTCTCGCAACTGGATTTGGCTACAGGGTTTCATCAACTAAGGGTGGCTGAAGATAGCATAGATAAGATTGCATTTAGAACTCTTGATGGTTTCTGCGTGTGGCTCGTCATGCCTTTTGGTTTGACGAATACACCCACATACTTTGTTGACTTAATGAATAAGGTGTTTATGGAGTTTCTAAACAAGTTTGTGGTAGTCTTTGTGGACGATATCTTGATTTTCTCTAGAAGCGAAGAAGAATACGCCCTACATCTTAGGGAAGTCTTAGAGACCCTACGAGTGCATCAAAGCTAAGTTCTCCAAGTACCATTTTTGGAGAAAAGAAGTGAGGTTCTTAGGACACGTGGTCTCTAAGGAAGGGATAGCTGTGGATCCCGCTAAGGTAGTTGCAATCCAAGATTGGAAAACTCCTAAGAACGCAACAGAAGTAAGAAACTTTTTAGGGCTGGTTGGTTACTATAGGAAGTTCATTAAGGACTTCGCGAAGATATCAGCCCCTCTCACTCGATTAACGAAAAAGAACTTGACTTTTACTTGGGACGTTGACTATGACGATGCTTTTCAACGTCTGAAGAGGGCTTTGACGACAGCTCCAGTTTTAGTTTTGCCAGACGGGAGTAAGCCATTCACTGTATATACCGATGCTTGAGGGACAGGGCTTGGAGCAGTTTTCGATGCAAGAGGAAAATGTGATATGCAAAAGGCGGCAAGTACGAGCATCGCTTATCATCCACAAACAGGTGGACAGACAGAAAGGGGTGAATAAAATCCTTGAAGATCTTTTGAGGTTATGTATCCTAGATTTTGGAGGGACATGAGGAGAGGCAACGAGCTTAGTGGTGTTCACGACGTGTTTCACATGTCGCATTTACGGAAGTGTTACAAGATACCGCGGAAGTAGTGGAGCTAAACATGCTTATAGAAGTGGAAGTAGAGTAAAAAGCTACGATTAGACGAGCTCCTACTTGCATCCTTGGGTCGGAGGTATAAAGGCTATGCAACAAAGAGGTTAAGTTGGTCATAGTGCAATGGGGAGATGATCAAAGAGACGCGACTTTGGAGCTGGAAGACAAGATGCGTATGCTATACCCTTTCCTTTTTGAGGGTATGTTTTATTTTCTCATTTTTCTACCGCTTTGTTGATACTTGTCTTATCTTTTAGTATTATCTTTGCGATGACATCTTCGATCTTTAGTTAAGGAGAACCCTATGGTTGCAAACATGTGTTTGAGACATGTTATTTTTGATGGATGCAAATGGATGCAAGTGGTTGCTAGTGGTTGCTCGTGGATGCATGTACACACACCTTAGGCACTAGATCTGCTCAATCACCTTCATGTTGCATATAAATGTGTGTGCATATTTAAACTAATGGATGTATAATGGTTGTGTTATCATATGGATGCTGCATTTTGATGAATGGTTGTGCACACATGTAGAAATAATATGTATCGATAGGATTTTTTCGCATGCATAATGGACGCATGGCACGATCATGATTCGCGTTAAGGAGGTCAACTGAATCAGTAGACCGCCTGATTTTGCATTAGATAAGGAACATATACACAAACTCTTTGCATATGTTCATACAGCATTAGAAATCTTGTAAGGACAATGGATACCAGTGTTTGATGGTTGAGTAAATGGATGATTGGTTAGGATATGCATTCTCCTTAACTTGGAGATTTCGGGGGCGAAATCCTTTAAGGAGGGGAGAATGTAACACCATGTAATTTTAAATATTAAAGTTAACAAATTGAAGAATACTTAATTTCAAATATGGGAATTAAGGGAAACGGGTTGCGACATTGCGTTCGTCTCGGAATTTTGCTTGAGACAGAGTCCGAGTTTGTGTGAATTGGACTTCGTATAGAGAAGTTATGGCCTTCCAAAGTTTCAGAAATTAATTAAATTAAAAACAGCTTCAGGTTTAGAAAAAAAACAGGGACCAGGTCGACCTGGGGGGTCGACCCTAGTGTCGACCTCCCCCTATACAGGTCGACCTTAGTGTCGACCTTGGGGTCGACCTGCCTCCCCGGGCAGATTTGAAAGATGACGATTTTGTGACTCAGTGCTGAGTCATTAGGGCTGAGGTGTCATTCTATCTTGACTGGATGGTCTTGATTGATTCTAAGTTAATCTAATGGCTCTTATTAAACTAATCTTCTATAAAAACACCCTAAAACCCCTAACCCTAATCACACAAAATCATAACAAGAGCCAACATGTCATCAATGGAGGACCTAGAGTAGCCGCCATACACTTTCAACCCTAAATCAAGATAGAGGCTTGAATCAAAATCGAATCAAATCTAAATAACAACTAAGTCTACATCAAAGGCGAGCAATTCAATTTCAAAATATAGATCCCAGAAAGACAAGACTATTCTTTTTAATTGTAAGTATGATAGCTTTCCCAAAATAATTCGTTAATTTAATTATGATAAGATATAATTGGGATCATAAGAATATGATTTTGAATCATGTGATGTAAATTATATGTATGTTTATGGTGTTGAATCATATGTTAGTTCTTGTGTGAATTTTATGCAAGTTGGATCGTACGAATAGCGTGGGGACGATGGGATAATATTGAATATACATAAAATTGTGAATTGGCAATAAAATGGCCTTAAAAGGCATATAATTAATTTGAGATATTAATTGGCATAATTGGTATTTGTGGACATAATTTTAAAAGACAATTATGGACATAAATAAATTTGAAATTTATTGACAAATTTGAATAGGGATATTAATCCAATTTGGGGTTAAATAAAGATGTGTAATAATAAACCGCCTAAGACACAAGATGAGACTTTTTTGTGGAGTAAGACTCCCCGGACCCGCCCGGCAAATCCAGCATCACAAATGTCAGTCTAACATGAGAGGTCAAAGGCACGAATTAAATGCGTAACAATTTTAAAGACACGAGGTTAGGCTCGTTTGCGGTATAAGACTGCCCAAACCTGCCCGGTAAATCCAGCAACCGCAAATGTCAGTCTAATGTGGGAGGTCTTTACAAGGTTACGGTTCTAATAAATTAAGTAACACTTAACCAGATAAACATGTGGTGGGACATGGGGGGTTAAGTGGGTGCCTTGGGTGGCATGTGAAATATGATTAGGTGCCTTAATAATTAATTAATGCTGATTAAAGACAAATATGAATGAAAAATAGAAGTTTGGTTGAGTGAGTGATTCTCTGAGTAACAATATGATGTTGATTTCGGTCTTCGTGGTTGGTACTTAGGGAATTATTCTCTTAACCAATGTATTTGTGAACTAAGATGTACCTAATCATAAACTAAGTAAAACATGGTAAGTGGATAGGGTTAAGACAAGCTTAACCAATAATATACAAGTGGGTAGGGTTAAGACCAGCTTAACTAATAATTTGATAAGCGGGTAGGGTTAAGACCAGCTTAACCAATAATATATAAGTGGGTAAGGTTAAGACCAGCTTAACCAATAATTTGATAAGTAGGAAGGGTTAAGACCAGCTTAACCAATAATATATATATATATATATATATTAATCTGATAAGTGGATAGGGTTAAGACAAACTTAACCAATAATAATATATTGATCGGATAAGTGGATGGGGTTAAGACCAACTTAACCAATATGATATAAGTGGATAGGGTTAAGACCAGCTTAACCAATAATATTTTGATCTGATAAGCGGGTAGGGTTAAGACAAGCTTAACCAATAGCACATGTTGAATTGTTAAGTGGATAACATGGGGGACATATGAGATATAATTATAAACACTTAACCAAGTTAAAAACATGTAAGAAGACATGAATAAGAACAGGTTAAGTAGGGAATCTTAGTGGGGACCAAGCATAGGTGGAAAGCTTGTGTGGGGACCCTTTTCAAACCAGTAACCCATTTAGTATCTTTGTGAGCTCGACCAAAGTCGAGGACGGGACACGCTTACTGGGTTTGATTGTAAGTGGTCAAAACGGGTTAGCGGTGGCAACGCGAGTCCAACGGGGTCATGTGCGTGCGTGGGCCTGGGCTGGTGGGTAAGAGGTTGTTGCATCGTGTAGATATAAGCCGTGCATCTTTAGTGGTATCAGGTTGCCACTTTGGGGAGTGATACACCCCACTGTGGGACCAGCACGGGTATGTACGAGTTAGGGAGCCGATCGAATAGGGAAGGTAGTGGGTAGGACTAGCGGAGATAGGAGCAGGCGGCACCTATGAAGACATCTAGGAGTATAACTACCATATTATGATAAAACATTGTAATTAGAATGGGGAGGGCAGGGGGTACGACTAGCGGAGATAGGGGCAGATGGCACCTATGAAGATAGCTAGGAGTACACGAAACTACCATTATCATTATTAAGTTCTGTAGGCGGGATCAAATTTTAGGGTGACTAGTAGTGGTGAAGTATAGTAATTATCCTATAGTGATTAGGAACGATATTAACGACAGAATATTCCTCTTAACTGCTTTGTCATGCCCACTTGTTTCATGATCATACCTTATCTTACCAGTTTACACCCTATCCTAGTTACTTTAATAATTATATTGTTAAAGTTATTATACTCGCCAGAATTTATGTCTGACCCCCCTTGTTTTCGCCTCCTTTCTTCCTTCCCCCCGCCCCCAAGGTTCTCAGGGGGGACTACAACTAGCGGAGCTTGATCTTGGATCTCTTTCTCTCTTTTGGAAGTGCTTGGATTGCTGAAAGTAAAGTTCAGCTCATTTTTTTATGGCTACTTGTGTTGGGGATTATGCTTTTTATTTTATGTACTCTGAAACAATTTATCAAGATGGATATTAAGTGTACTTGGTTTATGAAGTTGTTGTAATCAAACTATTTCTCCGCTGCAATAAAAGTTGTTTTAAAATTTTCAAGTACAATTATTTATATCTGTGTAACAACCCGTAAAATCTGAACCAGTTTAAAAAATTTAAATTGGCTATTTTAGTGAATTTTAAATATTTAAAATAAATATTTTAAATAATAGCAATGAAAAGTGTGGTTGAATCGATGTTGAAATTGAATATAATTAATTTGAATTATAAACATGGCCTGAAACGGCGCGGCAGTTTCGAAATTTGAATTCAAACTTTGACTGACTGTACTGGGTGCAAAATAAAACGGATTTTAGTGAAACCAAAAATATTTAAATCTGTTAGTGAATATCTTTCTGACGAATCTGAAAAATCGAAGTTTCGTAGCAGGAGTCAAAAGTTATGGCCAAATGAATTTTCAGAAAGGTCGCTATAGAATTTATATAGCCCGTGAAAACAGACATTTTGCAAACGACTTCGGAATTCGACGAAACCACTTTTGTTGGATCCGGGATGTGAAGTTATTGCTAGGTTTCAAACTTCATAATTTTTGAAGCTAGTATGTGAGCGTGGCAAAGGAAAATGTGTTTTGGTCAATTACAGTTAAATTGGATCGACCAGAAAATGACCATTTTTCAAACGGTCTCAGAATTCGACGAAACTAGTTTTGTTGGGACCGTATCGTCAAAACATAGTTAGATTTATTTTTCTGGAATTTTTCGAATCAGTTTGTGGCCCTGGCAAATTGAAATGTACGTTCAAATCGAATATTGAATGTTATATATTTTAAATTGAATGTAAACTGACTCAAACAGTCGAATGGGCCTACGAAACATATCCCATTGTGTTCAGAATGGGGGTAAAACGCTAGGGACGACAGTCGTTGGGTTTGAATTGGTGTTCGTGTGTGACAAGGGGTATTTTAGAAATTTAAAAATATATAAATTAATAAAAATATTTCATTGGTCAATACCCTTTCTCTCTCCCCGTATTTCCCCCAGGCGACGGCGAATATTGCTCAAACCTTCCCGTTCGATTTCTGATCAACCCACGCATCTATAGCCTTCACTCCAGTTGAAGAAATTGTAGATCTCCTCTCCACCTTCAAATCCATACATAGTTTGATTTTTTTCGTTCAGGATTGGGGGAGGAATCGAGTTCGAAAGTTTCGAACTTCCATCCCCCGCCGACGTCAGCTCCGACCACCAGAGTAGGCCGCTCCATCGTCGATCTGGGCGCCCTCCGACCGCATACAAGGTGCAGGAACCTGATCGGAACAACGAGCAACGGTTTGGGTAAAAATCGAAAACCTAGATTCGAAGATTTCAGAAAGGTAACGGCTGAAAATTATATAAACTATATTATAGCAATTTAAAGCGCTACCGTTTTTGATTTCACTGTAAAAATCATATCTTTTTCGTTTCTTGACGAAATTCAGTGAAACAAGAGACAATGGACTCGTGTGGACGTCTTCTACATTCTAGAAGAGACCGCATATTTTTCTGAGCCTTCTACTGTTTTTGGTGGAGTGGAACCCAATGTGAGATTTCTAATTTATAAACGATATGGAAAACAACGATGTATAAATTATATAGTCGATGTGTGAGTTATATAAGCGTTGTACACATCATGTATAAGCGTTGTATAAGTTGTATGTTCGATATATAAGTTATATATGCGTTGTAAAATTTATATGTGTGTTGAAATGAATTGAAGTGAATCGAAATATATTTATATACGAATATATATACATATATATACATATATACTCCCCTCGTCCACAGACCATGGACGATATTTATTGTTTGTGATTGATGTGAAAATTGGTGGATAGTGAATGATTGATTATAATTGTTTGTGGTTGAAATGGATTGGTTGTGGTTGAAAAATACCCATTGGTGATTGAAACAAAATTAGAATAGATTGTGGAAATGAAAATAAAACATGTCGCCTGCGTGCGAACTAGATGCATGAATCCCCGTTGTCAAAAGCTGCGAGGCTTTAAGGTAGAGCGAGGAGCCGTACTAGGAACGGTCCCGGTTTTAACTACCCTGCCGTTATGCTGCCGAAATTTTCAATAATATTCATGTGTTAGAATTATTTTCATGTGTTGGAACTTATTCATTTGTTGAATAGAAATTCATGTATATAAAATAATCGTGTTTTGAAATAAATTGTTTTATATTAAAAATCACATTTTTATCACCTGTTCGAACTATATAAAATAATCGTGTTTTGAAATAAATTGTTTTACAATAAAAATCACGTTTCTACTATATACATGAATTGTCGAAAATGGTGATGTGTTGAAATAAATATCTGTTGGATAAAAATATCATTTTTATCGAAAGTATAAAATGAATATGGTTTTGAAATAGAAGAATGAACTATATAGAAATATATAGAATTATAATATATCGAATAACGAGGCTGCAGTTCGTGTTTTGAAACCGTGATTTCAAACGATTAGTGCGGGAGATCTGACCATCGGATTTTCCCGAAACCACAACCGTTGGGATCGCCTTGGGGATATCTTCCCAACGGCACCAACTTTGTAAAGATCCAACGGTTGGATTGTCTGGAATGTTTAATTCAATTCTGAAGAAAAACAGCGCCATAATCGATTATATTTATATATATATAAATATAATTAAATTAAATCGAATAACGACGCTGCAGTTCGTATTTCGAAATCGTAACTTCGAACAATTAGTGCGGAAGATCCGACCGTCGGATTTTCCCAAAACTGAAACCGTTGGATTCATTTTGAAAAGATCTTTCTGATGATATAAATTTTGTGAAGATCCAACGGTTAGATTTTCAGATATGTGTAAATCAAATCTGGAGAAAAACAGCGCCACGGCCGCGTTATGGCCTGAAGCGTCATTTGAATGAATTGGCTATTTTTAAATAAATAAAAATAGTGATAAATCGTGATAAAATATTATAAACGATATGGAATGGAAATAAAATGAATTTGCTCGATTTATGTGATATTTGATGGTTGAATGTGTGTAGTGTGAAAATTACATTAAAGAACAAAATCGGTGATGTCGAATAATTTAACCATTGAAATGAATTGATTTGAAATTCTAAATATACGTGAATTATTTGAAAAGGCCGAGTTAATTCTCATTTCAAATAATTGACCGACGAGTGAAAGTCGAAGGTATGAAGATGGTGCAAGACCGATGATCTTCACGTCGAATGGAGGGGTGCTACTGATGCTCATGATAGGAGTAGCTACCTTGACAGGGTTGAAGTAGTAGCCACCCGGACGTACTTGTTGATTGTACGGATATGCGAGGTATTGAGTGCCTCCGGTTTCGTTCAGACCCAGGACGAACGTGTAAATGGACTGTGTGTCTGACATTGGATTTGTTCTATGCTGATTGATCTCTATTAAATATATATCTTTTTGGCGGCGGAGAATTTATTCTCTTGCTTAACGCCCTTCTCTGAGAAGTACGAGCCCAGAGGTTATATATCGATAGAAATCAGTCGCACGGGGTGAATTGCCTGTGTGGCACGCCTAAGTGATAGATGATCAAGGCTTTTATTGAAAAGCAAAGTCTTGTGGTTGATGATCAAAGCACAGCCTGTGTGGCATAGCTTTGTGTATAACGTGAATTCGCGAGCCTCACACCCCGGTATGGACCAAAAACGGGAGAGGACTTCAGGGAGGACATGCGTTTCTTTCTAGCTAGAGGTGGTGTCAGTGCTTAAACTGGCTGACATTTATATTATTTTCACCTGTGTGTTTGTTGTTGTTGCAAGGCGACTCGGATATATCAGTGACTACGTTAAGCCGATTGAGTCATTCGTTGGCTCATTTGCGCCCCAAAGGGCGGGGAAACGTAGTGTTAAGGGTTTAAGTTTAATCAACATCGAGTGGACCGGCCCTGTTGCTCCAAGGCTTGACTGAGTACTTGCCTGAGACATGGTAGGCTAGATTGTCTCGAAGCGGTGAGGACGATCCCTGGCCTCGGTTCATGACGGAAATCCAATTTCCAAATACGACATCATGCGGTTTTAATTGTATACCTATATATGGCGACATAGTGGTATGGGGCATTAATGTCGTCTATGATTGATAGTTATGATTCAAATTGTTTTGAAACATATAAACACTAGCAATAATATCAAATGATTTATTTTGATCGTATCAAGCATATTTTGGCCATTATAAGGTAAAACTCCATCCTCCGGTTTGTGTTGCATTGTGTGATGGGACCTGAGTCCTATAATGGCTTCATTTTTATAAAAAGCATTGCGATGTTTAAAAGAATTATTTGTTTTAAAGCACTGGAAATCCAATGGAGTAAACCCGTTCCGCGAAAGTGGCGTGGTCCTGTGATTAGCCATATTTGAAAATGTTTTAAGTAGATTTCTCATACCAGTCCCATGACTGACTCGTAGTTTGTTTCACTTGCAAACTCGGGTGCCCCTTTCTCTACACGGGCAGCCTTGTATTCAGGTTTTAGCAGGCTCTTTCTGGATAGCTGGAGCTGAAGATGGATTCTATCATTTATCTCTTTTTATGTTGTTCAGCTCCTGTTGTACATATTATGTTTTCTTTTCCGCTGTAGACATTTTATGTATAGCTGAAATGTATTTTGTACTAAGTATGATCCTATATACTGTGTAACTCTGATGATTATATTTATCCAGTGTATTCTATTGTACATTATCTGGTGTATTTATTTATTCCTGTTCTGTTGTTATCTATTTATGTGTTATATTCCAAAGATTACCCTTGCCACCGTCTTATCGGGAATGGGGTTGTCACAAACGTGGTATCAGAGCTTTGGTTAAGCCTGGAATATAACATATGAACGAACTCGTCAGAAATAGAACCAGTAGTGTTCTAGGACGAGTAACTCATTACAGATAGGATCAGTAATATCCTAGTATGAGATAGCAGAATGAAATACACCTCGATAGACACATTTACATTCAAATATATGTTTCTATGTTTTAAAATATCTTTTATGTGTCTTGACACTTGATCTTCTATTTGCAGAAGTACTTGAAAATGAGTGTCAGAAACAGGAGGAATGCAGAACCCGATCTAGAGGCTCTGTTAAAGAGATATCGAAATCTGGGCGGAGCACAATTCTTCGGCAATGAATCTATAATTCAGACTCAAGCTTGGATGAGTTCTGTTGAAAGAATATTTGAACGAATCCAGTTGAGAGATGAGCAGAAGAGATTAGTAGCGTCTTGGGCAATCAAAGAAGAAGCTTTAATTTGGTGGGAAACAATCATCAAAGATAATCCAGAAGGTGATATCACCTGGAATAGATTCAAAGAGATTTTCCTAGAAAGATTTACTCCTCCTGAGGCAACTGAGCGATTATGTGATGAATTCTCTTATCTGATACAAGGAGATATGACCATTCCAGAATATCATAAGAAATTCAACGAACTTTCTCATTTTGGTCCTCAGCTGATTCAAGATCCAAAGAGGAAGAATCTGAGATTTATTAATGGTCTTCAAAGGAAATACCAGAATAGTGTGATGGGGCATGTGAAGCTTCCTTTTTCTGAAATGATATACATGGCCTACCAGTATGAGGATCTCGATAGGAAAGGTATGTTGCGAGACGGAGAGGAAGTCGATTCTGGCATCAAAAGAAAATTCGAAACTGATAGACCAGAAACAAGTGCACAGCCTGAGGCCAGTACGAGGTCAGAGTTCAGAAAGAAGCCTAGAGTTGATAAGAAAAAGGTTAAGGCAGTCGTATGTTTAAAGTGCAATAAGCGGGGACATTTGATGAGGAACTGTGAATCCTCGGAGAAAGAAAGAATTGTCGGATTTAAACCCAATAAGGAGCAAAGAAATCTCATAGTACAAGGGAATGCTATAAGTGTCACCGGGCAGGTCATCTTGCTAGAAACTGCCGATTATCACAGAAATCTGAAGTGGTTCAGGTAAATGAAGTGGATGAAACTTCAAGACCCTCAGATAATCAGGGAAGGTCAGATGTTTTAGAAGGCACGCTTACTGTCAAAAACATCCCAGTTAAAGTACTATTTGATACAGGCGTGTCGCGAAGCATTGTTGCAAAGGATGCAGTTAAGAAGCTAGATTTGAATATGAGAAAGCTCAAAGAATCCATGACTGTTCATAATCTGGTTGGGGGTTCTCTTGATCTTAGTTGGATTTGTGGGGTGCCCGTTTCTTTTTCCTGTTATCGGTTCCCCACTATCGCGATCGTCATGAATTTCACAGAATTTGATCTTATATTGGGATTGGATTGGTTAACCAAATATGAAGCTGAGGTTAAATGCGCCGACAAAGTTGTAAAGGCAAAGGCTAAATCAGGCAATTTTATAACCATTCCATGTGAAGGACCGAATTCGAGTACGAAAGATTTCTGGGCAGCCCTACATGTTTCTCCTGCTCAAATAGAACCTATTCCTGTCATTACAGAGAATATTCAGGTCGACATGGCAGATATTCCAGTTGTAAAGAACTATGCGGATGTGTTCGAAGAAGTTGTTAGCTTACCTCCGCAGAGGGAAATTGATTTTAAAATCTCTTTAGTTCCGAATGCAAGGCCAGTAGTTCACGCTATTCGAAGAATGACCTTGAAAGAGAAAGAAGAGTTAGACAATCAAACTCGACAGCTTGTATGGAAGGGTCTGATCAGGCCTAGTTTCTCTGATTGGGGAGCAGCAGTGGTATTTGTCCCGAAATCAGACGGTACTCTACGACTTTGTGTTGACTACCGGGATATCAATAAGCAGACCTTGAAAAACAAATATCCATTGCCATGGATTGATGATTTGTTGGACCGGTTGAATGGAGCACAAGTGTTTTCACGAATGGACCTAGCTACAGGTTTCCATCAGCTTCGTATCACCGAGGAGTGTGTTCCTTTGACAGCATTTAGAGGCCAAGACTTATTCTACGAGTGGTTAGTAATGCCGTTCAGCTTATGTAACGCTCCAGCCTATTTCGTCGATCTAATGAACCGAGTATTCAGAGGAATATTGAATAAATTTGTTCTGGTTTTCATTAATAATATCCTTATCTTCTCTAAGTAAGAAAGCGAGCACGAAAAACATTTGGAACAAGTGTTAGAGATTCTGAGAATGTAACACCCCACCTCCGCTAGGATCACTCACAAAGGGAATGCACTAGGTTTGGTGAAGCATTATCGAGGTAAACATGCACAGAAATATTACAAGACAGAACATATATAAAACAGCGGAAGTAAAACAAATTTCATTACCTTATAAAATAAGGTCTAAAGCCTTTTTCATTAGAATACATCAAAACCTACTTTGCAATAGTAAAGAAGCATAAAACCTTTTTATAAATTATTCCCCAAAATAAAGCGGTGAAGCAGCCATAGCCAAGAGAAGCCCAAGCTATAGATGATGACCTTCAAGCATAAGAGGTCCGAACTAAACAACAGCATTTCCTCCCTGAAAACCTGGAGGGGGGAAACGGAAGACAAAGAGGCGAAAGAAAACGGGGTCAGTCATAAAGACTGGTAAGTCCTATCTACTTCCAGCATAAAAACAGGTAAAGGTAACATGACATGCATAAACTGAAAGTAAACATAAGGATGATGACAAGATAGATAAGCTAGACCAAGATAACAGGATGAACCACAATATCCAGATAAACTAAGGTATCACATTGTCAGGTTTCTATCAAGTATAAAATCCCGAAGTATCTATCATGTATATTTGCTCTGCACCTCCCGTACTAGTATCCCAACCCGTGTTATGTGTTAACTATAAAATGTCCCTTGCCCAATGTCATGAAATGGTCCATGTCGACCTAATATATCGCGTATATAGGTTTTCTCAAATCGTGTGTTTCTTTCCATGTATAAGTTTAGTCATTTGCCGTACCTCGTGTGGGCTTTCTCACTACTTCAACGTAGTACCATTTGATCCTTGAAATCATTTGGACTGTCATCTTTTATTTAACTATGTTTTCTTATCAAGAACTATCGCGTGTTCAACTAGGGTTTATGCCACCTAGGACCACTGGGGATTATGCTACCTAATGAACGTTTCCGTATCTCGGTTTGGGTTCAAACCACCTAGGGCCACTAGGGATTATGCTACCCGTCAACCACGCCCTTTTGCCCACGTATGTATCGTGAATCGTTTTTCCATGTCTAGGTGCACATGTATCTCTAAATGTGCCATCCGAGTTCCGTGACAGAATACAGGACTCGGTCGGGAGCTTTAGGTTATCTGCCGATGCAGATATTAAGGTCTATTTTTCTACCGGTGGTTATGGTCCCACGTGACCCCTCCCTCAACTACTAAAAGGCAAAACAAGAAAAATCATGTATGAGAACTACACTACGGCCATCGATGCCCCACTCCCAAATGGCCTACCTCACCCATAACTAGATAGCAAGTATGGTCTGTTGGGTGTTCTCTGCCTTTCCGTAGTACACGATTGACTAAAGATGGTAGGTGGCCGACGATGTGCTATCTAGGGCTACCGTAAAAATATTGCCGACCCCACGCTAATCCACCCCAGTCTTTAGGTTGCTCGTACAGCAACCAAGGCATACCTTTGGCTCTTCTACCGCAGACCTTAACCTCTGTGAGCCCAGGAGGATCATCTGCCACCTCACAGAGGGATACCAAGAGTATCCTCACGTTCCCTGAAGCTACCGCTTCGTCACCCAGTTCGTTGGAGCCTTTATCTAAATCAGATATTGCTCCACCTCGTGTATTTGTTTAAACGACGACCTACCGAATCGGGTTACTCATCTGTTTATGAACTGGTCTAATTCCCTTGACTAAGAATTATTAATTAGTTATCCTTAACTAAGGTTTATCACTTAGTTTCTTATCCCGTTACCCTTGTTAATTATGATTTCCCTCTTAGTCCTCTAAACTAGGGTCTCGTCTAATGGGTTAAGTGTTGTCATTCGAGTTCATGACTTAACCCGCCCACGAATCATGTCAAAATTTGCTAAGTATTCAAGTTCAAGACTTAGCCCTACAAACCATGTGTCAAGTTGGTTAAGTATATCAAGAAGTCCATGTCTTAACCCCATCAAATTATCATGTCAGGTTGGTTAAGTATATTCAAGCAGTTCGTGATTTAACCCTATCAAATCATCGAGTCAAATTGGTTAAGTATAGGTTACTTAACCCCATTTAATCATCGTGTTTAAATTAGTTAAGTGTAATTTATCTTAACCTCATCAAGTTATCATGTTAGATTGGTTAAGTGTTGGTTAACTTTACCTCATCAAATCATCACGTTAGATTGGTTAAGTGTAAGTTAACTTCACCCTCATCCACTAGTCATATTTATAATGGTTAAATATTTTCCCCTCGTGTGTTTACTTAACCCTACAACGCCCCGTGTTATCCCGGTCGGGTGTTATCAACCCATTTAGGTTAAACTAACCCATTTACTAATCGTGTTACCTGGTTAAGTGTCTATAAGTAATCAAGTCCGGTCTTGCTTAACCTACCCATTCATGTCATATCGGTTAAGTGTCACTAGTCAAATTTAATTAACCTTATCATGTGGTATTAAGTAAATTAATGCACTCTCAACCTCTCACATTAGACTTTGTTGTGGTTACTAGTTAAGCTGGTCGGTTTCGGGTAGCTTTACACCACAACCTAGTCTAACCTCGGGTTTTAGGTACGATATGACCAACTACTCACATTGGGTCCTATTGTTTGTAGCCACTAGTTAAGCCGGTCAGTTCCGGGTAGATTTATGCTACAAACTCAACCCAACCTCGAGTTGGCCACTTTCATGTTTTCTACATGTCATGTTCATGCCAAATTTAGGCCTTGATTAAGTCCTTGTTTTTCACTTATGCCCATTGTCCCATTTCTTGGTATAATTCATGTCAAGTTCTCATGTTCCATATTTTTCTAAGTGTCATCCCCACGTTTATTACCATTACATGTTACATGTAATTTCATGTCAAGATCATAGCAAATTTCAAGCTTTGCCTAGACTACCCCAAAACGTATTCTCAACGCACATGAAAGCTGTAAAGACACGCAACTTCCCCGTAAAGGAAAGCGTCGGATAGTTCGAGAACAAACCACAGCAGAACGCATACAGAAGAACATTTCATTATATATTACAACAGTGCATCAGATTACAAGAATATACAGAGTATAAACAAATAAATATTACACAGAAATATCAGAGATTTAAATTACATTTAAATACATAGCAGCGGAAAATAATACAATACACAACTAGAAAGAGATATACGGATACAAAGCTTTCCGGATATCGTTCCAGCTGTAAACCAGGATCCTGTGAATATAAATCTGCAAAACCAAAACTACTAGCTGCCCGTGTCAAAATAAGGGCACCCAGAGTTTAGGTTAAAACAATAAACTCCAGGTCAGTCATGTGACTGGTGTGAGAACTAAAACAGTTATTAATCTTTATTTTTAAAGCTAGGTAAATCAAGGGACCACGCCATATAACACGGAATGGGTTTCCTCCCAAGAATACCAGTGCATAAAACAACAGCGCAATGCTAAATAAAGAAGAATGAAGCTGTTATAAGACCCAGGTCCCATCACACAATGCAACGCAGCCGAGGATAGGGTTTTCCCTTATAACAGCCAAACATGCTTGATACGTTTAAAACAAATCATTTGATACTATAATAAGTGTATAGTGTCAAAACAACTTCAATCATAAATATAAATCATAGACGGCATGAGTGCCCCATCCCACTATGTCGCCATACTAGGCTCTACAAATAAAGCCGAAATACACGTATCGGAAATTGGATTTCCATCATGGTGGCTCCTGATTCGAAAGATCGCTCGCGTAGTACAAATCACCGCGGCTTACGTCTCAGCGAGAGAAAACACCGCTATGCACATCCGCACTTTTGGGGACTCAAGTATCACCGCGGCTTACGTCCCAGCAAGAGAAAACACCGCTTACTCTATCCCTCCGAGCACGAAGCTCAATATCGGTCGACCGAATCCACTACACTAAAAAAAATGTATACTGATCAAACCATCAGTTTACCACCATCCCGGGCTGTGAGGCTCGCGGATCAACGCTATACACAAAGCCATGCTATGTCAGCTGCGCTTTGATCATCAACCACCAAACTTTGCTTTTCAACAAAAGTTTAGATCACTGCATCTCAGTATGCCACACTATCAATCCATATCGTACCACTGATTTCTGCCAATATATAACCTCTGAGCTCATATGTCTCAGAGAAGGGCGTTAAGCAAGAGAATAAATTCTCCGCCGCCAAACAGATATATATTTAGCAGAGATCAACAAATACAATATAAAGGAATACAATGTCAGACACACCATCCATTTACAAGTCCGTTCTAGGTCTGAACGAAACCGGAGGCACCTAGTACCCCGCATATCCATCGATCTCCAAGTACGTCTGGACGATCACTAACTGTTTCCATCTTCTTGGGTGTACAGCCCAATCAAGATCATCAGTCATTACCCAAACGACGTGAAGACTTCCGGTCTTCGACCATCGTCTTCATCTACGACTTATCGTCGTATCAGTTATTCAGAATGGGATAAACCCGGTCTTTCCGAATAACTCGCGTATATTTTAAATAAGTGTTACACAAACACAACATACGCCTCATTCCAATTCATTAGTCACTAACCGTAAATTAATCAAGAGAATAATTTCCCAAATATTAACCCCGAAGGCCGAAACCAACATCAGATCAATATCCAGAAAACCATTCTGCTTGGCTAACCGATAGTTAGTTTCTAAATTTCACATTCATAGGGAAAGATTCCCATAAATTTTATCAAAGATAAATTCTTTAATTTATTCTTTATTTTATTTTTGAATATCAATTCAAACTAGTCGGGATTAACGAAACTTACCGAAGTAATCATTTGTTCTTAATTTCCCAATCCCAACCTATTTATCCCATGAAGTAAAACTGGTAATACTTCATATCTAACACCACAGTGTTATCGGTAAATTCAATTACCATTTCACGTTCAAATCTAGTTAAAGATTTTACTATCGCCTGGAGTAAAACTGGTGATACTCCATTCTCGATTATTTCAATCTAATTAAAGATTCATTAAAACTCCACTTAGTTTTAATCTTCGACTAGGTTAAAGAATCAGTGTCATTTAAAACACGGTTCACGATAAACCCAAAATCACATTCCATTAATTATCGGGTTAAAGAACAAGTGTTATTTAAAACACTGTTCACGATAAACCCAAAAATCAATATCAATTTAATTCCAATTAAATATTATTTAATTGGTACACTTCATTAAATCTAAATAAAAAGATTTAATCTTTTCTCAACTGGGTTCAAGAACAGTGTTAGTGAAGACACCATTCACGACAAACCCAAATCACATTTGATATTCAATACAAGGCACTGAATAGAAAATATACCGGCTTATATTCAATATCAAATTCTACGATTAACAAATGTCGCATTGGAAATAACGATATAAATATATATCTTTCAAATTTCCATAACAACATCTGTATAATCACGAATTTCAACATCGAAATATTCCGAAGACAATTTTGATTCAAATCCACTCCAATGCAATCATTGGAAATTTTGGTTATTTTCAAAACCCTTTTCAAATTCAATTTATTTATTCAAAAATAAATAGAATTATAATTCTAGTTCAAAACTAGTTCATTTCGATAAAAATCTATTTTTATCTTTTCAAATATGGAGTTTTTCATCCCAATTCTTTCTAAATCATTTCTTATGATTTTACACAAATTATTACTATTTTTAATAATTTTATCAAGGCCCGTACAGTCGATTTCCATCAATGGCCATCGAACTGCACTTACAGCGACCTTTTTCGAATTTGATTTGGACATAATTCCAAATCCAACCGTTAGAATTCAAATTTCTAAACTTCGTTAGAAAGCTCTTTTCGATACGAACCCAACGGTTCCGGTTTTAGGAGAATCCGACGGTCGGATCTCCCGTAATGTCCGTTTGAAATAAATGGTCGAAATTCGCGAACTGCCGCGGCGCGGCGCGTTCTATTCAGGCCATTATATTATATATATAATATATATAATATATATTTCGTCGATTTCTATCTAAAACGAATTATATAAATAGTTTTGAATTCGTTTCAAAAGCAATTTCAACTTCCATTTCAATTCAAATCAAAATTGAATTTTTCTTTATAAATTCGTTTTAAAAATTCATTTCTATTCAATTCAAATTTCAATTCAATTTGAATTCATTTCAATTCGTTTTCAATTCAATTTGAATTCGTTTTCAATTCATTTCGAAATCGTTTTCAATTTAATTCATTTTGAAATCGTTTTCAATTCATTTCATTTCGAAATCGTTTTCAATTTAATTCATTTCGAAATCGTTTTCAATTCAATTCATTTCGAAATCGTTTTCAATTCAATTTATTTCGAAATCGTTTTCAATTCAATATAAATATCGTTCACGTCAAAATAGCGTCAATCTAATCAACACGGCTTCATATATTCCTTTATTTTCAAATATAGTTGTTATTATCAAAATATTTCGTTCAACACATGACCAATCTCAATGAATGAGTACTGTCAACACATGAACTTTTATTTCATATCGATAAAGATGTAAATTTTAATATTAAAATATTTCGTTCAACACATGACCAATCTCAATGAATGAGTACTGTCAACACATGAACTTTTATTTTATAATATTCTTTATTTTTCAAATTGGAATGAGACCCAATCAATTACCATATAAAGTTAATTATATGGATTTTCATACAACACATGTATATCATAGCATTGAAAAATAATCAACCATCAACCAAAGTGCACTACACTGTATAAGCATCAAATATAGATATTCAACGCTTAAAACAGCCTGTCAATCAACCGATCGACATAATTAATAAATCAGGATGAGTGAACTTCAAATTTCATCCCAACACCCGTGTGGGGTTTCAAACAATCAAACGCACATTTTATTTGTGCAGTTGGGCGATGTGTAAAATTTATCGACCCAATCAATGTCCTTCAAATAGGTGTACATAAACAAACCGTCCGGCTTGTAAATGAATATTTATTTATTCCCATTCACGTTAAAAATTATATTTTTAACGATAAAACATTTTATTCCAACATATGAATTTCTATTCGGTTCATTCTTTAAATAAAATGATATTTTTATTTTTCTAACATATTTTAGAAAATTTCGGCGGCATAACGGCACGATACTAGAAACGGGACAAGGCCTAGCCTTATCCCCGGTCTAGTGAAGGCCCACGCCATTCACACATCAATCAAATCAATTTCATTTTGCAAACCACAAAATTTGGAGTAAGGGTCTAACCTAGCCTTACTCCTTCGCCTTATAACGGCGCACGTCTAATCCTAACCAATTTATCGATTCGATTTTTCACACCACCAACCACATTCAAACCAATATCGCAATCAATAACCAAACAGCCAAACAAACAAGTCCATGGTCTGTGGACGATTTGTGTCGGGTGCTACTAAGCACCGTCTGCATCCTAGTATATATATAACTAGAAAAATTAAATTGAAAGGTGAGAAGTTCTCACATATAGCTATCCTAGCTCCACGGCTCTTCCTTTGCAGAAGTCTTCGTCGTTTCGCCTTTTTGTCACCTTCGTTGTCCGCTTTCACTACATATGTAAAAATCGAGTTTTTACTTCACTATTCAATATATAAAAATCATCTTTTTAGTTCAAAGTTCAATATATAAAAATCGAATTTTTAGTTCAAAGTTCAATATATAAAAATCGAATTTTTAGTTCAAAGTTCAATATATAAAAATCGAATTTTTAGTTCAAAGTTCAATCCTATTTTATCTTAAAAACCAAGTATGTTTTTTTCGATTTTCAAAACAAAGTATGTTTTTTTTCGATTTTCAGATTTCAATGCTTATTTTAATTTCCAAATTTCAATGCTTATTTTTATTCTCTTAAACAAAGGTTTTTATTTTCAAAAACAATTTGATTTCAGTTTGAAAAACAATTTAAGAGAAAGCTCACCTCTTTCTTTGGAATTGATCAAACCTAACCCTCGAAGCTAGGGTTGAAAACTGCGGCCGCTAGGAGCCACGCGGTGCTGATCGGAGGTGTTGACAAGCTTCGTCGTCTCTCCAGCTGCTGGCGCCACCCCACAACGTCGAGCTCGACATCCACCTGAGGCCGGAAATCGGCCAGGAACTCAGCGCCTTTGAGTGCGAGAATCAATGTCTCCCCTTAACCGTTCTTGGGTGGAGCGACGGACGGAGGCGGAGGGAGATCGATCTTGGCGAGGGAAACGGGGAGATGACAACGGAGGAGGAGGCGCGAAGGCATCCATCGTTGTTCGCCATTTATTTTTTTTATATTTTTTTTTCCTGTCGACTTAAAAAGGAGGAGAGAGAGAAGGATGAGTGATAATATATATATTTATAATTATTTAGTTAATTTATTTCTCTAAAAAGCAACTTTTAATTTCGACCTCAAAACGAGACCCACCGCCTGTCGTCCATAGCGTTTTACCCCCATTCCGAACACAATGGGATATGTATCGCAAGCTGATTTGACCATTTGAATCAGTTTCCGTTTAATTTACATTTAAATCACTATATTGAATTTTAAACGTACATTTCAAATTACCGGGGTCGCATACTAACTCGAAAAATTCCAGAAAAATATTTTCTAGCTTCGTATTGACGATACGGTCCTAACAAAACTAGTTTCATCGAATTCTGAGATCGTTAGAAAAATGGCCAATTTCCAGTCGATTAAAATCAACTGAAACTGGTCAAACGCGTTTTCCTTTGCCACGCTCACATATTGCTTCGAAAAATTATGAAATTTGGAATCTAGCAATAATTTGACACTGCGGACCCAACAAAACTGGTTTCGTCGAAATCCGAGGTCGTTTGCAAAATGTCCATTTTTAAGGGCCTTATATATATAAAAATGTATATAAATTCCACAGCGACTATTTCTAATTTTAAACTGGACATATCTTATCATTTATAAAGTGAAATCTCAGTTTGTTAACTTCGTTACAAAGATATAGTTATACAGATTCAAATATTTCTTGTTTCGTTCAATTCTGACTTATATTGAATTCTGTATATTCATTTGAAATTAGAAATCGAATTTTCGAACTACCGCGCCATTTTCAATTCCTTTTATAATTATATATAAATATTTATATTCTAACTACGACGTATATAAGTATATTTGTTCGAATTCTATTCAAAATAAATTTTTCGACGATATTATTTAAAATAATTCATTTTGAATATTCAAAATTCGCTAAAATTGCAAAAATAAAAATTTTAAACTGGCCCAGAATTTCCGGGTTGTTACAATCTCCCCCACTTAAAACTTTTCGTCCCCGAAAAGGAACAAAGTCGAAAGTGGTTTGATTATTCAACTCTATGATCAATCTGGCTTTCATTCTCTAACTTTTCAGTTTCTGAGAATTTTCAAATTCTTCAAAAATTTGGCTAACACCCTAAATTTTCGAAAAATTTCGCCATAACCTCCCCTGCACCGGGAGCATCGGGGAATTTCAAATAGCTTCCCCGGTCCTTCAGATCTCAAAAAGAAAAAGAAAAAGCCAAGCGGCTAGCCAATAGGCTCATAAAATCATCATCACCCAAACAAAACATTAAATCATGTAGTAAACATGTACCTATTTGTCGGGCAAACAAATTTTATTCTCTGGCTCTAGCCTCCTTGCTATGACCTGTTCAATGATATATATGTATATGCTAGCAAACGCAACCAATTTTCAATATAATTCATAATTTGATTCAATTAGGCTAAATGGTTCAAAATTAGCAAACAAATGAACAAACAACACAAACATCAATCAATTAGTGAATTAGAGTTTCAAATTCATAATTTTGATACATATACAAAAATCAGATTTTTGGTGCCAAATCACAACAATAGATCCTATATAGTTTTTGGTTCTCACACCAGTCAATAGGAAATATATAGATATCACACCTTCGACACTCGAATATAAATGCTGATGATGATGCACCATCATCAATACCATCTTCGGGCGACTAGAGTGTGATGCTATATCTATCCAATATAATAAAACTTTGAATATACGTTTGCAAGACATATATGCAAAATCTTTATATATCGGATTGTCCTACTCAATATAAAATAAATAATCAAATACGAATAATTGATTTAAATTTTCAAAACAAAATTTGTTTTCATTTGAAAAATATACTCTTCACACTCGTTCTAGGATACTACTGATCCTATCTCTAACGAGTCATTCTAATTGGATATTACTAATCCAATATCTGATGAATTCTTTCGTATGTTTCTAATGTGTCTTGTTCTCTAGCTTTGTAAACCAAAGCTCTGATACCAAATGTAAAGACCCGCAACTTCCCCGTAAAGGAAAGCGTCGGATAGTTCGGAATTTCGCTCGGTCCGAACCAGTCGCTAAACCGATCCAGGCCGTTCGAAACGCCCTATCGTTTTGAGAACAGGACAAAACAGAACGCATACAGAAGAACATTTCATTATATATTACAACAGTGCATCAGATTACAAGAATATACAGAGTATAAACAAATAAATATTACACAGAAATATCAGAGATTTAAATTACATTTAAATACATAGCAGCGGAAAATAATACAATACACAACTAGAAAGAGATATACGGATACAAAGCTTTCCGGATATCGTTCCAGCTGTAAACCAGGATCCTGTGAATATAAATCTGCAAAACCAAAACTACTAGCTGCCCGTGTCAAAATAAGGGCACCCAGAGTTTAGGTTAAAACAATAAACTCCAGGTCAGTCATGTGACTGGTGTGAGAACTAAAACAGTTATTAATCTTTATTTTTAAAGCTAGGTAAATCAAGGGACCACGCCGTATAACACGGAACGGGTTTCCTCCCAAGAATACCAGTGCATAAAACAACAGCGCAATGCTAAATAAAGAAGAATGAAGCTGTTATAAGACCCAGGTCTCATCACACAATGCAACACAGCCGAGGATAGGGTTTTCCCTTATAACAGCCAAACATGCTTGATACGTTTAAAACAAATCATTTGATACTATAATAAGTGTATAGTGTCAAACCAACTTCAATCATAAATATAAATCATAGACGGCATGAGTGCCCCATCCCACTATGTCGCCATACTAGGCTCTACAAATAAATCCGAAATACACGTATCGGAAATTGGATTTCCATCATGGTGGCTCCTGATTCGAAAGATCGCTCGCGTAGTACAAATCACCGCGGCTTACGTCTCAGCGAGAGAAAACACCGCTATGCACATCCGCACTTTTGGGGACTCAAGTATCACCGCGGCTTACGTCCCAGCAAGAGAAAACACCGCTTACTCTATCCCTCCGAGCACGAAGCTCAATATCGGTCGACCGAATCCACTACACTAAAAAAAATGTATACTGATCAAACCATCAGTTTACCACCATCCCGGGCTGTGAGGCTCGCGGATCAACGCTATACACAAAGCCATGCTATGTCAGCTGCGCTTTGATCATCAACCACCAAACTTTGCTTTTCAACAAAAGTTTGGATCACTGCATCTCAGTATGCCACACTATCAATCCATATCGTACCACTGATTTCTGCCAATATATAACCTCTGAGCTCATATGTCTCAGAGAAGGGCGTTAAGCAAGAGAATAAATTCTCCGCCGCCAAACAGATATATATTTAGCAGAGATCAACAAATACAATATAAAGGAATACAATGTCAGACACACCATCCATTTACAAGTCCGTTCTAGGTCTGAACGAAACCGGAGGCACCTAGTACCCCGCATATCCATCGATCTCCAAGTACGTCTGGACGATCACTAACTGTTTCCATCTTCTTGGGTGTACAGCCCAATCAAGATCATCAGTCATTACCCAAACGACGTGAAGACTTCCGGTCTTCGACCATCGTCTTCATCTACGACTTATCGTCGTATCAGTTATTCAGAATGGGATAAACCCGGTCTTTCCGAATAACTCGCGTATATTTTAAATAAGTGTTACACAAACACAACATACGCCTCATTCCAATTCATTAGTCACTAACCGTAAATTAATCAAGAGAATAATTTCCCAAATATTAACCCCGAAGGCCGAAACCAACATCAGATCAATATCCAGAAAACCATTCTGCTTGGCTAACCGACAGTTAGTTTCTAAATTTCACATTCATAGGGAAAGATTCCCATAAATTTTATCAAAGATAAATTCTTTAATTTATTCTTTATTCTATTTTTGAATATCAATTCAAACTAGTCGGGATTAACGAAACTTACCGAAGTAATCATTTGTTCTTAATTTCCCAATCCCAACCTATTTATCCCATGAAGTAAAACTGGTAATACTTCATATCTAACACCACAGTGTTATCGGTAAATTCAATTACCATTTCACGTTCAAATCTAGTTAAAGATTTTACTATCGCCTGGAGTAAAACTGGTGATACTCCATTCTCGATTATTTCAATCTAATTAAAGATTCATTAAAACTCCACTTAGTTTTAATCTTCGACTGGGTTAAAGAATCAGTGTCATTTAAAACACGGTTCACGATAAACCCAAAATCACATTCCATTAATTATCGGGTTAAAGAACAAGTGTTATTTAAAACACTGTTCATGATAAACCCAAAAATCAATATCAATTTAATTCCAATTAAATATTATTTAATTGGTACACTTCATTAAATCTAAATAAAAAGATTTAATCTTTTCTCAACTGGGTTCAAGAACAGTGTTAGTGAAGACACCATTCACGACAAACCCAAATCACATTTGATATTCAATACAAGGCACTGAATAGAAAATATACCGGCTTATATTCAATATCAAATTCTACGATTAACAAATGTCGCATTGGAAATAACGATATATATATATCTTTCAAATTTCCATAACAACATCTGTATAATCACGAATTTCAACATCGAAATATTCCGAAGACAATTTCGATTCAAATCCACTCCAATGCAATCATTGGAAATTTTGGTTATTTTCAAAACCCTTTTCAAATTCAATTTATTTATTCAAAAATAAATAGAATTATAATTCTAGTTCAAAACTAGTTCATTTCGATAAAAATCTATTTTTATCTTTTCAAATATGGAGTTTTTCATCCCAATTCTTTCTAAATCATTTCTTATGATTTTACACAAATTATTACTATTTTTAATAATTTTATCAAGGCCCGTACAGTCGATTTCCATCAATGGCCATCGAACTGCACTTACAGCGACCTTTTTCGAATTTGATTTGGACATAATTCCAAATCCAACCGTTAGATTTCAAATTTCTAATCTTCGTTAGAAAGCTCTTTTCGATACGAACCCAACGGTTCCGGTTTTAGGAGAATCCGACGGTCGGATCTCCCGTAATGTCCGTTTGAAATAAATGGTCGAAATTCGCGAACTGCCGCGGCGCGGCGCGTTCTATTCAGGCCATTATAGTATATATATAATATATATAATATATATTTCGTCGATTTCTATTTAAAACGAATTATATAAATAGTTTTGAATTCGTTTCAAAAGCAATTTCAACTTCCATTTCAATTCAAATCAAAATTGAATTTTTCTTTATAAATTCGTTTTAAAAATTCATTTCTATTCAATTCAAATTTCAATTCAATTTGAATTCATTTCAATTCTTTTTCAATTCAATTTGAATTCGTTTTCAATTCATTTCGAAATCGTTTTCAATTTAATTCATTTTGAAATCGTTTTCAATTCATTTCATTTCGAAATCGTTTTCAATTTAATTCATTTCGAAATCGTTTTCAATTCAATTCATTTCGAAATCGTTTTCAATTCAATTTATTTCGAAATCGTTTTCAATTCAATATAAATATCGTTCACGTCAAAATAGCGTCAATCTAATCAACACGGCTTCATATATTCCTTTATTTTCAAATATAGTTGTTATTATCAAAATATTTCGTTCAACACATGACCAATCTCAATGAATGAGTACTGTCAACACATGAACTTTTATTTCATATCGATAAAGATGTAAATTTTAATATTAAAATATTTCGTTCAACACATGACCAATCTCAATGAATGAGTACTGTCAACACATGAACTTTTATTTTATAATATTCTTTATTTTTCAAATTGGAATGAGACCCAATCAATTACCATATAAAGTTAATTATATGGATTTTCATACAACACATGTATATCATAGCATTGAAAAATAATCAACCATCAACCAAAGTGCACTACACTGTATAAGCATCAAATATAGATATTCAACGCTTAAAACAGCCTGTCAATCAACCGATCGACATAATTAATAAATCAGGATGAGTGAACTTCAAATTTCATCCCAACACCCGTGTGGGGTTTCAAACAATCAAACGCACATTTTATTTGTGCAGTTGGGCGATGTGTAAAATTTATCGACCCAATCAATGTCCTTCAAATAGGTGTACATAAACAAACCGTCCGGCTTGTAAATGAATATTTATTTATTCCCATTCACGTTAAAAATTATATTTTTAACGATAAAACATTTTATTCCAACATATGAATTTCTATTCGGTTCATTCTTTAAATAAAATGATATTTTTATTTTTCTAACATATTTTAGAAAATTTCGGCGGCATAACGGCACGATACTAGAAACGGGACAAGGCCTAGCCTTATCCCCGGTCTAGTGAAGGCCCACGCCATTCACACATCAATCAAATCAATTTCATTTTGCAAACCACAAAATTTGGAGTAAGGGTCTAACCTAGCCTTACTCCTTCGCCTTATAACGGCGCACGTCTAATCCTAACCAATTTATCGATTCGATTTTTCACACCACCAACCACATTCAAACCAATATCGCAATCAATAACCAAACAGCCAAACAAACAAGTCCATGGTCTGTGGACGATTTGTGTCGGGTGCTACTAAGCACCGTCTGCATCCTAGTATATATATAACTAGAAAAATTAAATTGAAAGGTGAGAAGTTCTCACATATAGCTATCCTAGCTCCACGGCTCTTCCTTTGCAGAAGTCTTCGTCGTTTCGCCTTTTTGTCACCTTCGTTGTCCGCTTTCACTACATATGTAAAAATCGAGTTTTTACTTCGCTATTCAATATATAAAAATCATCTTTTTAGTTCAAAGTTCAATATATAAAAATCGAATTTTTAGTTCAAAGTTCAATATATAAAAATCGAATTTTTAGTTCAAAGTTCAATATATAAAAATCGAATTTTTAGTTCAAAGTTCAATCCTATTTTATCTTAAAAACCAAGTATGTTTTTTTCGATTTTCAAAACAAAGTATGTTTTTTTTCGATTTTCAGATTTCAATGCTTATTTTAATTTCCAAATTTCAATGCTTATTTTTATTCTCTTAAACAAAGGTTTTTATTTTCAAAAACAATTTGATTTCAGTTTGAAAAACAATTTAAGAGAAAGCTCACCTCTTTCTTTGGAATTGATCAAACCTAACCCTCGAAGCTAGGGTTGAAAACTGCGGCCGCTAGGAGCCACGCGATGCTGATCGGAGGTGTTGACAAGCTTCGTCGTCTCTCCAGCTGCTGGCGCCACCCCACAACGTCGAGCTCGACATCCACCTGAGGCCGGAAATCGGCCAGGAACTCAGCGCCTTTGAGTGCGAGAATCAATGTCTCCCCTTAACCGTTCTTGGGTGGAGCGACGGACGGAGGCGGAGGGAGATCGATCTTGGCGAGGGAAACGGGGAGATGACAACGGAGGAGGAGGCGCGAAGGCATCCATCGTCGTTCGCCATTTATTTTTTTTATATTTTTTTTTTCCTGTCGACTTAAAAAGGAGGAGAGAGAGAAGGATGAGTGATAATATATATATTTATAATTATTTAGTTAATTTATTTCTCTAAAAAGCAACTTTTAATTTCGACCTCAAAACGAGACCCACCGCCTGTCGTCCATAGCGTTTTACCCCCATTCCGAACACAATGGGATATGTATCGCAAGCTGATTTGACCATTTGAATCAGTTTCCGTTTAATTTACATTTAAATCACTATATTGAATTTTAAACGTACATTTCAAATTACCGGGGTCGCATACTAACTCGAAAAATTCCAGAAAAATATTTTCTAGCTTCGTATTGACGATACGGTCCTAACAAAACTAGTTTCGTCGAATTCTGAGACCGTTAGAAAAATGGCCAATTTCCAGTCGATTAAAATCAACTGAAACTGGTCAAACGCGTTTTCCTTTGCCACGCTCACATATTGCTTCGAAAAATTATGAAATTTGGAATCTAGAAATAATTTGACACTGCGGACCCAACAAAACTGGTTTCGTCGAAATCCGAGGTCGTTTGCAAAATGTCCATTTTTAAGGGCCTTATATATATAAAAATATATATAAATTCCACAGCGACTATTTCTAATTTTAAACTGGACATATCTTATCATTTATAAAGTGAAATCTCAGTTTGTTAACTTCGTTACAAAGATATAGTTATACAGATTCAAATATTTCTTGTTTCGTTCAATTCTGACTTATATTGAATTCTGTATATTCATTTGAAATTAGAAATCGAATTTTCGAACTACCGCGCCATTTTCAATTCCTTTTATAATTATATATAAATATTTATATTCTAACTACGACGTATATAAGTATATTCGTTCGAATTCTATTCAAAATAAATTTTTCGACGATATTATTTAAAATAATTCATTTTGAATATTCAAAATTCGCTAAAATTGCCAAAATAAAAATTTTAAACTGGCCCAGAATTTCCGGGTTGTTACAAAAGCGAATCAACATAGTAGGAAAAATATGACAAAAGAGGGTATAAGATGGCAAAGGTGAATCACAAGTTAAACATGGTGACGTTTGAGGTAAAAGGTGTTCACATAACTAGCATATTGCATATCGGCCTCAAAACATGTATGATAGCATAAAGGGATTGGCCTCTAACATGCATGATATCATAAAAGGATTGGTCTCAAGCATGCATGATATCATATCCTAGGTCTATCATCTTATGCATGTGAGCGTCATGAGGGGTTATGGGTTCCTTTACATGCATAAACCCAAAATGTTTCATAAGTCAAAATGGTTCTAAGGGTTCATGCCATCATTCCACAAGTAAAGATCCAAACTTGCATGATAAACTAGGTCAAACACAACATGAATGGCATGATTTAATCACTAAAACATACCCCAAAATCATGGGTTCAAGAAAGGGGCAAAACTAGGTTCACATAGGCTAACATACTTATGCTTCATCACATTTTATTCCATGTCAACATTAAAACTACCGTTTAGATCTACAAGTAGCTAGAACTTACCTAGCGAGGATTAGAGACTTAGGAGCATGAATCGTCATAGGATTTGCGTAGCAATGTTGATCTACTTCCACGATTTGATGTAGAAAGCTTGCACCTTTTGATTTGAATCCGATTTGAATGCATAAGCTCTTGGAGTGGGAGATGGAGGCCATGATCAAGAGAGAATTGGACAGCACTTCGTTGCAAGAGTGATTTGTGAGGGTTTAGGCTAGGTCTAGGGGTCTTTTTATAGAAGTTTAGGTTAGTTTAGGCCATAGGATTAACCCTAATTTAGATCTGAACCATCAAAATCCGTCACAGGCCTTAAAACATGACCCAAAACACTCAGCAGGTGCACCAGGCCAAAGTGGCCGGACCACCCAGGTCGACACCCGTGTCGAATGGGCAGTCGACCTACCCCTGGGCGTGTCGACTCCCCAGTCGACACCCCAGTCGACCTGGGGCTTGGGCGGGAATTTTTCCCGCCCAGTCTGTTTGGCTCCGGATTTGAATTTCGAACTGTTTTTTAACTTGAATTTTGCTGAAAACTTTGACGGGCCATAACTTGGTCAAACGGACTCCGATTTTCGAAAACTCGGACTCTATTTCGCATATTTTTCCGAGACGAACGCAACGGCACAGCCCGTTTCCCTTGATTCAGATTTTATAATTTAATTCTGCCTTGATTCTTGTCTTACCACGTTATAAAAATCCGGGTTGTTACATTCTCCCCTTCTTAAAGGATTTCGTCCCCGAATTCTCTAAGTTAGGAAGATCGTATCCTACCATCCATCATCCATCTACTCAAAACATCATCCATAAGCAACCAATGTCCTTAGACGATTTCTAATGCTATATGTACATATGCAAAAAGTGTGTGTATATGTACTTATCTAATGTAAATGATCAGGCCTGAATGATCTTTCTAATGCAAAGTATGTTTAGTGCCATGAATCCAACATGTATGCAAATAGTCCTAGTCACATAAACACTATATGCGTGCACATACGTTCATCCATATGCAATATCCACATGACAGTACATTCAACTTCATCCATAAACAAGTATAAATACTCGTGCATATGCAATATGAAATGTGAAGGAGTCGATCTAGTGTCTAATGTGTATTCGCGCATCCACGAGCAACCACTTGCAACCATTTGCAACCATATCAATCATAACATGTTTCAAGTACATGTTTGCATCCATAGTGTTCTACCTAAGGTTCCCAAGACAGGGTCGAGAAGATAAACCAGACAAACTCCTTATGGGGTTTGCGACGAAAACAGGACCGAGAGAATATACATAAAAGATAGCCTACAAGTAAGTTCTACAGAAAATAGGGATCAAGGATATACTCTTAAAAAGAGATATCATGCGCGTATCTAGTCTTCATCCTTCTGAGTCGCATTCCCTTGAGCTTAGTTCCATTGTGCTTTGACCATCTTTTAACTTCAGGATTTCGTAGCTTCTTATTTCCTGTTTCCATAATATGAGTTGGAACTCATTTTATTGTCGCCTCTCGTTACACTTTCACTTATTCTTCTTCTAATATACTTGATTCAAACATGACTGCGTACTCATGATTCCATGCGAGCTCTCCAAAATTCACTAGTGAATCTTGGATCTCGTTTACATACTATACGGTATTCCACGTAGAAAAATTTTCTCTTGAAAGTAAACAGATGCCAACCAGGTTACCATGTGTACTTACTAGGGTGATTTTTATAACTTATGCATAAGTGAAATGAACCATCCGTCTTATTGGCAAACACCACTCGATCGAGTTTCAAATTTCCAATAAAGGCATCAAGGGATTCTAGGTAATTAATCATGACAGAACCCAAAAGGTTACACGAGACTTCGAGGGTATTACCAAGGCTAATCAAGAATCTAACTACCCTCCTATCAAAACCGAGGGTGGCACCCCTTACCGGATAACCACTTCATCCCTAGAATCCATCCATGGCCCAAAACATAAGCATTACTTCCAAACTCAACTCTTGGCATAGACATTCTCTAATCCAAACAAGTCGTGAATAAATGGACTGATTCTCCAACAAGATTTGAGACAAAATGGGATCCTCTACTACGCTAGTACTAAGGTGCAGAGACTCAACTATCGAAGCGGACTTAAATGATGTGGTGATCAAAACAAAGTCTTGGCGGGATGATAGAAAAGAATAACTAAACCTTCAACAAGAATGTTACCATCCTTCTCAGGTACGCTAGTGAGGGTATGCAATTGCCTTCTCGATGATCTTGTCCTTGTTCCACAATACTTAACTATCCGTCCCGTTTTACAATACCAAAAATACTCTCTCGTCATGGGTTGAGCCCTACCAACAAGTTGCTTATCCTTAAGCCCATATCCTTTATCCTTGTTCTTACTATCCTTTCTTATAACGCGGCAACAGGTCTCTCGAGAACTACCTACATCGCACGGAAAACACTTAGGTAGCTAGGGAGGGATTAGTCGCAATTAAAACTACTATGACTACAAATGGAGGAAAGAAAGGAAAAGAGATTCAATCAAGGAAACAAAGGATAGTGCTAATGGCCTTTGGGGAATAACCTTTAAAAATAAAACCTTTCTTGAAAAATGCTTCATTGTAAACAGTTTGGAAAATAGTTTTAGAAGGTTTTAAAAACTTTTGCCCAGTCTGGTAACCTTCTGCTCTGATACCAAATGTAACACCCCAACTCCGCTAGGGTCACTCACAAAGGGAATACACTAGGTTTGGTGAAGCATTATCGAGGTAAACATGCACAAAAATATTACAAGACAGAACATATATAAAACATCGGAAGTAAAACAAATTTCATTACCTTATAAAATAAGATCTAAAGCCTTTTTCATCAGAATACATCAAAACCTGCTTTGCAATAGTAAAGAAGCATAAAACCTTTTTACAAATTATTCCCCAAAATAAAGCGGTGAAACAGCCATAGCCAAGAGAAGACCAAGCTATAGATGATGACCTTCAAGCATAAGAGGTCCGAACTAAACAACAGCATTTCCTCCCTGAAAACCTGGGGGGAAACGGAAGACAAAGAGGCGAAAGAAAATGGGGTCAGTCATAAAGACTGGTAAGTCCTATCTACTTCCAGCATAAAAACAGGTAAAGGTAACATGACATGCATAAACTGAAAGTAAACATAAGGATGATGACAAGATAGATAAGCTAGACCAAGATAACAGGATGAACTACAGTATCCAGATAAAATAAGGTATCACATTGTCAGGTTTCTATCAAGTATAAAATCCCGAGGTATCTATCATGTATATTTGCTATGCACCTCCCGTACTAGTATCCCAACCCGTGTTATGTGTTAACTATAAAATGTCCCTTGCCCAATGTCATGAAATGGTCGATGTCGACCTAATATATCGCGTATATAGGTTTTCTCAACTCGTGTGTTTCTTTCCATGTATAAGTTTAGTCCTTTGCCGTACCTCGTGTGGGCTTTCTCACTACTTCAACATAGTACCATTTGATCCTTGAAATCATTTGGACTGTCATCTTTTATCTAACTATGTTTTCTTATCAAGAACTATCGCGTGTTCAACTAGGGTTTATGCCACCTAGGACCACTGGGGATTATGCTACCTAATGAATGTTTCCGTATCTCGGTTTGGGTTCAAACCACCTAGGGCCACTAGTGATTATGCTACCCGTCAACCACGCCCTTTTTCCCATGTATGTATCGTGAATCGTTTTTCCATGTCTAGGTGCACATGTATCTCTAAATGTGCCATCCGAGTTTCGTGACAGAATACAGGACTCGGTCGGGAGCTTTAGGTTATCTGCCGATGCAGATATTAAGGTCTATTTTTCTACCGGTGGTTATGGTCCCACGTGACCCCTCCCTCAACTACTGAAAGGCAAAACAAGAAAAATCATGTATGAGAACTACACTACGGCCATCGATGCCCCACTCCCAAATGGCCTACCTCACCCATAACTAGATAGCAAGTATGGTCTGTTGGATGTTCTCTGCCTTTCCGTACGTACATGATTGACTAAAGATGGTAGGTCGCCGACGATGTAATATATAGGGCTACCGTAAAAATATCGCCGACCCCACGCTAATCCACCCCAGTCTTTAGGTTGCTCGTACAGCAACCAAGGCATACCCTTGGCTCTTCTACCGCAGACCTTAACCTCTGTGAGCCCAGGAGGATCATCTGCCACCTCACAAAGGGATACCAAGAGTTTCCTCATGTTCCCTAAAGCTACCGCTTCGTCACCCAGTTCGTTGGAGCCTTTATCTAAATCAAATATTGCTCCACCTCGTGTATTTGTTTAAACGACGACCTACCGAATCAGGTTACTCATCTATTTATGAACTGGTCTAATTCCCTTGACTAAGAATTATTACTTAGTTATCTTTAACTAAGGTTTATCACTTAGTTTCTTATCCCGTTATCCTTGTTAATTATGATTTCCCACTTAGTCCCCTAAACTAGGGTCTCGTCTAATGGGTTAAGTGTTGTCATTCGAGTTCATGACTTAACCCGCCCACGAATCATGTCAAAATTTGCTAAGTATTCAAGTTCAAGACTTAACCCTACAAACCATGTATCAAGTTGGTTAAGTATATCAAGAAGTCCATGTATTAACCCTATCAAATTATCATGTCAGGTTGGTTAAGTATATTCAAGCAGTTCGTGATTTAACCCTATCAAATCATTGAGACAAATTGGTTAAGTATAGGTTACTTAACCCCATTTAATCATCGTGTTTAAATTAGTTAAGTGTAATTTATCTTAACCTCATCAAGTTATCATGTTAGATTGGTTAAGTGTTGGTAAACTTAACCTCATCAAATCATCACGTTAGATTGGTTAAGTGTAAGTTAACTTCACCCTCATCCACTAGTCATATTTATAATGGTTAAGTATTTTCCCCTCGTGTGTTTACTTAACCCTACAACGCCCCGTGTTATCCCGGTCGGGTGTTATCAAACCATTTAGGTTAAACTAACCCATTTACTAATCGTGTTACTTGGTTAAGTGTCTATAAGTAATCAAGTCCGGTCTTGCTTAACCTACCCAATCATGTCATATCAGTTAAGTGTCACTAGTCAAATTTAATTAACCTTATCATGTGGTATTAAGTAAATTAATGCACTCTCAACCTCTCACATTAGACTTTGTTGTGGTTACTAGTTAAGCCGGTCGGTTCCGGGTAGCTTTACACCACAACCTAGTCTAACCTCGGGTTTTAGGTGCGATATGACCAACTACTCACATTGGGTCCTATTGTTTGTAGCCACTAGTTAAGCCGGTCGGTTCCGAGTAGGTTTATGCTACAAACTCAACCCAACCTCGAGTTGGCCACTTTCATGTTTTCTACATGTCATGTTCATGCCAAATTTAGGCCTTGATTAAGTCCATGTTTTTCACTTATGCCCATTGTCCCGTTTCTTGGTATAATTCATGTCAAGTTCTCATGTTCCATATTTTTCTAAGTGTCATCCCCACGTTTATTACCATTACATGTTACATGTAATTTCATGTCAATTTCATAGCAAATTTTAAGCTTTGCCTAGACTACCCCAAAACGTATTCTCAACGCATATGAAAGCGAATCAACATAGTAGGAAAAATATGACAAAAGAGGGTATAAGATGGCAAAGGTGAATCACAAGTTAAACATGGTGACGTTTGAGGTAAAAGGTGTTCACATAACTAGCATATTGCATATCGGCCTCAAAACATGTATGATAGCATAAAGGGATTGGCCTCTAACATGCATGATATCATAAAAGGATTGGTCTCAAGCATGCATGATATCATATCCTAGGTCTATCATCTTATGCATGTGAGCGTCATGAGGGGTTTTGGGTTCCTTTACATGCATAAACCCAAAATGTTTCACAAGTCAAAATGGTTCTAAGGGTTCATGCCATCATTCCACAAGTAAAGATCCAAACTTGCATGATAAACTAGGTCAAACACAACATGAATGGCATGATTTAATCACTAAAACATACCCCAAAATCATGGGTTCAAGAAAGGGGCAAAACTAGGTTCACATAGGCTAACATACTTATGCTTCATCTCATTTTATTCCATGTCAACATTAGAACTACCGTTTAGATCTACAAGTAGCTAGAACTTACCTAGCGAGGCTTAGAGACTTAGGATCATGAATCGTCATAGGATTTGCGTAGCAATGTTGATCTACTTCCACGATTTGATGTAGAAAGCTTGCACCTTTTGATTTGAATCCGATTTGAATGCATAAGCTCTTGGAGTTGGAGATGGAGGCCATGATCAAGAGAGAATTGGGCAGCACTTCGTTGCAAGAGTGATTTGTGAGGGTTTAGGCTAGGTCTAGGGGTCTTTTTATAGAAGTTTAGGTTAGTTTAGGCCATAGGATTAACCCTAGTTTAGATCTGAACCATCAAAATCCGTCATAGGCCTTAAAACATGACCCAAAACACTCAGCAGGTGCACCAGGCCAAAGTGGCCGGACCACCCAGGTCGACACCCGTGTCGAATGGGCAGTCGACCTGCCCCTGGGCGTGTCGACTCCCCAGTCGACACCCTAGTCGACCTGGGGCTTGGGCGGGAATTTTTCCCGCCCAGTCTGTTTGGCTCCGGATTTGAATTTCGAACTGTTTTTGAACTTGAATTTTTCTGAAAACTTTGACGGGCCATAACTTGGTCATACGGACTCCGATTTTCAAAAACTCGGACTCTATTTCGCATATTTTTCCGAGACGAACGCAACGGCACAGCCCATTTCCCTTGATTCAGATTTTATAATTTAATTCTGCCTTGATTCTTGTCTTACCACATTATAAAAATTCGGGTTGTTACAGAAAAGGAATGTTTTAAAAGAAAAAAATTCCAAATGTGTACTCTGGCAAGAAGAAGTTAAATTTCTTGGCCATGTCGTGTCAAAAGAAGGAATTTCAGTGGATCCCAGTAAGATCACTGTTATTCAGAACTGGAAACAGCCTCATACGCCAACAGAAGTTAGAAGTTTTCTCAGGTTAGCCAGTTATTATCGGAAATTCATTAAGGATTTTGCAAAGACCTCTAGTTCCTTGACAAAACTGACTAAGAAACATTCGAGATTCAATTGGACTCCGGTATGTGAGGAAGCTTTCCAGGAGCTGAAATTAAAACTGACAACTGCTCAAGTGTTAACAATAATTGATGGCAATGAGGACTTGAAAGTCTGGACTGACGCTTCTAGAGAAGGCCTTGGTGCAGTGTTAATGCAAAGAGGTCAAGTGATTGCTTATGCCAGCTGTCAGCTGAAACCGCATGAGAAAAACTACGTTACTCATGATCTTGAGTTGTTAGCCATTGTATTCGCATTAAAAATCTGGAGGCACTACCTTTTGGGTGAGAAATTCGAACTGTATACGGACCATCAGTCATAGAAATATTTGTTCACCCAGAAGGATTTGAATCTGAGACAGCAGCGTTGGCTAGAATTTCTTGCAGCGTATGATTTTGAGATTTTGTACACTCCAGGGAAAGCCAATGTTGTGGCTGATGCGCTGAGTAGAAAGAATGTAATAATCGCCAGCTTTATCGTTACGACTTCCTTGATTGACAAGATCTCCATTCTACAGAAAGATGATAATTTTGTTAAGGAGATGATCAAAAGAATTCAAAAAGGCGACACATCCAGTTTCCAAGTGGATAACGAGGGAATTCTTAGATTAAAAGGGAGGATTTGTGTTCCCGACGTCTCCGAGCTAAAAAGAGAAGTTCTTGATGAATGCCACAAGTCCAAGCCGAGTATCCACCCAGGGGTTAGCAAAATGTATAATGACCTCAAGCGAACTTTTTGGTGGAAGGCAATGAAAAGAGATATCTCTATATATGTTAGCCGGTGTCCCACGTGTTAGCAAGTCAAAAGCGATCAGCAGAAACTCGCTGGATTGTTGCAACCTTTAGAAATTCCAGGTGGAAAGTGGGAACAGATTTCTATGGACTTCATAGATGGTTTTCCCAGGACCAGAAAAGGAAATGACAGTATTTGGGTGATCGTGGATCGATTTACGAAGACCGCTCATTTCATACCTGTCAAATCGAATAGAACTGCTCAAAGTCTGGCGCAGATTTATTTCAAAGAAATTGTGAGATGCACGGAGTTCCCATGAGCATTGTTAGTGATCGTGACCCGATTTTTGCTAGTAAATTCTGGGAAGCATTCCAAGCAGAATTGGGAACGAAACTGAACCTGAGCACCGCATATCATCCTCAAACAGATGGCCAAACTGAGAGGGTGAATCGTATTCTTGAAGATATATTGCGGGCTTGTATTCTTGATTTTGGCGGATCGTGGGAAGACCATTTACATTTGGCTGAATTCTCATATAACAACAGTTACCAAGCGAGCCTGAAAATGTCACCATTCGAAGCATTGTATGGTAGACCGTGTCGATCCCTTGGTTGTTGGGTTGAACCTGGTAATAGACTTGTATTGGGGCCAGATATGATTCGGGATGCTGTAGATAAAGTCGACTTTGTTAAGAAACGACTACTCGCCGCTCAAAGCCGACAGAAAAGCTATGCAGATAAGAGAAGAAGAGATATATCCTTTGCTGTTGGCGACTATGTTTATTTGAAGGTATCTCCGATGAGAGGAGTTATCCGGTTTGGTAAAACAGGGAAATTGGCACCTAAATTCATTGGTACGTTTCTTATTCTGGAACGGATTGGAACTCTCGCATATAATGTTCAATTGCCTGATTGGTTGCCTTGAGTGCATGAAGTATTTCACGTATCTCAACTTCGAAAGAGCGTTCATGATCCAGACTTGATCGTGGAAGAAGCAGCGCAACAGGATATAGAAATCACTCCAGAATTGGCAGTTAGGAGAGAGCCGCTAAAGATAATTGGCAAAGAAACCAAAGAGCTGAGGAACAAAAAGGTTCAGTTAGTCAAAGTACAACGGAGTGGAGATCCGCGAGATTGTACTTGGGAAACAGAGGAGTGCATTCAGAAAGCCTATCCTAAGTGCAGGGTGGATATCTCTGATTGACTCTGGTGCAAGGTACATTTACCATATTTTACAATTTCCATTGGGTTCTCTATTTTGTTGTTGTTCCTTTTCATGAATGTAGAATTTTAATTATATAGTCTGAATGATTTAAAAGAATGTATGAATTAACTAATATATTTGTGAAAAGTTAAAAATAAATTGTTTGATGTTTGTGTTATGTGATTGTTGATTAGATTAATTAAATTGTTAGAATGATAGTTAATTAAATCAATAATAGAATGAATGGTAGGATTTATTCGAATAAACCACACATTGAACTGATTAGAGAATTAATTAGAAATATATACCTGTGCATTATATATATTTGAACAGGTAAATGGATTAGCTGTTGAGTAAAGAACTTATTTGCGTGCCCGACAAATAAGTAAACCTTAATGAGTTGGATGCACGCTTTTATTATTATATCAACTCCTGTGAATGCCATTGGATGCGGAGTGGTGGTTATTCTATGTGTAATTAATAAATGTCGCCATAGGATAGTAACAATTAATTTTGAACTACACTACATGGCATACTTCTTGAAGATAGGCATACTTCATCATATACCACATAAACATTTGGAGCTTGTGTGACGAGGTGGAAGATTTACCATACGAGCGAGAGGCTTGTATGGCGATGACTATATTTTACAGGTTGAACTGATGACTGTTATGGACTATTTAAATTGTAACGGTAAATTGCCAGATTAATAAAAAACCCACACGGGTCTGGAGCTGAAAATAATCACGTCTCTCTAGTCATTATATACGTCACATGGATTATTTATTTCCCATACGGGACGAGGTGACGAGGATTTATCCTCTGGAGCAATTAAAAATACACACTCCCTCAGGCTTTGACAGGGTGACGAGAATTTATTCTCTGGAGTTATTATCTACACACGCTCCCCTGTAAACACCAGAATATATCACTATAAATATGTGTATGCTTTATAGGATTTATTGGGTACCTAATACGGCCCAATAAATTTCCAAACCCCTCCCCGTACAAAGGAGGTTATGGCGAAATTTTTCGAAAATTCATGGTGTTAGCCAAATTTTTGAAGAATTTGAAAATTCTCAGAAACTGAAAAGTGGGAGAATGGAAGCCAGGTTGAACGTAGAGTTGATTAATCAAACCACTTTCAACTTTGTTCCTTTTCGGGGATGAAAAGTTTTAAGTGGGGGAGATTGTAACAACCCGTAAAATCTGAACCAGTTTAAAATTTTTAAATTGGCTATTTTAGTGAATTTTAAATATTTAGAATAAATATTTTAAATAATAGCAATGAAAAGTGTGGTTGAATCGATGTCAAAATTTAATATAATTAATTTGAATTATAAACATGGCCTGAAACGGCGCGGCAGTTTCGAAATTTGAATTCAAACATTGACTGACTGTACCAGGTGCAAAATAAAACGGATTTTAGTGAAACCAAAAATATTTAAATCTGTTAGTGAATATCTTTCTGACGAATCTGTAAAATCGAAGTTTCGTAGCAGGAGTCAAAAGTTATGGCCAAATGAATTTTCAGAAAGGTCGCTGTAGAATTTATATAGCCCGTGAAAATAGACATTTTGCAAACGACCTCGGAATTCGACGAAACCACTTTTGTTGGATCCGGGATGTGAAGTTATTGCTAGGTTTCAAATTTCATAATTTTTGAAGCTAGTATGTGAGCGTGGCAAAGGAAAATGTGTTTTGGTCAATTACATTTAAATTGGATCGACCAGAAAATGACCATTTTTCAAACGGTCTCAGAATTTGACGAAACTAAATTTGTTGGGAGCGTATCGTCAAAACATAGTTAGATTTATTTTTCTGGAATTTTTCGAATCAGTTTGTGGCCCTGGCAAATTGAAATGTACGTTCAAATCGAATATTGAATGTTATATATTTTAAATTGAATGTAAACTGACTCAAACAGTCGAATGGGCCTACGAAACATATCCCATTGTGTTCGGAATGGGGGTAAAACGCTAGGGACGACAGTCGTTGGATTTGAATTGGTGTTCGTGTGTGACAAGGGGTATTTTAGAAATTTAAAAATATATAAATTAATAAAAATATTTCATTGGTCAATACCCTTTCTCTCTCCCCGTATTTCCCCCAGGCGACGGCGAATATTGCTCAAACTTTCCCGTTCGATTTCTGATCAATCCACGCATCTATAGCCTTCCCTCCAGTTGAAGAAATTGTAGATCGCCTCTCCACCTTCAAATCCATACATAGTTTGATTTTTGTTCGTTCAGGATTGGGGGAGGAATCGAGTTCGGAAGTTTCGAACTTCCATCGCCCGCTGACGTCAGCTCCGACCACCGGAGTAGGCCGCTCCACCGTCGATCTGGGCGCCGTCCGACCGCCTACAAGGTGCAGCAACCTGATCGGAACAACGAGCAACGGTTTGGGTAAAAATCGAAAACCTAGATTCGAAGATTTCAGAAAGGTAACGGCTGAAAATTATATAAACTATATTATAGCAGTTTAAAGCGCTACCGTTTTTGATTTCACTGTAAAAATCATATATTTTTCGTTTCTTGACGAAATTCAGTGAAACAAGAGACAGTGGACTCGTGTGGACGTCTTCTACATTCTAGAAGAGACCGCATATTTTTCTGAGCCTTCTGCTATTTTTGGTGGAGTGGAACCCAATGTGAGATTTCTAATTTATAAACGATATGGAAAACAACGATGTATAAATTATATAGTCGATGTATGAGTTATATAAGCGTTGTACACATCATGTATAAGCGTTGTATAAGTTGTATGTTCGATATATAAGTTATATATGCATTGTAAAAATTATATGTGTGTTGAAATGAATTGAAGTGAATCGAAATATATTTATATACGAATATATATACATACATATATATATATATATATATATATATATACTCCCCTCGTCCACAGACCATGGACGATATTTATTGTTTGTGATTGATGTGAAAATTGGTGGATAGTGAATGATTGATTATAATTGTTTGTGGTTGAAATGGATTGGTTGTGGTTGAAAAATACCCATTGGTGATTGAAACAAAATTAGAATAGATTGTGGAAATGAAAATAAAACATGCCGCCTGCGTGCGAACTAGATGCATGAATCCCCATTATCAAAAGCTGCGAGGCTTTAAGGTAGAGCGAGGAGCCGTACTAGGAACGGTCCCGGTTTTAACTATCCTGCCGTTATGCTGCCGAAATTTTCAATAATATTCATGTGTTAGAATTATTTTCATGTGTTGAAACTTATTCATTTGTTGAATAGAAATTCATGTATATAAAATAATCGTGTTTTGAAATAAATTGTTTTATATTAAAAATCACATTTTTATCACCTGTTCGAACTATATAAAATAATCGTGTTTTGAAATAAATTGTTTTACAATAAAAATCACGTTTCTACTATATACATGAATTGTTGAAAATGGTGATGTGTTGAAATAAATATCTGTTGGATAAAAATATCATTTTTATCGAAAGTATAAAATGAATATGGTTTTGAAATTGAAGAATGAACTATATAGAAATATATATAATTATAATATATCGAATAACGAGGCTACAGTTCGTGTTTTGAAATCGTGATTTCAAACGATTAGTGCGGGAGATCCGACCATCGGATTTTCCCGAAACCACAACCGTTGGGTTCGCCTTGGGGATATCTTCCCAACGGCACCAACTTTGTAAAGATCCAACGGTTGGATTGTCTGGAATGTTTAATTCAAATCTGAAGTAAAACAGCGCCAGAATCGATTATATTTATATATATATAAATATAATTAAATTAAATTGAATAACGATGTTGCAGTTCTTATTTCGAAATCGTAACTTCGAACGATTAGTGTGGAAGATCCGACCGTCGGAATTTCCCAAAACTGAAACCGTTGGATTCGTTTTGAAAAGATCTTTCTGATGATATAAATTTTGTGAAGATCCAACGGTTAGATTTTCAGATATGTGTAAATCAAATCTGGAGAAAAACAGCGCCACGGCCGCGTTATGGCCTGAAGCGTCGTTTGAATGAATTGGCTATTTTTAAATAAATAAAAATAGCAATAAATCGTGATAAATTATTATAAACGATATGGAATGGAAATAAAATGAATTTGCTCGATTTATGTGATATTTGATGGTTGTATGTGTGTAGTGTGAAAATTACATTAAAGAACAAAATCGATGATGTCGAATAATTTAACCATTGAAATGAATTGATTTTAAATTCTAAATATACACGAATTATTTGAAAAGGCCGAGTTAATTCTCATTTCAAATAATTGACCGACGAGTGAAAGTCGAAGGTATGAAGACGGTGCAAGACCGATGATCTTTACGTCGAATGGAGGGGTGCTACTGATGCTCATGATAGGAGTAGCTACCTTGATGGGGTTGAAGTAGTAGCCACCTGGACGTACTTGTTGATTGTACGGATATGCGAGGTATTGAGTGCCTCCGGTTTCGTTCAGACCCAGGACGAACGTGTAAATGGACTGTGTGTCTGACATTGGATTTGTTCTTTGCTGATTGATCTCTATTAAATATATATCTGTTTGGCGGCGGAGAATTTATTCTCTTGCTTAACGCCCTTCTCTGAGACGTACGAGCCCAGAGGTTATATATCGATAGAAATCAGTCACACGGGGTGAATTGCCTGCGTGGCACGCCTTAGTGATAGATGATCAAGGCTTTTGTTGAAAAGAAAAGTCTTGTGGTTGATGATCAAAGCACAGCCTGTGTGGCATAGCTTTGTGTATAACGTGAATTCGCGAGCCTCACACCCCGGTATGGACCAGAAACGGGAGAGGACTTCAGGGAGGACATGCGTTTCTTTCTAGCTAGAGGTGGTGTCGGTGCTTAAACTGGTTGACATTTATATTATTTTCACCCGTGTGGTTGTTGCTGTTGCGAGGCGCCTCGGATATATCGGTGACTATGTGAAGCCGATTGAGTCATTCGTTGGCTCATTTGCGCCCCAAAGGGCGGGGAAACGTAGTGTTAAGGGTTTAAGTTTAATCCACATCGAGTGGACCGGCCCTGTTGCTCCAAGGCTTGACTGAGTACTTGCCTGAGACATGGTAGGCTAGATTGTCTCGAAGCGTTGAGGACGATCCCTGGCCCCGGTTCATGATGGAAATCCAATTTCCAAATACGACATCGTGCGGTTTTGATTGTATACCTATATATGGTGACATAGTGGTATGGGGCATTAATGCCGTCTATGATTGATAGTTATGATTCAAATTGTTTTGAAACATATGAACACTAGCAATAATATCAAATGATTTGTTTTGATCGTATCAAGCATATTTTGGCCATTATAAGGTAAAACTCTATCCTCCGGTTTGTGTTGCATTGTGTGATGGGACCTAAGTCTTATAATGGCTTCATTTTTATAAAAAGCATTACGATGTTTAAAAGAATTATTTGTTTTAAAGCACTGGCAATCCAATGGAGTAAACCCGTTCCGCGAAAGTGGCGTGGTCCTGTGATTAGCCATATTTGAAAATGTGTTAAGTAGATTTCTCATACCTGTCCCATGACTGGCTCGTAGTTTGTTTCACTTGCAAACTCGGGTGCCCCTTTCTCTACACGAGCAGCCTTGTATTCAGGTTTTAGCAGGCTCTTTCTGGATAGCTGGAGCTGAAGATGGATTCTATCATTTATCTCTTTTTATGTTGTTCAGCTCTTGTTGTACATATTATGTTTACTTTTCCGCTGTAGACATTTTATGTATAGCTGAACTGTATTTTGTACTAAGTATGATCCTATATACTGTGTAACTCTGATGATTATATTTATCCAGTGTATTCTATTGTACATTATCTGGTGTATTTATTTATTCCTGTTCTGCTGTTATCTGTTTATGTGTTATATTCCAAAGATTACCCTTGCCACCGTCTTATCGGGAATGGGGTTGTCACAATCTGTCTTGTTATATTCTGTTCTATACACTAAATACGCTCCATGGAAGTTAATGCATTCCCTTTGTGAGTGACATTAATGGACGTGGGGTGTTAACAAGGGATATTAGCTGTTGATATCTAATTATTGATTTATTTACATATCTTTCTATTTACGTAAATACTAATGTTGAATGAAAAATGAATTGGATTGATGGCAGCTTATATAAGTACCATGGTGAGTACCAAGCCATATTGAACCAATGTTCATTATTTACAAAATTTAACTATAGTTGCTTATGGTTTCTCTGAGAAGAAGACGTAATCATCACGTAGCGACAATCTTTAAGTTTGCTTAAGTCAAATGTTTTTAATTTATTATCTATTTCAATTACGATGTTTCAAAAGAAAATTCATTGTTCAATAATGTTTTAAGCATTAGGTTAATTTACTATATTTATCTTGTTTAAAATTATTCAATTAAAGGACTTCCAATTATTTTATAATAAGGTTTAAAGGAAGATTAATTATTATCTAGTTCATAAGTATTCAAAGGTGACTTATTATTAGTGTTTAAAGTTTATTTATATTATGTATTTATAATGTAAGTGCTCATTTTTATTATATTGAATTATTTTTTTATTATCTATATTTTTATATTTGTATTAAATTTTTTATCTATTTAATTGTTTTATAATATTAAATTGACATTTTTTAAATTGTTTTTAATTTTTTAATTTTTTTATATTATTAAATCTTTTATTTTTATATTGTTATGCAATTTTAAATTGTTACATTTTCATTATTTAATTAATTAACAAGGTTTAATAAGCAGTCAAGTATGTTACCTTATTAATGTTTAAAAAGGTATTATCTACTAATAATATTTCATACAGAATTAATCTAAGTAAAAATTTATAAAGGAAATTTAAAATCATTTGTGTTTTATATAATTGTATAGCAAACAATGTTTTGAATATCAATGGGTTCAACCTATTTAATATGTTTCAGAAGTAAGATAGCTTTCCCAATTGATATACAAATATACTAATACCATTAGGATATGTATGTCAAGATTTCCAATTATAAAAATTCCATGTTTTGTTAATATGCTTGGGTTGATGAGATAGGTATGTGAATCTAAATCCTTTGTATTAAAAATATGATTCTTATGTATATAATGAGGTCGGTGAGACAAGTATGCGTATATTTATTTCAAAGTACTAAAATAATGATCTACGAATATACTTAAAAATTTGAGATAAGTATATAAAAATTGTTTTCAAGTTATACAAAGATTATTAATAAAGGATTCATAAATGTAACTTAAGAAATTTATTTACGAAATAAATCCATGGATGATTGTTGTTAGTGTGTTTGATAATTAAATAACCAACAATCAACTTTGGACTAGTTTTATTCTGTCGGGATTAGATTTAAACCATTTTGATCCGGCTAAGCGAAGAAATTTAAAGAACTTGGAAATGACGAACATTTTTAAGTGTAAAATGCCTAGTAAGATGTAATGTAGCCACAAGCCTCATCAACCGGGAAAGACCAAAATTAGGGGAGATGCAACAGGGTTAATTAGGTCGCTCCCAAGTAGGGTTTCATTGTCACCCTTCTAGATACATAATTTAACTTTTGGTGGTGTATGGACCATAGGGAAAGAGTTGCAAAGCAACTGGAGCGAAGACATGTTTAGTACCATCAAGTTGACTGATGGGTCGGTCTTGTATTAGTAAAGAGATATAGGTTAACTTTTTGTATTCTTTTATAAAAGCGTATTTTGTTGGGAGGTACCCCAATACCCCATCACTGTATGGAATCCAATCTCCAATATTTGCCTTTAAGGTTTTAGTTATAAACCGATTATGTTTGAATCTAATTAATGTAACAATTTAGGCTATGATTAATGTTTATTTATGGATTATAGACAATATTATAATATCACTGGATTTTGATATGTAGCATTTTGGTTCATAAGGTAATAACCCTTTTGTGTTTCTGTGCAGCATGGTCTTACGAGATACCTTTGATTTCAAAGATTTATAACTTGAAGAATAAAATTCACTATGACTGGAATTTTCTCAAGTTGGTTTACCAAACTGACCTAGGTGTTACTTTATTATAATCCTTGAGTTAGACCTACTGTATTTCCAGATAGATTTCTTGGAGCCGCAGTAGGGAAGTTAGTAGTCAAAACGTATTATTATTTTTGTTGTGTTCATTGTTGTTTCATCGGCATTTATAAGGACAAACTGTTATAATTGTCCAGCTTGATTTATGGCTAGTACTTTGATGTATGTTTAACATGTATATCCATAAAATTATTTTTATCTGATAGAAAATATTGTTGATATTATAGGTTATTCATTCTACTGAGAGATTTTGTTCTGTATTTTCTTCCTTTTCCCCTAACAATATGCATTTCGGCACTTGAATGTTTAGCATGTGGATACCATGGCTATATTAGTGTTGACTTTTAAGGGTCGAAAAATCGAATCATTACAAAGTTGTATCAGAGTTTAGGTTGACCGAACACATAGACTTTGGTGGTGGAGTTACTCATCTAAGACAAGGTAAGCGAGACCCTAGTATGAGTGTGAGGGTATATATATGAAGAGTGTATTTTTTAGTGCTTTAAAAAGTGTTTTATATTTTGTTGATTTATATGTTGAGTCATTTATGAATTCTGACCGATACATAGGACGCCACATTATCAATAGGGATTTATAAATTCTTAAATAGGAAAATTCGACATATATTGTTTGAAATTGGATAAATGAAATAATTTTACTTGAATAACATTTTGTATACACATAGGATAATTTTCATAAATTACATAATTATTTATGATAGATTGTTGTTAAGAGACGATAATATTCAATTATCATCAATTATTGTTTAGTTAGATTAACTACGAACACTTATGAATTCAGTTTCACTAGGCGTATGTTGAAATAATTTAGTTAGAATATTTATTTTGTTGTATATGTATAAAATTATGAAATGGTTTCGTATAAGGAATTAATTTTTTATAAGAGTAATTTATAAGAATGTTTTGTAAACAAAAATGGATTTCAACTAGAAATCTAAGAATTTAAATCCTAGAGTTCTAGAAAAAAATTGGTTTTTAAAAGTTTGAGAGAAAGGATGTATTATTATTTGATAATACTTATGAGTATTTCAAAGGATGAGTAAAACACTGAGCTTACTTAAGTCACGAGAAGATAACTTCAATGATGATCGTGACATCATTAGTATTCATTTTCATGTTTCTAATGAATAGTTGCTAACATGAGGTTTTGTTTAGAGTTGTTTGGATTAAAATGTAACTTTGTTTAATTTTAGAAATATGACTTGGTTATATTAAAGAATATATGTATATATTATATTATTATTACTTCAATCTATTTTGAAATAAAATCTGGGAAATCGAATTCTAAAATTTTTAGTTCGGAAATGTATTGACGAATATGGATGAATTATTTGGTAAATTTCTCCTTTATAGAAATGAAATGGATTTCCAACGTTTTTGGACAGTGAAACTACCTATAAAATTTCAAATTAAGCTAAATGTTGAGAAACATAAGAGAATAGGCTATGAATTTCAAATATAACTAAGTTTATAAATATAAATCTAAGTCAAACATGTCACATAGCAGCAGTTCGTAATTTTCCAACTCGAAAGGTTAAATCAATGTATAAGATTTAATATAAGTTAGAACTCTTTGAAACGGGATATAAGCCATAACTCTTTGGTATAAGAATTTTCCAAACCCAATACTGTATATTTTTCAAATGAAAGTAAAAAATTAAGATTTCATCTTGTAAATTTTGAGTTATGTCATAATCAAGTTTTCAAACTATCATGTTTGGGTAGTTCGTGAAAATATGATCTTCAACCTTTAAAAATTAGAGAAATAAACATATACTTATGCTCAGAAAATGTTTATAAATACTTAAGCATTGAAGAACTAGGGCTTGAAGTTGTGGGTTTTGATACGTTATTGAATTTGAGTTATGAAATAAAATATAAATTTACGTTGTGAAATATTTAAATCTTTAAGTGCTGTTTTTGGAGTTGATCAGATATTGAATTAGGTTGGGTTGGAATATTATTAAAATATGAATTAATATAGTTTTGAATTTTTTATTTAAAGGAATTTATGTGAATCATGTTCTTAAACAACTCTTTTGAGAAATGGTTCGTAAAAAAAAAATTAGTATAAAGGAAAATATACTAAGTATGAGATAATGAATGTGAATAATAGATATTAGTGTAGGGAGAAACCAATTTGAATAAAAATGTAACATGTACGTACAATATTTATTCGCATTACTGATTTTGATCTAGATTCGAATGTATGATTTTGAAATGATTTATATCGGTTCACAAGGATTTTTCACTTGATTTATTTTCGATGGCGAATGCTAGATATGGATTTTTGATATGATTACACGATTATCCATCATAATTTATCACTATGAAATAAGAATGACTATTTCTAACCAAGGAACCAAATCTGAGTCTGCATTATAGTGATCGAGTGGGTGATACTGGTTCAAAATTGAAATTGTGTGATCGAGCAATCGATCAAAATTGATATTACACGTGAATAATGTATGTGTAACGTATAGGATAAAAATAGAATTGTGGGCTTTGAGGAAATTAAAATATATGTTATATAATTGATCTTGATCATTTTATGTATATTGGTTTGCTATGTTATTATAATGCCTAGCTTCATGTTGAAAGTGTGGGTTGGGTTGTCGTATTTATATAATTGTCATGTATAACCATTTTGGGTCGCTTAATTAGGAACAGGTTTATGGAAACAAAAGTCACTAGTTGATTTTGGTTTTATAAATTAAAATTGGTTTCCTGACAAATAGGTACACATTTATGGCATTGTTTGAATTGGATGAATTTTATGTCTTAATATAGGCAACGACTTGGATTTTGATTTTCTTTATGATTGATTAGGGCCATACGTGACATTTTTATTTCTCTAGGGAATTTCGAGATGGAATTATTTTAAGTAGGGAAGAATATACCAACCTTTATATTTAGTGGTTGAATATTTAACTAATTTTAAATATTAAAATATTTGATTAAGAAGTTAAATAACCTAAATTCAAATTTTATGGGTTATTTGATCAATTTGAATAGTGAGATAGTAATTTCAATTCTAAAATAATTATGAAATGGAATGATAATTAGAAATTGTTAAAGTTATGTTTAAACTATTCATATCATACGATATTAAGTCGTACTATTTGACGTATGAATTTAGCAATTATGTAAATTGTATTGGATTTTGATTAAACCAAAGAGTTCAAAAATAACTACACGTCCATAGTGGAAAATATGCATGAATGTAAATAACACAGTATTTTATAGTGGGTCTGCCTGCCAAGGCCTACATCCACTTTAAATGGATTTGATCTTTTAAGATGTTCTTGGTATAAGTTTACAACGGTGGGAACAATAATCCCATGTCACTACAGTGGCAACGATGGAAATAGGGTTCTAGTATGTCCAAAATGTAGTTGAGCCAGTTTTCCCTAAATGCCCATGCAGCCCAAAATGGTCCAAGTGTCCGATATGTTGCTTATTTCTTCTTCCCAAAGTGATGGAGTGTGCTTGAGTGGTCCTAGGAAGCTTATCTTATTCCTAAAGTGTTCAAAGAGAACGCAGCCAATTCTATTCACGTATCATACATGAAGTTATTTATAGGAGGGATGTGGAAGTGAAGCAGGCAAGAATAGGTGATGTGTGAGGACCACGCCAACAATTCGTACCCTGGGGTCGGTACCGATCCCGGGATCGTTACCGATGCGGGTACTTAGCTATTTCCTTTGAATATCTTCTACTTTGTAACTCTTGGACTTGTTGCTTTATGGATTTCGCATCCTGATGGTTCCATCACTTCGTATCCATGAAGTGTTGGTGAATTTTGGGCTTTCTTTGGTTTACGTCGATTCGAGGGTTCATTTGTAGGATACAAAATGGAGAAGAGGCTTGAGATACGAACAAGCATAGACATGTGGGATATGAAATCCCTTGAAGTAACGAAGATACGAAATCCAAGGGAATGAAGCAGGGTACGAAATGTTGTGGAGGAGGCATACCAACCCCAGAAGTCGTATTTTGGGATACGAATTTAGTGTAAAGGCAATAACGACCCCGTGAGTCGTATTGTGGGAAGTAATTTAATGCAATAAAACTCATATGAATTCTATAAATTCTTATTTTCACACATTATAAAGTTTCTAAAACTTTGTTTATCATTTTCTAGTTTTATTTTAAAAAATAGGTTTTAAACTCATTTTATTCCTAACTTCCAATTTAATATAATTTAACCATAAACCATTTATTCCTCAATTCTTTACCAAAACACGTTATTAAGCTTATTTTCTCAAGCTCATGCCCAAATATACTTTTCCACAAAATTCCATATTTAACCATTTAAATGATTAAATAATCACTTTATCCAATTTTCCTCTAAGTTAATTCCCGGAACCCACATTTAAATGTACTTGGATAACGTTATTCAAATTATCCACCCGAAATTTTATTTGCCATTTGATTAATAAATTATAATCTTATTATAACTTACTATTATTGTTAATACCAGATAATCACAAAACTGGGTTGTTATACAAAAAGTGTGGTTTGATAAATTGAAAGCAACCCAAGTTAGGTTGGGCTATTAGTTTTCCAAATCCGACAATCCATTTTTCATCGAAATCACTAACACATAATCAATTTACATACAAATTTTTATTGAGCACTTAATTATTATAGGTGATGATGAGAGAAAATAATAAACTAATGCAATATCTGGATCAACAGTTCTCAATAAAAGTTCTTGGGCACTTAAATTACTTCTCAGTCATAGAAATCTAAAAAAAAAAATCAAACATTAATTTGATTTTCAGTCAAAGGAAATGAATTTTGTAGATACTCTCAAAAGCAAAAATGAGTGATGCAAATACATAGTTTACACAAATGATAGACAATTAGAGTTACTCTAAAAACAGCGGAGAATCTATACCAAATACCAATCAACATATAAGCATCATTGGTGCATTACAATATGTTGCTATAATTAATATTAAAAAATTGCCATAATTTATGCATGATTCACTTGGAACTTATTGGAAAGGCAGCAAAAAAATTCTAAGATATCTCAAAGGCACAACAAACTATGGGCTACTCTTTAAAAAAGGAAAAAATCTCAACCTAATTCGCTATAGTGATGTTGACTAGACAAGTGATCATGATGGTTGAAAGTCTGTAATAAGATACTGCATTTACTTAGGAAAAAACTTGATCTCATGGAGCTCAAAGAATCAATCAGCTATCTCAAAATCCATTATAGAATAAGAATATAAAATTGTTGCAAGTGCTGCAACATAGATTATGCGGTCAAAGTCACTACTAAAGGAAGTAAAATCGAGATTCTAGAGTGATAGCAAGCCAAAATTATGATGTGATAACCAGAGTACTACGCACATGTCAGTGAATCCAATTCTATACTCTCGAATAAAACACATTGATATCGACCTATACTTTGTTTGACAAAAAGTGATCAAATGGGAACTACAAGTAAATCATGTTCCAACATACTTTCAAAAGGCAGACATACTTGCAAAGACACTCTCAACCAAAAAAATTCAAAGGCTCGGATCTGACCTGAAAACTGAGATGAATCCAGATATGAATCAACTAGAAATCAGACCCAAAATCGTGTTAAGAAAGGATGTTCATCACCATCTCAAGGATGCGAGAAAGAAAAACAATGATTCCGACCAGATTTGCTCCCGCTGAAGCCACTATCTCCGACAAAGCTTCAATTGAGCCTCAACCTCAATAAGATCATTACTATCATGATCAGGTCTAATGATACTTTGATGATTTCGCATGGGAAAGTGAACAATTGGCATCTGATTGGGATCGCTAGAAAACCCTGAACCTAATATAGAAGTTTGGAGAGGGGGAGGGAATGGAAAATGTGTTGATTAACCTGTAACATTAGTATATATAAGCTACATATATTGTAAAGGGGATCGCTGGCTATTGAGTGGGCCTTTATCAATTTTATTTGATTCATTAGTAAATCATCTTTGTTCCAATTCAATACTACAATCAATATATTCTGAAATTTTATTCAAACTAGAATTCAATACAAATACAATTCAAGTAACCTTTCACGGTTATGGATAACTCACTGGCTATTGAGTGGATTATTACTCAATTTCCTTGCATGCCCAGTACATCATACCATTCATTTGAAGTTTAAAGGCCGAGATATAGTTTGAGCAGATGAAATGAATAAGAGAAATTTAAGACCTAAAATTAACTTCACATGGTCAAAGTAACAAGCTTATTAAGTGCTTGTATGATTTAAATAAACTATAGTAGGGAAATATGCTAAATAGTCTTAAAAGAACTTGTTTCATCTTTCAACCATTATAAAGAAAAGAGCAAAATTGTATTACTTGCAGAGAAAATGATATAGAGTTTTACTTCGATACAAGATTTGTAATATTTCATAGATAATCAATTACAACAGTATACAAGTGTTTATATAGAGAGAAATTATCTTTTGGGCTTGACTTTTATAATTTGGACTGTCTCTGATATTGGGATTTAGCCCTATAACCGGTAGCTTGTATAAGATATCGTAACCGAAGCGCAGTGTTATTTTATTTACCCCCTTCGATTGAAGCTAGGGTTTCCTCCTTCTTCTCCCTTCTTATCACCACCATCGATTACTCTCAGCTCTTCTCTTAATCTATGAAATTTTCAAGCCGGTAGAGCTTTAGTCATAACATCAGTATGCTGATGAAAGGCTGAGATGTTATTAACATCGATTTTTTCGTTTCGTAGTTTGTTCGCGTACAAAATACAGATCGAATTCGACGTGTTTCATACGCGCATGCTGACTGAGTTCGCTGACAGGAAGAGAGTGCTAAGATTATCGCACCAGATTGTCGGTTTCTTTATGAGCTTGATTTGCAATACATTGAGCAGCGAATTGACCTACATGAGTTCTGCAGTGGTACCGATGACTGGTCTATACTCGGTCGATGTGCTTGAACGAAAAATCGTTGGTTGTTTCTCTGAATACCAAGATATTAGATTTGGACCCATGTACATGCAATACCCTAAAGTAGAATTCTGATCATCGGGATCAGAAGTTCAGTCAGCATCACTATAAGCTTATGCGTTCATTTCCTTATTTGCTTTTAGCTGTACCTCGTAATTTTCAGTTCCTTTTAAGTATCTTAGTACGTGTTTTAATGCCTTCTCGTGTTCACTTGATGGACACTACATGAATTTACATACTTTATTAACACTGTAGCGTAATTTTGGTCTTGTTATCGTCACATACTATAATGCACCAACTATGCTCCTATATTGCTTGACATTACTGACAGCTTGCCCACCATGTTTAGATAGTCGTAAGTTGATGGTCATTGGTGTAGGAAATGTTTTGGCTTTATCCATGTTAGCATGCATAAGTATTTCTCTGATGTTTTTCTATTATGATAAAAATAACTCTGATTTGGATCTATGCTCCACTTGCATCTTAAGAAAATAACTTAACTTTCCCAAATCTTTAATAGACAAAACTTGATTTGAGTGACTTATGATACTGTCTATTTCTTCTTCATTGCTTTTAGTTATCAAATTGTAATCTACATATACAAGTATGTAAATTGTGCTATGGTTTATTGACTTTATATATAGTGAATATATTGATTTTGTAGCAGTGAATCCCATCTTTGTGAAAGTGAGTTTGAGTTTTTCATACCAAACTTTCTAGGCCTATTTTAATACATAAATAGCTTTGTGTAACTTGCATACTAGTCCACTTTCTTCATGCTTGCTGTATCCAATGGGTTGTTGCATGTACATTTCTTCCTATAGATCCCTATTTAAGAATGCATTATGAACATCAAGTTTTCTTATGGTCCACTATCTGCATATGGAAATAGTCAGTATAATTATAATAGTAGTTGGCTTAATGACTGGTGAAAAAACTCGTAAAATCGAATCCAAATTGTTGCGAATAGCCATTTGCATCCAATCTAGCTTTATGTTTAGTAATGCTTCCATCTAGGTTTCTTTTGAGTTCAAATATCCACTTGCAGCCTATGACGTTTTTATGTTTAGGTGGAGAAACTAGGCTCCAAGTCTTATTCTTCATCGGTGCATCGTTTTCTTCATCCATGGCTATCCTCCACTCAACACTGTTAACTTCTTCATCATAGCACACTGGTTCACTATCATTAATTGTAGATATGTACACTTTTAGTTTAAATATTCCCCTTTTTTCCTTATTACCATAGGTTGAACATTTTTGTTTTGATTTTGACTTCTTCTTATGTTTCTTCTTCTGATGATTCTTCTCTATTTCCATTGTTGGATGCTAAATTATAATCAATTCCATGTGTTTCTGCCTCACTGTCAGTTGAATCCCTTAAACTGAAACTTGACCTTGTGCTCGCAATGGACCGTGTTAAGTCATAATTATCATGTTTTGTCTTATCAATTTTATGCTTACTGAATTCAGATAGTTTTGGTGATGGTAGAATTGTGACGGTTATATATCTGATTTTGTTAATAGTTTTGATTTCCTTATCTACAAAAGGGAAAATAGTTCCATTAAATAACACATGCTTGGAAACACATAATTTGCCTTTACCATCTAAGCACTTGTATCCTTTTTGGTTACTTGTGTATCCCTAAAAGGCACATGGGGTGGATCTAAGGCTGAGCTTGTGTTAATTGTATGGTCTAATACAGAGGAAACACAAACACCCAAAATTTCTTAATCTATGATAATTAGGTTTTACTCCATAAAGCATTTCGTATGGACACTTATATTCTAAAATGTTAGCGGGGAGTCTATTTATAAGATATACTGATGTTGTAATGCCTCTGCCCAAAATTTGAGTATAAGGGATTCTTGTGACATCAGTGTTAAACCAGTGTCCACTATATGCATGTGTTTTATCTCCACTCGCCCATTTTGTTCATACGTATGTGGGCGTATCATTCTGTGTGTGATCCCTTTGTCACTAATTTTTTTTACTTAAGGGTTTAAATTCCTCTCCACCACCAGTTTTCATAGTTTTGACACTACAATTTGTTTGTTTCTCGATCTATCTAATACACTGCATTGTCATATTATAAGCTTTTGACTTTGATCTGAGGAAATATATCCAAGTATATCTAGTATAAGCGTCAATGAAAGAGAGATAGTATGTGTAGTCTTGTTTGTTGTTTGTGGTGATGGACCCCATAGATCTGCTGCAACTAATTCAAAGGAATGATGATATACAGTAGTAGAATCAATAAAAGGCAATTTGTGACTCTTTCCTATTTGACAGTGTGTACAGACATAATAATCAGGTAATGTTGCAAATTTAAGTTTTTATTTGGCAAAGTCGACCGGTTTTTAAAGTGATGTGTAACACTTTTTATTACAACAAATAATAAATACATTATTATAGAAGATAGACATGACGCCTAACTACTAATATCGGTTTTTAAGATGGACCATCCACCGCAAACGATTTTTTAGAGCGGTCTATCCACTACAACGATACAAGCTTATAGCACAGGAGCTAATCTAAATGAATGGACTACTATAAAAATTCGTACTTCATGCACGGAGTCAATTACCAGCAATACGAGTTTGTTGACACTTTTTTAACGTGAGTCACCATGACACAACTAACGGTGTTAGTGGTGTGAGGCTATGATTACCCCCTGAATTCCACCTTTTTGATCTCAGCCACACAATCACTAACACCGTTAGTATGTCATGGTGACACACGTTAAAAAAATGTCAACAAACTCACTCTCCAATTACCAGTACTGCCAAATGCAAAAAAGTGAAATAAGGACATCGGTTTACCTACTTCACAAGACAACATCCTTATCCTATGAAACAATAATAACCAAGCTAATTTGACCTTAAAGAGTGCACTATAGATACAACAAATCTACGAAGGGACATCACAACAATGGTAGCCCAGATTTCACGAAATAGCTTATATGTACCAAACAACATGGCACAAAGAAGCTTCACATAATCACTGTAGCATTCTTGCTCGACTGGAGAAAGACATGACAATTATTAACCAAACAATCTGACATCAACCATTGCACTCAAAGGCATGAGAAGTTTGACTAGAGCAGCTTACGTACTTTTGCAAATTTTATTTTCATTCATTATTTGCTTTATAATTTTAACGCTGGGGTACCCTAGCTTATAGTGCCAAGCATCAAAGGCATTCTTTTTGTTACCTACGCAACTTCAACATTATTGCACTTCCTTTTAGTATCAGTATTTGTAACGTTGCGCATTTTTATGGGTTTGTATTTGAATATTTAAATCAGTTTAAATATTGAATTCGTAATATAAGTGGATTTATATATTAATTAAAAAGAAGTTGAACGTATAAAAATATATATTAAATATAATCGAGCCAGTAATATCGCGGTAGTTCGTAATTTAACGTTCTGAACTTCAACTGAGTATACATGACCCGTTATTAGTCGGATTTCTTCGAAACAAGAAACGTCGGAATCTGTTGAATTTTATTTTTCTAGCAGAAGTGGAAAATGGAGATTTCGTCTTATGAATTGCAAGATTTGTCCAAATCGAATATTCAGAAAGTCGCTATGAAATTGTATATGGACCATAACGGTTATTTGAATATATTTAGATATCGGTTTCGAATTTAGAAAAGATTCTTTTGAGGCGTAGTTATAATTTAATTTTTAGAATTTTACTGTAATTTTTAATTAATTAAATACGCAACTTTTTATTTGGAGTATTTTGCACCTTATATCAGCATTTTGGGGTTTCACAATATAAGTTAATCTACCGATATTATTATATTTTTGAGATCATGGCACATTACTGGTCACAACGATATTTTTATTTTTGTCTATAGCGGTCGGTAAATAATATAAATGGTACGCTGCATAAATTTCACTAGACAAATATATATATATATATACACGCGCGCGCTCCAACTATACTGAAATTCCTGGCTCTCGAATAAAACATATTTTTGGATTTTATGCTCGGCAACTAAGTTAGTAATTCTCGATCTTCTTTTACGGGTTGACATGAGAACTTGAGTCCTTTGTTTACTGAATCCATATATTATCCTAGATGGTGGAAGCTAAACCAAACGTCCTTGGTGTTTTGATCAAGCACGTGCTCTTGTTCCAGTTTCTCTTTCAAACTTGGCTTTGTCAGATCCTCTTAGAAGAAGTATAATATTATACATGATATTGTAGACAAGCAACATATACCTACATGCTGCTACCCTAAGCTACAACACTTAAACAATCTATATATTTCAATCCCTTGGTAGCGAAGTAATCAGGAAGCTGCAAACTTAATATCACAGCAAGCCTACTTTTCTTCCCCCCATACTGTTGGATATAAACTTGGTTTTTAAGGAAACATTGATTATGTGACAAATTTTATTTTTGTATTTAGGGAAGCACAAAATATATGGTAATAAATATTAGAGTTATTAAAATAAGATTAGAGAAGAATCTAGACTAAGCAAATATGTAAAATGAAGAAAAGTCTAGAGAAAGAAAAGTCTAGAGATTCTCTCTTATATAAATTATGATGTAATCACTCATTTGTATCAATCAATCAATCAATCAATGATCAATCAAGAAAAAAGAATCAAGCAATAAAATATATTTTTTCCTCCCTTAAAAAATATTCTACTTTCTTCTAATTTGTTTCTCTTCCTCCACATAAATTTTCTTAACAAAGTGGTATCAGAGCAACACAAATTTTCCAACAAAGTGGTATCGGAGCCTGGTTGAACTTATGGCATTTCTATTTCTTTCGACGTTTGTTCTCACAAAAGAGAATTTTGAGGAATGGAGCAGTAGGAAAAAAGAGGAGCTAATCTCCAAAGGTCTGTGGGAGATTGTTGAAAATGGCTATGAATGGAGTAAAGACATGGAGAGTATGTCGCAAATGGACAAGAAAGCCTTTGCGAAATTAAAACGGAATGATTACCGTGCTCTTTCTGTGATTGCTGAGAACGTCGATGAGAAAGCTTCGGATCTCATTTTTAGAGGAAGGTGTACAAAAGATTCATGGAATCTCCTGAAAAAGGTGTACGGAAAAGATGATGCAAAGATAATGAATGAAGATAAGTTGATTAATGAGAAAGATGAAAAGAAGGATAGCCAGAGTGTGAACGAGAAGGAGCAAGAGAAGAAGAAAGAAGAGACTGTGCCAGAGCCTATGAAAGAAGAGATGATGGATGAGACAGAGGAGGAGAAGTTGGATGAAGAAAAACTTTTAGAGAATAAAGAAGAAGATGCATTTGCTGAAGAAAAGCAAGAAGCTGTAGTGGAGAATTCCGCTAACCATATTGATGTGGCACTAGCAGGGAATAAAAGAGAAGAAAAGGCAAAGATTATCAAAAGGGAAGAAGAAGAAGACTTCAAAGATGAACAAAAAACTCAAGTTGAAGAAGTAAGTGAAGTGGTGCCTAATACAAATAATGTCGATAATGAGAAGCTTGATGATGTTACTGAATCTAAAATTATTGATGAGAGAGAGGATGCTGTCATGGAAAAAGAGTCAAAAGTCGTGCTTGAAGATGTTGGTGAGAAAACGGCTAGCGCTGTTGTTTGTTCGGTATTAGTTAACACAAACAAAGAAATTGAATTGAACAAATACTGTAAAAGTGAATTTTTTAAAGAATTTAAAGATGCCATATATGACTCATTCAAAGTTTATGACACCGGAACAAGAAGTAAGCTAGAACACGTACTTTTTGGAACGTCTTGTGCAAATGAAGTAGGACAAAAAGAAAGGAGCACCGTTGAAGAAATTGCATCGAAGATCTTCATATTGGGAAAGAGGAAGAAACGAAAAAAGAAAATTTGGATAATTTCTTTAGTCCTATCAAAGCACGTAAAATACAAAGAATCAAAATTTTGCATCAATTTGCAAAACCAAGTTTACGGGGGGATGTTGGATATAAACTTGGTTTTTAAGGAAACATTGATTATGTGACAAATTTTATTTTTGTATTTAGGGAAGCACAAAATATATGGTAATAAATATTAGAGTTATTAAAATAAGATTAGAGAAGAATCTAGACTAAGCAAATATGTAAAATGAAGAAAAGTCTAGAGAAAGAAAAGTCTAGAGATTCTCTCTTATATAAATTATGATGTAATCACTCATTTGTATCAATCAATCAATCAATCAATGATCAATCAAGAAAAAAGAATCAAGCAATAAAATATATTTTTTCCTCCCTTAAAAAATATTCTACTTTCTTCTAATTTGTTTCTCTTCCTCCACATAAATTTTCTTAACAAAGTGGTATCAGAGCAACACAAATTTTCCAACACATACACCTATGTCTTATGTTTTAAGTGTTAAGTCCTCGTATGCATTAAACCAAACAGTGACCACTACACATAGTTCTACTGCAAACCTATGTTTTAGAAGCTCCATCCCCAAGTAAACCGATGACATGAATTTTCAAATCAAGCAGACCATACTCTAAAACTATACCCTACACCCCTCCTAATACTTTGCGGCAAAGATATCATCTGTTTATATATACACGAAGCCTCACATCCTCTTGTATTATATAAATTGTGCTCCATTTTTCATGAAGCTTAAACTGCAGAAAAATATGGCAGACTTATCTCCTCTAAAATGCTCGAAAATAACTCTCATCGCAGTCCTCTTCTACCTCGCTCAGTTTTGAACAACTCCACGTCAATATCAGGGAGCTCAAAAATACACACAAGTCTTCATTTGTTTCTTGTTGTTTTGGTTTTCTCGCGAAGAAGTGGAAGCTATGAGAGGTGGCGATGTCCTTGGGTAGCCTGATGCGTGAAAAACAAATGCAGGTGAGGGGGAGTGAGATCATACGCTAAAAAAAGAATATTGGGATAGGAAAAGAAAGCTAAAGGGGTGAAGTTGGGTTTTATTCTAGTAGTCATGGTGTTGATGTTGTGAAGAGACTGGAACGGAGTAGAGGGTACGAGATGGATGAGATGGTGCTAGTGGAGAATTCTCTTGAGTGGATGTGTGAAGCAAGACGTGGTGTTAACATTAATAAAAGGAGTTGCATGAAAATCCAAGGCAGTTAAGCAAGTGCTTGCGTTTGCGTTGAATATAAGTGGAGTTTACTGGAACTTTTGTTGGACTGTTTCATTGAGTATGGGAAGGGCATTGGCAAGGTGAAAGGGGAAGAACGGGGGATGATGGACCTTTTTACTAGTTACGTGTTGTGTACATTATGAAAGGGTAAATAATGAAGGAAGGGTATAACTGGGAGTTCGTGTGGGATACAATAAATGATGGGCTTTGTTTTCATTTTAGTGAAACGTGAGGAAGTAAAGGCCTGTAACGAGGCTGTCGCATGTAGATACAAGGGAGGTGAACTAAGGGACGTGTGCTGCTGTTGCGTGTTACATGGATTTGGGGTGAAGTATGAAAACGTGAGGATGGCAAGCTTAAATGGTAAAGTACTGTGTTCATGAGGCTTCAGCTATTCTTTTTAGTAACGCAAGAAATAGTGGTGAAATTTGTTTATAGTTTCAAGGGAGAATGGGGCGAAGAGATCACGGCAAATGGTGAAGGAAGGAAGTTAAGCGGGTCGGTTGTTTTGGTGAGTGGGCTTTAGCAATAGAGTGACGGGCCAAGGGAAATGGCAAACCCAATTAGTTAAAAAGAATATATATATATATATATATATATATATATATATATATATATATATATATATATATATATTATTAAAGCCAAAAAAGTGATGTGAAGGTGAAGTGTATATGTACACCGAAGCTTGCTGAAGGAGTAACCCCCAAATGCCCCCTGATATCCACCACCGATTTATATTAAAGAAAGTGAGTGGGAAGTGAGAGAATTAGTGGAAGGAGAGAGAAGGAGAAATGCTTGGTGGAGAATGAGGGGCATTTGGGGTGTTGCACTGTTACGTGTGCCCTCGAACCTGCCTCATATATATATATATATATATATATATATATATATATATATATATATATATATATATATATATACATACATACATATATATTATTAAAGCCAAAAAAGTGATGTGAAGGTGAAGTGTATATGTACACTGAAGCTTGCTGAAGGAGTAACTTTTAGATTGGAGCGGGTATGTAAAGAGTGAGCTGACAGGGGAAAATATGTTTCACGAACGGTCCGTCACTTTGAAATCGCACGAAAGCTAGCAACACTATGAAGTCGGTCTAGAGCATTTTAAAGCTCGTCTGAATTTAGGCAAAATAAACCGCTCAACCAAATCAGCCGACGCAAATCGTTATTTAACGGTTAACACGCGGAGGTGAGTAAATTCACTAACTCTATTTTATTCAAAATATTTTAAATAATAGTTGAATGTTGTGTGATGGTCGTTTAGCTAGATTACAATTAAATTGGTTGATATATATATATATATATATATATATATATATATATATATATATATATATTATGTGTGTGTGTGTGTGTGTGTGTGTGTGTGCACGTCATTGGTTGGATACTGATTCCATCGATTAAAATATTCCCTAGTATGGAATTAGTGTAAATTGTGGTGACTAACATCTGTGGATGCGGGAAACCGGTTGGAGGAATCCAACTAGATTCCTTAATATATATATATATATATATATATATATATATGTATGTACTGTTTGTTTTATATTATTTATATATACACTGTTTGAACCCAAATGACATTTAAACCCTGTATGGATATTGATTAAATCAATAGACGATATCGATTAAGAAAGTGGCAGCAACTGACCATAAATCCATCGTTTGGTTAAGAAATTGATTGGTCGATAGGCAAATCAACGAAGTTAGTTATAAAAATTATAAATAGAAGTTCTATTCTAAACTGGTATTTTATAGTTCGTTTATGAACGATTATTTGATATTCAAATAAGATATGAAGCTGTTATTATCCTACAAGTAAATAATTTGGAAAATTATTTAAGGCAAACAGTTAAGAAATATTATTAGATTAATTATATTAATCTAATGGTAAGAAGTAATTGAAATTAGTTAACGAATTTACCGATGGAATGAAGTTGATTAAAATAACTATTTATTTGGAAAATGATTTATTAGATTAATTGGTCTTCAATTAATCTAATGAAAATAACTTAGCGGTAAATTGATCAAAAATTAATAAGATTCGTTATTAATTACCCTTTTTAATTAATAAAGTATTAAATAATTATTGAACTAATATAATTATTTATTGTAAAGTAAGCAACCAATCTATTTTAGATTAATGATGAAGTAAACTGTTTAATTCAACACTGATAAAGTAAATATTATTTAATTATTTTTAATTAAATATTTGTTTCTTAAATGGATTTCATTTAAAAGGATATTGAGTTTATAATAAGATGTTACTTGAATTAAGTATAATGATTCAAATAAAAGTAAACCGTCAGAAGACAAAAAACGTAAATAGATCTTGATAAAGAAGTTATAAATAGAACCGTGGAATGAAGTTAAAGCGAAGAGTTAATGTTTAATATAGATAGTCATAAACAACAAAGATTTTGAAGTATGAATATGGGGTTATAAAACCATATTCCAAATGAAACAAGAAATACGGTTTGAGGGATACTATAAGTAAAAAGGGCTTAGAGTTACAGACTTATATTTATTCTAAGATAAGAACGTTGTCGATCAAGGTCTGAGAGGTAAATAAAATACCCCAACTTGAATGACTTCACTACTATCGAGGGATGGTGTTAATTTGTAATGGAAAGAGATGTCGAGATTAGTTATAATGTGGAATATAGCAACGTTTTGCAGGTATTTGAACTATCACAATAAAATAACGTTGTTAACCAGGCTTAAGCGTGTCTGTGATGTCGAGAGTAGTTATAAAGAGGAATATTACAGCGTATTGCAAGTTTTTGAACTATAACGATAAATTAAAGTTGTTCACCAAACTTAAGCGTGATTTTTATATATAACACTATTAGGAATTATAATCGGATAGAATAGTTAGTTTCTAGTTTAAACCAATAGATTAGAATAAGGATATGTAGTCAATATTTAGTTATAAACTAGGTATTGACAAGAAGTTGACTTAGAAACAGAGTTTATAAAGAGAAATAGGAATATAAAATTATGAAGAAATTTCGGTAAACGAGATAAGGGTATTTATCCCTCGAATAAAGAGTTACTTGATAAAGGTGTTCAGATTTCTATAATAGGTGCGATATTCACATTTTAAAGTGAATAATGTTTAAAAGTGAACATTTGGCAGATTAAAATGTTTATAATGAAATTGGGAATAATTTTCCAATGTAGATAGGATATATTATCTAAGTATAGAAAATAAAGAATGTGAAAATAATGGAAATGTTTCGAACATTAATAACCTATAATTTTTGGAACAAGAGAGAACAAGAGTTTATTATAACTGGAAATGTTTTCCAAGAAGTGTGAAAAAGCTAAAATGGGGTTTGAGAAATATCTGGCAAGATATGGGAATTCGAATTATAAAAACGAATGTTAAATAAAAAGTGCTCGTGGTTGTGTGATGTTTAGTTGTACATTTAAATGAATGTTTGTTTTTACTTCGATAGTTAAATAACCGACTATCGAAGTGTTTTGACCATCGTTGTCAATACGGAGAGACCGGTTGGATATATTATACGAAAACCACTCCGTATAGGCATAAGCGTTGCGAATTAGATCATGCTAAAGATAATTGAAGACAAAATGAAGTACAAGGGTTGTTCTGTTCCTATAACGACTCGGATTCTTGGGTCAATTTATTTTAAATATTTAATATTTATTTTAAATATTGAATTGATAATAAATGAATTTTCATATTGAGTTATCGATTTAATATCGAATATATTAAGTTATCGTAATACGAAAAAATAATTCAATCCGAGATTTAAACTGAGTCAAAATAATTCAGCTAATAAATATAAATTCTATGTGAATATAATCGATAATAATAATTTATTATCAAGAAAGTGGTTAGTTCTGAATTTTAATTATATTATATTAATTTAATATAGTATATACGTTCAAATTTAATTTCAGAATATATACTGTTCAATTCAGAATAACGTTATTACATTGGAACGACGGTCGGTACGCTAAAATAGCGGTTCACGATTTTTAACTGTGAACCCCGAGTTATTTGATTGTGGATAGGTTAGAAATCAAATCAGTATCTATTTAAAAAGAAACAAAATCTCTTTAAATCAAATTACAATTTAATATAGTGCACCTTATGAAAACCTACTTCTTTAATGCCTAAGTCTGTTCGTCTCTATAAATCACGAACTCCCCTCTCTTTACTTTTTCAATCGTCGATTTCTCAGCAACAAATAAAAAGGGAAGCCTCATAAATGAAAATGACCGCTACCTAAATCTAAACTCTTCAAAGCCGTTTTTTTTTCATTTTTCAGTTCCATAAAATCAAATGGTTGCACCCCACTCCGATATACTGCGTCTTATGAACCCCTTCTCAAGCAACTCCCCTACTTGCTTATTGAGCTCCCTCCTCTCACGAGGAGCCATGTGGCGTACTGGCAAAGATACTGGTTTTGCATTGTCTACAAGATAAATACGAAAGTCTATCTCACGCCTCGGGGGTAAACCTCGAACCTCTTTGAAGACGTTACTATATTCACGGACCATACGAACAGATTTCAAATCATTATTGGATAAGTCAAGAGATTCTAGGTAACTAAGCATTACTGGACCTCTAGGGTCACAAGAAATATCAAGGGTCTTTCCACAATGAGTCAAAAATCTAACTACCCTTCTCTCACAATCTAGGATGGCACCGTATCTAGTTAGCCAATCCATACCTAGAATCAAGCCGTAGCTCATGAAGCCAAGAACAAAGGCGTTGCATTCAAACCCAACGCCCAAGATAGACACTCTCAAATCCCGACAAATCATAGAAAGATGAGCCAAACCACCAATAGGATTTGAGAATACTATGGGATCCGAAACTAGACTAGTATTTAGGTGCAGTGTTTCAACTAACGAAGCAGATACAAACGAGTGTGATATGCCAGAGTCAAACAAAGTACGAACATGATGATCAAACAGAAAAACTAAACTCTCAACAGATATGTTTCTACCTCTCTCCTGTCCTGGTGCCATGAGAGCCTGAACCTGCCCTCCAGAAGTAGACCCTATCCTCTGCCCTTTTCCTCGGCAGTCTTTAATCTTTGATCAGGTGTCCTGCCTCACCACGGTGGAAACATCCAGTCTTCTTTTTCTTCCTATAGTCCTTGCTCAGATGGCCTGGTGTTCCACAATAAAGACATTTCCTCCTGTCACGGGGTTTATTATTCTTTGCAGCCTTCTTAGGTTCCACTTTCTTACCCTGTGCCCTATCCATGCCTCCACTATACGTTCTCCATTCGTGACCTCCGACCTACAAGAAACTTCGTCCTTCATCAACCAAGCAGCTAGTCGAACCTTCCTCCCTTCGTCTAACTCAAAGATACCGACAAATTCTCCACTTTCTTGAGCTAACTTCTAGCCCCCGACAAACGTCTAAGTCCTATGAAGCGGTTTTTCGCCCATCGTACGGAAGTCCTCATATATCTTAGGAAAAAGCATCTATACGCGGAGGAAGAGATTCAAAACGGAGAATCGAAGGAAAGATATATGGCTTGCGGGGATTGTGCTCTTTATAGTAAACTTTCTTTGAAAATAGCTTCTTTAAAACAAGTTTTTGAAAATACTTTCTAGGAAACAAATACTTTTGAAAACACTTTTCAAAACTTTTTATCTGTTCTTGTAGCCATATGTAACAACCCGAAAATCTGGGCCAGTTTAAAAATTTTATTTTTGCAATTTTAGCGAATTTTGAACATTTAAAATAGATTATTTTAAATAATATCGACGAGAAATTTATTTTGAATAGAATTCAGATGTATATATTATATACGTCGTCGTTAGAATATAAATATTTATATATAATTATAAATAGAATTGAAAATGGCGCTGTAGTTCGATAATTCGATTTCAAACTTCAATTGAACATACCGGGTGCAAAATAAACCGGATTTTAGTGAAACCAAAAATAATAGGATCTATTTGTGAATATCTTTCCAACGAATCCGAAAAATTGAGATTTCATAGCGGGAATCAAAAGAAATGTCCAGTTGAAAATTCTGAATAGTCGCTACGGAATTCAGGCCCTTAAAAATAGGAATTTTGCAAACGACATCGGATTTCGACGAAACCACTTTTGTTGGTTCCGTGATGTCAAATTATTGCTAGGTTCCAAATTTCATAGTTTTTCGAATCAACATGTGAGCGTGGCAAAGGAAAACGCGTTTGACCAGTTTCAGTTGATTTTAATCGACTGGAAATTGGCCATTTTTCCAACGGTCTCAGAATTCGACGAAACTAGTTTTGTTACGACCGTATCGTCAATACGAAGCAAGAAAATATTTTTCTGGAATTTTTAGAGTTCGTATGTGACCCCGGTAAATTGAAATGCACGTTCAAATTCAATATATAGAGTTATATGTTGATTTTAACGGAAACAGATCGAAACTATCGAATCAGCCTACGATACATATCCCATTGTGTTTGGAATAGGGGTAAAACGCTAGGGACGACAGGCGGTGGGCCTCGTTTTGAGGTCGAAAATAAAAGTTGCATTGTGTGATGGGACCTGGGTCTTATAATAGCTTCATTTTTCCAAAGAGCATTGCGCTGTTTTTTTATATGCACTAGTATTCTTGGGAGGAAACCCGTTCCGTGTTATACGGCGTGGTCCCTTGAATTACTATCTTTAAAAGTAAAGTTTTAAATAACTGTTTTAGTTCTCACACCAGTCACAAGATTGACCTGGAGTTTATTGTTTTAACCAAAACTCTGGGTGCCCCTATTTTCGACACGGGCAGCTAGTAGTTTTGGTTTTGCAGATTTATATTCACAGGGTCCTGATTTACAGCTGGAACGATGCTCGGAAAGCTCTATATCCGTGCATTACTTCTAGTTGTGCTTTTGTATTATTTTCCGCTGCGATATATTTAAATGTAATTTAAATCTCGGATATTTGTTGAATGTAATTTATTCATTTATACTCTGTATATTCTTGTATCTGATGGAATTGTTGTAATAACAATGAAATGTTCTTCCGTATGCGTTCGATTTTGTCCTGTTCTCAACGCAATCCGTGCTTTCCTTACCGGGGAAGTTCGGGTCGTGTCACCATAGCTCTGATACCACGTGTAACACCCCATGTCCATTAATGTCACTCACAAAGGGAATGCATCAATGTCCATGAAGCGTTATTGTTGTATAGAACAGATAAATTATAAGAATAAATAAACACAGCGGAAGTTAAAACTTATTTTATTGCTTCATAACTCAAAGACGAGTTTACATAAGTGGTCTCCAAAACCATTACAATAGGATCAATAGTCTTTTCCAAAAACTTCAAAGTACATAAAGAAGCAAGTACTTAAATAACATAAATGCATAAATCCCCGCTGAGCATAAGCAAAGCCATAAAGATGAGAGAGTCCAAAATGATACATCTTCTCTCTTCAAGCAACTAAAAGAAATCGGCACTAAGCTGTAGTATTCCCTCCTTGCAAACCTGGGGGGGGGGGAGGAAGAAAATAGGTGGAAAGAAAAGGGGGTCAGACATAAAGTCTGGCGAGTGCGATAACTTTAACAATACAATTATCAAAATAACTAGGATAAGGCATAAGCTACAAAATAAGGAAATGACCATGAAAAATTGGGTATGACAGAGCAAACAAGGAAATAAGATGATCAAAGATAACGTTAAAGGCGCCCCTAATCACTATAGGATAATTACTATACTGCACCCCCACTACTAGTCCCTATAAAGGTTGATCCCGCCTACACAACTTAATAATGATAATGGTAGTTTAGTGTAACCCTAGCTACCTTCATAGTTGTCGTCTGCCCCTATCTCCACTAGGTGTACCCACTACCTCCATTCGATCGGCTCCCTAACTCATAGATACCCTGTGCTGGTCCCACAACTAGTGGGTATCACTTCCCTAAAGTGGCAATCCAAGGTGTGCACAGTTATACCTACTGGTGTCACGGTCGTCTTGTCCCCCTCTGCCTGGCCCATGCACGCACATGTCCCTGGTCGGTTTGCGGCGCCCACACCATCCGTCTCATTTTGGATCTCTTACAATCAATCAGTAAGTGTGCCCCTTCCCCGCCTAGTACGGAGTTCTTTACTTTGATACCCCTCCGGGTTACTGACTGAAATGGGTCCCACACAACATGATACAAGCTCTCCCCTATGTCTTGTATCCCCACTAGGTTTTCTACTGACTATGTATACCCTAAGGTGTCTTTAATTACATAGCCCTCAATCAGTTATGCGTACCTATATGTGTCTTTAATACATAACTCTATCTATTCTCATTAGTTATGCGTACCCCTAAGGGTGTCTTTAATACATAACTTTACTATTTTGCCCCGGTTATGTATACCATTAGGTGTTTTTAATTACATAACCCTTTTTATCTGGTTAAGTTTGTGGGCCTATATATATTAATATTACCCACCTACCCTTCAGTTGTACTTAACCCTCCCACTGATTTAATCCTATTTATTTAATGGTTAAGTTTGTGGGCCTATATATGTTAATATTACCCACCTACCCATCAGTTGTACTTAACCTATCCACAATCCAACTCGTTTTACTTAACCTTAACCTATGTCGATCATCATACAGTCCATATGTATTAAGTTAGGTTAAGTAGTCTTTTAATCAGCATTAATTAATTATTGAGACACCTAATTGTATTTCACATGCCACCCAAGGCACCCACTTAATTTCACACGCCACCCAAGGCACCCACTTAACCCCCTCGTGTCCCACTACATTTTTATCTGGTTAAGTGTTTCTTAATTCACTAAGATCGTAACCTTATAAAGACCTCTCACATTAGACTGACATTTGTGGCAGCTGGATTTGTCGGGCGGGTCCGTGCAGTCTTACACCACAAACGAGCCTAACCTCGTGTCTTTACAACTGTTACGCATTTAATTTATGCCTAAGACCTCCCACATTAGACTGGCATTTGTGGCAGCTGTATTTGTCTGGTGGGTCCGGGAAGTCTTATACCACAAAAGAGTCTAACCTCGTGTCTTAGGCGGTTAATTACACCTAATTAATTACCCCTAATTTGAATTAATTTCTCTATTCAAATTGCCAATCAATTACAAATTTAACAATGTCCATAATTGACTCAAATATGTCCATCTATTTATGGTATATAAAATTATACCAATTAACATCACATTTAAGGCATTTATGCCAATTCTCAATATTAAATCTTTTGATATTATCCCATTGCCCCCACGTTGTACGTTCGTTCGTTTAACGTGAAATATACGTTAGACTCGAATAGTCTAACTTATGGAATAAAGAGAAAACATCACAACATGCATAGGATATGAATTAGATCTAACTTATGAACAAAAAGTCATAACATAAATTGGCATATAGATCTAAACATAAGGGGTGAACTTGCATGTGTGAACAAGGTGTTTCATCTAAACTTGCATAGACAATGGGTGTCACAGATCTAATCATAAGGTGTAAACTTGCATAAGCAATAGTTACAATCTTACATTACATGATTCACACTCCAATATATATATATATATACACACACACACACACTTGCATATGTGATTTATGCAACATAAACTGTAGTGTAAACTTGCATCTAAACTCACACATGTCATAGCCTAACTTTAGATCCAATTTACACATAAAATAGATGTCATGAAACATGTAAGGTTGTATATGATTCTCACTAACTTGCATATGATTCATATCAAAATTAACATCTAAACTTTCATACATACGTATGATTTAACAGATGAATCAGTTCTAACAACATAACCAAACTAGCATATGAAACATCATTATGAATTGGTTGTACATAAGCCAATAATTAACATAGATTTACAACATAGATGATAACATCACAGCTTTACAACATAGATAATAACATCATAATAACATAATGGTCAATGATTCACAACATAACCATATAATCCAAATCATAACTCAGCCCAATTAAATTGTTAATTATCTTATTAAAGAAATCGAACTCACAAAAAGAAGGTCCTGCGTTCTGAAATCTGAGTTCTGAAATTGATTTAGCTCGCCTTTGTAGTAGATTCGTTATTGTTTAGATTAGAGTTGAATAGGACTGAATTGATTAGCTTTGATTTCCCTTTAGTTGGTGGCGGCTACTCTAGGTTACAAGATGACAACATGACGGCCATAGTTTCAGTTTTTATTTTGATTTAGGGTTTGAGTCTACCCATGTTTATATAGAATTTTAATTTAATTATAGCCGTCGAATGATCTTAGGGTTAATCAAAACCATTCAGCCGGGATAGGGTGACACCTCAGCCCTAATGACTCAGCAAGGAGTCAGAAAGGACTCAGCAATGAGTCATAATATGGATCAGACTGCACCAGAAAGCTGTGCAGGTTTTCTCTTTATTCCATAAGTTAGACTATTCGAGTCTAACGTATATTTCACGTTAAATGAACGAACGTACAACGTGGGGCAATGGGATAATATTAAAAGATTTAATATTGAGAATTGGCATAAATGCCTTAAATGTGATGTTAATTGGTATAATTTTATATGCCATAAATAGATGGACATAATTGAGTCAATTATGGACATTGTTAAATTTGTAATTGACTGGCAATTTGAATAGGGAAATCAATTCAAATTGGGGGTAATTAATTAGGTGTAATTAATCGCCTAAGACACAAGGTTAGACTCTTGTGTGGCATAAGACAGCCCGGACCCGCCCGACAAATCCAGCTGCCACAAATGCCAGTATAATGTGGGAGGTCTTAGGCATAAATTAAATGCGTAACATTTGTAAAGACCCGAGGTTAGGCTCGTTTGTGGTGTAAGACTGCCCGGACCCACCCGACAAATCCAGCTGCCACAAAAGCCAGTCTAACGTGGGAGCTCTTTATAAGGTTACGGTCTTAATAAATTAAGAAACACTTAACCGGATAAACATGTAGTGGACATGAGGGGGTTAAGTGGGTGCCTTGGGTGGCATGTGAAATACGATTAGGTGTCTCAATAATTAATTAATGCTGATTAAAAGACTGCTTAACCTAACTTAATACATATGGACTGTATGATGATAGACGTAAGTTAGGGTTAAGTAAAACGAGTTGGATTGTGGGTGGGTTAAGTACAACTGATGGGTAGGTGGGTAATATTAATATATATAGGCCCACAAACTTAACCATTAAATAAATAGGATTAAATCAGTGGGAGGGTTTAAGTACAACTGAAGGGTAGGTGGGTAATATTAATATATATAGGCCCACAAACTTAACCGGATAAATAGGGTTATGTAATTAAAAACACCTAATGGTATACATAACCGGGGCAAAATAGTAAAGTTATGTATTAAAGACACCCTTAGGGGTACGCACAACTAATGAGAATAGATAGAGTTATGTATTAAAGACACCTATAGGTACGCATAACTGATTGAGGGCTATGTAATTAAAGACACCTTAGGGTATACATATTCAATAGAAAACCTAGTGGGGATACAAGACATAGGGGAGAGCTTGTATCATGTTATGTGGGACCCATTTCAGTCAGTAACCCGGAGGGGTATCAAAGTAAAGAACTCCGTACTAGGCGGGGAAGGGGCACGCTTACTGATTGATTGTAAGAGATCCAAAACGAGACGGATGGTGTGGGCGGCGCAAACCATCCGGGGACATGTGCGTGCATGGGCCGGGCAGAGGGGGACAAGACAACCGTGACACCAGTAGGTATAACTTTGCACACCTTGGATTGCCACTTTAGGGAAGTGATACCCCCTAGTTGTGGGACCAGCACAGGGTATCTACGAGTTAGGGAGCCGATCGAATGGGGGTAGTGGGTACACCTAGTGGTGATAGGGGCAGACGGCACCTATGAAGGTAGCTAGCGGTACACTAAACTACCATTATCATTATTAAGGAATGTAGGCGGGATCAACCTTTATAGGGACTAGCAGTGGGGGTGCAGTATAGTAATTATCCTATAGTGATTAGGGGCGCCTTTAACGTTATCTTTGATCGTCTTATTTCCTTGTTTTCTCTGTCATACCCAATTTTTCACAGTCATTTCCTTATTTTCCAGCTTATGCCTTATCCTAGTTATTTTGATATTTGTATTGTTAAAGTTATCGTACTCGCCAGACTTTATGTCTGACCCCCTTTTCTTTCCACCTCTTTTCTTCCTTTCCCACCCCCCCTCATGTTTGCAAGGAGGGAATACTACAGCTTAGTGCCGATTTCTTTCAGTTGCTTGAAGAGAGAATATGTATCGCTTTGGACTCTCTCATCTTTATGGCTTTGCTTATGCTCAGTGGGGATTTATGCATTTATGTTATTTAAGTACTTGCTTCTTTATGTACTTTGAAGTTTTAGGAAAAGACTATTGATCCTGTTGTAATGGTTTTGGGGACCACTTATGTAAACTCGTTTTTGAGTTATGAAGCAATAAAATAAGTTTTAACTTCCGCTGTGTTTATTTATTCTTGTAATTTATCTGTTCTATACAACAATAACACTTCATGGACATTGATGCATTCCCTTTGTGAGTGACATTAATGGACATGGGGTGTTACACGTAGAGAGGTTCTTGGCATTGAAGCAGGGGGATTTATCAGTGAGAGAGTACATCAACAAGTTTAATCAGTTGGCAAGATTCGGCTTAGATTCGGTAAATACACCGCATAAAAAGGCACTGAGGTTTGCTAAAGGTTTGAATGAGCCGTTACACGGATTGGCGATGTCCCACATTCCTATGGGGGCAACCTTCGAGAAATTGGTGGACATGGCGTTAATGCATGAAGAGGAAGCCGAAAGTAAAAAGAAAGAGGAAAAGCTCAAAGGACCACAGAATAAGAAGGCGGGGACCAAAAAGGAAACACAAAAGAAGGATGAAAAGTCTGAAGATAAGAACGAGAAAAAGTGCTTTACTTGTGGAAGCTCGACTCATCTGAACAAGGATTGCAGAAAGAGGAAGGGCACTTGCTTCAACTATGGTGAGATGGGACACTTCACTAGGGACTGCCCGAAGAAACGAGGGCAAGGGCAGAGGATAGGTCCTACTTCTAGAGGGCAGGCAAATACCCTTGAGGCTGGTGGATAGGATAGAAATAGGAAAAAAAATTTGTAGAAGGTTTAATTTCCTTATCTGATTGTTGAGTTAAAACTCTTTCTGATTCTGGCATCTTGATTCTGTAATTGATACTTTGCACTTTAATATTAGTCTTGTTTCTAATCCCGTTGTAGACTCAAACCCATAAGGGTTATGACTCATCTGTTTGTGATAAGTTAGGGTTTGAGGGTATCTGTGTTGGGTGTTAAGTTGACTATGACGCATACATTCTGGGTTTATTTTATCATGCTTGATTTCCTGAGAATCATTTGATAATCTGATCTGTACCAGTAGTTTGTAAGTATATGAATATTTCTGATAAGGTTAGGGGTTTTTACTCGAAGCGTGAAGTAGATTTCCAGTTTGGCATTGTTTAATGGGAGTAATTCACTGGGTGTCAATCTGATGTTGATTTCGGTCTTCGGGGTTGATACTTAGGGAATTATTTTCTTAACCTACGTCTAATAGGAACAGAGCTCTTGTTTTAATCGTACTTGCTTCTATCACTCAGCTGTATCCTATCGATCGAGTCTTCGACCTTTAGGTAGAAACTGATGGGTGTAAACATGTGTTTGAGACATGTTATGTTTGATGGTTGCAAGTGGATGCAAGTGGTTGCTAGTGGTTGCTCATGGATGCATATACACACACTAGGCACTAGATCGGCTCAAAAACACTCTCATACTGCATATAGATGTGTGCGCATTTTTCAATTTTTGTGGATGCAAAATGATTGACTCATCACATGGATGTTGCATTTGGATGAATGGTTAAGCACACAGATAGAAATGATGTGTATCAAATAGGATTTCTTGCATACATAGTTGGACTCATGGCACCAACATGGTTCGCATTGAGGAGGTCAACCGTATCAGTAGACCGCCTGATCTTTGCATTAGATAAGAGACATATACACACACTTTTGCATATGTTCATACAACATTAGAAGTTTTCTAAGGACAATGGATGCTTGTGGATGATGGTTGAGTAGACGGATGATTGGATGGTAGGACACATTCTTCTTAACTTGAAGATTTCGAGGACGAAATCCTTTAAGGAGGGGAGAATGTAACACCCCGTATTTTCTATGAATGTATAAGTAATAAATTAAAATATACTTAATTTTTAGGAGAAGAATTAAGGGAAACGGGTTGCACCATTGCATTCGTCTCGAAATTCTTCTTGAGATAGAGTCCGAGTCTGCGTAAAACGGATACGTATGAAGAAGATATGGACGAATGAAGTTAGGCAGAAAAACCGGAAACATGCTAGAATACACTGGCGCAGTTATGAAGTGCGCCAGTACAAAAATACACTAGCGCACCTGCCAAGTGCGCCCATACCGATCCAGCACAGAATTCTGGAGTGTTCTATGATGACGTGTCTTCTTCTGAGTGGCTGGATGACCTGTCTTCGAGCTGGGTGGTTCTGATGACTTCTGGACTAATCTGAAGGCTCTAAATCACCCTATTCTCCTATTAAAACACCCCCAAACCTCACTTTCTCTCCACACAATTTCATTCGGCCTATACTCTGCCTCTATTCTAATTAAAATAAAATAATGGCGTCGCTACTCTGCTAAAATCTAAGCTAGAACTAGTGCATCTTCTTCCAATCTGAATAGAATTAAAAAAGAACAACTATTTTCTAATCTAATCGATAGTCTACGCCAAAGGAGAGCTATTCAGTGTTAGAATACAGATTCCAGGATACAAGAATCGTTCCCTTTTTGTGAGTACGGTTATTTTCAGATATGAACTTTAATTATGATCTTGACATGGTTATAAATCTGAATATGAGGTTATGCATATTCATATCTGTCAGATCTGTTTTTCTGTGACTATTCTTTTTTTTTCTGCTCTATAGCCAGGATACTGTGAGCCTGCGCCAAATCTCATAAGAGATTTACGCCCGAACGCTAAATTTTGGGGTAAATAATGAATAATGCATAATTGGACATGACTGATATGTGACTGATTTGAGAAAAGGACATATGTTGTAAATTAGATCTAGATCTATGCATACTCTGTGATTTGGAAGAAGAGGAATCATTGAATGATAACATATGACTTGAAACTTGGGGACATAATGCATATAAAAATTAAGATCTGATTTTGAGAGTATATAATTTAAAGATCTAGATTTTTGGTATATTTTATATAACGATTCATGACTTGAAAAAGGAATATGAAACTTAGGTGTAAAGACCTATATTAAAATAGGATAACTATTAATGTGAATGCGCCTAAATATGGATTTTTGGATATTGGCATTAAACGCTATAATTTGGCAGAATTCATATCATGATTTGGGGCTTTTAGAGAGTGTTCTGTATTGTGCAAAGTTTAACGAAAATTTGGGGGCATATATTGTATTATGAATTATGACCATGATTTGAGCATGTAAGTTTAGGCTTAATCTATGATTAGGCAAGATATGTAAATAGAATTTTTAAGAAATGTTAAATATGCTAATCTGCTGAATTGCTTAATCTGCTAAATCTGTTGAATTGCCTGTTCTGCTAATCTGCTAAATTGCCTAATCTGCTGGATCTGTTATCTGCTAAATCTGTTGAATTGCTTAATCTGTTGAAAGCTGAATAATTGTAATTTGGAGGCTCGATCTAAAATTGAGCAAAACATGTTAATAGAACTTTGGATAATCTGCCGTAACTTGTAAAGAAGTTAAATCTGCTAAATGGACATAATTAGTCTGATATTTTCTGTAATGGAATAAAGTGGCTATAACACGAGGTTAGACTCCGTTTGCGGTAGAAGCCTGCCCGGAACCAACTGGCTTAACCAGCGACCGCAAACTGTCAGTCTAATGTGAGAGGTCGTAAGCATAACTAAAATATGCTTAGACACGAGGTTAGGTTTGGCTTGTGGCAGAAGTCTGCCCGGAACTACCCAGCATATCCAGCGGCCTTAAGCTACCGACCTAATGTGAGAGGTCTGTGCATTAATATTTAATTAATGCAAATCTGAGATAAATATGATGTCTAAAACGTGTTAGGTGGATATGGTTAAATCAACTGGACTGATGAATTTAACAAACCTGTTTCGTGAATCTGTAGGCCCATTACAAAGTTAGACAATCTGTAAGTCTGTTAAAACTGTACATCTGATCCGTTAGTATAAAAACTTGTTAACTTGATTTTCTGATCAGTGAACTAGTAAATTTGAACTCTGTATGTATGAAACTTGTAAACAAGTTAATCTGAAATCTGTTAGTCTGCGGACACAAGGTTAGGAGGGGAAATACTTGTGTCATTTGTTTTTTGGGACCCATATTAGTCAGTAACCCTTTCTGGTATAAAAAACTTTGACCCTACGCTATGTAGTGGTCCGGGCATGCTTACTGAACAAATTATAAGCGGTTTATTCTGATAATGGCGAGGGGTGTTGATGGTGCGTTCCAACCGGGTCATGTGCGTGCATGGATCTGGTCTGCTCTGAGGATGTAAGACACCGTGGCATCTGTAAATAGGTCAGTGCCAATAGGTTGCCAGTTTAGGGAGTGATACACCCTACTGTGGGGCCGACACAGGTTATTTATGTATTAGGGAGCCGATCGCTTGGGGGTAGGACTTAGGGTACACTTAGTTCTGTCTATTTCTGTTGGTACCGTCTATTTCTATTGGGTCGTAACACCTATTTGTTTCTGCGTGGTACCGTCTGTTGGGGTGGTAAAGGCCCATTACTAGTGTACACCTGATTCTATCATTCTGTTTCCATAGGGATTATTTTGTTTCTGTCTCTGATTCCGTTTCCGATTCTGTTTCCGTACCTTCTGTCCGTTGGGGTGGTAAAGGCCCATTATTAGTATTATGTTTCCGTACCTTCTGTCTATTGGGGTGGTAAAGGCCCATTATTAGTATTCTGCTTCTGTACTTTCTGTCTGTTGGGGGTGGTGAAGGCCCATTACTAGCATTCTGTTTCTGTATAGATTATTCTGTTTCGATTCTGTTTCAGTTTAGACATTAGGGTAACACCTAATCCTGTTATACTAGTATTAGTGCAGAGAAGTAAGATGTAAGTAAGGAACATAACTTGGTTTACATCATTTTGTTTCTTCTATTAACTTAAAGTATATCTGCTATTCCTGTTGATGTAATCTCTCATCCAGCTTTATTTACATGTCACGATAATATTATCTATTTATATGCTAGAAGTCACTGGACTCGCCAGACTTTATGTCTAACCTCGTTTGTTTTCGCCCCTTTTCTTTTCGTTCCCCCCTCCCCCCAGGTGCTCAGGGTGGAAACATAGGAGCTTGATTCTGATTCTCTCTGCTAGAAGTGCTTGGAGTATTGCTTGGCTTTGACTCAATCTTTTCATAGCAGTTTATGTTGGGGATTATTGCTTTGAAACTTTACATTCTGAAGGATTTTGTATAAGACTGATAATTGTGTACTTGAGTTTTGGTATTGTGATTTAGAAATATGTAACCAAACTTATTTCTGCTTCTGCTGTAAAAAAGTTATAATTTTTCAAGTACTACTTATCTGTCTTGTAATATTCTGTTCTGTCTACTAAAATGCTCCATCAAAGTTAAGGCATTCCCTTTGTGAGTGACCTTAACGGAGGTGGGGTGTTACAGTATACCTTTTAGAGTACACTGATCAGAAGCTGATCCCATACCTTGTCTGTTGGAATCCAATCTCCTATAAGAGCCCTGCGGTTTATGAATTTATGCTATATATGTAGAGCGTGAGATGTAAGTGTTCTACTATTTGGTTATTTAATTGATTAGACGTTACTGTAATATCACTAGATTTTGATATCAAAGAATTTGGGGTTATAGTAAGGTAAAAACCGTCCATGTTTATGTGTGGGCCGGTCTTACTATTATCCTTTTGTTTCAAAAGGATTTTCAAAGTTAAGCAACATGGTTGGAATTTACTCACACCAGTCCCATGACTGACCCAGAGTTTATTTGTTTACGTTTTCCCTAAACTCTTGGGTGCCCAAATTTGTACGGGCAGTCAAGTGCTTCAAACTTTTACAAATACATATGGAGGAGCTCGAAGCAGGAGACTTCACCATTAGTTATGTAGAGATTATTTCCGCTGTGATATATCATGTGTTATACTCTGATATGGTATGTATATACAATACAGTTTTGTAATTTAAAGTTATACATAACATATTTTATTTCGTTCCGCTGTGAGATTTGTGTTTAATTTGATTCTGTTCAGTTCTTTTCTTCTTCTTCTTCTATTCTATTAGTTCTATCTTATCTTTCTCATCCTCTAATTTCTTTCTATTAATGATCTGAATTTTCGTGCACTTTGAGTTGAATGTATAGGATATTAGTCAGCTCAAATTAGTACGGATTTTCAGGCCTCTACAGTATTACTTTCAACACTATTGCACCTATTTCCAGTCACTATGCCATTTCTTTATTTGATTCTACTGAATTAGTATATCCCCTTATCCAAACTACGAGGCCCGACCCAAGGGGTAGGCGGGCTAGGCCAACGCCTAGGGCAGTACCGCCCGAGGCGGTGGAAGGGGTAGCAAAGTGGTTGTATGCCTTTAGAAATATTGATCTATATATGTCAAAGGGCATCAATATTTCAAAACAGCTAATGGCCGAGTGGTATGTCACCTGGTTATCACCCTTGCAACCCAAGTTCAAATTCTAGCGAAGACGTGCAGTGTTTGCTGCAGATTTTTCTTCCTTCAATTTTTTTTCTACATTGCTGCTCCCAAGCTTTGCCTAGGGCAGCCTCTGGTATTGGGCCGGCCCTGCAAACTACCCTGGAATAGTATGCTTAATTTAGTAAGTCTTTAACAAGATAAAGTTTTAGGTGAAACTTGAAGTATATGTTGTTATCTTTGGAAAATTCAGACGGACTTAATATTTTTTTCTTTATGCTAGGCACTCTAAGTAAGTTACTGACATAAAATTATCTCTTACTAGTGATTTAACCATCACCAATATGTTATACACTTGTAGATTCACCATTATTCATATGTATAACTTGCATACCTATGTTGCTTTTATTGCCATGATATAGGTTTTGTAAGTTGTTTATCACATGATTTGTAGCTTCAGAATCCAAATACCAATCATCAATGCTTATGTCATCAGTCTTGGTGGTGTTATCGGTATCATTTGTCTGCATTCTTGACCCATCTGCATTATTTCTTGATTGGTTCATTTGCATTGTGTCAACATTTGTCTTTTTGGCTGTTTTTCCCTTGTTGTTGGACATTAAAATATGAAATAGCATCAACTTGCAATGTTGTCAAAAGTTTCACATATTTTGCGCATACTTCTATTGTTGTTTATTTTATTGCCTTTTCCACTCTCTCTTTGAAACTGATTTCCTCTTTGAGTCTGGTTTTGTTGCCTATTGTTTCGACTGACATTGTTCTTTTGCTGATTCTCGCTTCTTGATGTTGAAGTGAAATTTACTGAGTAATCAGATTGCGATGACTTTCTCTTTCAACTATGCCTTCGTGTGCAAGCAGAGTTGAATGGACATATGGTAGATCAGGTATGGGTCTTTGTGAAGCAATGAATGTTACAAGTGACTTGTATTCTTCATCGAGTCCATTGGTTATGTACAAAAGGTGTTCTCTTTTAGAAATCTTGTGACCGGTTGTGCCCATTCAGTCACACAGGGTTTTGATGTTCATAAGATACTAACTCATAGGCATTGTAACGACCTGGAATTTTGGAACCAATTTAAAATTTTTAATTCTAAGTTCAAATAGTATATATAGGAATTTTCAGTCAATTTGGAATTAGATATTTTAAAATTATTCTAATAGACTAGAAAATGTAAATTTTTCAAACGATCTCGGAATTCGAGGAAACTAGTTTTACCAGATCCGGAACATCAAATATAGTAGGATTCCAAATTTCACGTTATTCAGAGTTATTACGTGATTGGATGGAATTTAAATCCAAATCGATCAACGGTTTGAACTCAAACTGAGCTCGTACGGGCACTTTTTGAGAAAATGGACCCGAAATTTGACGAAATCAGTTTTATTTGAACCATAGCAGAAAAATATATAGGGATTCCAAATTACGTCAAAACCAGAATCAGTATGCGATCACACGAGTAAATAGCTTAAAGATAAACTACACGTTCCTTAAATTGTGTTCACACCCTAAACTAGCTAATTACTATTTGTGTTTCATTTTGGTTGTCATGCATCCAAGGGCGCTAAGTGTTCTTTCTCCCCTTGCTTAGATGAATGACAACTCACTAACTCATGTGATCATTTTTTGGCTATAAATACAAGCCTCCTTTACTCCTTTTCTCACTTTACTTTCATTTCTTTCTTTCTCTTTCCCACTGTCTCTATTTCACTGCCCCTCCCTTTCTGCCTCACCACGCAACACCAGTCGTCTCCACCCCCTCCTTGCTACCCACATCAGCCACCGCTTCCTCCTCTTCCTCCCCATGGACCTCACTACCTCCAAACACCCTAAAAACCACCCTAACCCCTTAAAACACCATGAAGGTACCTCCTTTCACCTCCTCCACCCAAAACCGTCTCATCCCAGACCCCTAGCTATACCCCTGGTCCCCATCAGACTTGCTTCCAGCCCCACCAGCACCGAACGTGCATCCAACCTTCTTCCCAATCCCCTAACGTCTCCAAACCCTTAACTGTTTGCTCCTAAAACACGAATATACACCCACTTGTTCACAAATTAGTTTATAAACCCCACGGCGTCGAACCACTGCCAAAAAATTTCCAAAAATATTTCGGTGACGCTGGAAGGCTGCTGAAATCATTTAGGATCTCTAGTGTATCTTACAGTAGAAGTTAGGTGGAGTGGAAACCAAGGTGAGAATCGTTGAACTTAAAAAGGACTAGTTAATTATTAACTTGTATGTATGAACTTATTTGAGTTGATAATAACCTATGATGTTGTATATGAATTCATATTGTGGTTTGATAATGTTTGGGTGGTTTATTGTGGTGTAGCATGAAAAAGATTAGATCTTTAAGTAATATTTATGTTGTCACTTGCATATATGACATATAGAAACAAATTTGTTGACATTGAGATGGGTTTGAACCTTAAATGGTCATTGATATGGAAGTTAAACTTGATATTGGTTATTATATGTGGATATGAACCCCATTGATGTTGAATACATGTGTTGATTGATTGTGGTTAATCTCTTAATTGCCAAAACCATATATGCGTTAATGGTTTAAGGTGTATATGGTGTGAATTATATCACGATAGTCGTGATTGATGTTAGCATAGTTGAAAATAATACGGTATGTGATTATCATGATTGAATGTGGCTAAAAATTATAAATATTAGCCCATTCCTTAAGTCTCCATTCGTAAAGTGATCATATAATAATAGGTGAAAAATAAAAGTCAAATTTTGATATTCGATTTTGAATGGACGTAAAGTACAATTCATTACATTGAACATTTGCAAAAGGTAGAAATAGTTTTGGAGAAGTTAATAGCATATTAAGGCATGTTCATGTTTTTATTTTAAAATGAATAGTAACTAGAAAATGTGAAGTGCGGTTAGGGTATCTAGGAAAGGTTTTCAAATGATTTCTTTCACAAAACTTTCTTATATATTTTTATAATGGCTGTTAGGAAAAATTGGGTTCAAAATATTGAAGTTTGAAAAATAATATTATTTTAATAGTAAAATAATATTATAATAGTCATTTAATGGACATATTGGATTTTGAAGTGAAAAATAGAAAATATTGTTTTTAGAAATTTTTATATATATTTTAAACTATTTTAAAAGCTATTTGAAGTACTTTATAATAGAAATTGAGTTATGGTCAGAATAGAACTCGTCTCGTGGCAATTCGCGAATTTCGACATGTAACTTCAAACTGATATATAGGGAGAACCGACCATTGGGTCTCCCAAAACCAAAAACAATGGAATGGAAATGAAAAGAGTTTTCAAATGATATGTGGAGTTTTAAAATCCAACGGTTAGATTGTTAGTTATATTCAAATCAAATTTGAATAAAAACAGCGTTAATGCAACTAAATGACCTAAAACATCGTTGGTATGAAATAACCTATTTTTAAATAAATGAAAGTTGTAAAATTTATTATAAAATATAATAAATGATTTGAAAGAGTTTTGAACCAAATATATATGGTTTTGAATGATAAAAACCGATTAAGTAGAAATCAGCTATATTTTGCAACACTTCTATATAACAGTTTTTAAGGAAGGATTTGAGATAAAAGGTTTGAATTTCTTAAAACGAATCTAACTTTTTGGTAAACCTTTTTATAAGGTAAGTGAAATTGTGTAGATGAATTCTAATTTAATGGGACTTAATTAGTGGGTTAATAATCTAATAAGGATCTTGTTAGGCGCTAATTATTTCGAAAAGATCGAGTTTAACCCATGTCGAATAATTACATAACGATTAAAACTTAGAGATGGTGAAAGACCGAAATTATTCACATCGAATGGATTGCTTGATGATGCCTTTAAATGGTTTGCTCCCATTGAAGGGTTATAGTGGCAGTAGTTCGGACGTACTTGTTGATTGCCCGGATATGCAAGGACCTCTCTCCTTAATTGGAGGAGGAATAATGTGACTTCGGTTTCGTTCAAACCCGGAATGGAATAGTAAATGGATAGCATGTTTGACGTTATATTTTAAACGTAACCGATTGGTTAATATTGATGTTATATCAGTTGGTGGCGGAGGATTTATTCTCTTAGCTTAACACCCTCCTCTCAGACGTACGTACTCAGAGTGATATATACTAATAGAACAATCATATGTTGTTCATTGGCAATGTGGCATATTGAGTGCTGCTGGTAGATTGATCAAGGCTTCTATTAAAAAACAGAGCTTTATGGACGTTGACACTAGGGTCTCACACCTCGGAATGAGCCGAAAATAGGATGATGGACAACAGTGATATGGGCTAACATTCCGTTTTAGCTGAAAAGTGATGACATGGTATGGAGCTCAGGCATGTTTACTTATGTGGATGATAGATCAAGGCCTCTAGTGATGATCAAATACGACCAGGTTGATTGCCAAATATGACCGGGGAAATGTTTTGTTCAGAAAAGATACTAATTTGTCATGTTCAATGCTGATTGACTCTGCTGATCCAAAGGGCCATGCATTGAGTTCTGGGACATTTGTTAGAATGTTTCGAATGGTTAAGGAAGATTCTTTGCCTTGGTTCATAGTTAGAATCTAATTTCCAGTACGAGACTTGGTGTTTTTAGTTGTATACTATATCACCAACATAACGGGATGGGGAATTATGCGAGCTAAGATTGATACATTTACTTTTCGAAAGTGATTTCCATACCTAGACATAAATAATAATATCAAAATATTTGTTTTAAATAATATCAAGCATGCTTGGCTATTATAAGGTAAAACTTTATTCTCCGGTTTGCGTTGCATTGCATTGTGTAATGGGACCTGAGTCTTATAATATCTTAATTTTATCAAAAGCATAAATTTCAAAGTTTTGAATCTTGTTTGATGATATTGTGCACTGGTATTCATGTGGGAGAAACCTGTTTCGTGTTATACCGCATGGTCCCATGATATTCCTTACTTATAACTGATTAGAGTTTCTCATACCACTCCCATGACTGACTCATAGTTTATTTTTCCCTTGCAAACTCGGGTGCCCTTATTTTCACATGGGAAGGCCAGTAACAGATTGTTAGTTAGAACCACTTTTGGAGCTATGTTTTTTATATATATGGAAGCTATATGGGAAAGCTAGTTTTGGATTTCGAGTAGGAATAGGATTTTCTTTTGGACTCTCCATAGGACTCCATCATGATAACATATCTTTATTTCTGCTGTGTATTTGTTTTCTTATCATCATTGTAATATATGACATTTGGATCCGATGGGATGTAGTGACTCTGAAATATCATTTGATGTAAATGATGAATATTTTGATGTTAAATGCAAGTTTTACTTTTTGGAGTTATATTTAATGTGTTATATCCTAAAGGCCATCCGTTCTTCCGGGGATCGGGAGATCGGGTCGTCTTACTTGGTATCAGAGTTTAGGGATAACCTTAGCCCGGGGGTATGACATATTAAAGGACTCATTAGAGATAGGATCAGTAGTACCCTAGGATGAGTGACTCATTGGAGATGGGTTAGCAATACCCTAGAATGAGTAAGGTAGAAGAACACACCTTATAGACACATTTATATATGTCTCTATGCTCTTACAATTTGCTTAAGATATTTTTTTTCTTGCCTAACTCTTTTCTTTCTATTTGCAGATATAGTAGAAAATGAGTGGTAGAGGCGGAAGAGGAAGAGGAAGGGGTAATGTTGCAGTTGAACAACCAAAACACATAAAGGCATTAAATGAGTCAGGGAGGGGAAGAGGTAACGCAGAAGTTCAACAACAAAACCCCATAGGAGCAGCTAATGAAGCGTTGTGCAACCATAACCAGAGCTCGATTTGGAAGTTCTAGCAAAGAAAGACAAGGATCTGGGAGGGAAACTGTTGACACCAAAAATTGGTACAACACCAAAAGAGAGAGTTGTGTAGAGATTAAATGAAGATCAATAATTATAAGAAACGTAAAACGAGAAAAATCACACATAGTTTTATAGTGGTTCGCCGTTAATGAGCCTACGTCCACTTTATAAGCTTTTATATATTGTCTCTGCTATCAGGCAGAATGATTACAATGGTGTAATGAGAGAATTAAGACTACCAATAGTTAAAGTTTTTTGTAATTCCTCTCTGAAAAAGATCCCCCTTCTGAACTAAAAGTGGGTATTTATAGGTGATACAGTATTCGGCCATCCTGAACACGTGTTGTAAGATCCTCGAGAATAGGTGCTATTAAATGAGTCTGTATCTCCCAAAGAATAGGTGTCTTTCTTTGATTATCGACGTGATGTGGTAGCCGACCCGTATAACCCGGATGATTTTTAAGAAGAGAACATCTACGACGGGCTATTCCTTAGGCAAGCTTTTCGGATCATAATTGAATGCAATGTTGCTGATCGTGCTTAGTCATACCGAATTTCTCCCGGGATACATCTAACAAGGGAAGAGAGCTTTGACGTCGGGCCTCACCGTTTGGCCCAAATCGAACATCTCAGGTACGATTTTGCCACATATTTACGCCTTGATGGGATGCCCAAAAGGCCCATCAACACTTTGCCCCCCAAAGTATGGTGTGTTGGAAACGGAACATACTTTGCAAGCATATGACCTGAACAAACTTTCTCGCCTCAATCAGAGAGTCTCGTAGATCGAGCCGAGTAGTTCATTTGATGGATCTTGAAATCTGCAATGGACCCTTAAGCTGCTTCAGGGACGCCAATGGGCTCAGACAGTAATGATGTCGGGTGGTGTTGGCTGAGAGGAGAAGGCAGGAGGAGGTCGCAGTGGTGACAGAATGTCGTAGAGTAAAAGGGAAGTCAGTCCCCGAGGGGGAAATTGACAGTAGTCGGATTAATGCATCTACTTCCTTTTTTTGCTGTAAACATTGAGGAAGGCTCATCATCCGTTCTTCCACCTGATCTAGTCGGAGTTGCTGAAGAAAAACTAATCGAACCCGATGCTAGAGGTAGGGTTACTTGTTGATTTCAAGTTTACTTATCCCACCTTGATTCATGTTTTCTCCCCTCCCCTTCTCTTCCTTTTTTTCAGGCACCTCCGGGATGAATGAGAGTGTAGAGGAAGACGCCGCTACCAATGAGAGGGAGGGTACTGCGAATGCTATTGAAAGACCGAAGGCAAAGAGAATTAATATAGGGTCATTGGAGGATGATGATATCGAGATAGTCTCAGAGCTGAAGAAAGGCGATCGTCCATCTATGGCAGAGGTTCAAGCTCGAATGGAGATGGATATTTCTTCCGTAAAACCTGAGCCATTTGAAGACGCTATGAATGTCCAGCCTATTCGAGCTATTCCCCCGACTATTCTTTCTTCGGTCGAAGTCCCTCCCATTGTGGATTCTACAAACACGCAGGCCTTGATGCCAGTCCCCCGTTCTTTTGGGAGCACGCTTTGGGGACTAAGACGCGCGCTGAGCACTGATGAGGCGATTGAGATGGTCAAGCAGAAAGAGCTAGCAGAGATGACCGAGCGTTGGGAGATGCCACCCCCATCTTAAGATTTTGTTATAATTTTCCTTTTAGGCCTTTTGGGAAGTCTTGTACGAGTGTGGCTCTCGCGTCTTTGTAATTATTGAACTATCTATCTCTAGGAATAATGCCTGAAATGTACCTATCTCATAACAATATTTTATAATCATGGCATGGTTATGCGAACGATAGTATACATGTTTTGCAAATATTTGTGTTACTTTTGTGTAAAAATGTCATTTAAATTTCTCGTCTTATTTTAGCCTTCGAGGGTTATTTGAATGTTACCCTAGCCGGGGTTACTTATTGACTCTCTTGCCTCCGGTGTCGAGGGAAGTCATTCGGATAGCGAACCATTCGGTCGTGCTTAGGCAGATCTAACCCTGATCAGGATTTGAATGTCATTGAGCGGGTACGCTTTCAGTCTTTAATACTCATCCCTTAGTCGATATGAGGGAGAATTCTGTCAAGTTTCGAGCGGCCATTAGTCGGGGGCACTTTTCATGCTCTTTTGTCATTTATACTCATCCTCAAGTCATGGGGATTCGAGTTAAGTCCAAGCGATTAGTCATGGTGTTCAGTTAGCGTCACCCTTACTTATAATCGTCAAAGCAGGAGCCAAAAACTAATCGATCAATCCAAGTTTAAAACGGATAAAGAATCAGAGTAGGAACAGAGCTTCTTATTCATAAATTGCTATGATCGACAAACTATTTCTTATTACAATGTTGAAACAAATAAGGAAATAAAGATATTCGGAAAGTTTAAGAAAGATAAAGTCATAAATGCTCTGCATTCCATGCTCTCGGTAAGAGCTCGCCATCAACGGTCGATAGCCTAAAACTTCCATTGTCAAATTTTCGTTGAATGACGTAGGGTCATTCCCACCGGGGGCCCATATGGACGGGCACTGGGAAGATCCGCTTCAAAACAAGGTTGCCTACTTCGCAAGTCTTTGGTCGGACCTTTTTGTTGTAATATCATGCGTCTCTTTGCCTACGGGTCATTGCGCGAAGGTTTGCCTCTTCTCTTTTTTCATCAATCGTGTCTAACCATGTCAAGAGAAGTGCTTTATTAGATAAGGGATCGTAGTAAGTCATCCGATGTGACGGGACTTTAAGCTCTGTCGGAAGAACTGCTTGTGAACCATAGGATAAGGCGAAAGGAGTATGAACCGTTGCGGTTTTATGGGTGGTTCGATATGCCTATAGGGCCAGAGGCAATTCATCAACCCATTTTCCTTTTGCCCGTTCTAACCGCTTTTTCAAAATGGTTTTGATAATCTTGTTAACTGCTTCTACTTGTCCATTAGACTGGGGATGTGCAACCGCAGTATATTTTTTCTCGATACGATACTTCTCACAAAAATCTATGAACTCTGAACTATCAAACTGAGTGCCATTGTCAGTAATAATGGTTCGGGGTATCCCAAATCGGCATATAATGTTCCTGACAATAAAAGTTGATGACCTTCTTTGTCGTTATCGAGGTCATCTGCTCAGCTTCTACCCATTTTGTGAAATATCTACTGCTACTATCGCGTATCTAGCACCTCCTTTTGAAATGGGCAAGGTTCCGATAATGTCTATCCCCATATAGCAAAAGGCCAAGGGCCAGCCCTTTGGGTGATCTCCATCGGGGGAGCTCACGGAATCTGCGCGAACCTTTGGCATTTGTCACATCTTTTAGTATAGTTCACGACATCATTGTTAATAGTTGGCCAAAAGTATCCATAGTGCAATATCTTCCTAGCTAAGGTTTGCCCCCCGGCGTGTGCTCCGCAATCTCCTTCATGCACGTCCTTTAATATCTTCTTGATGTCATCTTTGGCCACACATCGAAACATGGGAACAGAGAATCGTCTTCTACATAGCTGGCCTTATTGATTTGCGTATCTGGAACATTGCCGCACCAAGGCATGTCTTTCGTTCTTTCTTTCGGGTAACGTGCCGTGGAGGAGGAAATTTTTAATGGGCGTCATCCATGATTCTTTCTTGGGTTCAGCATCAACCTGGTCGATCTCCATTTGCTCGATGCTTGACATGCTCAAGGTTTCTATGAGAACCAGCTCTGTTTCGCCCGGATGGTCTGAATTGGCTAGTTTTGCCAACCTGTCCGCCTTATGATTCTCCTTTCTAGGAATGTGAGAAATGCTGTATCGGCCGAAACTTTGCAACAATTTTTCGGCTTGATTAAGGTAATAACTCAGTCGTTCTCCCTTGGTAAGATTTCCTTACGAACTTGGCGTACCACAAGTTGTGAATCACAAAAAATATCGAGCGATGTTATCTTTAAGTCTTTCGTGAGTCTTAGCCTGGCAACCAGAGCTTCATACTCAGAATCGTTGTTTATTGCAAGAAATTCAAGCCTCAAGGCGTAATAAACCGAACGTCCCTTGGGGGAAGTAGTATTATACCGGCCCCCGAACGTCATTCATTTCGGTCTCCATCCGTGTATAGCTTCCAAACGACCGGTTCAGGTTCAACCTTCGAGGGCTTGGGATCATCATTCCCGTCTTCATCTTCTGGGGCAGTAAATTCTGTTATGACGTCGGCTAAGGCCTGCCCCCGGATTGATTTTCGGGGAATGAAAGTTAATTCAAACTGGCTTAATTCAATGTTCCACTTTAGTAATCTTCCACTTGCCTCGGGTCGTTGCAAAACTTGTCAAAGGGGTTGGTCGGTAAATATCTTAATTGGATGGGCTTGAAAATAATACCGAAGTTTCCTTGATGCAATTAGCAATCTATAAGCAAGCTTCTTGATTTTCGGAATATGTGCTCGGCCCCCGTCAACTTTTTGCTTACATAGTAGACCGGCCGGTGTACTCGCTCTTCTTCGCGGATCAGGACCGAGCTGATTGCATGCAAGGATACCTCTAAGTGATCGATCAGTTTCTGGAAAGCTTCGACACAGTCGGGCGTCCAAACAAAGTTTCGCTTTCCTCTTTTAATTAATTCAAAGAAGGGTATACATTTATCGGTCGCCTTCGAAATGAATCGACCCATAGCTGCTATCTTACCCACTAGACATTGAACGTCCTTGATTCATGTAGGCTCCTGAATTCCCTTGAGGGACAAAATCTGGTCGGGATTAATTTCGATTCCTCGAGAACTCACAATAAAACCCAAGAACTTGCTCGAAGCTACTCCGAAAGAGCACTTCAAAGGATTCAGTTTCATGTCGTACCTCCGGAGGATGCCAAACATCCTTGAGAGATCATTTACATGCTCGGACGATTGTTTCGATTTTACTAACATGTCATCCACATATACCTCCATCATTTTTCCTATCTGGTCGTGGAACATCCGTTTGACCAGTCTTTGATAGGTTGCCCCTGCATTTTTCAGGCCAAAGGGCATTACCACTTAACAATATAGCCCAAGGTCAATGATGAAGCTATTATGCTCTTAATCTGGAACATGCATGGCAATCTGGTTGTACCCTGAATACGTATCCATAAACGAAAGCAGTTCATGCCCTGCAGTCGAGTCGACCAACTGATCAATCCTAGACAGCGGGAAACTGTCCTTAGGGCATGATTTGTTTAAATCAGAAAATTCAATGCAAGTCTTCCACTTCCCATTAACCTTCTTCACAAGTACTGGGTTGGCTATCCAATCGGGATTGTCGAATCCCAAATAAACCCATTAGATTAAAGCTTACCGATTTCTTCTTTTACGGCTGTCGACCTTTCAGGGCCGAGCATTCGCCTTTTTTGCTTTACCGGAGTATACTTTCGGTCGATGCTGAGTGAGTAAGTTATAATGGAGGGTGAGATCCCACACATGTCAGCGTGGGTCCAAGCAAACACGTCTAGGTTTGCTCGGAGGAACTCAATCACTTCCCTCGTTCGGAGGGAGTCGAGATGGGATCCAATTTTTTGGACCTTGGTGGGGTTATTTTTATCGACCGAAATTTCCACCATTGCTTCATTCGGGGCGGTCTTTCTAAATCCTGGTAATTCGTCCACTCTAGGGTCGATATCCTCGACTCCACAAATGGACGGTCCCGACCAAGACGTTTTTTGTAGTTTCTATACTCCCATTTCTTTCACAGGAGGAGGGTCGATTGTTGATTATTTGCTACCCTTATTTGGGAGATCCTTCCACTTTGCTAAGTAACAAGCTCGCCCTACCACCTGGTCTCCTCATACTACACCAATTCCTCCATCAGTTGGGAATTTCAATAGCAGGCACCATAGGGCGATGTAGGCTCTGAACTCCATTAGTGCTGGTCGTCCTAAGAATGCATTATATCGAGAGTTAATATGCATCACGACAAATAATAGGGGCCTTACTCTCCTCCGGTCCCCGTCTCCTAATTCCAAGGGCAATTTGATCACTCCAATGGGCTCGGTGGAAGATCTGTTGAAGCCCGGTATCTCATCAGAGCAAGGCTCCAAGTCTTGCAACTCTAATTTCATCTATTCATATGTTTGCTTAAATAATATATTGATCGAACTTCCGTTACCGATCAACACCTTCCTTACTATTGTCGGGCCTATAGTTGCGGTTATTACCATGGGATCGACCATCGGGGCTTCTATGCCTATCACCTCTCTTCCACGAAAGACAACATCCACTATCTCAGTTTTCCTCCGCTTCATCGAATTTACACTTTCGGGGACACTAGTTTAAGCAACGTCAAGGTGTTTCATGGGATTCACATATTGCTCCATAGCCTTGATACTGAATCCGATGGAGGTGTGGTCCTCCAACTATGGCATTGACGAACATTCCTTTCCCCTTATCTTGTGCAGTAGCCCAAGGAGCGGCATGACCTTGTTTGGGGGTTGAAGCCCCTTGCCCCCTTTCCCTAGGGGTTGTCTTATATTCGTCGAACTTTCCCTCCCGAATCAGCTTCTCTATGATATCTCTAAGATACTGACACTCGTTTGTCGTATTCCCATAGATATCATGGAATAGGCTAATGATAGATAGGTTTCCTATACTAGACCGTGTTACAGGTGTCAAGATAGATATTTTCTAGCATGTCATTCAAGGCAGTGTAAGTCTCGAATGCCCAGAACCGTAGTTGCTTTCGAGGGTTCCCCCTCTGTCCTGAGCTCCCATTGGTCTCTCTTGGCCCTTCGTCGTTTCGTTTGTCGCAGTTTCCGATATTTACTTCCACTTTCCCTGAGCGGACACTAGACTACTCGACCACAACGTTATTTTGGGTCGATGGGGTATATGCATTCTTCAGTCCATCCTCCTTCTCCAACTGCGCATCCTCTTGTCGTAATCGGATGTGGGATTTCTCATAAAAAGCCTCAATTATTGTTGGCATCTCCCAATCAAGTATTTTCCAAATTCAGTTCGGTTGTCAATGCCATCGACCATGGCTATTAGAACAGTTTCGTGGTTGGGGTTACTGACCTCGGATGACCGCCCGGTTAAATAGACTAAGGTAATTTCTCATTGATTCTCCTTTCCCCTGTTTAACTGCCGAGAGTGCCATTACATGCTTTGACTTAGTAGCGTAAAGGTGAAATTGAGTCAGAAATTTCTCGCTCAAGTCTTTAAAGCTTGGGACAGATTTCGTGGGCAAACTCACAAACCACATGAGTGCTATCCCACTCAGGAAGATCGAGAAGGCTTTGCACTTGATAGTATCCGGAGCCACTGCCACCTCCATGTGACAGGAGTACCTCATCAGATGCTATTATGGGTCAGAGGTACCGTCGTACTGATTCATCTGTGGCATATTAAACCTCCAAGGGAATTCCGCTTGTAGGATATCGTCGGTGAATGGCGTGTGGCTTCGATCGATTCACCAGTCTTCGTTTCTATGTCTGCAATTGTCATTCATGTTCTGTCGTACCATTGCAGTCAGGTCTGGTGGAATGACTGTGTCCTGGCTGGTTTCTTCGGTTGAATGGGCTCTCCTGGCTCTCTCGCCAAGAAATGCTGCCTGACCCAGTACTCGGGCTGTCTCTCTTGCTTCCCGGGTATCTCGGTCGATCACAAGATTCCGGGGAAGGTGAATAGGGACTCGATTCCCTCGGGTAGCATTCTACGGTTGAGGAGGAATTTCTTGGTTTCATGGGGTTATGAGGTCGATAATTTCCACCTTGACCAGGTCGACCTCGGCTTGTTCGCTTGCCCCATGCTGGCACAGACGTTCCTCGAGGCGCAATTGCCGTACATTCTCGGCTCTTTCTAACAGGCGCCGGATCCGTCATGGATCCCTGCTACCGTCGGTCGACGAAGAGCCTTCTGACACATAATCCAGCCAAGGAGGAGGAAGCTGATGTTCCCTGACTTCTTGATTTTGGTTCCTGAGCTCCTCCCATTATCTCGTTATGCGAGTCATATCTTGCCGCATCGCGACATTCTCACGAGCTTGGGCCTTAAGAGCTTCCGTCGTCTCCTGAAGTTGATTTTGCACAGCTGTAAACTCATCACGAGTGGCAAAGGTTGAGGAAGGAGTTAGATCTACCATGGGGAGCAAAGCTGGTTGGTCTGGAGCAATTTCAAGTGTGGCCGATCCGCCAGCCACTTCCATAGAGATTTCAAACTGCGGTTGCTTTCCAGTATTCCGAGATGATTTTCCGGCCATAATTTTGACGATGCAGAGATGGAGATGAGATTTTCATCTCAGACTTGATGATCCGAAAGTAGAGAAAAAATATAGACTAAGCTGGGAATTCCAATTCTCAGTGAAAGCACCAAAATGTTGACACCAAAAATTGGTACAACACCAAAAGAGAGAGTTGTGAAGAGATTAAATGAAGATCAGTAATTATAAGAAACGTAAAACAAGAAAAATCACACACAGTTTTATACTGGTTCGGCGTTAATGAGCCTATGTCCACTTTATAAGCTTTTATATATTGTCTCTGCTATCAGGTAGAATGATTACAATGGTGGAATGAGAGAATTAAGACTACCAATAGTTACGGTTTTTTGTAATTCCCCTCTAAAAAAGATCCCCCTTTTGAACTAAAAAAGGGTATTTATAGGTGATACAGTATTCGGCCATCCTGAACACGTGTTGTAAGATCCTCGAGAATAGGTGCTATTGAATGAGTCTGTATCTCCCAAAGAATGGGTGTCTTCCTTTGATTATCGACGTGATGTGGCAGCCGATCCATATAACCCGGATGATTTTTAAGAAGAGAACATCTACGACGGGCTATTCCTCGGGAAAGCTTTTCGGATCATAATTGAATGCAATGTTGTCGATCATGTTTAGTCATACCGAACTTCTCTCGGGATGCATCTAACAAGGGAAGAGAGCTTTGACGTCGGGCCTCATTGTTTGGCCCAAATCGAACATCTCTTGTATGATTCTGCCGCATCTTTACGCCTTGATGGTCTGCCCGAAAGGCCCATCAACATCAACCATTCTTAGGAAAGGAACCAATCATCAACGTGCAAGCCTGGCTACATTCTTGCAAGAGGTATTTTCCTTGTTCAAGTCCGACTAGAGAGCAGAAAAGATTCCTGGCCTCTTGGATACTCAAGGATGAAGCTTTGATCTGGTGGGAAACAATTACTACGTAGTATCCAGAGGAAAATATTACGTGGGATCACTTTAAGGAAATCTTCAAGGAAAGGTTCATACTATCTGAAGAAAGTGTACATTTGTACTATGAATTCTCCAATCTGAAACAAGGAGACAAAACTATTCAGGAATATCTGAGTAAGTTCAATAAGGAGCTTTGCCTTAGAATTGATCCAGGCCCCAGTTCAGAAGAATGTCAAGTTTATTGATGGTCTGCAGAGGAGGTACAAAACTAGAGTGACTGCCCATATCAAGCTTCTGTTTGCAGAGATGGTAGAAATGGCAAGTCGTTATGAAGCAATAGACAAGAAGAATTCTTTGGAAGACAAAGTGAAAGGTAACTCTGGTGAGAAAAGGAAATTTGAAAGCAATAAACCAGAAGCGAGTAACAAGAATGGTTAAAGACCGCGGTACGCTTTAATTGCAAGAAGACGGGGCACTTATCAACAAACTGTAAATTTCCAACGTAACAAAAGAGGAATGAATTTGAACCCAGCACGAAGTTTCAGGAGAATCGGGAGTGTTTCAACTACCATAAGAAAGGTCATCTTGCAAAGAATTGTCCATTATTGAAGAAAGGTGAAGTGGCTCATGTTTATGATATGGAAAATGTTCCAACACCCTCAACTAGTAGTAGGGGGTTTGAAGTTCTTGAAGGTACACTTTCCATTAAGAATAGTCTAGTTATAGTATTATTTGATACTGATGCATCACATAGTTTTATTTCAAGCAAGATGGCTAAGGAACTGAATTTGAAGCTCAATTTTTTTGAAGAATCCATTTGCGTTAGAAATTCAATAGGAGGTTCCATTAACCTTTTTTACTATGTAGAGTGCCTATCTCTTATTCTTATTTTCAGTTTCCCTTCAATTTGATTGTCCTGGATTTCACTGAATTTGATATTATACTTGGAATGGATTTGTTGACCCAATACGAAGCGGATGTTAAGTATGCAGAAAGAATCATTAGAGTAAAAAATAAATTCGGGGATTTTATAGAAATACCATGTGAAGTCCCAAGTCTAAACAGGGATAAGTTTTTGTATGCACTCCATTCTTCCCTCACTCCTCTAGAAACCATCCCGGTTGTTAAAGAATTCATGGATGTGTTTGAAGAAGTAGAGAATCTTCCTCCACGAAGGGAGATCGACTTTAGGATTCATTTGGTTCTGAATACAAGGCCAGTCGTGCATGCCATTCGAAGAAGGGCGATGAAGGAGAAGAAAGAGTTGAGCAATCAAGCTCGACAAATTTTGTGGAAAGGTCTAATAAGACCAAGTTTCTTGGGATGGGGTGTAGCAGTAGTATTCGTTCCAAAGTCAGATGGTTCCCACAGACTTTGCACGGATTATTTTGATCTCAAAAAAATAAACTCTCAAAAATAAATATACATTTCTTCGTATCGACGACTTTTTGGATCGCTTAAATGGAGCTTGAGTATTTTCCAAGATTGACTTAGCTACCGGGTTTCATCAATTAAGGATTGCAGAAGATTGCGTTCCTTTAACTGGTTTCAGGGGACCCGACTTGTTTTAAGAATTGTTAGTGATGCCTCTTAGACAATGCAGCGCCCCAGTCTACTTCATAAACTTGATGAACCAGGTGTTTCGAGAGGTATTGAACTAATTCGTGCTTGCCTTTATTGATGACATTCTTATCTTTTCCAAGAAGAGCACGAGAAGCATTTGGAAATGATCTTGAAAATTCTAAGAAAGAACGTATTAAAGGCTAAATTATTCAAGTGACATTTTTGAAGAAACAAAGTAAAATTTCTTGGGCATGCAGTATCATAGAAAGAAATCTCTGTAGATCCAAGTAAAATTGTCACCATCCAAAGTTGGAATCAATCGAAGATCCCCACAGAAGTCAGAAGATTTCTTGGGTTAGCCAGTTATTATGGGAAGTTCGTAAAGGATTTTTCAAAGTTGTCTTGTCCTTTGACGAAGTTGGCCAAGAAGCACGCTAAGTTTATTTGGACTCTAAAGTGTGAAGAAGCTTTCCAGAAATTAAAGGAATGGCTAACCACTGCCCCAGTATTAACAATTATATATGGTGTAACAACCCGGAAAATACGAGCCAATTTAAAATTTTTAAATTGTTTATTTTAAAGAAATTTGAGCAATTGAAATAGAATATTTCAATAAAATAAAGAGTTAGAAATGGTGCGGCAGTTTGAAAATTTGAATTCAAATTTTGACTGACTGTACCGGGTGCAAAATAAAACGGATTTTGGTGAAACCAAAAATATTTAAATCTGGTTATGAATATCTTTCTAACGAATCTGAAAAATCGAAGTTTCATAGCGGGAATCAAAAGTTATGGCCAAATGAATTTTCAGAAAGGTCGCTATACAGAATATATAGCCCTTGAAAATAGACATTTTGCAAACGACCTCGGAATTCGACGAAACCAATTTTTTTGGATTTGGGATGTTAAATTATTGCTAGGTTTCAAATTTCATAATTTTTGAAGCTAGTATGTGAGCATGGCAAAAGAAAACATGTTTGGTTGATTTCTGTTAAATTGGATCGACCAGAAAATGGCCATTTTTCAAACGGTCTCAGAATTCAACGAAACTAGTTTTGTTGGACCGTAGAGACAAAACATATCTAGATTAATTTTTCGGGAATTTTTAGAAGCAATATGTGGCCCCGACAAATTAAAATGCATGTTCAAAACAGAATTTGAATGTTTTATATTTTAATTTCAAGAATAACTGGCTGTAACAGTCGAATTGGCCTACAAAACAAATCCCATTGCGTTCGGGATGGGGGTATTTAGCTAGGGGCGATAGCCGTTGTGTTTGAATTGGTATCCATATGGAAAAACCCTATTTTAAAAATTAAATAAAACCTCGACCAATAGGAATTTTCAATTCATAAATTTAAAAATAAAAAAAATCTCCCAAAACCCTCGCCGTCCTCTGCTCATCGACGGAAGCCAATTTCCCACCTTCCCAACCACTTTCCGACTGCCACAGTCACCGTTAGCCTCCGCCACCACCCAAACTTTGAAGCCCGCACTCCCCTCTTCAAATCAACCCCAACCTCGACCACCCTCGTCTCGTGTTTCGTGCGCAGCGTCTCCCCAAAGTTCGGAGCTTTCCACCGCCGCCTCCGCCGCTACAAGCCGTCGAACTGGCCAAGACCCCCGGCGCTGGAAACCCCTTTCCACACTCTTCGACGTGGTATAATCCGATCCCCCTATCGTGCTACGGATTTCATGGAAAATCGAAACCTAGTTTCGAACCCACTTTGAAAGGTATCTGCTTTGTTTATTTAAACTGAAAATAACACTTTTAAGAGTTGCAAACTTTGAAAAATCGTATCTTTATCGTGTGTTAACGAAATTCGATGAAACAGGAAACATCGAGACCGTGTTGACGCTCTCTACATTCCAGAAGTGTCCGTGGATTTTTCTGAGCACACTATGATTTTTAGCAAAGAAACAAACCAATGTGAGATTTCTAAACTGAAATGTGAATGGAAATGTGTTGTATAAGTTATATAAGAGAAATATAAATTATATACATGTTGTATGCCTCATGTACATGCGTTTTATAAGTTATATGAGCGATGTATGAATTATACATGCATTGTATAAATCATATGTGTGTTGGAAGGGAAATAAAATATATTTATATACGAATATATATATATACTCCCCTCGTCCACAAACCATGGACGATATTTATTGATGGTGAATTGGCATGAAAAATTTGGTGAATAATGCGAATGGTTGATAGGATTGTCTGTGGTTGATATTGTTTGGATTGTGGTTGAAAAATACCATTGTGGTTGAAAAATACCCATTTGTGATTCAAACAAAATTTGAATAAATTGTGGAAAAGAAAATCATACTCGCCTGCATGCGAATTAGATGTATGAAATCCCCATTGTCAAAAACCGCGAGGTTTTAAGGTAGCGTGAGGAGTCGTACTCGGGACGGTGCTAGTTTTAAATACCCTGCCGTTATGCTGCCGAAATTTTCAATAATATTCATGTGTTAGAATTATTTTCATGTGTTGAAACTATATTCATGTGTTGAAACCATATTCATGTGTTTAATAGAAATTCATGTGTTGAATAGAAATTCATGTGATGAATAAAATACTTTGAAAAATAAAAATAACATTTTACACATATATAAGCTATATAAACTATTCGTGTTTTAAATAAATTGTTTTAACATTAAAAATCACATTTTTATTATATATATATATAAACTATAGAAATTATTCATGTGTTGAATAGAGGATTAGAACGATAAAAAACATATTTTTATCGTATGTGTGAAGTGGAAAATATTCATGTGTTGAATATATAGATTGAACAATAAAATCTACATTTTTATTGTGAATATGAAGTGCTAAAAATGTTCATTTGTTGAATAAATATTTTTGATGATAAAAATATCATTTTTATCATGTAAACGACTCGCTAAAAATATACAAGTGTTGAAACAAATATTTGTTTGCTATGAATATTATTTTTAACATGTAGGCGAACTAAATAAAATAGTCATGTGTTAAGATATAATTTTGTTCGCTAAAAATACCATTTTTATGCGAAACGTGAAGTGTTAAAAATAACCACTTGTTCAAATAAATATGTGTGGGTTGAAATATTATTTTTCACATGTGTAGGAAGTGTTAAAAATAACCATATGTGGAAATAAACCTTTGTTCGCTAGAAATATTATTTTTAGCTTAGTTTTGCACATATATATACATGTGTTGAACAGGAAAGTGGATTAGTTGTTGAGTAAAGAATTTATTTGCGTGCCTGACAAATCGGTAAACCTTAATGAGTTGGATGCGCAATTTTATTATTATATCAACTCCTGTGAATGCCATTGGATGCGGAGTGCTGGTTGTTCTGTGTGTATAAATGGCGCCATAGGATAGTAACAATTAATTTTGAACTACACTACATGACATACTTCTTGAAGATAGGAATACTTCATCATATACCACATAAGCATTTGGAGCTTGTGTGACGAGGTGGAAGATTTACCGTACGAGCGAGAGGCTTGTATGGCAATGACTATATATTACAGGTTGAACTGATGACTGATCTGGACTATATAAATTGTAGCGGTAAATTGCAAGATTAATAAAAACCCCACACGGGTCTGGAGATGACAATAAACATGTTTGTCTAGTCATTAAGGCACAAAATCCATTTATAGGGTGACGAGAACTTATTCTCTGGAGTTATGATCTATACAGACTCCCCTGTGGACACCGAAATATATCAATATAAATATGTGCATGCTTATTAGGATTTATTGGGTACCTAATACGGCCCAATAAATTTCCAAACCCCTTCCCGTACAAAGGAGGTTATGGCGAAATGTTTTGAAATATAAAGGCGTTAGTGAAATATTTGAAGTGAAAACGATATTGAAATCGTCGAATAAATTTTATATATATATATATATATATATATATATATTAAATAAAACGAATCGAGACCCTGCAGTTCGCGTTTTGAAATCGTAACTTCAAACGATTATACCGAAAGATCCGACCATCGGATTTCCACGAAACTGGAACCGTTGGGTTCGCTTTGGGAATATCTTCCCAACGATATGAACTTTGTTGAAATCTAACGGTTAGATTTTCAGATATGTGTAAAAATATTTAGGGAAAAACAGCGCCAGTGCCTCGACACGACCTGAAACGTCGTTGGCCATTTTTAAATAAATAAAAATGGCGATATAACGTTATAAAATATTATAGACAATATAGAATGGAAATAAACCGATTCTGCTTGGTTTGCTTGATATTTGATGGTTGGATGTGTTTGACATGAAAATTATACTAAGGAACTGAAATGTGAATGTTGAATAGTTTAACCATATGAAGAATTGATTGGAAAGTCTAAATATATGTAGATTATTTGAAAAGGCCGAGTTAATTCTCATTTCAAATAATCGATCGACGGTTAGAAATCGAAGAGTTGAAGACGGTTCAAGACCGACGATCTTCACATTGGATGGATGGGTGCTACATATGCTCATGATTGGAGTAGCTACCTTGAAAGAGCTGAAGTGGTAGCCATCCGGACGTATTTGTTGATTGTACGGATATGCGAGGAATATGGTGCCTCCGGCTTCGTTCAAACCCAGAACGAACTTGTAAATGGACTGTGTGTCTGACATTGGATTTTGTTCTGTGCTGATTGATCCCTATTAAATATATATTTGTTTGGCGTTGGAGAATTTATTCTCTTGCTTAACACCCTTCTCTGAGACGTACAAGCTCAGAGGTTATATATCGATAGAAATCAGTCGCATGGAGTGAATTGCCTGTGTGGCACGCCTAAGTGGCAGATGATCAAGGCTTCTGTTGCAAAGCAAAGTCTTGTGGTTGATGATCAAAGAATGGCCTATGTGGCGTAGCTTTGTATATGGCATTGATTCGCGAGCCTCACACCTCGGTATGAGTCAAAAACGGGATAAGGACCCAAGGAGTGCACGACGTTTCTTTCTAGCTATGGGTGATGTCAGTGACCTACCAGCCCTGACATTTATATATACTTTTTACCTGTGTGGTTGTTGGAATGCGAGGCACCTCGATTATAGGTCCTATAGGACCAGGAAACGTGTGTTCAGGAACTGCCAATACTCAAAAGTAAGAGAGGACCGACCTTGGAGGATCCAGGGATCGCTGTGTGTGGTCCTGAGACATTTACTAGAGTGTCTCGAACGGAGAGGAGCTTTGCCCTTGCCTCGACTCATGATGGAATCCAATTTCCAATATGAAATTGCGGATTTGATTGTATTACTAGTAGGACGACATGATATATGGTACCCATGCCGTCTAGGATTGATATTTATGATTGAAATTGTTTTTGAAACATATATGCACTAGTAATAATATCAAACACTTTTGTTTTATACGTATCAAGCATTTCTTGGCTATAATAAGGTAAAACTCTATCCTCCGGCTTGCGTTGCATTGTGTGATGGGACCTGAGTCTTATAATGGCTTCATTTTTATAAAAACCATTGCGATGATTTAATAATTTACTTTATTTCATGCACTAGCAATCATTGGAGTAAACCCGTTCCTCGAAAGTGGCGTGCTACTTTGATTTGCCTTATTATTGTTGTTTAATTATTTAAATAGATTTCTCATACCAGTCCCATGACTGACTCGTAGTTTGTTTCACCTTGCAAACTCGGGTGCCCTTATTTTCACACGGGCAGCCTAGTATCAGGTAGCTGGACCTATTTTGGCTTTGCACTGCAGTAGAAGTGCATCTTTTGGCTCATGGCGAGGTTTGACTACACGGCGTTGACTATTGATTTTCCGCCATTATTATATATGTATATGATTCCGCCTCCGACGATGTAGACTGATATTTCTTTTATGTACTCTCTATGTATATGTACCGCTTACGGCGATGTAGGTTGATCATGTACTTTTATGCACTAAGTTGTATCCTGCACTATGCTTTCTGATGTTGTGATATGTATGATTCCGCTGTCATATTGGTGTAAATTATTCTATTTCCTGCTTATGCTATTATTTGTACTCTGCTAATGATGATTAATGTGTTATATTCCAATGATTATCCTTAACACCATCGCACGGGGTTTTGGGATCGTCACAGGTGGTATCAGAGCTTTAGTTAACCTTAGTTCTGGAATTTAACACATTAAACACCTCGTCATAATAGAATTAGTATTATTCTGAGACGAGTAGCTCATTAGAGATAGGACTAGTAATGTCCTAGAATGAGATAAGCAGAATAGCAAAAATAATCTGATCAGTACATCGTTGTCTTTCCTTTAGTTCTCCTGCAGTACCATAGAATAAAATTATCGTTTCTGATGGCTGAGTCTTTTCTTTCTTATACAGAATTTGATAAATGACTACCAAAGCAGCAGCAGGTAGAGGAGGCCGAGGCAGAGGACGAGGAGATGTCCCCGCTGCAGAAGGACCATTAATACAACCACCAGCCGCTCAGTCATTCAAGCTAGACCGAGTGGCCAAGAGATATAAGAATCTTGGAGGCAAAACCTTCCCAGGAACAAGCACAGTGATTGAGGCCTTAACATGGTTGAAAACGTGCAAAAAGATCTTGGGAGGCCTAAGGCTCGGAGATCAGGACAAGGCATTCATGGGCGCCTGGCTTTTGCAGGATGAAGCAGAATTATGGTGGGAAGCCATCACCGCTGAGAACAGAAATGTAGGAGAACATGGGATGAGTTCAAGGATATGTTCAAGGAGAAGTTCATCCCACAACAAGCAATTGAGCGCATGCATGATGAATTTACAAACCTCCAACAAGGAGACCTCTCCGTGCAAGACTACCTCAATAAGTTTACACAGTTATCTCGCTACGCCCCAGAGCTTATCGCGACTGCCAAGTCCAAGAACAAAAGGTTCATACACGGGCTAAAGCGTAATTGTCAAGATAGGGCCATGAGCCACATCAAACTAGAATTTTCAGACTTAGTGGAAATAGCCTGTAATTATGAGGTTTTGGACCAAAGGAACCTTGATCTGGACCGCGATAAGAGTCAAGTGGGGAATAAACGCAAGCCCTCTATGAACCATGCTGAGTCAAGCAACGCGGCATCCACAAATTAGCAAACTAGCAAGCCGCCAAAGGGAAGCTAGTTTAATTGCGGCAAGATGGGGCACTACTCTAATGTGTGCACAGCTCCAACGATAGAGGACCATCTCACAAGGCTCAAGCCAGAACTCTCAGAATTCTCGTTCATGCTTTAACTACCGCAGAACGGGACATCTTGTCAAAGATTGTCCATTGCTTAAGAAGGCAGAAGTTGCTCATGTGTATGACGGGGCGAACCCGCCGGTTGCTTCCGATGGAGCAGGTAAACCCGATGTTTTGGGAGGTACCCTTACGATTAAAAATATTCCTATTTCTGTACTATTTGACACTGGTGCATCACGTAGTTTTATTGCAAGTAACACTGTTAACAAGTTAAAGTTAAAACAAAGAAAGCTTAAAGAATCGGTTAAGGTTCATAATCCAATAGGGGGTTCTATTATTCTCAGTTCATATTGCAAAGTGCCGGTCTCTTATTCTTTCTACAAGTTTCCTTTTGATCTAGTCGTTATGGATTTCCCTGAGTTCGATATCATTCTCGGGCTAGATTGGTTAACGAAATACGAGGCCGAAGTAAATTGTGCGGAAAGAATAGTAAACATTAAAACGAAGCTTGGATATATTACTGTACCATGCCATGGTTCAGATCCAGATAGAAAGGAATTTTGGTCTGCGCTAGAAGTTGTTCCCACTTCCTTAGAAAATATTCCTGTTGTTAAAAACTATGCGGATGTGTTTGAAGAAGTCGAAAACTTACCTCTGCAAAGAGAAATTGAATTCAGAATCGATCTAATTCCAAATGCTAGACCAGTGGTACATCCAATTCGAAGAGTGACTCCAAAAGAAAACGAAGAATTAGGCGATCAAACTCGTCAACTGCTATGGAAGGGTCTGATCAGACCTAGCTTTTCTAGTTGGGGTGCAGCTGTAGTGTTTGTCCCTAAGTCAGACGGTACTCTTCGATTGTGTGTTGATTACCGAGACCTCAACAAGCAGACGCTTAAGAACAAATACCCGTTACCCCGCATAGATGATTTGTTAGACCAATTAAATGGGGCGAGAGTGTTTTCCAGAATGGACCTAGCTACAGGTTTCCATCAACTGAGAATTGCCGAAGAGTGTGTTCCTTTGACAGCTTTCAGAGGTCCAGACATATTTTATGAATGGTTAGTAATGCCGTTCGGCTTATGCAACGCTCCAGCATACTTCGTCGATCTAATGAATAGAGTGTTCAGAGAAGTTCTGAATAAATTTGTCCTGGTATTCATCGATGATATTTTAATCTACTCGAAATCAAAAGGCGAGCGTGAGAAACATTTAGAACAAGTACTGGGGATTCTGAGAAAGAACGTCTTCAAAGCCAAAATCTCTAAATGTATCTTCTGGTAGGAAGAGGTGAAGTTCCTTGGCCATGCAGTGTTAAAGGAAGGAATTTCTGTAGATCCGAGCAAAATTACAGCAATTCAAGACTGGAAACAGCCTACTACGCTCACAGAGGTCCGAAGTTTTATGGGGTTGGCTAGTTATTATCGAAAATTCATTAAGAATTTTTCGAAGATATCCGGTCCATTAACGAAGCTTACAAAGAAGCACGAGAAATTTAAGTGGACTTCCGACTGTGAGGAAGCTTTCCAGGAATTGAAATCAAAATTGACAACCGCTCCAGTACTAACCATTATCGATGGCAATCAGGATTTGACGGTTGGACGGATGCTTCTATTAGAGGTCTTGGTGTAGTATTAATGCAAAGGGGCCAAGTAGACGCTTATGCTAGCCGTCAGCTGAAACCGCATGAGAAGAATTATGTAACTCATGATCTTGAGTTGTTGGCCATCGTTTTTGCTTTGAAAATCTGGAGGCATTACTTATTGGGTGAGAAATTCGAACTGTTTACAGATCATCAATCATTGAAGTATTTGTTCACCCAGAAAGATCTGAACTTGAGACAACAGCATTGGCTAGAATTTCTTACAGCGTATGATTGAGATATTCTGTATACCCTGGGGAAAGCCAACATTGTAGCTGATGTGCTTAGTAGAAAAACCGCAATCATTGTCAATCTTATAATTACGCCTTCATTGATTGATAAAATATCTGCTCTCCAGAGGAATGATCACTTCATTCAACAGATCAGAGAGAAAATACAGAAAGGCGAGCCCTCGAGTTTTCAAGTGGATAAGGAAGAAGTTCTGAGATTAAAAGGGAGGATCTGTGTTCCCAACATCCCAGAGCTCAAAAGGGAGGTGCTTGATGAATGTCATAAATCCAAGCTTTGCATTCATCCTGGAGTGAGTAAAATGTACAATGATATCAAGCGCACTTTCTGGTGGAGGTCCATGAAGAGGGACATTTCTTTATATGTTAGCAGGTGCCCTACTTGTCAACTAGTCAAAAGCGACCAACAAAAGCTGGCCGGATTGTTGCAACCGTTGGAAGTCCCAGGTTGGAAATGGGAACAGATTTCCATGGATTTCATAGATGGTTTGCCCCGAACCAAGAAAGTTAATGACAATATTTGGGTGATCGTAGATCGCTTCACGAAGACCGCCCATTTCATACCTGTCAGATCCAATAGAACCGCCCAAAGTCTAGCACAGATTTATTTCAGAGAAATTGTTAAGCTGCATGGAGTTCCCATCAGCATAGTCAGTGATAGAGACCCAATATTTGCTAGCAAATTCTGGGAGGCATTCCAGACAGAATTGGGAACAAAACTGAATCTGAGCACCGTTTATCACCCTCAGACAGATGGCCAAACTGAGCGGGTGAATAGAATTCTAGAAGATTTACTATGGGCTTGTATTATTGATTTTGGCGGGTCATGGGAAGATCACTTGCAATTGGCAGAATTCTCATATAACAACAGCTATCAAGCAAGTTTGAAAATGTCTCCATTTGAAGCATTATACGGTAGACCGTGCAGATCTCCTGCATGTTGGGTAGAACCTGGCAACAGACTTGTGTTGGGACCCGATATGATTAGAGAAGCATCTGACAAAGTCGATTTCATCAAGAAACGATTAAAAACCGCGCAAAGCCGACATAAAAGTTATGCAGATTCTAGAAGAAGGGATTTGGCATTCGCTGTTGGTGATTATGTTTATTTGAAAGTTTCTCCGATGAGAGGAGTAATCCGATTCGGTAAAACTGGGAAGTTGGCACCCAGATTTATTAGTCCCTTTCCTATACTTGAACGAATTAGAACTCTTGGTTATACGGTTCAATTACCTGATTGGTTGCCTGGAGTGCATAATGTATTTCACGTATCTCAACTTAGAAGACATGTGCATGATCCGGATCTTGTTGTAGAAGAAGCAGCGCAACAGGACTTGGAAATTACTCCAGAATTAGAAGTCAGAAGAGAGCCGTTAAAAATAGTTGGCAAAGAAACTAAAGAGCTAAGGAGTAAGAAGGTTCATTTAGTTAAAGTGCAGTGGAGTAGTGATCCTAGAGACTGTACTTGGGAGACTGAGGAAAGCATTAAGCAAGCTTACCCCAAGTGCAGAGTGGACATCTCTGACTAACTTCGGTGCAAGGTACCTTTACAATACTTTGCATTTCCATTTTTGTTTCCTACTGTACTTCTGTTTCCTTTTCGGGGACGAAAAGTTTTAAGTGGGGGAGATTGTAAAAACCCGGAAAATACGAGCCAATTTAAAATTTTTAAATTGGTTATTTTAAAGAAATTTGAGCAATTGAAATAGAATATTTCAATAAAATAAAGAGTTAGAAATGGTGCGGCAGTTTGAAAATTTGAATTTCAACTTTGACTGACTGTACCGGGTGCAAAATAAAATGGATTTTGGTGAAACCAAATATATTTAAATCTGTTTATGAATATCTTTCTAACAAATCTGAAAAATCGAAGTTCCATAGCGGGAATCAGAAGTTATGGCCAAATGAATTTTCAGAAAGGTGCTATAGAGAATATATAGCCCTTGAAAATAGACATTTTGCAAACGACCTCGGAATTCGACGAAACCACTTTTGTTGGATCCGGGATGTTAAATTATTGCTAGGTTTCAAAATTCATAATTTTTGAAGCTAGTATGTGAGCATGGCAAAAGAAAACGTGTTTGGTTGATTTCTGTTAAATTGGATCGACCAGAAAATGGCCATTTTTCAAACGGTCTCAGAATTCGAAGAAACTAGTTTTGTTGGGACCATAGAGACAAAACATAGCTAGATTATTTTTTTGGGAATTTTTAGAAGCAGTATGTCGCCCCAGCAAATTAAAATGTACGTTCAAAACAGAATTTGAATGTTTTATATTTTAATTTGAAGAATAACTGGTTGTAACAGTCGAATTTTCCTCCGAAACATATCCCATTGTGTTTGGGATGGGGGTATTTAGCTAGGGGCGATAGTCGTTGGGTTTGAATTGGTATCCGTATGGAAAAACCCTATTCTAAAAATTAAATAAAACCTCGACCAATAGGAATTTTCAATTCATAAATTTAAAAATAAAAAATCTCTCAAAACCCTCGCCGCCCTCTGCTCATCGACGGAAGCCAGTTTCCCACCTTCCCGCCCACTTTCCGACCACCACAGTCACCGTTAGCCTCCGCCACCACCCAAACTTTGAAGCCCTCACTCCCCTTTTCAAATCAACCCAAATCCCAACCTCCCTCGTCTCGTGCGCAGAATCTCCCCAAAGTTCGGAGCTTTCCACCGCTACAGGCCGTCGAACTGGCCAAGACCCCCAGCACGGGAAACCCCTTTCCACGCTCTTCGACGTGGTATAATCCGATCCCCCTATCGTTCTACGAATTTCGTGAAAAATCAAAACCTAGTTTCGAACCCTCTTTGAAAGGTATTGGCTTTGTTTATTTAAACTGAAAATAACACTTTTAAGTGTTGCAAACTTTGAAAAATCGTATCTTTATCGTGTTTTAACGAAATTCGATGAAACAGGAAACATCGAGACCGTGTTGACGCTCTCTACATTCCAGAAGTGTCCATGGATTTTTCTGAGCACGCTACGATTTTTAGTAAAGCAACCAACCAATGTGAGATTTCTAAACTGAAATGTGAATGGAAATGTGTTGTATAAGTTATATAAGCGAAATATAAATTATATACGTGTTGTATGACTCATGTACATGCGTTGTATAAGTTATATGAGGGATGTATGAATTATACATGCATTATATAAATCATATGTGTGTTGGAAGGGAAATAAAATATATTTATATATGATTATATATATTTACTACCTTCGTCCACAAACCATGGACGAGATTTATTGATGGTGAATTGGCGCGAAAAATTTGGTGAATAATGCGAATGGTTGATAGGATTGTTTGTGGTTGATATTGTTTGGATTGTGGTTGAAAAATACCATTGTAGTTGAAAAATACCCATTTGTGATTGAAACAAAATTTGAATAAATTGTGGAAAAGAAAATCATACTCGTCTGCGTGCGAATTAGATGTATGAAATCCCCATTGTCAAAAACCGCGAGGTTTTAAGGTAGCGCGAGGAGCCGTACTAGGGATGGTGCCGGTTTTAAATACGCTGTCGTTATGCTGCCGAAATTTTCAATAATATTCAAGTGTTAGAATTATTTTCATGTGTTGAAACTATATTCATGTGTTGAAACCATATTCATGTGTTGAATAGAAATTCATGTGTTGAATTGAAATTCATGTGATGAATAAAATACTTTGAAAAATAAAAATAACATTTTATCACATATATAAGCTATATAAACTATTCGTGTTTTAAATAAATTGTTTTAACACTAAAAATCACATTTTTATTCTATATAAAAACTATAGAAATTATTCATGTGTTGAATAGAGGATTAGAACTATAAAAATCATATTTTTATCGTATGTGTGAAGTGGAAAATATTCATGTGTTGAATATATAGATTGAACAATAAAATCTACATTTTTATTGTGAATATGAAGTGCTAAAAATGTTGATGTGTTGAATAAATATTTTTGATGATAAAAATATCATTTTTATCATGTAAACGACTCGCTAAAAATATACAAGTGTTGAAACAAATATTTGTTTGCTATGAATATTATTTTTAACATGTAGGCGAACTAAATAAAATAGTCATGTGTTGAGATATATTATTGTTCGCTAAAAATATCATTTTTATGCGAAACATGAAGTGTTAAAAATAACCACTTGTTCAAATTAATATGTGTGGGTTGAAAATATTATTTTTCACATGTGTAGGAAGTGTTAAAAATAACCATATGTGGAAATAAACCTTTGTTCGCTAGAAATATTATTTTTAACTTAGTTTGGCATATATATATATACATGTGTTGAACATGAAAGTGGATTAGCTGTTGAGTAAAGAATTTATTTGCATGCCCGACCAATAGGTAAACCTTAATGAGTTGGATGCGCAATTTTATTATTATATCAACTCCTGTGAATGCCATTGGATGCGGAGTGCTAGTTGTTCTGTGTGTAATAATAAACGGCGCCATAGGTTAGTAACAATTAATTTTGAACTACACTACATGGCATTCTTCTTGAAGATAGGCATACTTCATCATATACCACATAAGCATTTGGAGCTTGTGTGACGAGGTGGAATATTTACCATACAAGCGAGAGGCTTGTATGGCGATGACTATATATTACAGGTTGAACTGATGACTGATCTGGACTATATAAATTGTAACGGTAAATTGCAAGATTAATAAAAACCCCACACGGATCTGGAGATGACAATAAACATGTCTCTCTGGTCATTAAGGCACAAAAACCATTTATAGGGTGATGAGAATTTAATCTCTGGAGTTATGATCTATACACACTCCCTTGTGGACACCGGAATATATCACTATAAATATGTGCATGCTTATTAGAATTTATTGGGTACCTAATGCGGCCCAATAAATTTCCAAACCCCTTCCCGTACAAAGGAGGTTATGGCGAAATTTTTCGAAATATAAAGGCGTTAGTGAAATTTTTGAAGTGAAAACGATATTGAAATCGTCGAATAAATTATATTTATATATATATATATATAAATATAAATTGAATAAAACGAATCGAGCCCCTGCAGTTCGCGTTTTGAAATCGTAACTTCAAACGATTATACTGAAAGATCCGACCATCGGATTTCCACGAAACTGGAACCGTTGGGTTTTCTTTGGGAATATCTTCCCAACGATATGAACTTTGTTGAAATCTAACGGTTAGATTTTCAGTTATGTGTAAAACAAATTTACGGAAAAACAGTGCCAGTGCCCCGGCACGATCTGAAACGTTGTTTAATTAAATAGGGCCATTTTTATTTAAATAAAAAGGGCGATATATCATTATAAAATATTATAGACGATATAGAATGGAAATAAACCGATTCTGCTTGGTTTGGTTGATATTTGATGGTTGGATGTGTTTGACATAAAAATTATACTAAGGAACTGAAATGTGAATGTTGAATAGTTTAACCATGTGAAGAATCGATTGGAAAATCTAAATATACGTAGATTATTTGAAAAGGCCGAGTTAATTCTCATTTCAAATAATCGATCGATGGTTAGAAGTCGAAGAGTTGAAGGCGGTTCAAGACCGACGATCTTCACATTTGATGGATAGGCGCAACTGATGCTCATGATTGGAGTAGCTACCTTGAAAGAGCTGAAGTAGTAGCCGTCTGGACGTATTTGTTGATTGTACGGATATGCGAGGAATATGGTGCCTCCGGCTTCGTTCAAAACCAGAACGAACTTGTAAATGGACTGTGTGTCTGACATTGGATTTTGTTCTGTGCTGATTGATCTCTATTAAATATATATCTGTTTGGTGGTGGAGAATTTATTCTCTTGCTTAACGCCCTTCTCTGAGACGTACGAGCCCAGAGGTTATATATCGATAGAAATCAATCGCATGGAGTGAATTGCCTGTGTGGCACGCCTAAGTGGCAGATGATCAAGGCTTCTGTTGCAAAGCAAAATCTTATGGTTGATGATCAAAGCATGACCTATGTGGCGTAGCTTTGTGTATAGCGTTGATTCGCGAGCCTCACACCTCGGTATGAGTCAAAAACGGATAAGGACCCACGGAGTGCACGATGTTTCTTTTTAGCTATGGGTGATGTCAGTGACCTACCAGCCCTGACATTTATATATACTTTTTACCTGTGTGGTTGTTGGAATGCGAGGCGCCTAGATTATAGGTCCTATAGGACCGGGAAACGTGTGTTCAGGAATTGTCAATCCTCAAAAGTAAGAGAGGACCGGCCTTGGAGGATCCAAGGATCGCTGTGTGTGGTCCTGAGACATTTGCTAGAGTGTCTCGAACGGAGAGGAGCTTGCCCCTTGCCTCAACTCATGATGGAATCCATTTTCCAATACGAAATTGTGGATTTGATTGTATTACTAGTAGGGCGACATGATATATGGTATCGATGCCGTCTAGGATTGATATTTATGATTGAAATTTTTTTTGAAGCATATATGCACTAGTAATAATATCAAACACTTTTGTTTTATATGTATCAAGCATTTCTTGGCCATTATAAGGTAAAACTCTATCCTCCGGCTTGCGTTGCGTTGTGTGATGGGACCTGAGTCTTATAATGGCTTCATTTTTATAAAAAGCATTGCGATGATTTAATAATTTACTTTATTTCATGCACTAGCAATCATTGGAGTAAACCCGTTCCGCGAAAGTGGCGTGGTCCTTTGATTTGCCTTATTATTGTTGTTTAATTGGTTAAGTAGATTTCTCATACCAGTCCCATGAATGACTCGTAGTTTGTTTCACCTTGCAAACTCGGGTGCCCTTATTTTCACACGGGCGGCCTAGTATCAGGTAGCTGGACCTATTTTGGCTTTGCACTGCAGCAAAATTGCATCTTTTGGCTCATGGTGAGGTTTGACTTCACGGTGTTGACTATTGATTTTCCACCATTATTATATATGATTCCGCCTCCGGCGATGTAGACTGATATTTCTTTTATGTACTCTCTATGTATATGTACCGCTTGTGGCGATGTAGACTGATCATGTACTTTTATGCACTAAGTTGTATCCTGCACTGTGCTCTCTGATGTTGTGATATGTATGATTATGCTGTCATATTGGTGTAAATTGTTCTATTTCCTGCTTATGCTATTATCTGTACTCTGCTAAGGATGATTAATGTGTTATATTCCAATGATTATCCTTAACACCGTTGCACGGGGTTTTGGGATCGTCACATATGGTAACCAAGATCTCACCATCTATACAGATCCTTTTGGAGAAGGAGTTGGGGCAGTATTAATGCAAAGGGAAAAGGTAGTTGCTTATACAAGCAGACAATTAAAGCTGCAAAGAAGAACTATGCCACTCACGACATGGAATTGCTCGCAGTAGTATATGCTTTGAAGATTTGGAGGCATTATTTGTTGGGTGAGAAGTTGAACTCAATATTGATCATAAGTCACTGAAGTATCTTTCTACCCAGAAAGATTTGAATATGAGATATCAACGTTGGTTGGAGTTTCTGGCGGTGTATAATCTGGATATTCTCTACTTTGTGGGAAAAGCCAATGTAGTAGCATATGCACTTAGCAGAAAGAATGCTATTATGCCCATCTGGTTGTTACACCCACATTGATGGAGGAAGTTTCTATCCATCAGAAGGATAATGAATTTATTTAGAGAATTAGTAAGAGAATTCAAAAAGGCGAAATCTCTAACTTTATGATAGATAATAAAGGAGTTCTAAGACTAAAAGGTAGAATTTGCATTTTGGATATTCTTGAGCTCATGATAGAAGTATTGGATGAGTGCCATAAGTCCGAGCTCAGTATTCATCTAGGAGTCTATAAAATGTATTGAGACTTGAAGCATACGTTTCGGTGGAAATTAATGATCCAAGATATCTCGGTATATGTTAGCAGGTGCCCAACTTGCCAACTGATTAAAAGTGATCGGTAGAAGTTCGATGGATTGATACAACCATTTGAATTTCCAGAGTGGAAGTGGGACAAGATTTTGATGGGTTACCTCGAATGAGGAAAGGAAATAAAGGTATCCAGGTCATAGTTGATCACCTGACGAAAATCACTCATTTTCTTTTGGTAAGATAAACCAGAACAGCTGATAATTTAGCTTAGTTGTATGTGAAGAAGATAGTTCGACTGCATGGAATGCCCAGAATTATTGTTAGCGATCGAGATCTGATCTTTATTAGTAGATTCTAGGAAGCATTTTAGTCAGCACTGGGGACAAAGTTGAGCCTTATCGCCCAAAAACGGATGGGCATACTAAAAGATTGAATAGAATTTTGGAAGACTTATTGATAGCCTATATCCTTGATTTTGGAGGATCATGGGAAGATCACTTGCATCCAGTGGAGTTCTTTTATAACAATAGCTTTCAGGAAAGTATTAAGATGTTGCCTTTTGAAGCGTTATATGGTCGACCATGTAGATCGCCTGTATGTTGGATTGAGTTTGGAAACGGACTTGTGTTAGGTCCGAATATGATCTGAGAGGTAGCTGATGAAGTTGATATTAGAGATCGCAGAATGGATCGTTAAGGCAAAACAAACACTAGAGGGGGGTGAATAGTGCTTTTGATAATTTAAACAAAATCTAAAACTTGTGTGATATACTACATGAATCAATCACCACATAAGCAATCACAGATACAAAATCAAACACAAACACAAAGATAAACAAAAATATAGTGAAGAAAAGGAAAGAACACACCGAATTTTATACTGGTTCGGACTGCTCCTACGTCCAGTCCCGCACAACGCTAGATTGTGCAAATTTTTATTACTCTAACAATATCAAATTACAACCTCCTTGATTTCATGGTTACAAGGGATACCACTGATTCCAACCTCCTTGATTTCACAGCTACAAGGAATACCACCGATTACCCGTCCTTGATTTTACGGCTACAAGGGATACCACCGATTACTTACACAACCCAAACAATTACAAACAACATTATAACTCTTCAATAGCACTTGATTCAAAGAGTAATGAGTGGAGAGTGCAAAGAGTAGAATTTTAATGAAAACAAAATTGAATTCGGCAGAGTATAAGTGTAGAAATCATAAAAATGAGAAAGAATAATGGTGTAATGAAAGGAGATGAAGATGGAGAAGAAGAAGAGTAATAATAAAATTCGAAATCAGCCCCTATTTATAAGATTTGAAAGGTTGCAACGTTTCTGAACCGTCACAAATAGTGAAAAGACATCCTTCCAATTTGAAAAAAATGACAGTTATATGTCCACATGTTTTATATATATACATACATACATATATATATATATATATATGTACATATATATATATATGCATACATGTCGACATATCCATGTATAAAATTAAAATTTGAATATTTTTTAAGTGTTTTGATATATATATATATATAATTTTGGAAATTCTTGAAATAAAACTATAACAACCCAGAATTTTGGAACCAATTTAAAAATTTTATTTTAGCAAATATAATGGAATTTGAATATTTAAAATGATTTATTTTAAATAATAATGACTAAAAATTTATTTTTATCGAAGTTAGAACGTATAAATTTATTTTAATTATAAAACGAGCCTGAAATGGCTCGGTAGTTTGAAAATTCGATTTTAAATTTCAATTGAATGTATAGGATTCAAAATAAATCGGATTTTAGTAAAACCAGAAAATTTTGAATCTGTTTAATAGTATCTTTCTAAGGGATGTGAAAAACTGAGATTTCATAATATAAATTGAAAGTTATGCCCAGTTTAAAATTTGTAAAAGTCGTTATGGAATTTATATATATTTTAATATAATATATAGCCCTAAAAAATAGTCATTCTGAAAACGATCTTTTTTTTGACGAAACCACTATTGTTGGATCTTGAATGTCAAATTATTATTATGTTTCAAATTTCATAATTTTTGGATTTAATATGTGAGCATAATAAATTTAAATGTGTTTGACAGTTTCAGTTTGAATTGGATCGACTAGAAAATGGCCATTTTTCAAACGGTCTCCGAATTCGACGTAATTAGTTTTGTTAGGAATGTATCATCAAAACATAGCTAGATTAATCTTTCTATAATTTTTGGAGTAAGTATGTGGCCTCCGTAAATTAAAATGTACGTTCAAATTCAATATTGACTGTTATATTAATTTATATTTTAATTTTGATAAAAAATGATCAAAATAATCGAATTGGCTTATGAAACATATCCCATTGTGTTTGGAATGGGGGTATTAAACTAGGGGCAAAAGTCGTTGGGTTTGATTTGGAGTTCGGACGTGAAATTCACTTTTATGAAATTATTAAATATTAAAATATATAATACTATATATATACACCTAGAAATTCGGAACCCTGATTCTCCACAATCCAAACCCACCGCCAGTGCTTTTCAACGGCTGAAATTGTCAGAATTTTAGGCCTCAAATTCTCCCAAATTACAATGAAATTGGAGATGGATTCAAAACGAAATTAGTAGATCTACGTGAGGGCTTTGATTCCAGGTGGGTTTGATGATTTCTCGTTGCCTGTGGAGTTCGAAATTGATGATGAAACAGACCGCCGTCACAAGTGATTTAGGGGAGTTAGGGGAGCTCGAGTCTCGAGCCAGTCATGGCGTGTGGGGGCTTGAGATGGTCGACGTGGGCCACGCCGATCTGACTCCGGCTTCGTCTGGAGGCGCGCAGGGGTGAACCCTAGTTTGGACGATCGGTTTGACGAGTACAGGGAATGACAGAGTAAAAGATTGATTAGGAGAAGGTTAATTAAATTTATACCTTTATTTATTTATTTAATGATGTAATTAAAACTTTGTAAACCCATATCTTTTTCGTACGAGGTCCAAATCCGACGATTTCAGTTGCGTTGCGATCGTCTCAACGAACACTACACAGTGGAATTGACCAGAACCAAAACGGAGCACATTAGAATTTCAAGCAATTTCAAATCCAAACAGAACTGAAATTCAGAAATAAAGAACGAAGAAGTGGAAACGAATATGAGAACTCTTTCTCACTCAACTATTTTTGTTATGTAGTTATATCATAGCTTGCAGATGGGGCTTAGTAGCTCCTGACACTATTTTTGTACAAACCATGGTTGATTGTTTGTTTGGATTGTGATTGTCATTGATTGATAATGTTGTGTATATAAAATTATTTATATAAAATGTACATAAAATTATCATGAAAATAAAATAAATATTCATTTACAAATTGGACAGCTTGTTTACGTACACCCATTTAACTGACATTGATTGGGACGATAATATTTTACACATCGCCCAACTGCACAAATAATAAATAGTATTTATTGGTTGAAACCCCACTCGGGTATTGGGATGATATTTGACATACACTGATCCCTATAATTAGTGGTATGTCAATCGACGGGTTGACAGACTGTGCAAGCGTTATTTATTTATTTTAATGCTTATACAGTTGTAAATTGCACTCTGGATGTTGTATGAATTTTTATTGATTGTTTATCATTATTGTTGCATACATGCGATGTATGAAATCCATATAACTGAAATTATATGGAAATTGATTGAGTCTGATTCCAGTTCAGAATTAACGAATATTTTAAAATAACATTAAGTGAATAATCAAAATGTGATTTTGATGTCCGATTTTGGATTAACGCGAAAATATTGAAATGTGAAGACGTGTTAAGTAGTTAAACGCCATTTCAACACGAACTGCATTTTCTGTCAATTTTATTCATTAAATAATGAATATCGAAAAGTGATTTCGAAATATGATATTTTGAAAATATTATCATTTTAATATTATAATCATAAAGAATATTCAATTTTGATTTAAAATTGAAGTAGAAGGGGGACCGTTTTAAAAATGAATTTATTAATATTTTATAAATATGTTTTGAACGAAAATCGACGAAACATATATATATATATACATACATACATACATACATACATACATACATATATATATATATATATTAGTGGCTTGAACAGAACATGCCGCGCAGCGACCGTTCGCGAATTTTGACCATTAACTTCAAATGGACGTAACGTGAGATCCGACCGTCGGATTCTCCTAAAGCCAGAACCGTTGGGTTCGTATCGAAAAGAGCTTTCCAATGAATATAAGAGACTTGAAATCTAACGGTTGGATTTTAAAATATGTCCAAATCAGTTTTGGAAACGGTCGCTATGGACGCAGTTTGGTGGCCGTTATTCGAAACCAATTGTAAGAGCGATATTAAAATTAATAAAATGTGGAAAAATTATGTAAATTCATAATAAATGATTTGGAAAGATTTTGGATGAAAAATTCCAGTTTTGAAAAGATAAAAATATATTTTTATCAAAATGAACTAGTTAATAACTAGAATAATAATCCAATTATTTTTAGAAATAAATAAATTGGATTTGAAAATGGTTTTAAAATAACTAGAATTTTCTAATGAATAAATTGGAATGGAAATAATTTTCGGAATATTTCGATATTGGATTTTGTAGTTACACCGATAGTGTTGAGGAATTTGGAAGATATAGATACATTATTCCCAATACGATATATGTTGGTTTTAGAATTTGATATTGAATATAAGCCGATATAATTTCTATTCAGAGACTTGTATTTGATATCAAATTGGATTTTGGGTTTGTCGTGAATGGTGTCTTAAATAACACTATTCTTAAACCCAGTTGAGAAAAGAATAAATCTTTAAATTAAGGTTTAGTGAAGTTTTCCAATTAATTGATATTTAATTGGAATTGAATAAAAGAATTGGATTTTTGGGTTTATCGTGAACGGTGTTTTAAATAACATTTGTTCTTTAACCCAATTAACAGTGAAGAATATGATTTAGGATTTATAATCTTTTAATTAAGATTAATGGAATTTTCCAAAGTAAAGATTTCCTAATTAATATATTAAATTGTAATTGAATGGAATTCGATTTGGTAATAATCCAGACGAGCTTCTGTGAAGGAAAACTGTTACTGTATATGGAAATTAAAAGGCTTTGTCGTTATTCCATTTATATTATTAGTCTAATACGGGAATTTATATCGATTATATACTGTTATGATTTCCGTGAAGATTCCATTTTGATGGAAGATAATTTTGGGTTTATCGTGAACTATGTTTTAAAGGACATTCGTTCTTTAACCCAGTAAAGACAGGATTTATTTCCTAAATTTGAATAATCATTAAATAATTATTTTTGGGGATTAAAACTAGACTGAAAGGTTAATGTGGTAATTAAATTTTCCAAATTTGAGAAGTGCTCGAAATTGGAGTATCACCAGTTTTACTTTATACGATAGTTAAATCTTTAATTAGATTTGAACGTGAAATGGTAATTGAATTTACCGATAACACAATGGTGTTAGATATGGAGTACTACCGGTTTTGCTCCATGGTATGAATATGTCGGGATGGGATAATAAAATGAGTGATTAATTCGGTAAGATGTTAATCCCTACTAGTTTGATAAGCCTTAATTTGGTTTAAACTATGAAAAGATACTATAAAATCTTTTGAAATGATTTCCAAAGAAATGGATTAAACAGTGTGTTTAAAAGTGATAATCTTTGATAAGATTAATGAGAACCTTTCCAGAGTAAAGAAACACGAATAAAAAATATTATGGATTGGAATGAGGCATATGATGTGTTGTTATAGCATTTGATTATAAGATACGCGAGTTATTCGGAAAGACCGGGTTTAACCCATTTTGAATAATTAATGCGACGACTAACAGTCGAAGAGCTTGAAGACAGTTCAAGACCGACGATCTTCACATCGAATGGATGGGTTGCTACTGATGCCCATGATTGGAATAGCTACCTTGAAGGGGCTACAGTGGTAGCCGTCCAGACGTATTTGTTGATTGTTCGGATATGCGAGGGCCTCTCTCCTATATTGGACATACGGGATGAGGAATAAGGTGCCCTCGTGTAACACCCCACGAATTCTATAACTGTGAAATTTACAAATTAAAGTATAATTAATTTCAAATCAAAGAACTAAGGGAAACGGGATACGCCATTGCGTTCGTCTCGGAAAAATACGCGAAATAGAGTCCGAGTTTTCGAAAAACGGAGTCCGTATGAAGAAGATACGGCCTTCGGAAGTTTCTAAATTAAGTTTAAAATTCAAACAGAATAAAATATCTCAGAAAATCAAGTTTAAATTCCAAAATGGGGCCCAATGGGCCAGGGCGGAAAAACACCCGCCTGACGCACCCAGGTCGACTGGGCTGTCGACTTGGTCTAACCAGGTCGACAGGGCTGTCGACAGGGCTATCGACAGGCATGTCGACCTGGTCCAGAGCCAGGTCGAGCCCAGTCCAACCTGGCTGGCCTATTCTATGTTGGTCGATTTTCTGTGGTCTGCTTTGTCATTAGGGCTAGGTGGCAGGCTCTAATTGGTCTCTCCTTAGGATGAATGGCTACGATCAATCCAAGCAACATCAATGGTCCTTTTCGTCTTGAACTATGGCTTTGGACAACCACTATGGGGCCTTTGCAGTTTATCTATGTTTTATTTATGCTTCTTTAAATAATGTAATCAAGACAGATTATGAAAGTGTTATGTTTTTGGAAAAGATGTAAGACAATTATGGTGATGTTGTTGTAGCACGTATTTGCTTTATGAAATAAAAGTTTGTTGATTTTCCGCTGTTTACAAATATGTGTTCTTATATCTGTCTTGTATATCTGTGACTTATACTTATAAACCTCCACCAAAATTAGGGCATTCCCTTTGAGAGTGACCCTAACGGAGGTGGGGTGTTTCACTTGGTATCAGAGCATAGGTTTACCAGATAAGATAAAAAGTTTTGGAAGACCTTTTAAGGCTATGCGTCCTTGACTTCGGAGGGACATGGGAAGACCACCTTCCTTTGGTGGAATTTGCCTACAACAACAGCTATCAAGCAACCATCGGAATGGCGCCCTTCGAAGCTTTATATGGAAGACCGTGCTGATCACCCACTTGTTGGTGGGAGTCTACTGATAAGCTCATACTTGGACCAGGTATGATCCGAGAGACTTCAGAGAAGGTAGACTTAATACGAAGAAGGATGAAGACGGCCCAAGACAGACAAAAGTCCTATGCCGACAAGAGAAGGACCGACCTTGAATTTGAGGTTGGAGACAGAGTTTTTCTCAAGGTATCACCACTAAGAAACGTTGTTCGTTTTGGAACCACAGGAAAACTTGCACCAAGGTTCGTAGGGCCATTCCCTATCATCGAGAAAATTGGGAAAATGGCCTATAGATTAGAGCTACCCGAGAAGTTGGCTGGAGTCCACAACATTTTTCACGTTTCACGTCTCCGAAAATGTCTACATGAGTCAGCCGAGGTGGTAGAGCCAAATATCCTCGAAGAGGCCGAAGTGGAACGCGAAGCAACCATAAGGAAAGTTCCAACCCGCATATTAGGAACGGAAGTGAAGAAGCTACGCAACCGCGAAGTCAAGCTCGTCAAAGTTCAGTGGAGCGACGCCGAGGGAGACGCGACTTGGGAAACTGAAGCTAGAATCCGTACAGCCTACCCTTTTCTGTTCGAGGGTACATCCTTGATCTTTCTTTTCCTTAAGTTGCGCTTTTATCTATCTTTTTAGGTATATTTCCTCGACCTTATCTTTTAGGTAGAAACCCTTTGGATGGAAACATGTAATTGGAACATGTTATGTATGGTGGTTGCAAGTGGTTGCAAGTGATTGCTAGTGGTTGCTCGTGGTTGCATATACACACACAATCTAGGTTTTAGATCGGCTCAGTCACTTCATATTGCATATGCATATATGTTTGCATTCGTATATGGTTGAACATTAATGTGTTGTCATGTGGATGTTGCATTTGTAATGAATGATTGTGCACTCATGTAGAATCAAGAATAGGAAAGTTTGCATACATAATGGATTCATGGCACTTACATAATTCGCATTAAGGAGGTCAACTGAATCAGTAGACCGCCTGATTTTGCATTAGATAAGTACATGTACACACACACTTCGCATATGATCATGAAGCATTAGAAGTCTTATAAGGACAATGGATGCTCGTGTTTGATGGATGAGTAGATGGATGATTGGATATACATTCCTCCTAACTTGAAGATTTCGGGGACGAAATCCTTTTAAGTGGGGGAGAATGTAACACCCCGCGAATTCTATAACTGTGAAATTTACAAATTAAAGTATAATTAATTTCAAATCAAAGAACTAAGGGAAACGGGATACGCCATTGTGTTCGTCTCGGAAAAATACGCGAAATAGAGTCCGAGTTTTCGAAAAACGGAGTCCGTATGAAGAAGATACGGCCTTCGGAAGTTTCTAAATTAAGTTTAAAATTCAAACAGAATAAAATATCTAAGAAAATCAAGTTTAAATTCCAAAATGGGGCCCAATGGGCCAGGGCGGAAAAACACCCGCCTGACGCACCCAGGTCGACTGGGCTGTCGACCTGGTCTAACCAGGTCGACAGGGCTGTCGACAGGGCTGTCGACAGGCATGTCGACCTGGTCCAGAGCCAGGTCGAGCCCAGTCCAACCTGGCTGGCCTATTCTATGTTGGTCGATTTTCTGTGGTCTGCTTTGTCATTAGGGCTAGGTGGCAGGCTCTAATTGGTCTCTCCTTAGGATGAATGGTTACGATCAATCCAAGCAACATCAATGGTCCTTTTCGTCTTGAACTATGGCTTTGGACAACCACTATGGGGCCTTTGCAGTTTATCTATGTTTTATTTATGCTTCTTTAAATAATGTAATCAAGACAGATTATGAAAGTGTTATGTTTTTGGAAAAGATGTAAGACAATTATGGTGATGTTGTTGTAGCACGTATTTGCTTTATGAAATAAAAGTTTGTTGATTTTCCGCTGTTTACAAATATGTGTTCTTATATCTGTCTTGTATATCAGTGACTTATACTTATAAACCTCCACCAAAATTAGGGCATTCCCTTTGAGAGTGACCTAACGGAGGTGGGGTGTTTCACCTCGGTTTCGTTCAGACCCAGAACCGACCTGCAAATGGATGAGGTGTCTGACATTGTATTCCATTATGATGTATTCATTGATCTCTGCTAAATATATATATCTGTTTGATGGCGGAGAATTTATTCACTTGTTTAACACCCTTCTCTGAGGCGTACGAGCTTAGAGGTTATACGTTGGTAGAAATCAATGGTATGACATGGATTGATAGTTTGGCATGCTGAGATGCAGTGATCCAAACTTTTGTTGAAAATCGAAGTTTGGTGGATGATGATCAAAGCATAGCTTTAATTAGCACACCTTTGGGTAGTGTTAATTCGTGAGCGTCACACATCGGTATGATGGTGAACTGATGGTTAGATCAGTATACTTTGGATACAAGGATGGATTTGGTCTACTGAGATAGGCTGGATATGGTCGCTACACACTTGGTAGGGATAGGGAACACCCCACGATTCCCAGAAGGATAGAGTAAGCGGCATTTTCTCATGCACGGGACGTAAGTCACGGAGATACTCGATATCCCGGATATCTTGTGGATATGCATTATGGCATTTTCTCATGCCTGGGACGTAAGCCGTGGGGAATTGCACAACGTGATCGATCTTTCGGATCAGTAGCCATCATGATGGAAATCCAACTTCCAATACGACATTTTACGGTTTTAGTTGTATACTATTGGCGGTATAGTGGTATGGGATATTCATGTCGTCTATGATTGACACATTTATATTTAAAGTTGATTTCTTCACTTATAGTAATAATAAAAAATGAAATTTCGCGTATCAAGCATATTTGGCTATTATAAAAGAAAACTCTATCCTCGACTGTGTTCATTGTGTGATGGGACCCGAGTCTTATAGTAGCTTCATTTTTCTCTTTAGCATTGCGCTGTTATTTTTATGCACTGGTATTCATGGGGGATAAACATGTTCTGTGTTATACAGTGTGGTCCCGTGATTTACCTAACTTTAGAATAAAAGCTAATAACTGTTTTAGTTCTCACACCAGTCTCATGACTGACTCAGAGTTTATTGTTTCTACCTAAACTCTGGGTGCCCATATTTTCCACATGGGTAGCTAGTAGTTTTGGTTTCGCAGATATTCCTTTTCCTAGGATCCTAGATTACAGCTTGAGCTATATTCAGAAAGCTTTGTATCCATGTATTCCCTTCAGTTTTGTTGTAGATATATTTTCCGCTATACATTGTATTTATACATTTAAATTTACGCTGCTTTGTATTTTAAATCTCTGATATTTTTCTTTTGTATAATTATTCATACTCCGATATATTCTTTTACTAAGATGTAAATTGTTGTAATAGCAATGAAATGTTCTATTATTTGTGTTTTGATGCGTCGTGTTCTCAATTCAATCCGGGCTTTCCCGTAAGGGTAAGTTTGGGTCGTCTCAGTTTGGTATTAGAGCTTTGGTTTATAAAGCTAGAGAACAAGACACGTTAGAACCAAATGAAAGAATTCTTCGGAGATAGGATTAGTAATATCCTAGAAGAATGACTCGTTAGAGATAAGATCAGTAGCATTCTAGAATGAGTTTGAAGAGTATTATTTATAAAAAACAAATTTAGTTTTGAAAATTATATCCTATTATACGTATTTGAGTATTTTATTTTATATTGAATTTGGACTATCAAGTGTAAGAAGAGTTTGAATATACGCCTTGCAAGTGTGTATTCGAAGTCTCAAATATACTGGGTAGATATAGAATCTCACTTTAGTCGCCCGGGGATAATTATGGTGATGTAGCTACATCAATATTTATGTTCGAGTTTCGAAAGTGGGAGATCTATATATTTCCAATTGATTGGTGTGAGAACCAAAACTTACTTAGAATTTACTGTTTGTGATTTGACACTGAAAATATGATTTTTGAATATATATATACAAAAATTATATGCCTTGGAAATTTAATTCGCAAATTGAATGCTGGTTGTGTTGTTTGATTATTAGTTGAACTAATAAAAATATTGGAATAATAAAACCCATATGAGAATGCATGATTAGTAAAGTCAAATCGAATCAAATATTGAACTGAATTGAAATTTTTTTGGAACTGCATATATGTACATGTATATATAATGAACAAGTCAAAGCATGGGAGCTAAGAAGAGGAATAAATTTGTATGCCCGACAAATAGGTACATATTTACTGTATTTATTGGGTTTTGATGATTTTATGAGCCGATTGGCTAGCCATTTGGCTAGCCATTTGGCTTTTTCTTTTTGATTGGTGAGGGCCCTGTGAGGCAAGTTGTGGTTTTACCGATCAGCCCATATAAAGGAGGTTATGGCGAAAATTTAGGGTGTTAGCCAAATTTTTGAGATATTAGAAAATTCTTAGTAACTGAAAAGTTGAAGAATGAAAGCCAGAATGAAAGTTGAGTTGGCTAATTAAACAACTTTAAGCTCCGTTCCTTTTCAAGGATGAAAAGATTTTAAGTGGGGGAGATTGTAACAACCCAGAATTTTGGAACCAACTTAAAATTTTTATTTTAGCAATTTTAATGGATTTTGAATATTTAAAATGATTTATTTTAAACAATAACGACTAAAAATTTATTTTTATTGAAGTTAGAACATATAAATTTATTTTAATTATAAAACGAGATTGAAATGGCGCGGTAATTTGAAAATTCGATTTTAAATTTCAGTTGAATGTATTATATGATTCAAAATAAATTAGATTTCAGTAAAACTAGAAACATTTGAATCAGTTTAATAGTATCTTTCTAACGGATGTGAAAAACTAAGATTTCATAATATAAATTGAAATTTATATCTAGTTTAAAATTTAGAATAGTCGCTATGGAAATTATATATATTTTAATTTAATATATAGCCCTTAAAAATAGCCATTTTGCAAACGACCTCTGTTTTCGATGAAACCACTTTTATTAGATCCAGAATGTCAAATTATTGTTATGTTTCAAATTTCATAATTTTTGGATTTAATATGTGAGCGTAGTAAATTTAAATGTGTTTGACAGTTTTAGTTTGAATTGGATTGACAAGAAAATGGCCATTTTTCAGATGGTCTCAGATTCGACGAAATTATTTTTGTTAAGACCGTAACGTCAAAACATAGCTAGATTAATTTTTCTGTAATTTTTGGAGTAAGTATGTTGTCCCGGTAAATTAAAATGTACGTACAAATTCAATATTGACCGTTATATTAATTTAAATTTAAATTTTGATAAAAAATGACTAAAACAGTCGAATTGGGTTACGAAACATATCCCATTGTGTTCGGAATGGGGTATTTAGCTAGGGGCAACAGTCGTTGGGTTTGATTTGGGGTTCGGACGCGAAATTCACTTTTATGAAATAATTAAATATTAAAATATATAATACTATATATATACCCCTAGAAATTCGGAACCCTAATTCTCCATAATCCAAACCCGCTGCCAATGCTTTTCAACGGCTGAAATTGTTGGAATTTTAGGCCTCAAATTCTCCTAAATTACAACAAAATTGGTGACGGATTCAAAACCAAATTAGTAGATCTACGTGAGGGCTTTGATTCCAGATGGGTTTGATGATTTCTCGTTGCCTGTGGAGTTCGAAATTGATGCTGAAACAGACCGCCATCGCAGGTGATTTGCGGGAATTAGGGGAGCTCGAGTCTCGAGCTAGTCATAGCGTGGGGGGGCTTGAGATGGTCGACGACGTGGGCCACGCCGATATGACTCCGGCTTCATCTGGAGGCGCGTAGGGGTGAACCCTAGTTTGAATGATAGGTTCCACGAGTACAAGGAATGACGAAGTAAAAGATTGATTAGGAGAACTTAAATTAAATTTAAACCTTAACTAATTTATTTAATTAATTAAATATGTAATTAAAACTTTGTAAACCCATATCTTTTTCATACGAGGTCCAAATCCGACGATTTTAGTCGCGTTGTGATCGTCTCAACGAACACTACACAATGGAACTGACCAGAACCAAAACGGAGCACATTAGAATTTCAGGCAATTTCAAATCCAAACAGAACTGAAATTCAGAAATAAAGAATGAAGGAGTGGAAACGAATGTGAGAACTCTTTCTCACTCAACAATTTTTGTTATGTGATTATATCTTAGGTTGTAGATGGGGCTTAGTAGCTCCTGACACTATTTTTGTACAAACCATGGTTGATTGTTTGTTTGGATTGTGATTGGGATTATCATTGATTGATAGTGTTATATATATAAAATTATTTATATAAAATGTATATAAAATTATCATGAAAAGAAAAGAAAATAAATATTCATTTACAAATCGGACGGTTTGTTTATGTACACCCATTTAGCTGACATTGATTGAGACGATAATATTTTACACATCGCCCAACTGCACAAATAATAAACGGTATTTGTTGGTTGAAACCCCACACGGGTATTGGGATGATATTTGACATACACGGATCCCAATAGTTAGTGGTATGTCAATTGATGGGTTGACAACCTGTATAAGCATCATTTATTTATTTTAATGCTTATACAGTTGTAAATTGCACTCTGTATGTTGTATGAATTTTTAATGGTTGTTTATCATTATTGTTGTATACATGCAATGTATGAAATCCATATATCTGAAATTATAAGGTAATTGATTGAGTCTGATTCCAGTTCAGAATTAACGAATATTTTAAAATAATATCCAGTTAATAATCAAAATTTGATTTTGAAGTCCAATTTTGGATGGAAGCGAAAATATTGAAATGTGAAGCCCTGTTAAGTAATTAATCGCCATTTTAACACGAATGGGATTAATGTCGATTTTATTCATTTTATAATGAATATCGAAAAGTGATTTCAAAATCTGATATTTTGAATATATTATCATTTTAATATTATAATGATATAGAATATTCAATTTTGATTTAAAATTGAAATAGTAGGGGGAACCATTTTAAAAATGAATTTATAAATATTTTATAAATACGTTTTGAACGAAAATCAACGAAATATTATATATATATATATGTATATTAATGGCTTGAATAGAACGCACCGCGCAACGACTGTTCGCTAATTTCGACCATTAACTTTAAGTGGACGTAACGGGAGATCCGACCGTCGAATTCTCCTAAAACCAGAACCGTTGGGTTCGTATCGAAAAGAGCTTTCCAATGAATGCAAGAGATTTGAAATCTAGCAGTTGGATTTTAAAATATGTCCAAATCAGTTTTGGAAAAGGTAATAACGGAGGCAGTTCGGTGGCCGTTATTTGAAACCGACTATAAGAGCGATATTAAAATTATTAAAAATATGGGAAAATTATGTAAATTCATAACAAATGATTCAGAAAGATTTTGGATGAAAAATTCCATGTTGAAAAGATAAAAAACATTTTTATCGAAATGAATTAGTTAATAACTAGAATAATAATCCAATTATTTTTAGAAATAAATAAATTGGATTTGAAAATGGTTTTAAAATAACCAGAATTTTCGAATGGATTTAGAATGGAAATAATCTTCGGAATATTTCGATATTGGATTCCGTGATTATATGGATATTGTTGAGGAATTAGGAAGATACAAATATCGTTATTCCCAGTACGATATTCGTTGGTTTCAGAATTTGATATTGAATATAAGCCGATATAATTTCTATTTAGAGACTTGTATTTGATATCAAATTGGATTTTGGGTTTGTCGTGAATGGTGTCTTAAATAACACTATTCTTAAACCCAGTTGAGAAATGAATAAATCTTTGAATTAAGATTTTAGTGAAGTTTTCCAATTAATTGATATTTAATTGGAATTGAATAAAAGAATTGGATTTTTGGTTTATCGTGGACAGTGTTTTAAATAACATTTGTTTTTTAACCCAATTAACAGTGAAGAATACGATTTAGGATTTATAATCTTTTAATTAAGATTAATGGAATTTTCCAAGTAAAATTTCCTAAATAATATATTAAATTGGAATTCGATTATGTAATAATCCAGACGAGCTTCTATGAAGGAAAATTGTTACTGTATATGGAATTTAAAAGGCTTTGTCGTTATTCCAATTATATTATTAGTCTAATACGAGAATTTATATCGATTATATACTGTTATGATTTCCGTGAAGATTCCATTTTGATGGAAGATAATTTTGGGTTTATCGTGAACTATATTTTAAAGGACATTCGTTCATTAACCCAGTAAAGACATGATTTATTTCCTAAATTTGAATAATCATTAAATCATGATTTTTGGGGATTAAAACTAAGTGGAGTTTTAATGAATCTTTAATTAGATTGAAATGTTAATGTGGTAATTAAATTTGCCAAGTTTGAGAAGTGTTCGAAAATGGAGTATCACCAGTTTTACTTCATACGATAGTTAAATCTTTAATTAGTTATGAACGTGAAATGGTAATTAAATTTACCGATAACACAGTGGTGTTAGATATGGAGTACTACTAGTTTTGCTTCATGGGATGAATAGGTTGGGATGGGACAATAAAATGAATGATTACTTCGGTAAGGCGTTAATCCCGACTAGTTTGATAAGCCTTAATTTGGTTTAAACTATGAAAAGATACTAGCAATTTCATTGTTTATTACAACAATTCCATCAGATTACAAGAATATACAGAGTATAAACAAATATTATACGACAGAAAATATCAGAGATTACAATAAATTACATAGCAGCGGAAAATAATACAATACACAACTAGAAGTAATACACGGATACAGAGCTTTCCGAGTATCGTTCCAGATGTAAATCAGGATCCTGTGAATACAAATCTGCAAAACCAAAACTACTAGTTGCCCGTGTCAAAATAGTGGCACCCAGAGTTTAGGTTAAAACAATAAACTCCAGGTCAGTCATAGGATTGGTGTGAGAACTAAAACAGTTATTAATCTTTATTTTAAAGTTCGGTAAATCAAGGGACCACGCCGTATAACACGGAACGGGTTTCCTCCCAAGAATACCAGTGCATAAAACAAACAGCGCAATGCTAAATAAAGAAAAATGAAGCTATTATAAGACCCAGATCCCATCACACAATGCAACGCAAGCCGGAGGATAGGGTTTTTACCTTATAATAGCCAAGAATGCTTGGTACGCTAAATTTCATCTTTTATTATTACTATAAATGTATAGTGTCAAAACAGTTTCAAATCATAAGTATCAATCATAGACGACATAAGTGCCTCATCCCACTATGTCGCCATACTAGGCTCTACAAATAAAACCGCAAAGTCACGTATTTGGAAATTGGATTTCCATCTGCGAACTGAGACAAGTGATCGTCCTCACCGGCTTCGAGACTCTCTAGCCCGAGCCTCAGGGTCAGAGCGCATCGACCCTTGGATCGTCAGGGTCGGTCCACCGATGTGGATTATTATGCCTGAACACTACGTTTCCCCACCCTTTGGGGCGTAAATGAGCCAACAAATGACTCCATCGGCTTCACATAGTAAATGATATATCCGAGGCGCCTCGCAAACCAACAACCACATAAGTCAAACTCGTCAGGGCGTGTCAAACCACTGATGCCACTTGTAAAGACCCGGAAATTCCCGCTCTATGAATCGACCATAAACCACACAGGTCTGACCCAAAGGTTGGAAATCTTCGAATACTTTAACTTTGGGAATACAATACATCAGGACAATAACAACAGACTTTTATTACATTACAATAATGTTACATCAGAGTACAGAATATATCAGAGTACATTGAAATAAAATTACAGCGGAAGATAAATTACAAAAGATTTAATACATTAAATAAAATACAGTAAACAGCGGTAGACTACTAAACTCTGGACACATCTTTAGGCTTCGATCCAGGATCCTGCTAAAAGAATAGATATCTGCAAAAAGCTACTCGACTGCCCGTGTGGAAAAGAGGGCACCCGAGTTTGCAAAGTGAAACAAACTACGAGTCAGTCACGGGACTGGTGTGAGAATTCTAAACTAATTTAATTAATAAGACAAATCCAAGGACCACGCCGCTAATGCGGAACGGGTTTTATTCCAATGGATTGCCGGTGCATGAATTAAAGTAAATCGTTAAACAACGCAACGCTTTTTGGAAAATGAAACCATTATAAGACCCAAGTCCCATCACACAATGCAACGCACACCAGAGGATAGGGTTTTACCTTATAATGGTCAAAAGATGCTTGATACATAAAAAAAATCGGGTTTGATATTATTATTAGTTTGTATATGTTTTAAATAAAAACATTTCAATCATAAGTATCAATCCTAGACAACATGGGTACCATATATCATGTCGCCAATACTAATTCTACAATCAAAACCGCAAGGTCGTATTGGAAATTGGATTTCCATCATGAGTCGAGGCTAGGGGCAAGCTCCTCTCCGATTCGAGACACTCTAGCAAATGCCTCAGGATCCCCCGCAGTGAACCCTTGGATCTTCAGGGCCGGTCCCCGCCTATCGGCAGTGGATTAGTTATGCCTGAACACACGCTTCCCGGTTCCTTTGAACCTATAGTATGACCACCAACGGCCTATAAAACACGAGGTGCCTCAAACTCCATCATCCACATAAGTAAAATGTCAGCGCTGGTAGGTCCTTGACATCACTCTAGCTAGAAAGAAACGTGTGCACTCCCTGCAGTCCGTATCCCGTTTTTGACTCATACCGGGGTGTGAGGCTCGCGAAGTCACGCTATACACAAAGCTACGCCTAAACAGACCGTGCTTTGATCATCGACCACAAGGCCTGCTTTTCAACAAAAGCCTTAATTCATGCATCTTGGCATGCCACATTGTCAATTCATACCACACCATTGATTTCTACCAATATATAACCTCTAAGCTCGTACCTCTCAGAGAAGGGCGTTAACCACCAAACAAATATATATTAAATAGAGACCAACGAATACAGTATAAAGGAATACAACGTCAGACATACATTCCATTTATAAACTTATGCTCTGGGTCTGAGCGAAAGTCAAATCCGTACAAATCAACACTACGTCCGAACGGCCACCACTGAAGCCCTTTCAAGGTAGCTACTCCTCTCATGGGTCTCAGTAGCAACACATCCATTCGATGTGAAGATCGTCGGTCTTCAATTACCGTCTTCAACTCTTAGACTTAGAACGTCGTATAATCATTTGAAATGAGATTGAACTCGGACTTTTCAAATGATTCTCGCATATATATATAACTTGAAATCATTTCATATCGTTATTGGTATTTAATAACGACCTATTTCTATTTTTATTTAAATAAAAATAGCTTAAATTAATATAACGACGCTTCGGGTCAATGGGCGACCCTGGCGCTGTTTTCAACCAAATTTGATTTACACTTATCTCGAAAACTAACCGTTGGATTTTGATGAAGTTTATATCGTTGGAAAGATCTTCCCAAAGCAGTCCTAACGGTTCTAGTTTTGGGAAAATCCGATGGTCGGATCTTTCGGTATAACTATTTAAAGTTACGATTGTCGATACGCGAACTGTCGCGTGCGTGTCATTAAATTTATAATTTATATATATATATATATAAATATAAATCATTTGAAGATTTTAATTATAAAAATTTATTCTTTTTATCGCATATAAAATGATGATAAAAATATCACCTTTATTATCTCTGTTTTATTTACACTAAATGTAAATAAATTATTCTTTTCTACCATTTGCTTTAACCTCCCGCATTGGATAGGTATTGTTGTGATTACTGGACAGCCGGGCGGGTCCGGGCAGGTTTACATCACAACTCAATCCAACCTAGGGTTAAGCATACTAATTCATATTAAGAAAAATGGAATAAATGTTTTTATCCCTTTTATTTTCTTTTCTCATTTATTTACCTATTTGTAAATGAATGTCTAAATTACTTTACCTTATTTATTTACCTAAACATAAATAAATGTTTCAATTACTTCATCTTAAGTATTTACATAAGAAATGTAAATGCTTAATCCCTATTCTTTTACATTGAAAAATGTAAATACTTAATCCTTTTTATTATTTCTTCTTAACAAAATGTTTATTTTGTTTTTATCCTTTTATCTACTTTAAACAAAAATGCGAGTTTTGACACTACTAATTTATATTGATAAACATGTGAATTTTTGTCGCAACTAATTTATATTGACAAATAGTATATTTTTAACGCTACTAATTTATATTGACAAAATTGTTAACTTTAATCCAACTATCATAATTTGACAAATATGTCAATTCTAATTCAAGTACTATAATTTGACAAAAATGTCAATTTTAATCCCACTATCATAGTTTGATAAATAGGTCAATCCTCAAGGTAAAAAGCGACATTTCTATTTATCATGCACAAATCCTATGTAATTGACATTTTTATTTATCACAACACTCTTAACTAAAATGACATGTTTATATTAGCATAACATGATTAACTAAATGACATGTTTAACGATTCTAATATCAGAATAAAAAGAAGCATTTTACATTCACATGACATGACATTATTATAACATATTTGGTATTTTTATTCTAATGTCATATTTGCATTGTGAAAATATAACCATTTCGCTAATTCGCTCTTAATATACAAAATGTCCACTTTGTCTAATTCACTTTTAATATACAAAAATGTATATTTTGTCTAATTCTTCTCCATGCAAACAAAATGCTAATTTTGTTTATTCAATTCAATGCAAACAAAAATGCTAATTTTGTTTATTCTATTCAATGCAAACAAAAACGCTAATTTTGTTTATTCTATTCAATGCAAACAAAAATGCTAATTTTGTTTATTCTATTCTAATATTCATTTTAATCTTTACATTGAAAAAAAAATGTAAATTTACTATTTCTATGTAATATTTGCATTTTAGGATGCAAATGCAAAGGCAAACTTATTTCTAATGTAAACGTCCTTTCTAGTGTCAACATTTCAAAAATAACTATATTTCCCAATGCCAATATTTGATTCACTTCAATCATATAATATGACGATGAAATATGTGTCACAATACTCAAATTATCATAACGGTGGTTTTGGTGTCATAATATTCAGAATAACACAACGATGGTTTTGGCGTCATAATATTCAAAATAACACAATGATGGTTTGGCGTCATAATATTCAAAGTAACACAATGATGGTTTGGCGTCATAATATTCAAAGTAACACAATGATGGTTTGGCGCCATAATATTCAAAGTAACACAATGATGGTTTGGCGTCATAATATTCAAAGTAACACAATGATGTAAATTGTGGTGTACTTTTGATGGATCACAATACAAGCCTCATCTTTATTTGTAAATGAAAATAAAGATCATTAAACTTACATTCTGTTATATGTAAATGAAGACAAAGATAGAAATTGTCCCTTTACTTAAGTTGACAAAATGAGCACAAAATTTTGTTCTTTTATTATGTCAACAAACAACATAAGAATTTGTCTTTTTATCAAGTTAACAAAATGACATAAAACTTGTCCCTTTTAATTTAACAAACAAAATTATGTAAAAATTGTCTTTTATTTTACAAAACAAAATTACATAAAAATTGTCTTTTATTTTAACAAACAAAATAAATGTTAAAAATTGTCCCTTTAATTTGTTAACAAAAATAGTGTTAAAAATTGTCCTTTTTATTTGTTGACAAAATAATGTTAAAAATTGTCCTTTTTATTTGTTGACAAAATAGGACATAAAATAATCCTTTTTATTTTGTCTACAAAAATTTGTCTTTTTCTTATGTAAACAAAATAGCATAAAAATAATTTCCCTTTTTATTTGTATACAAAATTTTGCCTTTTCTTCTTTTGTAAAAAGGATAAACAAAATAAAGATTTAATATTTTTATGTAAGAAATAAAAATAAAAACAAAAACAATAACGATGAGGATTTATCGGGAATGCATCAGAAGTACAGATCTAAACAAAAGTCCACAACATGATATCGTACATCATCACATCAACAAATAATAAACTTAATCATCACATCACAGATAACTTACGTAACAATTTTAATTAAAATTTTATATTAATTAAAAATCATAAATCTCACCTTGGGTTTTATTTTGACGATTCAGATTTAGTTTTTGCTGAAAATTCTAATTTACTCTAAATCGCTTCAAATCAGTTCTGAAATGGAGATCTCGTCGCCACGATTCTAACGCAATTCGTTTCACTGAATCTCGATGTCATACAAAGAAGTTATGATCATTTTTCATTTAATTGCATAATTAAATAATTTAATTAATTACATTACAAATCTCTTCCTCCTTCTTTCTGTATTATGCTCCTTATAGCATCGCACCACCCTCCATCGAATTGCATGAAAATAGGGCGAAATGAAGCGTTGATATCTCACAAGCTGTCACTCTAAAGGTGATCATCAACGTTGAAGATATATATCATAGAACGATCTATCTAATTTGCCTTCGGAAATTTTGGAAATGGAGGAATGGATTAAAAGAGATTTGAGGGGAAGAAGGAGAGCGTTTTCAACCATTGATTGGCATGGTGGCGGCTGTACATTTAGGGGGAAAGGGATAGGTTTAGAGAAGTTTATGATATTATATAGTGGAGACACTACATATATGTATATATATTTTATTTAGTTATATAAATTTGATTTTATCTTTCACTTATCTCTACATATGTAGTAGGTGACAAATGAAGTTTAATTTGCTGACTAGGCATGATGGACCACATGAATATATGGACTTAAATGAAGGAAATGATGGAAATAAAATAAATAAATAGGATAAATGAAATACCGAAAATGGAAGCATAAACTTAAATTTGTATTATTAATAATGGAAATAAAGAGGCAATTTGAAATATGGCAAATGGGGAAGCTACTAATAAATACAAAAGGTAAAGCGGTCAAATTTCACAATATATATGTCATAGTATTAAATTCATTAGCCTCGATATATTCAAATTATTCTCATTAGTTTTATTAACACACAATAAATAAAAGAAACAAAATGTGACTGATATTACATAGTATAAAGATAAATATGGATTCTAAATTCATACGCTAAAAATCATGGGTTTCCTTAGTTCATGGTCCCAAACTCAAATTAATTAATTTATTAGAATATTCCTTTTTTTTTACTTAAGATAAATGTATGTTTCCTATCAACAATGCACATAATTATCCATAGATAGAAATATTTCAATCCAGTTAATACAATTAATCACAATATTACAATTTATGTCAATACTAAATTTAAAATAGACATAAATTAGGCAATTTATTTTTTTATCATACAAGCATTAATAGGTTCAATGTTAAATCAAATTAATATATATATATATATATATGACATGTATATATAAGCAATCTAGTCCAATGTTACACTTAGTTATGAAAGAATAAAACTTGGACTACCCATCTAACTTTTAACTAAATGAGCATAAATTTCAAATAAATCTTTAAGATGAATTTTGATCCATAAACATGAACAAATAATTTTGGATCTACAACTTTGACTCCAGATTAAATTTATTCGTTTTAACTTTCAAAAAAAAATTAGCCTTTATTATTTAAAATAAATTATTTTAAATATTCAAAATTCATTAAAATTTCTAAAATAAAATTTTAAATTGGCGCCAAAATTCCGGGTTGTTACAATCTCCCCCACTTAAAAATCTTTTCGTCCTCGAAAAGGAACTAAGGTAAAAGTTGTTTAATTATCTAACCAAATTTTAGTTTTCTTTTATTAATTTTATTTGTTGACTAACTTATCAAATATATATATACTTTTATATATTTAAAATCATATTTTCAAAAATAGATTATATATAATTAAAATACGTTAATTAAAAGCTTATCACTCTGAACTCATCCTAGGGCATTACTAACCCCATCTCTAATGAGTTTTCTCATTCTAGGACACTGCTGGTCCTATCTCTAATGAGTATTCTTATTGGATATTACTAATCCAATCTCTGATGAGTCTTTGTTCAGTTCTAACGAGTTGTACCCCAAAGATTTGAGTTAACCAGAGCTCTGATACCAACTGTAAAGACCTGGAAATTCCCGCTCTTTGAATCGACCATAAACCACACAGGTCTGACCCAAAGGTTGGAAATCTTCGAATACTTTAACATTGGGAATACAATACATCAGGACAATAACAACAGACTTTTATTACATTACAATAATGTTACATCAGAGTACAGAATATATCAGAGTACATTGAAATAAAATTACGGCGGAAGATAAATTACAAAAGATTTAATACATTAAATAAAATACAGTAAACAGCGGTAGACTACTAAACTCTGGACACAACTTTAGGCTTCGATCCAGGATCCTGCTAAAAGAATAGATATCTGCAAAAAGCTACTCGACTGCCCGTGTGGAAAAGAGGGCACCCGAGTTTGCAAAGTGAAACAAACTACGAGTCAGTCATGGGACTGGTGTGAGAATTCTAAACTAATTTAATTAATAAGACAAATCCAAGGACCACGCCGCTAATGCGGAACGGGTTTTATTCCAATGGATTGCCGGTGCATAAATTAAAGTAAATCGTTAAACAACGCAATGCTTTTTGGAAAATGAAACCATTATAAGACCCAAGTCCCATCACATAATGTAACGCACACCAGAGGATAGGGTTTTACCTTGTAATGGTCAAAAGATGCTTGATACGTAAAAAAAAATCGGGTTTGATATTATTATTAGTGTGTATATGTTTTAAATAAAAACATTTTGTAACGACCCAGAAAATCTGAACCAATTTAAAAATTTTAAATTGGCTAAAATAATGGATTTTAAATATTTAAAATAAATATTTTCAATAATGGCGATGAAAACTGAGTTTGAATCAACAATTGAAAACGAATATAATTAATTATAATTATAAACAAGGCCTGAAATGGCGTGGCAGTTTCAAAAATTGAATTCAAACTTTGTCGGACTGTACCGGGTGAAAAACAATCCGGATTTTAGTGAAACCAAAAACATTAGGATCTAATTGGTAATATCTTTCTAACGAATCCGACCAATCGAAATTTGATAGCGGGAATCAAAAGATATGTCCAGTTGAAAATTCTGAATGGTCGCTATGGAATTCAGGCCCTTAAAAATGGACATTTTGCAAACGACCTCGGATTTCGACGAAACCACTTTTGTTGGATCCGTGATGTCAAATTATTGCTTGGTTTCAAATTTCATAATTTTTCGAATTAATATGTGAGCGTGGCAAAGGAAAACGCGTTTGACCGGTTTCAGTTGATTTTAATCGACTGGAAATTGACCATTTTTCAAACGGTCTCAGAATTCGACGAAACTAATTTTGTTAGGACCGTATCGTCAATACAAAGCTAAAAAATATTTTTCTGGAATTTTTCTAATTAGTATGTGACCCCGGTAATTTGAAATGTACGTTTAAAATTCAATATAGTGATTTAAATGTAAATTCAACGGAAACTGATCAAAACGTTCGAACCAGCTTACGATACATATCCCGTTGTGCTCGGAATGGGGGTGAAACGCTAGGGATGACAGTCGTTGGGCTCGATTTGAGATTCGTATGTAAAAGTCAACATTTAGGAATTAAAAAAAAAGGGGAAATCATTCTCTCTCCTCTCCCTTTCATCTCCTCTGCCCCCCCCCCCCCGCCCCCCGTTCATTTCGATTTCAAACAAAAGGAAAAAAAAAACACAGCAACCCTCGACGGTCGCCGCTTCCCACGCCGGCGCCTTCCCTCAGATCGCCAACCGCCCCTTCCACGATTCCCCTCTCCTCCGACGCTCGTTCCCTCCAGCGACCCCCCCTTCTTCTGAAACGCGATACACAGCAGACATCGCCCCCCCCTGAAACATCGCGTCGCCCACTTCGCGAGCCCCAGTTCGAGACCCACCTCCGAGCCTGGCCGTCACCCCCCCTTTTTTCTTCGCAGATCAATGTAAGTATTTTATTTTATTTTATTTTAATTAGGAAATACTGCTTTTATTTTTAAAAGGAAAATTCTGATTTTAATTAGGTTATAAAACTGATTTTTTTTAAAAGGAAAATTCTGATTTTAATTAGGTTATAAAACTGATTTTTTTTAAAGGATTAAAAAAAAGATTAAAACTTTAAAAAGAAAAGATTAGAACTTTAAAAAGAAAAGATTTGAACTTTAAAATAGAAAAAGATTTGATCTTTAAAATAGAAAAGACAGAATTTTATTAAGTAGAAGAAGTAAGTTATGATTTTTATATTTTTAAAGGAATAAAAATATAATTTTTACATCATAGGAATATTAAAAATATAATCTATATTTTTGAAATATGATCTTTATATATTGAATAGCATAATAAAAATTCGATTTTTATATATTGAATAGCGAAGTCAAAAATTCGATTTTTGTATAGTGAATAGCATAGTAAAAATTCGATTTTTACATATGTAGAGAATACGGGCAACGAAGCGACAAAAGGCGAGATTGACGAAGATTTCTATAAAGGAAGAGTCGTGGTATTGGATAGCTATTGGTGAGAATTTCTCACTCTTCAATTTCTTTTAAAATATATATATATGTGTTGAAATAAAAGTGACTTGCTATATATAATATATATATATATATATATCTACGCCCCTCGTCCACAAACCATGGACGATATTTATTGGTTGAAATTGTTGTGAAAATTGATTGATAGCAAATGGTTGTTTGGGATTGTTTGTGATTGATATTGGTTGAAAAATACCCGTTTGTGGTTGAGAAATATTTGGTTGAAACCACATAGGATTAGTTTTGTGGAAATGAAATAAATATATACATGCCGCATGCGTGCGAACTAGATGCATGATCCCCATTGTCAAAAACAGCGAGGTTTTAAGGTAGAGCGAGGAGCCGTACTAGGGACGGTCCCGGTTTTAACTACCCTGCCGTTGTGCTGCCGAAATTTTGAATAATATTCGTGTGTTTGAATTATTTTCATATGCTTAAACTATATTTATTCATTGAATAGAAAACCTTCATGTGTTGAATTGATATTCATTCGTTGATTAGAAATTCATGTGTTGAATGGTATTCATATTTTGAAATAAATTGTTTGATAATAAAAATCACATTTTTATCTATATATAGAAACTATAGAAAACATTCATGTGTTGAATTGATATTCAATCGTTGATTAGAAATTCATGTGTTGAATGGTATTCATATTTTGAAATAAATTGTTTGATAATAAAAATCACATTTTTATCTATATATAGAAACTATAGAAAACATTCATGTGTTGAATTGATATTCATTCGTTGATTAGAAATTCATGTGTTGAATGGTATTCATATTTTGAAATAAATTGTTTGATAATAAAAATCACATTTTTATCTATATATAGAAACTATAGAAAACATTCATGTGTTGAATTGATATTCATTCGTTGATTAGAAATTCATGTGTTGAATGGTATTCATATTTTGAAATAAATTGTTTGATAATAAAAATCACCTTTTATCGACTATATGAACTGTGTAAAATAATCTCGTTTTAAAAGAAATTGTTTTATGATAAAAATCCTATTTTTATCACCTATATGAACTATATAGAAAAATAGTGTTTTGAAATGAATTGTTTTACAATAAAAATCACATTTTTATTGTATGCATAAATCGTTGAAATGTGAAGTGTTAAAAATAGCCACTTGTTCAAAATAAACACATATGAGTTGAAATATTCATTAATTAGCTAATGAAATGATTTGCACCTATTTATGTAACATTAGAATGAATGGTGTTTTTAAACCAAATAGAAATCAAATATGAAGTTAAATAGAAAATGATAAATGATAAGAACTGTATATATATGTACATGCATATTCATTGAACAGGTTATAGCAAAGGGGCTAGAGAAGAGGAATAAAATTTTGTGCTCGACAAATAGGTACACATTTACTGTTTTGTTTGGGTGATGATTTTATGAGCCTGTTGGCTAGCCGCTTGGCTTTTTCTTTTTCTTTTTGAGATTAGAAGGACCGGGAAAGCTATTTGCGATTTCCCGATGCTCCCGGTGCAGGGGAGGTTATGGCGAAATTTTCCAAAAATTTAAGGCGTTAGTGAAATATTTGAAGTGAAAATGATATTGAAATCATTGAATGAACTATATTTATATAATTATATAAATATAAATAAAATTAAAACGAAATGTGGCCGTGCAGTTCGCATTTTGAAACCGTGATTTCAAACAACTAGTACGGGGAATCCGACCATTGGATTTTCCCGAAACCTCAACCGTCGGGTTCGCCTTGGAAATATCTTCCCAACGGCACCAACCTTGCAAAAATCCAACGGTTGGATTGTCTGGAATGTTTAATTCAAATCTGAAGAAAAACAGCGCCAGAAGCGATTATATTTATATATATATAAATATAATTATATATTTAATCGAATAACGACGCTGCAGTTCGTAATTTGAAATCGAAAATTCAAACGATTGTACCGGGAGATCCGACCGTCGGATTTTCCCGAAACTGGAACCGTTGGATTCGTTTTGAAAAGACCTTTCTAATGATGTAAATTTTGTGAAGATCCAACGGTTAGATTTTCAGACATGTGTAAATCAAATCTGAAGAAAAACAGCGCCACGGCCGCGTTATGGCCCGAAGCGTCGTTTTGAATAAATTAGCTATTTTAAAATAAATAAAAATAGCAATAAATCGTTATAAAATATCATAAACAATATAGAATGGAAATAAGCTGAATTTGCTCGATTTATGTTGTGTTTGATGGTTGAATGTGTTTGGTGTGAAAATTACATTAAAGAACAAAGTTGGTGTTGTCGAATAATTTAACCATTGAAATAAATTGATTTGAAATTCTAAATATACGTGAATTATTTGAAATGGCCGAGTTAATTCTCCTTTCAAATGATTGACCGACGATTGAAAATTTGAAGATGAAGACGATGGTCGAAGACCGGAGATCTTCACCTCGTTTGGATGGTAACCGAGGTCCTGATTGGGAGGCATCCCGAAATATGGATAATGAGTGGTGATCGTCCAGACGTACGTGGTGGTCGAAGGGTTTGCGAGGTATTTAGTGCCTCCGGTTTCGTTCAGACCCAGAACGGACTTGTAAATGGACTGTGTGTCCGACATTGGAATTTGTTCTGTGTGATTGATAGCCATCAGTTGCACGGTGTGAATTGCCTGTGTGGCATGCTAAGATGCAGTGATCAGGGCTTCTGTTGAAAAGCAAAGTCTTGTGGTGATGATCAAAGCACCGCCTGTGTGGCGTAGCTTTGTGTATAACGTAAATTCGCGAGCCTCACACCCCGGTATGAACCTAAAACGGGAGGAAGGACCTCAGGGAGGACATGCGTTTCTTTCTAGCTAGGGTGGTGTCAGTGACCTACCAGCCCTGACATTTATATATTTTTCACCTATGTGGTTGTTGCTGTTGCGAGGCGCCTCAGTTTGATCGGACGATCCGGGTCCGATGGAGTCATTCGTTGGCTCGTTGACGCCCCAAAGGGCGGGGAAACGTATTGTTCAGGCATTTTAATCCACATCGGTGGACCGGCCCTGACGATCCAAAGGCTTGACTGAGTACTTGCCTGGGACACGGGCTAGAGCGTCTCGAATTCGGTAAGGACTATCTTTTGCCTTGGTTCATGATGGAAATCCAATTTCCAAATACGACACCGTGCGGTTTTGATTGTATATATATATGGCGACATGATATATGGTACCCATGCCGTCTATGATTGATAGTTATGATTTGAAATTGTTTTCAAAACATATTAACACTAGCAATAATATCAAATGCCTTTGTTTTATTCGTATCAATCATATTTTGGCCATTATAAGGTAAAACTCTATCCTCCGGTCTGCGTTGCATTGTGTGATGGGAACTGAGTCTTATAACGGCTTCATTTTTATAAAAAGCATAGCGATGTTTAAAAGAAAGATTTGTTTTAAAGCACTGGCAATCCAATGGAGTAAACCCGTTCCACGAAAGTGGCGTGGTCCTGTGATTAGCCAATTATATATGTGTTGAGTGGATTTCTCATACTAGTCCCATGACTGACTCGTAGTTTGTTTCACTTTCAAACTCGGGTGCCCCCTTTTCTACACGGGCAGCCTTGTATTCAGGTTTAGCTGGTTCTTTCTGGATAGCTGGAGCTGAAGATGGATTCTATCATTTATCTCTTTTTATGTTGTTCAGCTCCTATTGTACATATTTTGTTTATTTCCGCTGTAGGCATTTATGTATAGCTGAACTGTATTTGTACTAAGTAAGATCCTGTATACTGTGTAACTCTGATGATTACTTTTATCCAGTAGATTCTATTGTTCATTATCTGGTGTATTTATTTAATTTTGTTCTGCTATTATCTGTTTCTGTGTTATATTCCAAAGATAACCCTTGTTTCCGTTTGAGCGGGATTTCGGGTCGTCTCAACGTGGTATCAGAGCTTTGGTTAAGCTTAGTTCTGGAATATAACATTTGAACGAACTCGTCAGAAATAGAACCAGTAGTGTTCTAGGACGGGTAACTCTGTACAGATAGGATCAGCAATATCCTAGTATGAGTAAAGCAGAATGAAATTACACCTCGATAGACACATTTACACTTGAAGTATATGTTTCTATGTTTGAAAATTTTCTTTTCTGTGACCTGACACTTGATCTGCCATTTGCAGAAGTACTAGAAAATGAGTGTCAGAAACAGAAGGAATGCAGAACCGGATATTGAGGCCTTATTAATCAAATATCGAAATATGGGCGGAATACCGTTCTCTGGTGAAGAATCTATTATGAAGACACAAGCTTGGATTCGTTCGGCTGAGAAAATCTTCGAAGCATTAAAGCTGAGGGATGACCAGAAAAGATTACTGGCCTCCTGGGCACTCAAAGAAGAAGCTTTGTTTTGGTGGGATTCAATCATTAAAGATAATCCAGAAGGTGATATCACCTGGGACAGATTCAAAGTGATTTTCCTGGAAAGATTTACCCCTCCCGAAGCGACTGAGCGCCTATGTGATGAATTTTCTTACTTGATACAAGGAGACATGACCATTCCCGAATATCATAAGAAATTCAATGAACTTTCTCACTTTGCCCCTCATCTAATTCAAAATCCGAAGAGGAAAAATATGAGATTTATTCACGGACTTCAAAGGAAATACCAGAATAAAGTATTGGGGCATGTGAAGCTCCCTTTTTCTGAAATGATTTATATGGCTTATCAGTATGAAGACCTCCATAAGAAAGGAATGTTGCGCGACGAAGAAGAAGTTCGTTGTAGTGACAAAGAAGAGTCGAAAACTGATATTCCTGAAGCCAGTACGAGGTCAGAGGTCAGTAAAGAGCCTAAAGTAAATCGAAAAAGGGCTAGATCTGAAAAAGAACCTGCCACGACTGCCATATGCAATAATTGCCATAAGCCAGGGCATTTTCAGGGGAATTGCAAACCCTCGAAAAAGCGAACAAAGAATGGATCTAAATCCAAAGAGAGATTTCAAGAGAAAAGAGGTTGCAGTAAATGCAGGCAGACTGATCATCTTGCAAAGGATTGCTGGCAGTTGAAAAAGACTGAAATAGTTCAACTGAATGAAGTAGCAGAAACTTCTGATTCCTCAGCAAGTCAAGGAAGATCTGACGTTTTGGAAGGAACGCTTGCTGTCAAAAACATTCCAGTTAAAGTACTGTTTGACACAGGCGCGTCCCGAAGCTTCATTTCAAAGGGTGCCGCTAAGAAGCTAGATTTGAATTTGAGGAAGCTCAAGGAACCAATGACTGTCCAAAATCCGGTCGGGGGATCTATCAATCTCAGTTGGATTTGTGCAGTACCCGTCTCTTTTTCTTGCTATAAATTCCCTATTATCTCTGTCGTCATGAATTTTGATGAATTCGATCTTATTCTGGGATTGGATTGGCTAACCAAATATGAAGCAGAGGTTAGATGCGCCGAGAGAGTTGTTGGAGCTAAGATTAAATCAGGAAGTTATATAACCATTCCCTGTGAAGGTCAGAATGCTAATAGAAAAGACTTCTGGGCAGCTTTGAATGTTTCTCCAGCCCAAATAGAAAATGTCCCTGAAGTCATAGAGAATATTCCAGATCTAGTGAAAGACATCCCTGTTGTCAAGAACTATGCGGATGTGTTCGAAGAAGTTGTTCGCTTACCTCCGCAAAGAGAAATAGATTTCAAGATTGCTTTGATTCCCAATGTAAGGCCGGTAGTTCACGCTATTCGAAGAATGTCCTTGAAAGAGAAGGAGGAATTAGACAATCAAACACGACAGCTGGTATGGAAAGGTCTGATCAGACCTAGTTTCTCTGATTGGGGTGCAGCAGTGGTATTTGTCCCAAAATCTGACGGTACTCTACGTCTATGTGTGGATTATCGTGATTTGAACAAGCAGACCATAAAGAATAAATATCCATTGCCGCGCATAGATGATTTGTTGGATCGATTAAATGGAGCACAAGTATTTTCACGAATGGACCTAGCTACAGGCTTCCATCAACTTCGAATTGCCGAAGAGTGTGTTCCAATGACAGCGTTCAGAGGTCCCGACCTATTCTACGAGTGGTTAGTAATGCCATTCGGCTTATGTAACACTCCAGCTTACTTCGTCAATCTAATGAATAGAGTATTCAGAGGAGTATTGAATAAATTTGTTTTGGTTTTTATTGACGATATTCTAATCTTCTCTAAATCAAAGGCCGAACATGAAAAGCATCTGGAACAGGTTCTAGAAATCCTCAGAAGGAATGTATTGAAAGCCAAGTTTTCCAAATGTATATTCTGGCAAGATGAAGTGAAATTTCTGGGCCATGTTGTATCGAAAGAAGGAATTGCTGTGGATCCAAGTAAAATCACGGCTATTCAAAATTGGAAACAACCCAGTACTCCCACTGAAGTCCGCAGTTTTCTTGGATTGGCTAGCTATTACCGGAAGTTCGTTAAAGACTTTTCGAAGATATCTGGTCATTTAACGAAGCTTACAAAGAAGCACTCTAAATTCAAATGGACTCAAGAAAGTGAGGAGGCTTTCGAAGAGCTAAAGTTGAGGTTAACCACAGCTCCAGTGTTAACCATCATCGATGGCAACCAAGATTTAAAAGTATGGACTGATGCTTCTAGAGAAGGCCTTGGCGCAGTGTTAATGCAAAGAGGTCAAGTGATTGCTTATGCTAGCCGTCAACTTAAGCCGCACGAGAAGAACTACGTAACTCATGATCTTGAGTTATTGGCTATAGTATTCGCTTTGAAAATCTGGAGACACTATCTTCTGGGCGAGAGATTTGAACTGTTTACAGATCACCAGTCGTTAAAGTATCTGTTCACTCAGAAGGACTTGAATTTGAGGCAGCAGCGTTGGCTGGAGTTTCTTGCAGCATATGACTTCGAAATTATATATACTCCAGGGAAAGCCAATGTCGTGGCCGATGCATTAAGCCGAAAGAATGTAATGATCGCCAGCTTTATTATCACGACATCCTTGATTGACAAAATATCTATTCTTCAGAAGGAGGATAATTTTATTAAGGATATGATCAAAAGGATTCAGAAAGGCGAACCCTCGTGTTTTCAAATAGTTAACGACGAGACCTTGAGATTGAAAGGAAGGATTTGTGTTCCCGACGTCCCAGAGTTAAAAAGGGAAGTGTTAGACGAGTGTCACAAGTCCAAGCTGAGTATCCATCCTGGCGTGGCCAAAATGTATAACGATCTCAAAAGAACATTCTGGTGGAAGGCTATGAAAAGAGACGTTTCAATATACGTTAGCCGATGCCCTACTTGCCAACTAGTCAAGAGCGACCAACAGAAATTGGCTGGATTATTACAACCGCTAGAAGTTCCTGGTTGGAAGTGGGAACATATTTCTATGGACTTCATTGATGGTTTGCCCAGAACCAGAAAAGGAAATGACAGTATTTGGGTGATCGTAGATCGCTTCACGAAGACCGCCCATTTCATACCTGTCAGATCAAACAGAACTGCTCAGAGTCTGGCGCAGATATACTTCAGAGAAATAGTTAGACTACATGGAGTGCCGCTCAGTATAGTCAGTGATAGAGATACAATATTTACTAGTAAATTCTGGGAGGCATTTCAAGTCGAGCTGGGAACGAAGTTAAACTTGAGCACCGCTTATCATCCTCAGACAGACGGTCAGACTGAGAGGGTGAATCGCATTTTAGAAGATCTATTGCGGGCTTGTGTTCTAGATTTCGGTGGATCATGGGAAGACCATCTACATTTGGCTGAATTCTCTTATAACAAGAGCTACCAGGCAAGTCTGACAATGTCGCCATTCGAAGCATTGTATGGTAGACCGTGCCGATCTCCTGCTTGTTGGGTCGAGCCAGGGAATAGACTTGTGTTGGGTCCCGATATGATTCGAGAAGCTGCCGACAAAGTCGATTTTATTAAAAAGCGATTACTCGCCGCTCAAAGCCGACAAAAGAGTTATGCCGATAGAAGAAGAAGAGATATATCCTTTGAAGTTGGCGACTATGTATATTTGAAAGTATCGCCGATGAGAGGAGTTATCCGGTTCGGTAAAACTGGAAAGTTAGCGCCCAAATTCATTGGTCCGTTTCCTATTCTGGAACGGATCGGAACTCTCGCTTACAGGGTCAAACTGCCTGATTGGTTGCCTGGAGTACATGATGTATTTCACATATCTCAACTTCGAAAGCACGTTCATGATCCAGACTTGATCGTGGAAGAAGCATCTCAGCAGGATATTGAAATAACCCCAGAATTAGCTGTGAGGCGAGAGCCGCTAAAGATTATCGGCAAAGAAACCAAAGAGCTGAGGAACAAGAAGGTTCACTTAGTCAAAGTGCAATGGAGTGGAGATCCGCGAGATTGTACTTGGGAAACTGAGGAGAGCATTCAGAAAGCTTATCCCAGATGCCGAGTAGATATCTCTGATTGACTCCGGTGCAAGGTACATTTAACCTACTTTGCATTACTGTAACAACCTGTATTTTTTAATAACCTGTTATAACATAAATCGAGGCAGAAATTAATTCTAAAATCTGAATCAAGGGAAACGGGCTATGCCATTGCGTTCGTCTCGGAAAAATACGCGAAATAGGGTCCGAGTTTTTGAAAATCGGAGTCCGTATGACCCGATTAAGGCCCGACGAAGTTTTCAGAGAATTCCTAAGTAAAAACAGATTTGAATTTCAAGTTCAAAGTTGGAAATTAGGGCAAACTGGCGTCAGGCGGGAAAACTCCCGCCAGGACCCCCATGTCGACCGGCATGTCGATAGGGTCCCCAGGGTGTCGACAGCCCTGTCGACATGGGGTGGCCGGGCAGTTTTGCCTGGCGCACCATTTTTGATTTGGGCCTGGTTGTGTGGCTTAGTTCTGGAGACTTCCGAAATCTGATGGACCTAAACTAACCTAGGGTTAATCCTAGGGCTAAAAACACTCTAATCTTCTATAAATAAGACCCTAATCCTACCCTAAAACCTCATTATTCATTCTAGCAACCAAACTATGTCAAATTGAATTCTCAAATGGCCTCCACCTAAAAACCCTAGCCTCCACCCTCTTCAAAAATCATTCCTATGAAGATTTTGATGTTCATACAAGCATTTCTAAGTTGTATGAATGATCATTAGCTTGCATATATCATCAAGTTGCAAGCTTTATTTGCTAAGCTAGAGTTTTTGGGATTTTTGTTAATTGGAGCTTTGTTTTGGGTTTTTATATGCTTGCATAAAGGGCTTCTCAATCTTTATTAGTAGATTTGTGTCTTCATAATATTGGTAAGCCCTCTTACCTTCATTTTAAAAACTCTAAAGTTAATATGTGATGAAAGTTGGGATTTATGCATGTTTAATAAGTTATGCATGCTTATGTGAGTTCACTATGCTATGTTATAAATGTTTAATAAGTTATGCATGCTTATGCGAGTTCACTATGCCATGTTACACATGTTTGATAAGTTATGCATGTTTATGCAAGTTCACTAAGCCATGATTTGCAAGTTTATTGAGTTATGCATGTTTATGCAAGTTCACTATGCCATGATTTGCAAGTTTATTGAGTTATGCATGTTTATGCAAGTTCACTAAGCCATGATTTGCAAGTTTATTGAGTTATGCATGTTTATGCAAGTTCACTATGCCATGATTTGCAAGTTTAACAAGTTATGCATGTTTATGCAAGTTCACTATGCTAAGTTATGCAAGTCCAACATGTTATGCATGTTTATTATGATATGTAAGATTCATCATGTATGTTGTGCCAAGTTCCCTCTTTCTATCCTTTATGCGTTATGACGAATATGTAAGCGATAGAATGACGTTGGGGGGGGGGGGTTTGGGTAAAACTTAAAATACATAAAAATATAAGATTGGGAATTTACCTATTAAGTTAGGTCTACCCCTTGGGAATTTACCTATTAAGTTAGGTCTACCCAAGTATTCGTTAAACTTGTAATTATGTTTTGAAAATAAAGTGGACATGACACTTAGAAAACATAAGTGTGGCCAACTTGAGGTTGGGTTGAGTTTGTAGCATAAACCTACCCGGAACCGACCGGCTTAACTAGTGGCTACAAGCAATAGGACCCAATGTGAGTAGTTGGTCATGTTGCACGTGAAACCCGAGGTTAGACTAAGTTGTGGTGTAAACCTACCCGGACCCGCCCGGCCTAACTAGTAACCACAACAAGGTCTAATGTGAGAGGTTGGGTGCATTAAATTAATTAATGCCTCATGATTAGGGTTAAGTCATGGCCTACTAATACTTAACCAATTTTGGGGATACGAGGGATTAAATGGGGTTAAGTGGTGAACTGTTGGTTACACTTAACTAATTTAATCCATGATTAGTGAGGGGTTAAACCACACTTAACCCTCTTAGAAAACCCTAGCAACGTGGTCTGTTCCAGCAGTAATCCCAGTTTGGTATCATTCACAACCCTAGAGGCTAGGCTAGGGCGGGGCACGATTACTGGACTGATGTAAGCGACCAAAGCGACGGCTGAGTGGTACAGCGGTGCGGGTCCAGGCGGGCTACGGACGTGCACGTAGTCCGGTGTTGGACAAACTCGAGGCACGGGTACCAGTACGCTTAGACTGTGCATTATTGCTTAGGTGTCTGGGGTTGACACCCGAGGGCTTGATACACCCGAAGGTGGACCCAACACAGTCTGACTACAACCATATGTGGGCCGTATGGACACCAACACTTGACGTGTTAGGTTTATAGGGAGCCGATCGACTAGACCGTTGGGCTGGACCTTGTATTAAGGTCACCTCATGTTATTGGGCCAAAGTTTGGGCTGTGGGATCAATACCTGTTATGTTAGTTTGCTAGTACACTGGGGTGCAAAGCTTAATCTTCTTTATGTGATGACACCTTTATCTATTGCCAGTATGTTCATCTCAGTTTCCATCATGATGCTAACTTTATTAGTTTATAGACTGATCGTAGTAGGGCTTACCAGTCTTTTTGACTGACCTGTTTTCTTTCGCTTCTTTTCTTCCGTTTCCCCCCCCCCCCCCCAGGTTCTCAGGGAGGGAACAGTGGTGCTTAGCTTGGATCGCTTGCTTGTTTGCTGGATAGCTCATGTATGTCTGGACCTTGAGCTCGCTATGGTTTATCATCTTTATTTTTGGGGATAGCACTATGTATTTCAGTATTTCTGTTTATGATGTACTAGACATGTTTATTTTGGCAGTTGACTTTATGATGTACTATACTTGTTTTGAGATGGTTTGAGATATTCCGCTGTTTTATTCTCACTTACTCTGTTTTATATATATATATTTATGTTCTTGTTCTGCCTTGATATGTCATTATGCATGCTTACCCAGTTCTAACGCCCCCTAGAAGCTAGTGCCCCCGAAAGAATGACCCTAGCGGAGGTGGGGTGTTACAAATTTGGTATCAGAGCATATGGTTTACAAGAAAGAACAAAAAGTTTTTAAAAGACTTTTGAAAAACTATTTTCAAAACAAGTATAAAGTATTTTCCAAAGAAAAGTCTAGTATTTTAAAAGGCTATTCCCCAAAAAGCCATTAGCGTTATCCTTCGTTCCCTTGACCTAATCTTATCTTATCTTTCGTTTCAGTATGGCTGAGAATCTTGCCATCCCGGATGGAGTAAACGTACCACTCTGGTATAGGAGACATCTTGAAGCTAGGGCGGTAGCTGGCCCCGCAAACCCTACTCCCACTCCTCCTCCTGTAGTTGAGAATCCTCCCCCTAATGTCCCTCCTCCGGTGGTTCCTGTCCCTCCTCCTCCAGTTGCTGAGGCTCCTCTTCCTCCTCCTCCCCCTCAGCATCCTCAGGTTGAGTTCACGAAGGTTTGTAAAGACTTCAAGGCGATGGGAGGCAAGAATTTCCTAGGCACGGAATCTTTTGTTGAAGCTAGGAATTGGCTGAAAGACACTGAGGACTTGTTTGCTATCTTTAGGATTGATGACGAGAGGTAGATCTTATTGACAGAGTGGCTTTTGAAGGACGAAGCAGCCTATTGGTGGGAGGTCACCAATGGGACGAGGCCCGTCGAGACTTGGGCCGATTTGAGGGCTAGATTTGTGGCCAAGTTTCTATCTTCTGCTGAGGCGAATTTACAGATGGAGAAGTTCATTGCATTAAAGCAAGGTGATATGTCTGTTAAGGAGTATGTGAACAAGTTTAATCAGCTGGCCCGTTTTGGTTTGGATATGGTGAACACTCCTGAGAAGAAGGCTCTTCGATTTGCTAGAGGGTTGAATGAGCCGCTGCAGGGTTTGGCGATGTCACATATTCCGCATGGGGCTACTTTTGAGAGTTTGGTCGATATGGCTCTACTTCAGGGAGATGGAAAGAAAGAGGTCAAGTCGAGTGATACTCAAGCAAAGAAGACTGATTCTCAGGGTAAAGGCAATCAAGGTGGTCAAAGCAGTCAGGGGAATCAGAGCAAGAACAAGAAGGGAAACAACAACAAAGGCAAGGGAAAGTGCAATTACTGTGGTGCGCCTGGACACTTTGCTAAGGATTGTAGGAAGAAGAAAAGGAAGCTTAGTGGTGGATGCTTTTCCTGTGGTGAGACTGGACACTTCAGCAAGGAATGCCCGAAGAAGAAAGGGCAGGCTGGACCTTCAGGAGGGCAAGTTCATGCTCTCAATACCGCTCCAGTTCCCGATCGAGGTAGTGTTTCTGTTGAGAACCTTGTTTATGTTTCCGATCTTCCCGTTCGTACCTTGTTTGATTCTGGTGCATCACATAGCTTTATTTCATCTGATCTTGTTGATAGTTTGCACCTTAGTACTAGCTTAGTGGATGATCCCGTTTGTGTTTCGAATCCCATTGGGGGTTCTGCTCATCTATCTATGATATGTGAGGATCTGAGGATCTCTATACTCAGTATAGAGTTCTTGTGTAGTGCGTATGTTCTTGGTTTCAGGGGATACGGATTGATATTGGGCATGGATTGGCTGTCCAGATATGGAGCCATTCTTGATTGTGAGCATAGGGTTGTGAGGCTTGTGACTCGCATTGGCAACACCTTAGAGATTTCATGCAATCTGAAGGATCCCGTCATGTTGTGCTATCTTGAATCTCTCGACTCGTCAGAGGAAACCCTTCAGTCTGTAAGGGTGGTCCGAGATTATCCAGATGTTTTTGAAGAAGTTAAGGGGTTACCCTCTAAACGAGAGATTGATTTTCGCATTTATTTGGTGGATAATGCTAAGCCTGTTTCTTTGCCCGTTCGGCACATGGCTCCGCGTGACAGACGGGAGCTCAGCAAGCAAGTAAAGGAGTTGCTTGAGAAGAACTTCATCAGACGAAGTATATCCGAATGGGGGGCGCCTGTGGTGTTTGCTACTAAGGCAGATGGTTCTCTTCGACTTTGTGTGGACTATAGAGAATTGAATAAGCTGACTAAGAAGAACAGACACCCATTACCGAGGATTGATGATCTTTTTGACCAGCTTGTTGGTGCTTCTGTTTTCTCTCAGCTTGATCTTGCTACTGGATTTCATCAGCTCAGAGTGGCTGAAGATAGTATAGACAAGACTGCATTCAGAACTCCAGATGGATTCTTTGAATGGCTTGTTATGCCGTTCGGTTTGACGAATGCACCCGCGTATTTCGTGGACTTGATGAGTAGGGTGTTTCGAGAGTTCTTGAACAAGTTTGTCGTGTTCTTTGTGGATGATATTCTGATCTTCTCTAAGGATGAAGAAGAGCACGCGAGGCATCTTGTAGAGGTGATGGATACGCTTAGAGCGCATCAGTTAAAGGCCAAGTTCTCTAAGTGTCACTTTTGGAGAAGAGAAGTTCGGTTCCTTGGGCATATAATATCTAAGCAAGGCTTGGCGGTGGATCCCGCTAAAGTAGTTGCTGTGCAGGATTGGAAGACTCCAAGGAATGCAACCGAAGTGAGAAGTTTTCTAGGTCTTGCAGGTTTTACCGGAAGTTCATCAAGGAATTCGCGAAGATATCCGCTCCTCTTACTAAGTTGACGAAAAAGAACTTAGTTTTTGCTTGGGATATGGACTGTGAGCTTGCTTTTCAGAGACTCAAGAGAGCCCTTACCTCAGCACCAGTTCTAGCATTACCCGATGGTGGTAAGATGTTTACCGTGTACACTGATGCCTGTGGCACGGGATTGGGCGCCGTTCTGATGCAAGAAGGCAGAGTTATATGTTTTGGTGGTAGGCAACTTAAGGTGCATGAGAAGAAATATCCCACTCATGATCTAGAGCTGGCAGCGATAGTATATGCACTCAAGGCTTGGCGTCATTATCTTCTGGGAGAAAGATTTGAGCTGTATACTGATCATAAGTCTTTGAAGTATCTCTTTTCGCAGAAGGATCTGAACTTGAGGCAGCAAAGGTAGATGGAATTCTTGGCGTCCTACGATTTTGATATAGCCTATACCCCTGGCAAGGGGAATGTTGTAGCGGATGCGTTGAGTAGAAAAAGGTTGACACTAAGTCCTCTATTTGTTGAGATGAAGAATTTAGAGTTCTTGGCAACCTTTGATTTCTCTTTGGCGGTTGAGTCGATGACCGGTTCTTTAGCATCTCTTGAGCTCAGGCCTACCCTTCTGGATCAAGTTGGGGCTTCGCAGAAGGAAGACCCTCAGATAATTGAGATTATGGATAAGCTGATTCGAGGGGAGACATCTAGTCACCTTTCTCGATATTCTATAGATGATAAGGGGTGGCTGAGGAGAGACGGAAGGCTTTGTGTTCCGATGGTGTAAGACTTGGTGAGGAAAGTTCTTGAGGAAGCACATCGCTCCAAGTTGACTATACATCCGGGTGGAGATAAGATGTATAAGGATATGAAGCGCATTTTCTTCTGGCCTGGGATGAAGAAGAATGTGGCGGAGTTTGTCTCTAGATGTATCATTTGCCAGCAAGTTAAAGCTGAGTCAAAGAAGCCCGATAGGCTATTGCATCCTCTAGACGTTCCACTTTGGAAGTGGGAGAGTATCTCCATGGACTTTATTGATGGGCTTCCAAGGTCAAGGAAAGGGAATACGAGCATTTGGGTTATTGTAGATAGACTTACGAAGAGTGCTCATTTCATTCCGGTGAAGAGCAAAAGGACCGCATTTGGACTAGCATCAGTATATCTTCGTGAGATAGTACGACTACATGGAGTCCCTTCTAGTATAGTCAGTGACCGTGACCCAATCTTTACAAGTCAATTCTGGAATAGCTTGCAAGAGGCTATGGGCACGAGGTTGAATCTAAGTACTGCTTATCACCCACAGACGGACGGTCAAACCGAGAGGGTGAACAGAGTACTCGAGGATCTATTGAGGCTTTGTATTCTGGACTTTGGTGGTACTTGGGAATACCATCTTCCTCTTGTTGAGTTTGCATATAATAACAGTTATCAAGCGAGCATTGGGATGGCACCATTTGAGGCTTTATATGGGAGACCGTGCAAGTCACCTACATGTTGGTGGGAGATTACAGATAAGCTTATACTTGGACCTGACATGATTAGAGATACATCCGAGAAGGTCGAGTTGATTAGAAGACGGATGAAGGCGGCCCAAGACAGACAGAAATCTTATGCTGATAGGCGAAGGACTGATTTGGAGTTTGGTGTTGGGGATATGGTTTTCGTGAAGGTTTCTCCTTTGCGGAATGTGGTCCGATTTGGAGCTGTTGGGAAGTTAGCACCGAGATTTGTTGGACCCTTCCCTATCATAGAGAGAATTGGGAAGATGGCTTATAAAGTGCAATTGCCCGAGAAGCTGTCCGGAGTGCATAATGTTTTTCATGTTTCGCATCTCCGGAAGTGTTTGCATAAGTCAGCAGAGGTGGTTGAGCCAAGTGTTCTAGAAGATGTGGAAGTAGAGAAAGAAGCTACCTTGAGGAGAGCTCCGATTCGTATCTTGGGGACAGAGATCAAGAAGCTAAGGAATCGTGAGGTCAAGTTGGTGAAGGTTCAATGGGGTGAAGCCGAGGAAGACACAACTTGGGAAACTGAAGAGAAGATGCATAGACTTTATCCATTCCTTTTTGAGGGTACACTCTCAATCTCTTTATCTTTCCATGTCTATCTAGTTTATCTAGTTCATCGTGTCTATCTTATCATGAGAACCTTAGGTAGAATCCTTTGGATGAAACATGTGTTTGAGACATGTTATGTTTGATGGTTGCAAGTGGTTGCAAGTGTTTGCAAGTGGTTACTCGTGGATGCATGATACACATTAGGCACTAGATCGGCTCACACACTCCTCATATTGCATGTGCATGAGTGTTTATGCTTATTCTTGGATGAAATTTGTATGCTATCACATGGATGTTGCATATGGATGTATGATTGAGCACACATGTAGATATTATACATTATGTTAGGGATTTGCATACATATGGATACATTTCACTAACATATTTTGCATTGATCTTTGCATTAGATAGGTACATATACACACACTTTTGCATATGTTCATCCAGCATTTAGAATCTTGTAAGGACAATGATTGCTCGTGGATGACGCTTTGAGTAGATGGATGTTGGATGGTAGGATATGTTCTTCCTAACTTGAAGATTTCGGGGACGAAATCCTTTAAGGAGGGGAGAATGTAACAACCTGTATTTTTTAATAACCTGTTATAACATAAATCGAGGAAGAAATTAATTCTAAAATCTGAATCAAGGGAAACGGGCTATGCCATTGCGTTCGTCTCGGAAAAATACGCGAAATAGGGTCCGAGTTTTCGAAAATCGGAGTCCGTATGACCCGATTAAGGCCCGACGAAGTTTTCAGAGAATTCCTAAGTAAAAACAGATTTGAATTTCAAGTTCAAAGTTGGAAATTAGGGCAAACTGGCGTCAGGCGGGAAAACTCCCGCCAGGACCCCCATGTCGACAGGCATGTCGACAGGGTCCCCAGGGTGTCGACAGCCCTGTCGACACGGGGTGGCCGGGCAGTTTTGCCTGGCGCACCATTTTTGATTTGGGCTTGGTTGTGTGGCTTAGTTCTGGAGACTTCCGAAATCTGATGGACCTAAACTAACCTAGGGTTAATCCTAGGGCTAAAAACACTCTAATCTTCTATAAATAAGACCCTAATCCTACCCTAAAACCTCATTATTCATTCTAGCAACCAAACTATGTCAAATTGAATTCTCAAATGGCCTCCACCTAAAAACCCTAGCCTCCACCCTCTTCAAAAATCATTCCTATGAAGATTTTGATGTTCATACAAGCATTTCTAAGTTGTATGAATGATCATTAGCTTGCATATATCATCAAGTTGCAAGCTTTATTTGCTAAGCTAGAGTTTTTGGGATTTTTGTTAATTGGAGCTTTGTTTTGGGTTTTTATATGCTTGCATAAAGGGCTTCTCAATCTTTATTAGTTGATTTGTGTCTTCATAATATTGGTAAGCCCTCTTACCTTCATTTTAAAAACTCTAAAGTTAATATGTGATGAAAGTTGGGATTTATGCATGTTTAATAAGTTATGCATGCTTATGTGAGTTCACTATGCTATGTTATACATGTTTAATAAGTTATGCATGCTTATGCGAGTTCACTATGCCATGTTACACATGTTTGATAAGTTATGCATGTTTATGCAAATTCACTAAGCCATGATTTGCAAGTTTATTGAGTTATGCATGTTTATACAAGTTCACTATGCCATGATTTGCAAGTTTATTGAGTTATGCATGTTTATGCAAGTTCACTAAGCCATGATTTGCAAGTTTATTGAGTTATGCATGTTTATGCAAGTTCACTATGCCATGATTTGCAAGTTTAACAAGTTATGCATGTTTATGCAAGTTCACTATGCTAAGTTATGCAAGTCCAACATGTTATGCATGTTTATTATGATATGTAAGATTCATCATGTATGTTGTGCCAAGTTCCCTCTTTCTATCCTTTATGCGTTATGACGAATATGTAAGCGATAGAATGACGTTGGGGGGGGGGGGGGGTTTGGGTAAAACTTAAAATACATAAAAATATAAGATTGGGAATTTACCTATTAAGTTAGGTCTACCCCTTGGGAATTTACCTATTAAGTTAGGTCTACCCAAGCATTCGTTAAACTTGTAATTATGTTTTGAAAATAAAGTGGACATGACACTTAGAAAACATAAGTGTGGCCAACTCGAGGTTGGGTTGAGTTTGTAGCATAAACCTACCCGGAACCGACCGGCTTAACTAGTGGCTACAAGCAATAGGACCCAATGTGAGTAGTTGGTCATGTTGCACGTGAAACCCGAGGTTAGACTAAGTTGTGGTGTAAACCTACCCGGACCCGCCCGGCCTAACTAGTAACCACAACAAGGTCTAATGTGAGAGGTTGGGTGCATTAAATTAATTAATGCCTCATGATTAGGGTTAAGTCATGGCCTACTAATACTTAACCAATTTTGGGGATACGAGGGATTAAATGGGGTTAAGTGGTGAACTGTTGGTTACACTTAACTAATTTAATCCATGATTAGTGAGGGGTTAAACCACACTTAACCCTCTTAGAAAACCCTAGCAACGTGGTCTGTTCCAGCAGTAATCCCAGTTTGGTATCATTCACAACCCTAGAGGCTAGGCTAGGGCGGGGCACGATTACTGGACTGATGTAAGCGACCAAAGCGACGGCTGAGTGGTACAGCGGTGCGGGTCCAGGCGGGCTACGGACGTGCACGTAGTCCGGTGTTGGACAAACTCGAGGCACGGGTACCAGTACGCTTAGACTGTGCATTATTGCTTAGGTGTCTGGGGTTGACACCCGAGGGCTTGATACACCCGAAGGTGGACCCAGCACAGTCTGACTACAACCATATGTGGGCCGTATGGACACCAACACTTGACGTGTTAGGTTTATAGGGAGCCGATCGACTAGACCGTTGGGCTGGACCTTGTATTAAGGTCACCTCATGTTATTGGGCCAAAGTTTGGGCTGTGGGATCAATACCTGTTATGTTAGTTTGCTAGTACACTGGGGTGCAAAGCTTAATCTTCTTTATGTGATGACACCTTTATCTATTGCCAGTATGTTCATCTCAGTTTCCATCATGATGCTAACTTTATTAGTTTATAGACTGATCGTAGTAGGGCTTACCAGTCTTTTTGACTGACCTGTTTTCTTTCGCTTCTTTTCTTCCGTTTCCCCCCCCCCCCCAGGTTCTCAGGGAGGGAACAGTGGTGCTTAGCTTGGATCGCTTGCTTGTTTGCTGGATAGCTCATGTATGTCTGGACCTTGAGCTCGCTATGGTTTATCATCTTTATTTTTGGGGATAGCACTATGTATTTCAGTATTTCTGTTTATGATGTACTAGACATGTTTATTTTGGCAGTTGACTTTATGATGTACTAGACTTGTTTTGAGATGGTTTGAGATATTCCGTTGTTTTATTCTCACTTACTCTGTTTTATATATATATATATATATATTTATGTTCTTGTTCTGCCTTGATATGTCATTATGCATGCTTACCCAGTTCTAACGCCCCCCAGAAGCTAGTGCCCCCGAAAGAGTGACCCTAGCGGAGGTGGGGTGTTACAATTACCATTCAATTCTCTACTCTATTGTTATTTTCTTTTCATAGATATACACTTTTAATTATATGGTCTGAATGATCTTTAAAAGGGTAAAGGATTTGATTAGTATATTTTTGAAGGTTAATAACAATTGGATTGGTTGTTGTGTTGTGTGATTGTAGATTTATCAAACCACTTTCGACTTTATTCCTTTTCGGGGACGAAAAGTTTTAAGTGGGGGAGATTGTAACGACCCAGAAAATCTGAACCAATTTAAATTTTTTAAATTGGCTAAAATAATGGATTTTAAATATTTAAAATAAATATTTTCAATAATGGCGATGAAAACTGAGTTTGAATCAACAATTGAAAACGAATATAATTAATTATAATTATAAACAAGGCCTGAAATGGCGTGGCAGTTTCAAAAATTGAATTCAAACTTTGTCGGACTGTACCGGGTGAAAAACAATCCGGATTTTAGTGAAACCAAAAACATTAGGATCTAATTGGTAATATCTTTCTAACGAATCCGACCAATCGAAATTTGATAGCGGGAATCAAAAGATATGTCCAGTTGAAAATTCTGAATGGTCGTTATGGAATTCAGGCCCTTAAAAATGGACATTTTGCAAACGACCTCGGATTTCGACGAAACCACTTTTGTTGGATCCGTGATGTCAAATTATTACTTGGTTTCAAATTTCATAATTTTTCGAATTAATATGTGAGCGTGGCAAAGGAAAACGCGTTTGACCGGTTTCAGTTGATTTTAATCGACTGGAAATTGACCATTTTTCAAACGGTCTCAGAATTCGACGAAACTAGTTTTGTTAGGACCGTATCGTCAATACGAAGCTAGAAAATATTTTTCTGGAATTTTTCTAATTAGTATGTGACCCCGGTAATTTGAAATGTACGTTTAAAATTCAATATAGTGATTTAAATGTAAATTCAACGGAAACTGATCAAAACGTTCGAACCAGCTTACGATACATATCCCGTTGTGTTCGGAATGGGGGTGAAACGCTAGGGATGACAGTCGTTGGGCTCGATTTGAGATTCGTATGTAAAAGTCAACATTTAGGAATTAAAAAAAAAGGGAAAATCATTCTCTCTCCTCTCCCCTTCATCTCCTCTGGCCCCCCCGTTCATTTCGATTTCAAACAAAAGAAAAAAAAAAACACAGCAACCCTCGACGGTCGTCGCTTCCCACGCCGGCGCCTTCCCTCAGATCGCCAACCGCCCCTTCCACGATTCCCCTCTCCTCCGACGCTCGTTCCCTCCAACGACCCCCTTCTTCTGAAACGCGATACACAGCAGACATCGCCCCCCCCCCTGAAACATCGCGTCGCCCACTTCGCGAGCCCCAGTTCGAGACCTACCGCCGAGCCTGGCCGTCACCCCCCCCTTTTTTCTTCGCAGATCAATGTAAGTATTTTATTTTTATTTTAATTAGGAAATACTGATTTTATTTTAATTAGGAAATACTGATTTTATTTTTAAAAGGAAAATTCTGATTTTAATTAGGTTATAAAACTGATTTTTTTTTTAAAAGGAAAATTCTGATTTTAATTAGGTTATAAAACTGATTTTTTTAAAGGATAAAAAAAAAAGATTAAAACTTAAAAAAAAAAGATTAGAACTTTAAAAAGAAAAGATTTGAACTTTAAAATAGAAAAAGATTTGATCTTTAAAATAGAAAAGACGGAATTTTATTAAGTAGAAGAAGTAAGTTATGATTTTTATATTTTTAAAGGAATACAAATATAATTTTTACATCATAGGAATATTAAAAATATAATCTATATTTTTGAAATATGATCTTTATATATTGAATAGCATAATAAAAATTCGATTTTTATATATTGAATAGCGAAGTCAAAAATTCGATTTTTGTATAGTGAATAGCATAGTAAAAATTCGATTTTTACATATGTAGAGAATACGGGCAACGAAGCGACAAAAGGCGAGATTGGCGAAGATTTCTATAAAGGAAGAGTCGTGGTATTGGATAGCTATTGGTGAGAATTTCTCACTCTTCAATTTCTTTTAAAATATATATATGTGTTGAAATAAAAGTGACTTGCTATATATAATATATATATATATATATATATATCTACGCCCCTCGTCCACAAACCATGGACGATATTTATTGGTTGAAATTGTTGTGAAAATTGATTGATAGCAAATGGTTGTTTGGGATTGTTTGTGATTGATATTGGTTGAAAAATACCCGTTTGTGGTTGAGAAATATTTGGTTGAAACCACATAGGATTAGTTTTGTGGAAATGAAATAAATATATACATGCCGCCTGCGTGCGAACTAGATGCATGATCCCCATTGTCAAAAACCGCGAGGTTTTAAGGTAGAGCGAGGAGCCGTACTAGGGACGGTCCCGGTTTTAACTACCCTGCCGTTGTGCTGCCGAAATTTTGAATAATATTCGTGTGTTTGAATTATTTTCATATGCTTAAACTATATTTATTCATTGAATAGAAAACCTTCATGTGTTGAATTGATATTCATTCGTTGATTAGAAATTCATGTGTTGAATGGTATTCATATTTTGAAATAAATTGTTTGATAATAAAAATCACATTTTTATCTATATATAGAAACTATAGAAAACATTCATGTGTTGAATTGATATTCATTCGTTGATTAGAAATTCATGTGTTGAATGGTATTCATATTTTGAAATAAATTGTTTGATAATAAAAATCACATTTTTATCTATATATAGAAACTATAGAAAACATTCATGTGTTGAATTGATATTCATTCGTTGATTAGAAATTCATGTGTTGAATGGTATTCATATTTTGAAATAAATTGTTTGATAATAAAAATCACATTTTTATCTATATATAGAAACTATAGAAAACATTCATGTGTTGAATTGATATTCATTCGTTGATTAGAAATTCATGTGTTGAATGGTATTCATATTTTGAAATAAATTGTTTGATAATAAAAATCACCTTTTATCGACTATATGAACTGTGTAAAATAATCTCGTTTTAAAAGAAATTGTTTTATGATAAAAATCCTATTTTTATCACCTATATGAACTATATAGAAAAATAGTGTTTTGAAATGAATTGTTTTACAATAAAAATCACATTTTTATTGTATGCATAAATCGTTGAAATGTGAAGTGTTAAAAATAGCCACTTGTTCAAAATAAACACATATGAGTTGAAATATTCATTAATTAGCTAATGAAATGATTTGCACCTATTTATGTAACATTAGAATGAATGGTGTTTTTAAACCAAATAGAAATCAAATATGAAGTTAAATAGAAAATGATAAATGATAAGAACTGTATATATATGTACATGGATATTCATTGAACAGGTTATAGCAAAGGGGCTAGAGAAGAGGAATAAAATTTTGTGCCCGACAAATAGGTACACATTTACTGTTTTGTTTGGGTGATGATTTTATGAGCCTGTTGGCTAGCCGCTTGGCTTTTTCTTTTTCTTTTTGAGATTAGAAGGACCGGGAAAGCTATTTGCGATTTCCCGATGCTCCCGGTGCAGGGGAGGTTATGGCGAAATTTTCCAAAAATTTAAGGCGTTAGTGAAATATTTGAAGTGAAAACGATATTGAAATCATTGAATGAACTATATTTATATAATTATATAAATATAAATAAAATTAAAACGAAATGTGGCCGTGCAGTTCGCATTTTGAAACCGTGATTTCAAACAACTAGTACGGGGAATCCGACCATTGGATTTTCCCGAAACCTCAACCGTCGGGTTCGCCTTGGAAATATCTTCCCAACGGCACCAACCTTGCAAAAATCCAACGGTTGGATTGTCTGGAATGTTTAATTCAAATCTGAAGAAAAACAGCGCCAGAAGCGATTATATTTATATATATAAAAATATAATTATATATTTAATCGAATAACGACGCTGTAGTTCGTAATTTGAAATCGAAAATTCAAACGATTGTACCGGGAGATCCGACCGTCGGATTTTCCCGAAACTGGAACCGTTGGATTTGTTTTGAAAAGACCTTTCTAATGATGTAAATTTTGTGAAGATCCAACGGTTAGATTTTCAGATATGTGTAAATCAAATCTGAAGAAAAACAGCGCCACGGCCGCGTTATGGCCCGAAGCGTCGTTTTGAATAAATTAGCTATTTTAAAATAAATAAAAATAGCGATAAATCGTTATAAAATATCATAAACAATATGGAATGGAAATAAGCTGAATTTGCTTGATTTATGTTGTGTTTGATGGTTGAATGTGTTTGGTGTGAAAATTACATTAAAGAACAAAGTTGGTGTTGTCGAATAATTTAACCATTGAAATAAATTGATTTGAAATTCTAAATATACGTGAATTATTTGAAATGGCCGAGTTAATTCTCCTTTCAAATGATTGACCGACGATTGAAAATTTGAAGATGAAGACGATGGTCGAAGACCGGAGATCTTCACCTCGTTTGGATGGTAACCGAGGTCCTGATTGGGAGGCATCCCGAAATATGGATAATGAGTGGTGATCGTCCAGACGTACGTGGTGGTCGAAGGGTTTGCGAGGTATTTAGTGCCTCCGGTTTCGTTCAGACCCAGAACGGACTTGTAAATGGACTGTGTGTCCGACATTGGAATTTGTTCTATGTGATTGATAACCATCAGTTGCACGGTGTGAATTGCCTGTGTGGCATGCTAAGATGCAGTGATCAGGGCTTCTGTTGAAAAGCAAAGTCTTGTGGTGATGATCAAAGCACCGCCTGTGTGGCGTAGCTTTGTGTATAACGTAAATTCGCGAGCCTCACACCCCGGTATGAACCTAAAACGGGAGGAAGGACCTCAGGGAGGACATGCGTTTCTTTCTAGCTAGGGTGGTGTCAGTGACCTACCAGCCCTGACATTTATATATTTTTCACCTATGTGGTTGTTGCTGTTGCGAGGCGCCTCGGTTTGATCGGACGATCCAGGTCCGATGGAGTCATTCGTTGGCTCGTTGATGCCCCAAAGGGCGGGGAAACGTATTGTTCAGGCATTTTAATCCACATCGGTGGACCGGCCCTGACGATCCAAAGGCTTGACTGAGTACTTGCCTGGGACACGGGCTAGAGCGTCTCGAATTGGGTAAGGACTATCTTTTGCCTTGGTTCATGATGGAAATCCAATTTCCAAATACGACACCGTGCGGTTTTGATTGTATATATATATGGCGACATGATATATGGTACCCATGCCATCTATGATTGATAGTTATGATTTGAAATTGTTTTCAAAACATATTAACACTAGCAATAATATCAAATGCCTTTGTTTTATTCGTATCAATCATATTTTGGCCATTATAAGGTAAAACTCTATCCTCCGGTCTGCGTTGCATTGTGTGATGGGAACTGAGTCTTATAACGGCTTCATTTTTATAAAAAGCATAGCGATGTTTAAAAGAAAGATTTGTTTTAAAGCACTGGCAATCCAATGGAGTAAACCCGTTCCACGAAAGTGGCGTGGTCCTGTGATTAGCCAATTATATATGTGTTGAGTGGATTTCTCATACCAGTCCCATGACTGACTCGTAGTTTGTTTCACTTTCAAACTCGGGTGCCCCTTTTTCTACATGGGCAGCCTTGTATTCAGGTTTAGCTGGTTCTTTCTGGATAGCTGGAGCTGAAGATGGATTCTATCATTTATCTCTTTTTATGCTGTTCAGCTCCTATTGTACATATTTTGTTTATTTCCGCTGTAGGCATTTATGTATAGCTGAACTGTATTTGTACTAAGTAAGATCCTGTATACTGTGTAACTCTGATGATTACTTTATCCAGTAGATTCTATTGTTCATTATCTGGTGTATTTATTTAATTTTGTTCTGCTATTATCTGTTTCTGTGTTATATTCCAAAGATAACCCTTGTTTCCGTTTGAGCGGGATTTCGGGTCGTCTCACATTTCAATCATAAGTATCAATCCTAGACGGCATGGGTACCTTATATCATGTCGCCAATACTAGTTCTATAATCAAAACCGCAAGGTCGTATTGGAAATTGGATTTCCATTATGAGTCGAGGCTAGGGGCAAGCTCCTCTCCGATTCGAGACACTCTAGCAAATGCCTCAGGATCCCCCGCAGTGAACCCTTGGATCTTCAGGGCCGGTCCCCGCCTATCGGCAGTGGATTAGTTATGCCTGAACACACGCTTCCCATTTCCTTTGAACCTATAGTATGACCACCAACGGCCTATAAAACACGAGGTACCTCAAAATCCATCATCCACATAAGTAAAATGTCAGCGCTGGTAGGTCCCTGACATCACTCTAGCTAGAAAGAAACGTGTGCACTCCCTGCAGTCTGTATCCCGTTTTTGACTCATACCGGGGTGTGAGGCTCGCGAAGTCACGCTATACACAAAGCTACGCCTAAACAGACCGTGCTTTGATCATCGACCACAAGGCCTGCTTTTCAACAAAAGCCTTAATTCATGCATCTTGGCATGCCACATTGTCAATCCATACCACACCATTGATTTCTACCAATATATAACCTCTAAGCTCGTACGTCTCATAGAAGGGCGTTAACCACCAAACAAATATATATTAAATAGAGACCAACGAATACAGTATAAAGGAATACAACGTCAGACATACATTCCATTTATAAACTTATGCTCTGGGTCTGAGCGAAAGTCAAATCCGTACAAATCAACACTACGTCCGAACGGCCACCACTGAAGCCCTTTCAAGGTAGCTACTCCTCTCATGGGTCTCAGTAGCAACACATCCATTCGATGTGAAGATCGTCGGTCTTCAATTACCGTCTTCAACTCTTAGACTTAGAACGTCGTATAATCATTTGAAATGAGATTGAACTCGGACTTTTCAAATGATTCTCGCATATATATATATAACTTGAAATCATTTCATATCGTTATTGGTATTTAATAACGACCTATTTCTATTTTTATTTAAATAAAAATAGCTTAAATTAATATAACGACGCTTCGGGTCAATGGGCGACCCTGGCGTTGTTTTCAACCAAATTTGATTTACACTTATCTCGAAAACTAACCGTTGGATTTTGATGAAGTTTATATCGTTGGAAAGATCTTCCCAAAGCGGTCCTAACGGTTCTAGTTTTGGGAAAATCCGATGGTCGGATCTTTCGGTATAACTATTTAAAGTTACGATTGTCGATACGGGAACTGTCGCGTGCGTGTAATTAAGTTTATAATTTATATATATATATATATATATATATATATATATATATATATCATTTGGCGATTTTAATTATAAAAATTTATTCTTTTTATCTCATATAAAATGACGATAAAAATATCACCTTTATTATCTCTGTTTTATTTACACTAAATGTAAATAAATTATTCTTTTCTACCATTTGCTTTAACCTCCCACATTGGATAGGTATTGTTGTGATTACTGGACAGCCGGGCGGGTCCGGGCAGGTTTACATCACAACTCAATCCAACCTCGGGTTAAGCATACTAATTCATATTAAGAAAAATGGAATAAATGTTTTTATCCCTTTTATTTTCTTTTCTCATTTATTTACCTATTTGTAAATGAATGTCTAAATTACTTTACCTTATTTATTTATCTAAACGTAAATAAATGTTTCAATTACTTCATCTTAAGTATTTACATAAGAAATGTAAATGCTTAATCCCTATTCTTTTACATTGAAAAATGTAAATACTTAATCCTTTTTATTATTTCTTCTTAACAAAATGTTTATTTTGTTTTTATCCTTTTATCTACTTTAAACAAAAATGCGAGTTTTGGCGCTACTAATTTATATTGATAAACATGTGAATTTTTGTCGCAACTAATTTATATTGACAAATAGTATATTTTTAACGCTAGTAATTTATATTGACAAAATTGTTAACTTTAATCCAACTATCATAATTTGACAAATATGTCAATTCTAATTCAACTACTATAATTTGACAAAAATGTCAATTTTAATCCCACTATCATAGTTAGATAAATAGGTCAATTCTCAAGGTAAAAAGCGACATTTCTATTTATCATGCACAAATCCTATGTAATTGACATTTTTATTTATCACAACACTCTTAACTAAAATGACATGTTTATATTAGCATAACATGATTAACTAAATGACATGTTTAACGATTCTAATATCAGAATAAAAAGAAGCATTTTACATTCACATGACATGACATTATTATAACATAAATGGTATTTTTATTCTAATGTCATATTTGCATTGTGAAAATATAACCATTTCGCTAATTCGCTCTTAATATACAAAATGTCCACTTTGTCTAATTCACTTTTAATATACAAAAATGTATATTTTGTCTAATTCTTCTCCATGCAAACAAAATGCTAATTTTGTTTATTCAATTCAATGCAAACAAAAATGCTAATTTTGTTTATTCTATTCAATGCAAACAAAAATGCTAATTTTGTTTATTCTATTCAATGCAAACAAAAATGCTAATTTTGTTTATTCTATTCTAATATTCATTTTAATCTTTACATTGAAAAAAAAATGTAAATTTACTATTTCTATGTAATATTTGCATTTTAGGATGCAAATGCAAAGGCAAACTTATTTCTAATGTAAACGTCCTTTCTAGTGTCAACATTTCAAAAATAACTATATTTCCCAATGCCAATATTTGATTCACTTCAATCATATAATGTGACGATGAAATATGTGTCACAATACTCAAATTATCATAACGGTGGTTTTGGTGTCATAATATTCAGAATAACACAACGATGGTTTTGGCGTCATAATATTCAAAATAACACAATGATGGTTTGGCGTCATAATATTCAAAGTAGCACAATGATGGTTTGGCGTCATAATATTCAAAGTAACACAATGATGGTTTGGCGTCATAATATTCAAAGTAACACAATGATGGTTTGGCGTCATAATATTCAAAGTAACACAATGATGTAAATTGTGGTGTACTTTTGATGGATCACAATACAAGCCTCATCTTTATTTGTAAATGAAAATAAAGATCATTAAACTTACATTCTGTTATATGTAAATGAAGACAAAGATAGAAATTGTCCCTTTACTTAAGTTGACAAAATGAGCACAAAATTTTGTTCTTTTATTATGTCAACAAACAACATAAGAATTTGTCTTTTTATCAAGTTAACAAAATGACATAAAACTTGTCCCTTTTAATTTAACAAACAAAATTATGTAAAAATTGTCTTTTATTTTACAAAACAAAATTACACAAAAATTGTTTTTTATTTTAACAAACAAAATAAATGTTAAAAATTGTCCCTTTAATTTGTTAACAAAAATAGTGTTAAAAATTGTCCTTTTTATTTGTTGACAAAATAATGTTAAAAATTGTCCTTTTTATTTGTTGACAAAATAGGACATAAAGTAATCCTTTTTATTTTGTCTACAAAAATTTGTCTTTTTCTTATGTAAACAAAATAGCATAAAAATAATTTCCCTTTTTATTTGTATACAAAATTTTGCCTTTTCTTCTTTTGTAACAAGGATAAACAAAATAAAGATTTAATATTTTTATGTAAGAAATAAAAATAAAAACAAAAACAATAACGATGAGGATTTATCGGGAATGCATCAGAAGTACAGATCTAAACAAAAGTCCACAACATGATATCATACATCATCACATCAACAAATAATAAACTTAATCATCACATCACAGATAACTTACGTAACAATTTTAATTAAAATTTTATATTAATTAAAAATCATAAATCTCACCTTGGGTTTTATTTTGACGATTCAGATTTAGTTTTTGCTGAAAATTCTAACTTACTCCAAATCGCTTCAAATCAGTTCTGAAATGGAGATCTCGTTGCCACGATTCTAACGCAATTCATTTCACTGAATCTCGATGTCATACAAAGAAGTTATGGTCATTTTTCATTTAATTGCATAATTAAATAATTAAATTAATTACATTACAAATCTCTTCCTCCTTCTTTCTGTATTACGCTCCCTGTAGCATCGCACCACCCTCCATCGAATTGCATGAAAACAGGGCGAAATGAAGCGTTGATATCTCACAAGCTGTCACTCTAAAGGTGATCATCAACGTTGAAGATATATATCATAGAACGATCTATCTAATTTGCCTTCGGAAATTTTGGAAATGGAGGAATGGATTAAAAGAGATTTGAGGGGAAGAAGGAGAGCGTTTTCAACCATTGATTGGCATGGTGGCGGCTGTACATTTAGGGGGAAAGGGATAGGTTTAGAGAAGTTTATGATATTATATAGTGGAGACACTACATATATGTATATATATTTTATTTAGTTATATAAATTTGATTTTATCTTTCACTTATCTCTACATATGTAGTAGGAGACAAATGAAGTTTAATTTGCTGACTAGGCATGATGGACCACATGAATATATGGACTTAAATGAAGGAAATGATGGAAATAAAATAAATAAATAGGATAAATGAAATACCGAAAATGGAAGCATAAACTTAAATTTGTATTATTAATAATGGAAATAAAGAGGCAATTTGAAATATGGCAAATGGGGAAGCTACTAATAAATACAAAAGGTAAAGCGGTCAAATTTCACAATATATATGTCATAGTATTAAATTCATTAGCCTCGATATATTCAAATTATTCTCATTAGTTTTATTAACACACAATAAATAAAAGAAACAAAATGTGACTGATATTACATAGTATAAAGATAAATATGGATTCTAAATTCATACGCTAAAAATCATGTGTTTCCTTAGTTCATGGTCCCAAACTCAAATTAATTAATTTATTAGAACATTCCTTTTTTTTACTTAAGATAAATGTATGTTTCCTATCAACAACGCACATAATTATCCATAGATAGAAATATTTCAATCCGGTTAATACAATTAATCACAATATTACAATTTATGTCAATACTAAATTTAAAATAGACATAAATTAGGCAATTTATTTTTTTATCATACAAGCATTAATAGGTTCAATGTTAAATCAAATTAATATATATATATATGACATGTATATATAAGCAATCTAGTCCAATGTTACACTTAGTTATGAAAGAATAAAACTTGGACTACCCATCTAACTTTTAACTAAATGAGCATAAATTTCAAATAAATCTTTAAGATGAATTTTGATCCATAAACATGAACAAATAATTTTGGATCTACAACTTTGAATCCAGATTAAATTTATTCGTTTTAACTTTCAAAAAAAAATTTAGCCTTTATTATTTAAAATAAATTATTTTAAATATTCAAAATTCATTAAAATTTCTAAAATAAAATTTTAAATTGGCCCCAAAATTCCGGGTTGTTACACCACTTCCAACTAGAAAGAAACGCATGTCCTCCCTGAGGTCCTCTCCCGTTTCTGGTTCACAACCGGGGTGTGAGGCTCGCGAATCAACGCTACACAAAGCTATGCCACATAGGCTATGCTTTGATCATCAACAACAGGACTCTGCTTTTAAACAGAAGCCTTGATCATTTGCATCTTAACATGCCACACAGGCAAACCACTCCATGCAACCGATATCCATCAATCACACAGAATGATATCCAATGTCAGACACACAGTCCATCTTCAAGTCCGTTCTGGGTCTGAACGAAACCGGAGGCACCTTGTACCTCGCATATCCATCGATCTCCAAGTATGTCTGGACGACCACTAACTGATTCCCTCCTCTTGGGTGTACGGCCCAATCAAGATCATCAGTAATTATCCAAACGACGTGAAGACCTCCGGTCTTCGACCATCGTCTTTTCTCTCAACACCACGTCGAATCAGTTATTCAGAATGGGATAAACCCAGTCTTTCTGAATAACTCGCGTATATAATAAATAAGTGTTACACAAACACAACATACGCCTCATTCCAATTCATCAGTCAATAACCGTAAATCAATAAGAGAACAACTCCCCAAATATTAACCCCAAAGGCCGAAACCAACATCAGATCAATACCCAGGAAACCATTCATCTTAACTAATTTTCAATTATTTTCTAAATTTCACATTCTTAGGGAAAGGTTCCCATTAATTTTATCAAAGATAAATTCTTTAAATTTATTCTTTAATCTTCTTTTGAATATCGATTCAACTAGTCGGGATTAACAAACCTTACCGAAGTAATCATTTGTTTTAATTTCCCAACCCCAACCTATTCATCCCATGAACTAAAACTAGTAACACTCCATATCTAACACCACGGTTTAAATCTAATTAAATTACCATTTCACGTTTAACTCTAATTAAAGATTTAACTATCGCCTGGAGCAAAACTGGTGATACTCCATTCTCGATCGTTTCAATCTAATTAAAGATTCATTAAAACTCCACTTGGTTTTAATCTTTAACTGGGTTAAAGAACCAATGTCATTTAAAACATGGTTCACGATAAACCCACATCACATTCCATTCTATTAGTCTCTAACCGTAAATTTGTAAGAGAACAGTTCCCTAAATATTAACCCCGAAGGCCGAAACCAACATCACATCAATACCCAAGAAACCATTCAACTTAACTAATCTCCAGTTAGTTTCTGGTTTTCTTAACTCAGTTGGGTCTAAGAACAGTATTATTGAAGATACCGTTCACGGAAACCCAAAATCACATTCCATTAATTATCGGGTTAAAGAACAAGCGTTATTTAAAACACCGTTCACGATAAACCCAAAAATCAATTCAAATTCAATTCCAATTAAATACCATTTAATTCGTACACTTCATTAAATCTAAATAAAAAGATTTAATCTTTTTCTCAACTGGGTTTAAGAACAGTGTTAATGAAGACACCATTCACGACAAACCCAAATCACATTTGATATTAAATATAAGGCTCTGAATAGAAAATATATCGGCTTATATTCAATATCAAATTCTACGACCAACAAATATCGTATTGGAAATAACAATATAAATATATCTTTCAAATTTCCATAACAATATTTGTATAATCACGAAATCCAACATCGAAATATTCCAAAGACAATTTCGATTCAAATCTATTCCAATTCAATTATTGGAAATTCAGGTTACCTTTAAAACCCCTTTCAAATTCAATTTATTTATTTTAAAAGTAAATAGAGTTATAATTCTAGTTCAAAACTAGTTCATTTCGATAAAAATCTATTTTTATCTTTTCAAATATGGAGTTTTTCATCCCAATTATTCACAAATCATTTCATATGATTTTACACAAATTATTACTATTTTTAATAATTTTATCAAGGCCCGTACAGTCGATTTCCATCAACGGCCATCGAACTGCACTTACAGCGACCTTTTCCAAATTTGATTTGGACATAATTCTAAATCCAACCGTTAGATTTCTAATTTCATATATTTGTTAGAAAGCTCTTTTCGATACGAACCCAACGGTTCCGGTTTTAGGAGAATCCGACGGTCGGATCTCCCGCAATATCCATTCGAAGTCAATGGTCGAAATTCGCGAACTGCCGCAGCGCGGCGCGTTCTATTCAGGCCATTATATATATAATATATATTATATATATTTCATCGATTTCCTTTCAAAACGTATTTTATAAATCGTTTTAAATTCGTTTTCGAAACGATTTCAACTTCATATTCAATTTCTAATCAAAATTGAATATTCCAATATAAATTCGTTTTAATTTCATTTCAAATCGATTTCAATTCAATTTTAATTTAATTCGAATTTTAGTTCATTTCAATTTAATTCGAATTTCAGTTTAATTCGAATTTCAATTCATTTCAATTTAATTCGAATTTCAATTCATTTCAATTTAATTCGAATTTCAATTCATTTCAATTTAATTCGAATTTCAAATCTATTTCAATATTCATTGAAAAATGAATAAAATCGATATTCGTTCACGTTAAAATGGCGTCAATATAATCAACATGGCTTCATATATTTCTATTTTCAAATATTCTATTTCAAATATTTCTTTTTCAAATATTTCTATTCAAATATTTCTTTTTCAAATATTTCTATTCAAATATTTCTTTTTCAAATATTTCTTTTCAAATATTTCTATTCAAATATTTCTTTTCAAATATTTCTATTCAAAAATGGAATGAGACCTAACCAATTACCATATAATGTTAATTATATGGATTTTCTACAACACATGTATAAAATAACAACGATAAATAATCAACCATCATCCAGAGTGCACCACACCACTGCATAAGCATTAATTATAAATAATTAGCGCTTACACAGTCTGTCAATCCATCGATTGACATACAACTAAACAATTGGGATTAGAGTACGTCAAATATCATCCCAATACCCCTGAGGGGTTTCAAAACAACAAACACAGATTTTATTTGTGCAGTTGGGCGATGTGTAAAATTTATCGTCCCAATCAATATCAGTCAAATCAGTGTATATAAACAAATCGTCCGCTTTGTTTATAAATATTTATTTCATATACACGTTAAAAATTATATTTTTAATTGTAAAATATTTTCCAGTATAAAATATTTTATTTCACTTCACATCACACAATCAAATTTCACAACACAGCAACCAAACAAACAAGCCATCCATGGTCTGTGGACGACGGGTGTCGGGTGCTACTAAACACCGTCTGCATTCTAGTATATATTTAAAACTAGAAATAAATTAAAGTGAGGAGTTCTCACAGAGGGTTCCACTCCGTCGTGCTTTGCTTTTGAACTGCTGAACCATCTGGATCCGTTTGAAATTCCAATGCAGTCCTTTTCACGCTGTTCATAATAAAAATTATATTTTTATTACTTCATTTCAATAAATAAAAATCATATTTTTATTTCTACTTCATGTACATTTTTTCGACGCTTCATTCTATATAAAAATTATATTTTTATATTTCTATTTCATATATAAAGATCGAATTTTTACTATCTATATAATATAAAAATCGTATTTTTATTCTCTATCTCATAAAAATTATATTTAATATTTTTACTATATAAAAATCACATCTTTAATATTTCTACTATATAAAAATTATATTTTTATATAATTGAAAATCAAATCTTATCTTTACACTACAAAAATATAATCTTTCTATTTTTTTTAAAAACCTCTTCTTTCTAGTTTTAAAAACTTCGTCTCTTATATTTTAAAAACCACTACTTTTAGAGGATAAAAATTACCTCTTTCTTATGTGATAAAAATCCTTTCGTTTTAACTATAAAAATTTAAAATGAAATAAATAAATAAAATCAACAAATTGATTTAAATTACCTCCTGCGAGTTGACTGGGGGTGGTGTTCGTGGATGGTCTTCGACTGGTGGGTGTTAGTGCTCGCGCGTTTCACAAAGAGGAGGGGGGCTCATCGTCATTCGGAAGGAGGGTTTCAGGCATCGGAGGGGTTGCGCATGAGGCTAGGGGGCGGCATTTGTGGTCGGTGGACCTATTGGTGGTCGACGGAGTTTGGTTTGAGGGGCTAGGGGGCGTGATTCGAGAGAGGGACTAGAGAAGAGAAGGAGGAGGAGGGGAAGGCGACGGGGTTGGAGGGGGCAGGGGCGACTTCGACGATGGAGGGCGGAGGAAGGCCGACAGGTATGGGTGAACGACGGTGGCCATTTATAATTTAGGGCTCGTTTTCTTCTGATTTGAGAAAGTGAATAAAAGGGGGGTTTATAATAATTTTCTTTATATTATTTTTAATTCCTTCCAAAAAGTAACTTTTAAATTCGAACTCGAAATGAGACCCAAAGACTTTCGTCCCTAGCTAATTACCCTCATTCCGAACTCAATGGGATATATATCGTAAGCCAGTTCGGTTGTTTCAATCAGTTTCCGTTCAAATCAATATATAAATCAATGTATATTGAATTTGAACGCACATTTCAATTTACCGGGGTCACACACTAACCCTAAAAATTACAGAAAAGTTATTTTTAGCTTCGTGTTGACGATACGGTCCTAACAAAACTAATTTCATCAAATTCTGAGACCGTTTGAAAAGTGTCCATTTTCCAGTCGATTAAAATCAACTAAAACTAGTCAAACGCGTTTTCTTTTCCACGCTCACATATTGATTCGAAAAATTATGAAAATTGGAATCTAGCAATAACTTGACATCACGGATCCAACAAAAGTGGTTTCGTCGAAAACCGAGGTCGTTTGCAAAATGGCCATTTTTAAGGACCAGAAATTCCATAGCGACTATTCTGAATTTTCAACTGGGCATAACTTTTGATTCCCGCTATGAAATTTCGATTTCTCGGATTCATTCGAAAGATATTCATAAATAGATTCAATTATTTCTGGTTTTGCTAAAATCCGGTTTATTTTAAATCCTGTACATTCATTTGAAATTTGAAATCGAATTTTCGAACTACCGCGCCATTTTCAATTCCTTTTATATATATAAATAAATATTTATATTCTAACGACGACGTATACAAATATATACGTTCTAATTCTATTCAAAATAAATTTCTCATTGATATTATTTAAAATAATTCATTTTAAATATTCAAAATTCACCAAAATTGCCAAAATAAATTTTTTAAATTGGCTCAGAATTTCCGGGTTATTACAATCTATATGTAAATGCTTTAACAAATATTTCCTTTTAAATTCTATCTATAAATGGTTTACAAATATTTCCTTTCAATCCTATTTGTAAATGGTTTACAAATATTTCCCTTTTCATTCTATTTGTAAATGGTTTACAAATATTTCCCTTTTCATTCTATTTGTAAATGGTTTACAAATATTCCCTTTTCAATTCTATTTATTTAACAAGTAAATATTTCCTTTTTAATTCTATTTGTAAATATTATACAAATATATCCTTTTCATACCTATTTGTAAATGTTATACAAATATATCCTTTTCATTATCTATTTGTAAATGTTATACAAATATATCCTTTTCATAATCTATTTGTAAATGCTATACAAATATATCCTTTTCATTATCTATTTGTAAATGTTATACAAATATATCCTTTTCAATTCTTCTTTGATTTTATAATTTTCTTTTATAAAATTCCTTTCCTTTTTGATATAAAATCCATAGATTTTATATAAATAATTCATTTTCAAAATACACTTTGAAAACCCCCTTTTCTACATCCCAGTATTTCTTATGGTATTTAAAATACCAAATAACAATGATTGATATCATTCAAACACACATAATCAACACAGATTATATATCACATCATATATTACAATATATGAAGAAAAAAAACAGTATTATAAATATTGAGTTGGATTCCTCCAACCTGTTTTCCTGCATCCACAGATGTTAAACAATATAATTAACATCAACTTCGTTTCAATATGAATTATTCCGATAAACAGAACCAACATTTGATTAACGATATATATATATATATATATATATATATATATATATATGTGTGTGTGTGTGTGTGTGTGTGTGTGTGTGTGTATCGTTATCTGTAATTTAAATCAGTACATAAGCAATTCAACCAAACAGTCAACACATAGCAATTAATCATCATTTAGCAGTTCTAAAAATACGTTGTAAAAATATGAACTGGTAGAGTTGGTGAGTTATACTCACATTGGACGATCATCGTTAATAACGATAACCATCGCTTGATTTAGACGGACAATTTATTCCGCTATAACTTATAACGAGCTCCAATTCACTCCCAGTCAGTTCCATTGTGTAGCCGCCGTCCCTACGATCCCAACGTGACTAACCGCGTCAATTTCTGACATCGTACGAATAAATTATTAAGTTAACAAGTTCTGAATAGTATTTAAATTATTAAAACTATTATTAAATCCTAACTGGGCTCACCGTTTAAATAAGGCCCATACCAATTTACCTGACCCGCTCATTACCATCTTCTCCAAATGTCTGTGCCCCACTCCAGTTTATCTTATGCAAAACAAATGGCCATTCCCAAGATTTTAAACATCATCTCCCCATTTCAACTTCATGAAATTTCAAAACAAAAATCACACTCCCCTTCGCAATACAGTCGGCTCCTCTCCCAAAAGCTCAGTTCGACGTCCTCCTTTAGTTCTTACGCTACTACTACTTGCCAACTACCCATTCTAACTTCACTTGAGACCAAAACCGACGACCCCTCTTACCCCATTCACAGTACCCAAAACTCCTCAATGCAAAACATCCGCTCCCCTTTTTCAATACCATAGCTCACGCTCCAGTACCCTTTTTAAACTTGGTCGCACCACCCTTCAACTACTATCTTCCAAAGCCGCTACTAGTATCATGTACTCCACGTCGTTTTTATTTAACGCAGCCCCTCCTTAACTTCTGAAATTTAAACCCGACATACTGCTTCTCCCCATAGTGTCGTACCTTCCCTTCATCCTCTCTCACCTGTTACCCATCTCCAGCATTTCAGTCCCGCTGCATACAGTGAAGAATCCTCTTCTACGGTTCCAGGTTGCCAACAACCCACGATGTCTTTCCCTGATCAACGACGATATTTATCACCACCGGACCTCGATAACGAGCCACCGCTCCGACCCCCTAAGCATGTCGCGCCTTCCTCAACGGGTCCGAACCAATCTTGTGAACCCTAGCTCCAGAAAAAAACTCGAAACCCAACGCCTTTCAAGTTCGATAACTAGCAATTTTAGGGGTTAAACCCCATCAAACTCGTATGCGGTTATAGCTCTCACATTTCAGGTGTTAACAGTTTCTTGAATTATTCGTTGAATTTCGTGAGAGATTGAAGGAAGAAAGAAAGCAAATTTCGGCCATTTGATTTAGCTGGTGGAGGCGCAAAGTCATTTGACCATGCGTTGGAGCATTGACCAAATTCTTAGGGTTACAGGGTACTTATATACAAGTGTTTTATAATATAATATTAATTTTAATGAAATGATTATCTTCATTTAGTGTTTAAAAATTCGTGTGATCACACACAATATCCACAATATCCAAAAATCATGAAATTGGACATACAACTAGAGTTTGACACTACGGACCCAACGAAACTGGTTTCGTCGAATTCCGACTCCGTTTGTTCACACAGTGTATTTTTAGACATCCAAATATCGATTAGTTTTCACATTAAAAATCCGTTCAGCCACACACTGACTTCAAAAATCATGAAACTTGAAATCTAACAATAATTTAATATTACGGATCCAACAAAATTAGTTTCGTCGAAAACGAAGGTCGTTTGCAAAACTGGCCATTTTTAAAGCTCTAAATAACCCTTTTAAATATATTTAAAAATAATAAAATTTAATATTTAAAAATAAATATTATCGTATATATTCACAATAGAATATCATACAGCTCCACTAGGATTTATAACTTGATATTTCAAAATCCCCAGTTATATCGATATTCGATTAATATTTAAAATTCATTTAAAATATAAATAAATCGTTATAAATTATAAAGAAATTCCATAGCGACTTTTCGAAAAATTGATTTGAACATAAATCAAAATCTACACAATGAAATCCCAAATTTTCTCTTCCACTAGAAAAATATACTTCACCAGCTCCGAACATTTCTTGTTTCACGGAAATCCGATTTAAAACGGACCCTGTATATTCATTTAAAGTTCAAATCGCCAAATAGCGAACTGTAGCACCATTTCGAGCTCGATTATATTTATAATATAATTTATACGCTCAACCATCGTTAATTAAATATATTTGTTACCGTAATTCAATTTTAAACTGAATTATATATTTTGAATTGCCCAATTCACACCATATTGCCATTTCAGCTAATTCTGATTATTTCAGAATTAAATATATTATTTAATTATTATATTAATTAAATATTCACTATTATTTAATTCAACAACCATTTAAATTTCAAATTCACTATTTAAATAATTAAACAAATTAATTATTATATTTTGAAAATTATGGGACATTACAACATTGTTAGTGAAGACACCATTCACGACAAACCCAAATTCCCATTTGATATTAAATACAAGGCTCTGAATAGAAAATATATTGGCTTATACTCAATATCAAATTCTGAAATCAACAAATATCGTATTGGAATAACGACATATATATCTTCCAAATTCCTCCACAATGTCTGTATAATCAAGGAATCCAATATCGAAATATTCTGAAGATAATTTCGATTCAAATCCATTCCAATTCATATATTGCAAATTCTGGTTATTTTTAAAACCATTTCAAATCCAATTTATTTATTTAAAAATATTGGATTATAATTCTAGTTTATAACTAGTTCATTTCGATAAAAATATATTTTTATCTTTTCAAATATGGAATTTTTCATCCCAATTCTTTCTAAATCATTTATTTTGATTTTACACAAATTATTAATATTTTTAATAATTTTATCAAAGCCCATATAGTCGATTTCCATAAATGATCATCGAACTACACGTACAACTACCTTTTCCAAATTTGATTTGGACATAATTCCAAATCCAACCGTTAGATTTCAAATCTCTCATATTCGTTGGAAAGAACTTTTCGATACGAACCCAACGGTCCCGATTTTAGGAGAATCCGACGGTCGGATCTCCTGTAACGTCAATTCGAAGTCAATGGTCGAAATTTGCGAACTGCCACGACGTGGCGCGTTCTATTCAGACCATTAAATATATATAATATGTATATTATATATATTTCGTCGATTTCCATTTAAAACATATTTTATAAATTCGTTTTAAAATGATTCCAACTTCATTTTTCAATTTTAAATCAAAATTGAATTTTCCTTATCATTATAATATATCAATGATAATATTTTCAAAATATCAGATTTTGAAATCATTTACTTTTCGATATTCATTACAAAAATGAATATAATCGATATAAACATCGTTCACGTCAAAATGGCGTTAATCTAATCAACACGACTTTATATATTTTAAATATATTCGTGTCCATCCCAAATCGGATATCAAAATCAGATTTTGATCTTTTACTGAATATTATTTTAAAATATTCGTTGTTTTAAAATATTCGTTTTTTTCTAAACTGGAATCAGACACAGTCAATTACCATATAATGTTATTTATATGGATTTCATACAACACATGTATAGAACAACAATGATAAATAATCAACCATCATTCAGAGTGCATTCTACACTCCATAAGCATTAAATATAAATAATTCACGCTTACATAGTCTGTCAACCAAACGATCGACATACCACTAAACGATTGGGATTAGTGTACGTCAAATATCATCCCAACACCCATGTGGGGTTTCAATCAACAAGCACCAATTTTATTTGTGAAGTTGGGCGATGTGTAAAATTTATCGCCCCAATCAATATCAGTCAAATGGGTGTATATAAACAAATCGTTCGATTTGTAAATGAATATTTATTTTATTTATATACACGTTAAAAATTATATTTTTAACGATAAAATATTTATTTCAACACATGAATATTTTATACAGTCCATTTCACATCACAAACAGTTTTTACAACACAATCAAATCAAATAAGTCGTCCATGGTCTGTGAACAACGGGTGTCGGGTGATGCTAAGCACCATCTGCATCCTAGTATATATTTTAACTAGAAAATAAAATTAAAGTGAGAAGTTCTCACCTTGGGGATCCACTCCTCCAGTTTTATTTCTGAATTTCTTAATTACTGAACTGTTTGGCTTTGCCCGAAATTCCAATGCAATCTTTTCACGCTGTACATATAAAAATCACATTTTTATACCGCTACTTCATATATAAAAATCACATTCCCATTACGATGTTTATATAATAAAAATCGTATTTTTATAATGCTCTCTTCATAATAAAAATCATATTTTTACTTCAAATCTCTATAGATAAAAATCGTATTTTTATCTCATAACCATATGCATAAAAATCATATTTTTGTAGCAATGTTCATATCATAAAAATCATATTTTTATGTTGCTACTATATAAATAAAAATCATATTTTTATATCGCTATCTTCATAATGAAAATCATATTTTTACTTCGCTACATGATAATAAAAATCTCATTTTTATATGTCAACCATATAAATAAAAATCACATCTTTATATGTTGTTCATATAAATAAAAATCACATCTTTATATGTTGTTCATATAAATAAAAATCACGTCTTTATTCTAACGCATTTCTTATAAAAATCACGCCTTTATTCTAATGCATTTCATATAAAAATCACGTCTTTATCCTAATGCATTCCATATAAAAATCACGTCTTTACTCTCAATTTAAACTTGTTATTTAAAATAAATTAAAGTAAAACTTACCGGCGGAAGTTGGAGGTGGAAATGGCGGCGACGAACGCTGACGGGGCTAGGGGAGCGGTGCAAGTGGTCGGGAGGGGGCTAGGCGATCCACGGTGGCGGATTTTGGGGTGGACTGGACGGCTAAGCTAGGGTTCAGATTCGCGTTGGAGAGGAGGAAGAAGGGGGTGGCGTCGCTGTCGGGGGTGGTGGTGGTGAGGGAATGGGTGCGGTGGAGCCGACGAAAGGGGGCGCTGGCGATGTCGTGGCGGTGGGGGCTGAGGTGGCTGTACCCGGATCGCGATTTTCTCTTTTTTTTTTCTTTTTTTATCTCGATCTGTAATGAAACGGGGGGGGGGGGGGGGGGGGGGGGTGACCGATGTGAAGAGAAAAAGGGGCAAGGGATTTTCTTTATTATTTTTTATTTAATTTATCCTCCAAAAAGTAACTTTAAATTTCGATCTCAAAACGAGACCCACCGCCTGTCGCCCCTAGTGTAATATCCCCATTCTGAACACAATAGGATATGTTTCGTAAGCCAATTCAGCTGTTACGATCAGTTTTCATTTAAATTAAAATATAAATCTGTATATATTAAATTTAAATGTACATTTCGATTTACCGAGGTCACACGCGGACTCAAAAAATTCTAGAAAAATTATATCTGGCTTTGTTTTGACGATACAGTCCTAACAAAACTAATTTCTTCGAATTTGAAGACTGTTTGAAAATGGCCATTTTCTAGTCGATCCAATTCGACTAAAATTGACAAAACACGTTTCCTTTTTCCACGCTCACATATTGATCCCAAAAATTATGAATTTTGGAATCTAGCAATAATTTGACATCCCGGATCCAAAAAAAAGTGGTTTCGTCAAAAACGGAGGTCGTTTGAAAAATGGCTATTTTTAAGGGCTTTATATATATTAAAATATATATAAATTCCACAGCGACTTTTCTAAATTTTAAAATGGACATATCGTTCAACTTCTAAAGTGAAATCTCAGTTTCTTACATCCATTAGAAAGATATGATTAAACATATTCAAATATTTCTTGTTTCGTCCAATTCTGACTTGTATTTAATCCTGTATATTCAATTGAAAGTAGAAATCGAATTTTACTGCGCCTTTTCAGGCTCGTTATATAATTAAAATAAATTTATACGTTCTAACTTCGTCGAAAATAAATTTTTCATCGTTATTATTTAAAATAATTCATTTTAAATATTCAAAATCCATTAAATTAGCTAAAATAAATTTTTTAAATTGGTTCTGATTTTCTGGGTTGTTACACAACATGTATGTCGATATACATAAATAGGCATGTCGACATATAGTACAGAAAATGAAATTCAAATTTTGGATTTTAAAAGTTCAAACTTCCAAACTTCCCTCCAACTTTTCACCAACTCCCAAGGTCTGAAAAGGTATCATTGATTTCAGAAAAGTTGTGCCCATTCAATCTCTATTTATTTATCTATTCAATCCTATTCTCTCTGCCTCTCATTCAAATTTCAACCAACTTTCTTCATATCTATATTGTTCAAAAAAAAATTTAATGGCTTCCTCAAGCACACCCCAAACAATGAGATTATCCAAAACCATTAAAGGATATCTCTACAATGATAAAGAAGCAAAAAAATGCCTATGGTGACTACCAAACAAATGGAAAATTCAATACGGGAGCCTTCTCCATTTTTGATGATTTTCCATCTTACAATTGTCAATCTCTTTTCGAAGAAAATGGAGTTTTGAGTCTAGTAGATTCACAGGATAACAATGAAGTATGTTATCCTAATCTAGTCAAAATGTTATATGCAAATCTAAATCATGGCTTTTACGAAGGAAATGAAGACAAAGTATGGAGTAGCGGAAAAGGCACTCGAATCGTTTTAGATTGTTAAATTTTAGGTAATATATTGAATTGTAAGAGGATGGGCACAGATTTTTTGGAATTCGAAATTGATGAAACAAATTTGGAAACCTTTCATCACATATTTGAAAGCGATGATCATTTAAAATTCAAAAATCGTTTTTCCGCCCAAAAACAAGAATTATCAACCTCCTCCATCAACATACCATCACTCCTCATTCCGGAAATTTCAAAAACCCTACCCTCAAAGTCCAAAAAGCACTCTTTGTTATTATTGGTGTTTATGACATCAATTGGGCCGATATGATTTTAAAAGAATTTAAGCCCAAAGAAATGTCCACAAGAGAAATCACTCCTTATTATGAGTTTACCTTACTCGAATTTTCAAATATTCCGGAGTTAATCTGAAAGGAGAAGAATTTGTGTCAAGAAAGGTGTTTGACTCAACAAATATACATCTTGTGCAAATTTCACTCACCTTTATGCCTTATGAAACTTACGAAGGTAAACAAGCTCGTATGCAACAACAATAAGATCATACGGATATCAAAGAAGAAGAAGAAACTTCTTCGAAAAATGTAGATTGTCCATCCAATACTAGAACCTATTCCAAAGTAATGCATGTCAAAAATCAAGCAAAATTAGACAAGAACCAAAAGAAGATCAAAAAGAATCTTACTCATATGTCTAAGTTCATTGACAAAATAGGAAGAAAACTTGGAATATCATGTTCCTCCTCATCATCCGCTAAAAACTAAGGTTATCTAGTTTATGTTATCTTTCGTATTTTCTTGTATTTGCTTTCGAATCTCGTATTTAGTACCTTATAATAGTGGGATGTATTTGCTTTCAAGTAGTAACGAATGGTGTTTATTTCTACCAAAACATTCTTCAATTTACTATAAAAACACATTAAAATTAAATGAATTAAAATAATGCAATAAGAATAAATTAAAAAAAATGAAAATTTTCAACAAAGCACTAATGTATGTTGACATACATTATTTCCTTATGTCGACATATAACTGTCAGGTTTTCAAATTTGTTCAAAATTTAAAATTTAAATAACTAACTCATGTCTATTCAATTCCAATGACTACCAGACCATATAAATACCTATTTCTTCCATAAAAATTTATTCTATCATTTCTCCTACCTCTCTAAACAATTATTATATCAAATTACGGCAAATCCCGTTCATAATTTGAGTGAAAATCTTGAAGAAACTTTGAATTCATTCAAGAATATCTTATCCATAATACTATGTAATCAGCGCCATCTCGAATTGAGTCAAATAAAGATGGTAGAACAACAACAGAAGAACTTTGATGCCATCCGTTGGTTAATATCATCTCTTTTCAGAGATGAAGACAACAATTTCGCTAAAGCACCACCAACAAAAGAAGATGAAGATTGGGAAGTCATCAAGAAGGATCCAATCTTTGGAGGAGACGGATGGGTAGAAGTTCCAAGAGACATTTGATTTGAATTGTTTGGTATGATTTGATTAGTTTGTTTGATTTGAATATGTTTGAATTTGATTTGAATTTGGTTGTAAATATTGTTTGGTATGGATTACTTGGATTTGAAACTTGAATATATTGATTGAAACAATTGTAAATAATAACTATAATACTTGGATAGATTGATATGTTTATACCTTTAGAATAATATAAGCATAAATTTAGGGGTATGTATAATAAATACTTTAACCTTAGAATCTACAGATATAGGTTATAGATTTAGGAGGAGTACATTTAGAATTTCTTTTTGTTGATGACAAAGGCGGAGAAATTATAAAATAAGGATTAGTTACACTAACTTTAAGGGGAATTATGTACGATTCATAATGACAAGGGGAATATTCAAAGGACCAGATTAAAAAGTATCAACAGGTTTATAAATCTAGGTTGTCATCATTAAAAAGGGGGAGATTGTTGAAGAATGGAGTTTTGATGACAACAAACTTATTTTAAATATCATTATTAATTGGTTATAAAATATATACTAACATTTTTGTTTAGAATATATATACATATATATGCAGGATTTGTATATAGGATTTAAATACTGAAGAGTGTACAGTTTTAGAGTTTTAAGAGATTCAGAATTCAAGAGAGATTCAAGACTCGTGAGTTATCAAGTTACCAAGATGTAACGGCTGGAAATTTTCGACTCCTCGGGAGTCGAAAATTCCGAGACGTTAGTTAAAGAAAGTAGAGGGTGAGGAAGAAAAGATAGAACTAATAGAATAGAAGAAGAAGAAGAACTTACATCATCAGAGTAAACACGAATCTCACAGCGGAACGAATAAAATATAACATAACTTTGAAATACAAATCAGTACTCGTATATACATACCATATCAAAGTACAACACTTAACAACACAGCGGAATAATAATAGCTATAATCCTGTAGCCTCCTGCTCCAAGCTCTCCAAGTGTATCTGTAAAATCCCGACTACTTGACTGCCCGTACAAATTTAGGCACCCAAGAGTTTAGGGAAAACAAACAAAATAAACTCCGGGTCAGTCATGGGACTGGTGTGAATAAAACTCCAACACTTGGTTAAATAAAGGATATCTTTCTGATATTATAATAATGTCTAAATACAAATAGATATCAATCTAGCAGAACGCTTGCATCTCACGTTCCACATTCATAGTATACAAATAAAACCGTGAGCGCTTATTGGAGATTGGATTCCTACAGACAAGGTATGGGAGCACCTTCCGATCAGTGTACTCTAGAGGAGATACACTAGGGTTCAACAAGAACGTCTTGCAACCCGGCCACACATGACCGTCCACTCATTTAGCTTGAGTGTAACGAATATATTATCACCGATGGTTGGGATCAGCAACCATCCTTCCCGATAAGGGACAGCATTGAAATAGATTATAAAGAAGTACAATTGAATATTCTCTAGATGGTGATAATACACCCTGCTTGGGCATGGCCCAACTAGCCATGCTGCCTAGCCCAACTTCTGTTATTTCACGGTGGTGAAGTTTGAGGTCACGTTTATCACTTTGACAGATTATTGCTTCAATTACTTTGAATGCCACATCGTCATACCCGCCAAATCATTATCGATTTCTCAAGGCATCACGGGTATAAAAGCTAAGAGAAACGAATTTCTCCGCCACCAACGTAATACGTTTAAAGAGATCAACATATATGATTCGTTAAGAATACTTTGTCAGACACTCGTCCATATACGTTGTCCTGGGACTGAACAAACCGAAGGCACTATTCAGTGAATCCATCCTACCTAGGTTTTTCACAATAGCCCTTGCACTTCACTCCATCTTCAATTATCTTCAGCGTACTTGATTCACAACGCTTATGCTAATATGGAGTGGTTCTTCGGATAATAATCCAACCGGTCTCTCCATATTTACAACGTAAAGATGGTCAAAACTTTGATAGTATGTGATTCAACTATCAAATGAAAACATGTCAGTGTACAAACAACGATCTTATTTCCAAATGGAAATTCGATCGATCAATCATCATATGTTCATATTTCCTTATTTCATATATTTAGAAAATATATGTTATTAATCATTGGAAAACATTTCCATAGCTTATTTTCACATCACTATTATTTCGCAACTATCAGTCCCTAACTGTAACTAGTATGAGAACAATTCTCTAAGTATCAATCCGGAAGGTCGAAACCAACATCAGATCGTCTAGAAAACCGTTCAACTTACCCTCTCCAGTCAGTTTCTGAATTTGCTTAACTCTATTTCTTAAATTCTTTTCATGAAAACATTTCATTTTCTATGTTTAGAAAACATATCTGACTATATTTGGAAAACGTTTCCAAAACTCATTTACGGATTTCAAATGAACGTTGTATAAAACATCGTTTCGCTTAATCCATTTATCGCTTATTCCTTAACTTTATTCCTAATCAACCTTTTAGATCGAACCACAACTATTCCTTTGTCAATTCTGAAGTCAATCAAGTTGGGGTATAATTACCTCTCAGACGTTAATTGAACAACGTCCTTTACTGTGAAATAGATGAAGCTCGTCACTCACTTTTTACAATCATCTGTTTACGCAAATTCTCGGATTCAGGTTACGAATCCACTTCTTATATGACAGTGTTTGATTATAACTATAACGTTATAATTCCTACCCCTATATATTTTATTTCCTAACTCGAATAATTTAACAGACACCTAATTTCTAAATCAATAACTAAATCTTGATTTAAACCCTGGAAAGTAAATAGTACTTTCCCGAATTCGCTATAATCGAATTCGACGTATAACTCTCTTTCGAGTAATCTCTATTTGATTAACTCTTCTTCGAATAACCTATATTCGATTATCTCTCTTCGAATAACTCATATTCGAAATCTCTCTGTTTCGAATAAACAATATTCGATTTCTTTCTTTCGAATATGCTATATTCGAAAATCTCCTTTCGATTTACTAATCTATAACTCCTTTCGATCAAACTAAAATCGATAACTCCTTTAACTCTATTCGAATAACTAATATTCGACTAACTCCTTTGGATCAACTCATTTGATTAACTCCTTCGAATAACTAATTCGAATAATTTACCTTCGAATAACCAATATTCGATTTACTCTAACTCGATTAACTTAATTCTAATCGATTTACTCCATTTCGATTCAACTTAATTCAAATCGATTAACTTAACTCAAATTGATTAACTCCTTTCGAATAACTAAATTCGATTTAACTCTTCTCGAATAACTACATTCGGTTAATTCAAATTGAATAACTAATATTCAATTACTCTTCGACTAGCTCCTTTGGATTAACTAACTTCGAGTAACTCCTTTGGATTAACTAACTTCGAATAACTCCTTGGATTAACTAACTTCGAATAACTCCTTTGGATTAACTAACTTCGAATAACTCCTTTGGATTAACTAACTTCGAATAACTCCTTTGGATTAACTAACTTCGAATAACCAATATTCGATAACTACTCTTCGAGTAAATAATATTCGGTAACTCTTCTCAAATGAATAACATTTGATTTCTCCACTCGAATAAACTATATTCGATTACTCTTCCCTCGAATACACTATATTCGATAACTCTACTTCGAATAAGTGATATTCGGCAACTCTACTCGATTAACTCCACTTGGATAACTCTAACTGGTCAACTCTAACTGAGTAACTCTAACTGATCAACTCTAACTGATCAACTCTAACTAGTTGAGACGACCCGATTTCCCGTTTTCACGGAAACAAGGTTGTCTTTTGGAATATAACACAGAAACATATAATAGCAGAACAGAATTAAATAAATACACCAGAATGAACAACAAAATATACTGGATAAAATTAATCATCAGAGTTACACAGTATACAGGATCTTACTTAGTACAAATACAGTTCAGCTATACATAAATGTCTACAGCGGAAATAAACAAAATATGTACAATAGGAGCTGAACAGCATAAAAAGAAATAAATGATAGTATCCATCTTCAGCTCCAGCTATCCAGAAAGAACCAGCTAAACCTGAATACAAGGCTGCCCGTGTAGGAAAAAGGGGCACCCGAGTTTGAGAGTGAAACAAACTACGAGTCAGTCATGGGACTGGTATGAGAAATCCACTCAACACATATATAATATGGCTAATCACAGGACCACGCCACTTTCGTGGAACGGGTTTACTCCATTGGATTGCCGGTGCTTTAAAACAAATCTTTCTTTTGAACATCGCTATGCTTTTTATAAAAATGAAGCCGTTATAAGACTCAGTTCCCATCACACAATGCAACGCAAACCGGAGGATAGAGTTTTTACCTTATAACGGCCAAGAAATGCTTGATACGAATAAAACAAAGGCATTTGATATTATTGCTAGTGTTCATATGTTTTGAAAACAATTTCAAATCATAACTATCAATCATAGACGGCATTAATGCCCCATACCACTATGTCGCCATATATAGGTATACAATCAAAACCGCACAGTCACGTATTTGGAAATTGGAATTCCGTCATGAACCAAGGCAAAAGATAGTCCTTACCGAATTCGTGACTCTCTAGCCCGAGCCACCGGAACAGCCGCAACTGCCCCTTGGATCGTCAGGGCCGGTCCACCGATGTGGATTATAGTGCCTGAACAATACGTTTCCCCGCCCTTTGGGGCGTAAATGAGCCAACGAATGACTCCATCGGACCCGGATCGTCCGATCAAACCGAGGCGCCTCGCAACAGCAACAACCACATAGGTGAAAAGTATATAAATGTCAGGGCTGGTAGGTCACTGACACCACCCTAGCTAGAAAGAAACGCATGTCCTCCCTGATGTCCTTCCTCCCGTTTTAGGTTCATACCGGGGTGTGAGGCTCGCGAATTCACGTTATACACAAAGCTACGCCACACAGGCGGTGCTTTGATCATCACCACAAGACTTTGCTTTTCAACAGAAGCCCTGATTACTGCATCTTAGCATGCCACACAGGCAATTCACACCGTGCAACTGATGGCTATCCATCACACAGAACAAATTCCCATGTCGGACACACAGTCCATTTACAAGTCCGTTCTGGGTCTGAACGAAACCGGAGGCACTAAATACCTCGCAAACCCTTCGATCAACACGTACGTCTGAACGATCACCACTCATTATCCATATTTCGGGATGCCTCCCAATCAGGACCTCGGTTACCATCCAAACGAGGTGAAGATCTCCGGTCTTCGACCATCGTCTTCATCTTCGAATTTCAATCGTCGGTCGATTATTCGAAATGAGAATTAACTCGGCCTTTTCAAATAATTCACGTATATTTAGAATTTCAAATCGATTTATTTCAATGGTTAAATTATTCGACAACACCAATTGTGTTCTTTAATATAGTTTTCACACCAAACACATTCAACCATCAAACATCACATAAATCAAGCAAATTCAGTTTATTTCCATTCCATATCGCTTACGATATTTTATAACTATTTATCGCTATTTTTATTTATTTTAAAATAGCCATTTTATTCAAAACGACGCTTCGGGCCATAAGGCGGCCGTGGCGCTGTTTTTCTTCAGATTTGATTTACACATATCTGAAAATCTAACCGTTGGATCTTCACAAAATTTACTTCATTAGAAAGGTCTTTTCAAAACGAATCCAACGGTTCCAGTTTCGGGAAAATCCGACGGTCGGATCTCCCGGTACAATCGTTTGAATTTTCGATTTCAAAATACGAACTGCAGCGTCGTTATTCGATTTAATATAATTATATTTATATATATAAATAAATATAATCGTTTCTGGCGCTGTTTTTCTTCAGATTTGAATTAAACATTCCAGACAATCCAACCGTTGGATTTTTACAAGGTTGGTGCCGTTGGAAAGATTATTCCAAGGCGAACCCGACGGTTGAGGTTTCGGGAAAATCCAATGGTCGGATTTCCCGTACTAGTCGTTTGAAATCACGGTTTCAAAATACGAACTGCACGGCCTCGTTTCGTTTTAATTTTATTTATATTTATATATTTATATAAATATAGTTCATTCAATGATTCCTATATCGTTTTCACTTCAAATATTTTTCTAACTCCTTAAATTTTGGAAAAATTTCGCCATAACCTCCCCTGTACCGGGAGCGTCGGGAAATCGCAAATAGCGTCCCGGTCCTTCTAATCTCAAAAAGAAAAAGAAAAAGCCAAGCGGCTAGCCAACAGGCTCAAAATCATCACCCAAACAAATCAGTAAATGTGTACCTATTTGTCGGGCACAAAATTTTATTCCTCTTCTCTAGCCCCTTTGCTATAACCTGTTCAATGAATATTGCATGTACATATATATACAGTTCATATCATTTTTCATTTTCTATTCAACTTCATATTTGATTTCTATTTGGTTTTAAAAACTCCATTCATTCTAATGTTCCATAAATAGGTGCAAGTCATTTCATTAGCTAATTAATGAATATTTCAACTCATATATGTTTATTTTGAACAAGTGGCTATTTTTAACATTTCACATTTCAACGATTTATGCATACAATAAAAATGTGATTTTTATTGTAAAACGATTCATTTCAAAACACTATTTTTTTCTATATAGTTCATGTAGGTGATAAAATAGAATTTTTATCATAAAACAATTTATTTCAAAATATGAATACCATTCAACACATGAATTTCTAAACAACGAATGAATATCAATTCAACACATGAATGTTTTCAATAGTTTTTAGATATAGATAAAAAATGTGATTTTTATTATCGAGCAATTTATTTCAAAATATGAATACCATTCAACACATGAATTTCTAAACAACGAATGAATATCAATTCAACACATGAATGTTTTCTATATAAGGAATAAATATAGTTTAAGCATATGAAAATAATTCAAACACACAAATATTATTCAAAATTTCGGCAGCATAACGGCAGGGTAGTTACACCGGCACCGTCCCTAGTACGGCTCCTCGCTCTACCTTAAAACCTCGCGGTTTTTGACAATGGGAAACATGCATCTAGTTCGCACGCAGGCGGCATGTATATATTTTTATTCATTTCCACAAACTAATCCTAAGTGGTTTCAACCAAATATTTCACAACCACAAACGGGTATTTTTCAACCACAATCAACCAATATCAATCCCAAACAATCCCAAACAATCATTCAATTTTCACCACAATTTCAACCAATAAATATCGTCCATGGTTTGTGGACGAGGGGCGTATATATATATATATATATATATATATAGATATTTATATATAGCAATTCACTTTCACGCATATATATATATATAAATTTTTAAATCAGAAATCTCACCAATAGCTATCCAACTGCACGATACTTCTTAATAGAAATCTTCGCCTATTTGTCGCGTTCGCCCGTATTCTCTGCATATGTAAAAATCGAATTTTTACGATGCTATTTAATATGTAAAAATCGAATTTTGACTTCGCTATTCAATATATAAAAATACGATTTTTACTTCGACTTTCACTAAATAAAAATATGATTTTTTACTTTTGCTTTCACATATAAAAAATATGATTTTTACTTTTGAAAGAAATTCAGTTTTTAATTTTTAAAAACCAAATCAGTTTTTATATTGTTTAAAATTTCAGTTTTAAAATTCTTTTATAAAAATCTGTTTTACACTTTTAAAACTTTCAGTTTTTCTCTTTTATAAAAATGCCGTTTTTATCTTCATAGAAAATGCAGTTTTTTATTCTTATAAATTGCAGTTTTAATTTCTTCCTAGAAAAAAAAAAACAGTTTTTAACTTTAAAAACATAAAACATTTTTTTATTTTAAAAACATAAAACAGTTTTTTAACTTTAAATAATTTCAGTTTTAATACATTAACATAAAACAGTTTTTAAATTCGGTTTTATAAAAAAACAGTTTTAAAATTATTTTATAAATCTCAGTTTTCAAGAATTCAAAAATAAAAAAAATAAAAAAAATAAAAACGAAAATACTTACAGGAAAAAGGGGGTCAGCAGATCGTCGGAGGCGGCTCTCGAGGGTGGCGGTCGGCAGTTCAACGTTGCGAACCAGGGGGGGCTTCAACTTCGCGAGCGATCGGCGAGGGGTTCGAGGGGGAGGCGGGGCCTTTGCTGGAAGGAGGCGGTCGCGAGGGTGGCTTCGGGATGGGGGCGGCGGCGATTCGATTTCTAGGGTTTTTTTTTTTTTTTTTCTTTCTGTTTTGAAATTATAATGAACGGGGGGGGCCAGGAGGAAGAATAAAAGGGAGGGAGGGAAAGTATATATTTTTTTTTTATTATTTAATTATTAAATTTCGCAAAAGGTTGACTTTTACATATGACCTCGAAACGAGGCCCACCGCCTGTCGTCCATAGCGTTTAACCCCCATTCCGAACACAATGGGATATGTATCGCAAGCTGGTTTGATCGTTACAATCGGTTTCCTTTTGAATTTTCATTTAAATCACTATATTGAATTTTAAACGTACATTTCAAATTACCGGGGCCACATACTAACTAGAAAAATTCCAGAAAAATATTTTCTAGCTTCGTATTGACGATACGGTCCTAACAAAACTAGTTTCGTCGAATTCTGAGACCGTTTGCAAAATGGCCAATTTCCAGTCGATTAAATTCAACAGAAACTGGTCAAACGCGTTTTCCTTTGCCACGCTTACATATTGATTCGAAAAACTATGAAATTTGAAACCTAGCAATAACCTGACACTACGGATCTAACAAAAGTGGTTTCGTCGAAATCCGAGGTCATTTGCAAAATATCCATTTTTAAGGGCCTTATATATATATATAAATATATATAAATTCCACAGCGACTATTTCTAATTTTAAACTGGACATATCTTATCATTTCTAAGATGAAATCTCAGTTTGTTAACTTCGTTATAAAGATATAGTTATACAGATTCAAATATTTCTTGTTTCGTTCAATTCTGACTTATATTGAATTCTGTATATTCATTTGAAATTAGAAATCGAATTTTCGAACTACCGCGCTATTTTCAATTCTATATATAATTATATTTAATTATATTGGTTTTCAAATGTCGATTCAACTCAGTTTTCATCGCCATTACTTAAAATATTTATTTTAAATATTTAAAATCCATTATTTTAGCCAATTTAAAAATTTTAAATTGGTTCAGATTTTCTGGGTCGTTACAATCTCCCCCACTTAAAACTTTTCGTCCCCGAAAAGGAATAAAGTCGAAAGTGGTTTGATAGATCCATAATCATACAACACAACAACCAATCCAATTGTTTTTAACCTTCAAAAATATACTAATCAAATTTTATATTCCTTTAAAAATCATTCAGAGTATAGAATAAATAGTGCACATCCATGAAAAGGAAATAACAACTGAATAGAGAATTGAATGGTAGTGCAAAGTAGGGTAAATGTACCTTGCACCGGAGTCAATCAGAGATATCAACTCGGCATCTAGGATAAGCTTTCTGAATGCTCTCCTCAGTTTCCCAAGTACAATCTCGTGGATCTCCACTCCATTGCACTTTGACTAAGTGAACCTTCTTGTTTCTCAGCTCTTTGGTTTCTTTGCCGATAATCTTTAGCGGCTCTCGCCTCACAGCTAATTCTGGAGTAATTTCAATGTCTTGCTGAGCTGCTTCTTCCACGATCAAGTCTGGATCATGAACGTGCTTTCGAAGTTGAGATATATGAAATACATCATGAACTCCAGGCAACCAGTCAGGCAGTTTGACCCTATAAGCGAGAGTCCCAATCCGTTCCAGAATAGGAAACGGACCAATGAATTTAGGTGCTAACTTTCCAGTTTTACCGAACCGGATAACTCCTCTCATCGGCGATACTTTCAAATATACATAGTCGCCCACTTCGAAGGATATACCTCTTCTTCTTTTATCGGCATAGCTCTTTTGTCGGCTTTGAGCGGCGAGTAATCGCTTTTTAATAAAATCGACTTTGTCGGCAGCTTCTCGAATCATATCAGGCCCTAACACAAGTCTATTTCCAGGCTCGACCCAACAAGCAGGAGATCGGCACGGTCTACCATACAATGCCTCGAATGGCGACATTGTCAGACTCGCCTGGTAGCTGTTGTTATAAGAGAACTCAGCCAAATGTAAATTGTCTTCCCATGATCCACCGAAATCTATAACACAAGCCCGCAATAGATCTTCTAGAATGCGATTCACCCTCTCAGTCTGACCGTCTGTCTGAGGATGATAAGCGGTGCTCAAGTTTAACTTCGTTCCCAGCTCGACTTGAAATGCTTCCCAGAATTTGCTAGTGAATATTGTATCTCTATCACTTACTATACTGAGCGGCACTCCATGCAGTCTAACTATTTCCCTTAAATAAATCTGCGCTAGACTCTGAGCGGTTTTATTTGATCTGACAGGTATGAAATGGGCGGTCTTCGTGAAGCGATCTACGATCACCCAAATACTGTCATTTCCCTTTTTGGTTCTGGGCAAACCATCAATGAAATCCATAGAAATATGTTCCCACTTCCAGCCAGGAACTTCTAGTGGTTGTAATAATCCAGCCAGTTTCTGTTGGTCGCTTTTAACTAGCTGGCAAGTAGGGCATCGGCTAACATATATTGAAACGTCCCACTTCATAGCCTTCCACCAGAATGTTCTTTTGAGATCGTTATACATTTTGGCCACGCCAGGATGGATACTCAGCTTGGACTTGTGACACTCGTCTAACACTTCCCTTTTTAGCTCAGGAACGTCAGGAACACAAATCCTTCCTTTCAATCTCAGGGTCTCGTCGTTATCTATTTGAAAACACGAGGGTTCGCCTTTCTGAATCCTTTTGATCATATCTTTAATAAAGTTATCCTCCTTCTGAAGAATAGATATTTTGTCAATCAAGGAAGTTGTGATAATAAAGCTGGCGATCATTACGTTCTTTCTGCTTAACGCATCAGCCACGACATTGGCTTTTCCTGGAGTATATATAATTTCAAAGTCATATGCTGCAAGAAACTCCAGCCAACGTTGCTGCCTCAAATTCAAGTCCTTCTGAGTGAACAGATACTTTAACGACTGGTGATCTGTAAACAGTTCAAATCTCTCGCCCAGAAGATAGTGTCTCCAGATTTTCAAAGAAAATATGATAGCCAATAACTCAAGATCATGAGTTACATAGTTTTTCTCGTGTGGCTTCAGTTGACGGCTAGCATAAGCAATTACTTGGCCTCTTTGCATTAACACTGCGCCGAGGCCTTCTCTAGAAGCATCAGTCCAGACTTTTAAATCTTGATTGCCATCGATAATGGTTAACACTGGAGCAGTAGTTAATCTCAACTTTAGCTCTTCGAAAGCCTCCTCACTCTCTTCAGTCCATTTGAATTTAGAATGCTTCTTTGTAAGCTTCGTTAAGTGGCCAGATATCTTAGAAAAGTCTTTAACGAACTTCCGATAATAACTAGCCAATCCGAGAAAACTGCGGACTTCAGTGGGAGTACTGGGCTGTTTCCAATTCTGAATAGCTGTGATTTTGCTTGGATCCACAGCGATTCCATCTTTCGATACGACGTGGCCCAGAAATTTCACTTCATCTTGCCAGAATATACACTTGGAAAACTTTGCTTTCAATACATTTCTCCTGAGGATTTCTAACACCTGTTCCAAATGTTTTTCATGTTCGGCCTTTGATTTAGAGAAGATTAGAATATCGTCAATAAAAACCAGAACAAATTTATTCAATACTCCTCTGAATACCCTGTTCATTAGATCGACGAAGTATGCGGGAGCGTTACATAAGCCGAACGGCATTACTAACCACTCGTAGAATAAGTCGGGGCCTCTGAACGCTGTCATTGGAACACACTCTTCGGCAATTCGAAGTTGATGGAAGCCTGTAGCTAGGTCCATTCGTGAAAATACTTGTGCTCCATTTAATCGATCCAACAGATCATCAATTCGCGGCAATGGATATTTGTTCTTTATGGTCTGCTTGTTCAAATCATGATAATCCACGCATAGTCGTAGAGTACCGTCAGATTTTGGGACAAATACTACTGCTGCACCCCAATCAGAGAAACTAGGTCTGATTAGACCCTTCCATACTAGCTGTCGTGTTTGATTGTCTAATTCTTCCTTCTCTTTCAAGGACATTCTTCGAATAGCGTGAACTACCGGCCTTGCATTGGGAATTAAAGCAATCTTGAAATCTATTTCTCTCTGCGGAGGTAAGCGAACAACTTCCTCGAACACATCCGCATAATTCTTGACGACAGGAATATCTTTGATGAGGTCAGGAATATTTTCAGTGACTTCAGGGATATTTTCTATTTGGGCTGGAGAAACATTCAAAGCTGCCCAGAAGTCTTTTCTATTAGCATTCTGACCTTCACAGGGAATGGTTATATAATCACCTGATTTAATCTTAGCTCTAACAACTCTCTCGGCGCATCTAACCTCTGCTTCATATTTGGTTAGCCAATCCAATCCCAGAATAAGATCGAATTCATCAAAATTCATGACTACAGAGATAATAGGGAATTTATAGCAAGAAAAAGAGACGGGTACTGCACAAACCCAACTGAGATTGATGGATCCTCCAACTGGATTTCGGACAGTCATTGGCTCTTTAAGCTTCCTCAAGTTTAAATCAAGTTTCTTAGCGGCACTCTTTGAAATAAAGCTTCGCGACGCACCTGTGTCAAACAGTACTTTAACTGGAATGTTTTTGACATTGAGCGTGCCTTCTAAGACGTCGGCCCTTTCTTGACTAGCTGAGGGCTCAGAGGTTTCTGCTACTTCATTTATTTGAGCCACCTTGGTTGCCTTTAACAGCCGGCAATCCTGTCTGACATGGCCAAACCGATGGCAAATGCTGCATTCTCTAGTCTCTTGAAATTTCTTAATAGACTTAGATCCTTCATTTCTTTGTTTCTTTAGAGATCGGCAACTCATCGAGAGATGTCCTTGCTTATTGCAGTTAGAGCATACAGTTGTCGTTACTAGTTTCTTCTCTGATTTGGCCCTTTTTCTCTTGGCACTGGCCTTCTTACTGATCTCAGACATTGTACTTGCCTCTGGAATATCAGTTTCTGACTCTGTTTTGTCACCACAACAAACTTCTTCTTCGTCGCGCAACATTCCTTTTTTGTCTAGATCTTCATATTGATAAGCCATATAAATCATTTCAGAAAAAGGAAGCTTCACATGCCCCAATACTTTATTCTGGTATTTCCTTTGAAGCCCGTGAATAAATCTCATATTTTTCCTCTTCGGATTTTGAATTAGATGAGGAGCAAAGTGAGCAAGTTCATTGAATTTCTTATGATATTCGGGAATGGTCATATCACCTTGTATTAGATAAGAAAATTCATCACATAATCTCTCGGTTACTTCGGGAGGAGTAAACCTTTCTAGGAAAATCACTTTAAATCTGTCCCAGGTGATATCACCTTCTGGATTATCTTTGATGATTGTTTCCCACCAGATTAGAGCTTCCTCTTTGAGCGCCCAAGATGCTACTAACCGTTTCTGGTCATCCCTCAGCTGGATATGCTCAAAGATTTTTTCGACAGAACTCATCCAAGCCTGAGTTTGAATAATAGATTCATTGCCCGAGAATTTTTCTCCACCCAGATTTCGATATCTCTTGAATAGAGCCTCTAGATCGGGTTCTGTATTCCTTCTGTTTCTGGCACTCATTTTTTTCTAGTACTTCTGCAATTAGCAGATCAAGTGTCAGGTCACAGAAAAGATAGTTTAAAACATAGAAACATATACTTCAAATGTAAATGTGTCTATCGAGGTGTAATCATTCTGCTTTACTCATACTAGGATATTACTGATCCTATCTGTATAGAGTTACCCGTCCTAGAACACTACTGGTTCTATTTCTGACGAGTTCGTTCAAATGTTATATTCCAGAACTAAGCTTAACCAAAGCTCCGATACCACGTTGAGACGACCCGATTTCCCGTTTTCACGGAAACAAGGTTGTCTTTTGGAATATAACACAGAAACATATAATAGCAGAACGGAATTAAATAAATACACCAGAATGAACAACAAAATATACTGGATAAAATTAATCATCAGAGTTACACAGTATACAGGATCTTACTTAGTACAAATACAGTTCAGCTATACATAAATGTCTACAGCGGAAATAAACAAAATATGTACAATAGGAGCTGAACAGCATAAAAAGAAATAAATGATAGTATCCATCTTCAGCTCCAGCTATCCAGAAAGAACCAGCTAAACCTGAATACAAGGCTGCCCGTGTAGGAAAAAGGGGCACCCGAGTTTGAGAGTGAAACAAACTACGAGTCAGTCATGGGACTGGTATGAGAAATCCACTCAACACATATATAATATGGCTAATCACAGGACCACTCCACTTTCGTGGAACGGGTTTACTCCATTGGATTGCCGGTGCTTTAAAACAAATCTTTCTTTTGAACATCGCTATGCTTTTTATAAAAATGAAGCCGTTATAAGACTCAGTTCCCATCACACAATGCAACGCAAACCGGAGGATAGAGTTTTTACCTTATAACGGCCAAGAAATGCTTGATACGAATAAAACAAAGGCATTTGATATTATTGCTAGTGTTCATATGTTTTGAAAACAATTTCAAATCATAACTATCAATCATAGACGGCATTAATGCCCCATACCACTATGTCGCCATATATAGGTATACAATCAAAACCGCACAGTCACGTATTTGGAAATTGGAATTCCGTCATGAACCAAGGCAAAAGATAGTCCTTACCGAATTCGTGACTCTCTAGCCCGAGCCACCGGAACAGCCGCAACTGCCCCTTGGATCGTCAGGGCCGGTCCACCGATGTGGATTATAGTGCCTGAACAATACGTTTCCCCGCCCTTTGGGGCGTAAATGAGCCAACGAATGACTCCATCGGACCCGGATCGTCCGATCAAACCGAGGCGCCTCGCAACAGCAACAACCACATAGGTGAAAAGTATATAAATGTCAGGGCTGGTAGGTCACTGACACCACCCTAGCTAGAAAGAAACGCATGTCCTCCCTGATGTCCTTCCTCCCGTTTTAGGTTCATACCGGGGTGTGAGGCTCGCGAATTCACGTTATACACAAAGCTACGCCACACAGGCGGTGCTTTGATCATCACCACAAGACTTTGCTTTTCAACAGAAGCCCTGATTACTGCATCTTAGCATGCCACACAGGCAATTCACACCGTGCAACTGATGGCTATCCATCACACAGAACAAATTCCCATGTCGGACACACAGTCCATTTACAAGTCCGTTCTGGGTCTGAACGAAACCGGAGGCACTAAATACCTCGCAAACCCTTCGATCAACACGTACGTCTGAACGATCACCACTCATTATCCATATTTCGGGATGCCTCCCAATCAGGACCTCGGTTACCATCCAAACGAGGTGAAGATCTCCGGTCTTCGACCATCGTCTTCATCTTCGAATTTCAATCGTCGGTCGATTATTCGAAATGAGAATTAACTCGGCCTTTTCAAATAATTCACGTATATTTAGAATTTCAAATCGATTTATTTCAATGGTTAAATTATTCGACAACACCAATTGTGTTCTTTAATATAGTTTTCACACCAAACACATTCAACCATCAAACATCACATAAATCAAGCAAATTCAGTTTATTTCCATTCCATATCGCTTACGATATTTTATAACTATTTATCGCTATTTTTATTTATTTTAAAATAGCCATTTTATTCAAAACGACGCTTCGGGCCATAAGGCGGCCGTGGCGCTGTTTTTCTTCAGATTTGATTTACACATATCTGAAAATCTAACCGTTGGATCTTCACAAAATTTACTTCATTAGAAAGGTCTTTTCAAAACGAATCCAACGGTTCCAGTTTCGGGAAAATCCGACGGTCGGATCTCCCGGTACAATCGTTTGAATTTTCGATTTCAAAATACGAACTGCAGCGTCGTTATTCGATTTAATATAATTATATTTATATATATAAATAAATATAATCGTTTCTGGCGCTGTTTTTCTTCAGATTTGAATTAAACATTCCAGACAATCCAACCGTTGGATTTTTACAAGGTTGGTGCCGTTGGAAAGATTATTCCAAGGCGAACCCGACGGTTGAGGTTTCGGGAAAATCCAATGGTCGGATTTCCCGTACTAGTCGTTTGAAATCACGGTTTCAAAATACGAACTGCACGGCCTCGTTTCGTTTTAATTTTATTTATATTTATATATTTATATAAATATAGTTCATTCAATGATTCCTATATCGTTTTCACTTCAAATATTTTTCTAACTCCTTAAATTTTGGAAAAATTTCGCCATAACCTCCCCTGTACCGGGAGCGTCGGGAAATCGCAAATAGCGTCCCGGTCCTTCTAATCTCAAAAAGAAAAAGAAAAAGCCAAGCGGCTAGCCAACAGGCTCAAAATCATCACCCAAACAAATCAGTAAATGTGTACCTATTTGTCGGGCACAAAATTTTATTCCTCTTCTCTAGCCCCTTTGCTATAACCTGTTCAATGAATATTGCATGTACATATATATACAGTTCATATCATTTTTCATTTTCTATTCAACTTCATATTTGATTTCTATTTGGTTTTAAAAACTCCATTCATTCTAATGTTCCATAAATAGGTGCAAGTCATTTCATTAGCTAATTAATGAATATTTCAACTCATATATGTTTATTTTGAACAAGTGGCTATTTTTAACATTTCACATTTCAACGATTTATGCATACAATAAAAATGTGATTTTTATTGTAAAACGATTAATTTCAAAACACTATTTTTTTCTATATAGTTCATGTAGGTGATAAAATAGAATTTTTATCATAAAACAATTTATTTCAAAATATGAATACCATTCAACACATGAATTTCTAAACAACGAATGAATATCAATTCAACACATGAATGTTTTCAATAGTTTTTAGATATAGATAAAAAATGTGATTTTTATTATCGAGCAATTTATTTCAAAATATGAATACCATTCAACACATGAATTTCTAAACAACGAATGAATATCAATTCAACACATGAATGTTTTCTATATAAGGAATAAATATAGTTTAAGCATATGAAAATAATTCAAACACACAAATATTATTCAAAATTTCGGCAGCATAACGGCAGGGTAGTTACACCGGCACCGTCCCTAGTACGGCTCCTCGCTCTACCTTAAAACCTCGCGGTTTTTGACAATGGGAAACATGCATCTAGTTCGCACGCAGGCGGCATGTATATATTTTTATTCATTTCCACAAACTAATCCTAAGTGGTTTCAACCAAATATTTCACAACCACAAACGGGTATTTTTCAACCACAATCAACCAATATCAATCCCAAACAATCCCAAACAATCATTCAATTTTCACCACAATTTCAACCAATAAATATCGTCCATGGTTTGTGGACGAGGGGCGTATATATATATATATATATATATATATATATATATATAGATATTTATATATAGCAATTCACTTTCACGCATATATATATATATAAATTTTTAAATCAGAAATCTCACCAATAGCTATCCAACTGCACGATACTTCTTAATAGAAATCTTCGCCTATTTGTCGCGTTCGCCCGTATTCTCTGCATATGTAAAAATCGAATTTTTACGATGCTATTTAATATGTAAAAATCGAATTTTGACTTCGCTATTCAATATATAAAAATACGATTTTTACTTCGACTTTCACTAAATAAAAATATGATTTTTTACTTTTGCTTTCACATATAAAAAATATGATTTTTACTTTTGAAAGAAATTCAGTTTTTAATTTTTAAAAACCAAATCAGTTTTTATATTGTTTAAAATTTCAGTTTTAAAATTCTTTTATAAAAATCTGTTTTACACTTTTAAAACTTTCAGTTTTTCTCTTTTATAAAAATGCCGTTTTTATCTTCATAGAAAATGCAGTTTTTTATTCTTATAAATTGCAGTTTTAATTTCTTCCTAGAAAAAAAAAAAAACAGTTTTTAACTTTAAAAACATAAAACATTTTTTTATTTTAAAAACATAAAACAGTTTTTTAACTTTAAATAATTTCAGTTTTAATACATTAACATAAAACAGTTTTTAAATTCGGTTTTATAAAAAAACAGTTTTAAAATTATTTTATAAATCTCAGTTTTCAAGAATTCAAAAATAAAAAAAATAAAAAAAATAAAAACGAAAATACTTACAGGAAAAAGGGGGTCAGCAGATCGTCGGAGGCGGCTCTCGAGGGTGGCGGTCGGCAGTTCAACGTTGCGAACCAGGGGGGGGCTTCAACTTCGCGAGCGATCGGCGAGGGGTTCGAGGGGGAGGCGGGGCCTTTGCTGGAAGGAGGCGGTCGCGAGGGTGGCTTCGGGATGGGGGCGGCGGCGATTCGATTTCTAGGGTTTTTTTTTTTTTTCTTTCTGTTTTGAAATTATAATGAACGGGGGGGGCCAGGAGGGAGGGAAAGTATATATTTTTTTTTTATTATTTAATTATTAAATTTCGCAAAAGGTTGACTTTTACATATGACCTCGAAACGAGGCCCACCGCCTGTCGTCCATAGCGTTTAACCCCCATTCCGAACACAATGGGATATGTATCGCAAGCTGGTTTGATCGTTACAATCGGTTTCCTTTTGAATTTTCATTTAAATCACTATATTGAATTTTAAACGTACATTTCAAATTACCGGGGCCACATACTAACTAGAAAAATTCCAGAAAAATATTTTCTAGCTTCGTATTGACGATACGGTCCTAACAAAACTAGTTTCGTCGAATTCTGAGACCGTTTGCAAAATGGCCAATTTCCAGTCGATTAAATTCAACAGAAACTGGTCAAACGCGTTTTCCTTTGCCACGCTTACATATTGATTCGAAAAACTATGAAATTTGAAACCTAGCAATAACCTGACACTACGGATCTAACAAAAGTGGTTTCGTCGAAATCCGAGGTCATTTGCAAAATATCCATTTTTAAGGGCCTTATATATATATAAATATATATAAATTCCACAGCGACTATTTCTAATTTTAAACTGGACATATCTTATCATTTCTAAGATGAAATCTCAGTTTGTTAACTTCGTTATAAAGATATAGTTATACAGATTCAAATATTTCTTGTTTCGTTCAATTCTGACTTATATTGAATTCTGTATATTCATTTGAAATTAGAAATCGAATTTTCGAACTACCGCGCTATTTTCAATTCTATATATAATTATATTTAATTATATTGGTTTTCAAATGTCGATTCAACTCAGTTTTCATCGCCATTACTTAAAATATTTATTTTAAATATTTAAAATCCATTATTTTAGCCAATTTAAAAATTTTAAATTGGTTCAGATTTTCTGGGTCGTTACACTAGTCAACTCTAACTGGTCAACTTTAACTGGTCAACTCTAACGGTTTATCTTTAACTGGTAAACTTTAACTGGTTAACTCTAACTGGTCAACTCTAACTGGTCAACTCTAACTGGTCAACTCTAACTGGTTAACTCAACTGGTTAACTCAACTGGTTAACTCAACTGGTTTAACCTAACTAGTTTAACCTAACTGGTTAACTCTAACTGGTTAACTCAATTGGTTAACTCTACTGGTTTAACCTAACTGGTTAACTCGTCTTGATTAACTGAACAAATCCACTTAGTTTAACTTAGCTAATTCACGTTGATTAACTCTAACCGATTCACTTAGTTTAACTCAACTAATTCACTTCGATTAACCACTTAGTTAACTTAACTAATTCACTTCGATTAACCACTTAGTTTAACTTAGCTAATTCACGTTGATTAACTCTAACCGATTCACTTAGTTTAACTCAACTAATTCACTTCGATTAACCACTTAGTTAACTTAACTAATTCACTTCGATTAACCACTTAGTTTAACTTAACTAATTCACTTCAATTAACTCGACCAATTAACTTGGTTAACTCCTATTTATTTAACAAATAAATATCTCCTTTAGTTTAATTCTATTTATTTAATCTCTAAATAAATATCCTTTATATTTCTTTTAACGAATATAATTCCTTTATATTTTGATTAACAAATATATCCCCTTATATTCGATTAACATATATATTCCCTTGTATTTGATTTACAAATATAATTCTTTTATATTTGTTTTACCAACTATATTCCTTTATATTCAGAATCCTTTTTCTTCTTATATATATATATATATATATATATATATATATATATAATCCCTTGATTTTATATAAATAAACTATTTTCAAAATATACTTTGAAAACCCCTCTCCTACATTCTGGTATTTCTCATGGTATTTAACACACCATATAACAACGATAAATATCGTCCCACCACACATAATCACACAGATTATATACATCACATTATATATCACAATATAAAAATCACAGTAAAATAACTGTTGAGGAATCCTGTTGGATTCCTCCAACCTGTTTCCCTGCACCACATATGTTAGACAACACCAGTAAAATATCCTGATAAACAGAATCAACATATAACTATTTGACGGTTTATATATATATATATATGTACATATATATATAATCTCTACTAACTGACTCGTAGTTCAATCAAACAGTCCACACACAGTGAAACAGTCAAACAGAAAATATTTTAACAGTTCTAAGAATACAACGTGAAAATAAAACTGTTTAGAGTTTGTGAGATTTACTCACATTGGCGCGTTAATCGTTAAATAACGGTTTAACGATACATCATCCCAGCCATCTGTTTTATCATGAATTTCAAACGAACTCCCCATGACCGTAGACAAGCTTTATCGTGTGCTCTGCATTCATATGACCCCAACGTGGCGAGCGGTGTCCCATTCTCGGCCCATGTTAGTTAAAACCCGCACCATTATGTCTTCTTCCCCAACTTCAACCTGCTCCTCGTTTATTCCCATAGCCGACAACTTCTACTCCATCACGCCTTAAGTCCACCCCTCCTGTAAACTCGCTTCACCAACTAACCCACCTTTCTTGCTTCCATCTCAACAGTTCTTCCTCACCAAATTATGGGAAACAACTATCAGAAGAACACCTACATAAAGAAAACAATACTTCCAGTAACCATAAAACTGACTTCCTCTCTATTTCACAACTTCCTCAATCAAACATTATCATCCTTGACCATCTCCCTTTTTCTGCGTTAGTTCCTCCCTTCAAATGTTTAAAGACAACAACTGTTAATCCTCTTCATTAGTAAATTACCCTTGAATACCTTAATTAACCTTACCGAGTAAATCCATGTTTTAAAAACAGCTGATCCTTCTTCTTCAATATACAGTCCGACCCCTCAATGCCATCCTCTGCCTCACATTCCTCTTTCCACGGTCCATCGTCCACACCATGACCAACGCTGACCACTCCAGCAGCTCATCCCGTACACGACTACACCCTCGAGCTGGAGTTTGAACTCCTCAATCAAAACGCGATAGTATGCTCTTCAACACCAAGCGGACTTGGCCAGAACCCGCGCTTTGCGATGCTAGACACCACGCCGACCTTAGATGATCCCCTGACATCACGCAGTCATGCTCCTCCTCAACCCTAGGTCACCGTGTAAAAACACAGCAGGTGAGGAATGCGTCGAACCCTTTGAAGTTGAGACCAGATTGGAGTTCGAACTTCATGGAGGCTACGAACCATATAGGGTTCGATTTCGTCAAGTTTTTGAATTACCGTGATTTTCTGAAACTCTCGTTTTAAATTTGGGGGTGACGGCTGAGAACAAGGTTTAGGAAAACGAAATAGGTCTTGAGGGTTTGTAAAAGGGAATACTTATATAGGGCCAGTCTTTTTCGTTCATTGTGTGAACATGGATTTTCCCCGGTTTCGGCTATGAAGGTGGAGGCGTGACATTTTACTGACCACCCACTTTGTTTAGCTGTTATGGTGAAAGAATTGTCCACGTTTTGACCTTTGTTTGTTTTGTTGCAGTATCCAGTGGTAGAAATATAACATGCGTGTCCTGGTTTTACCGTACACGTTTTAGTTTTGGAAATGTTTGGTAGTGTATGTGGTCTTGTTTTAAGTTTACACAATTCTAGTACTCCGTTACACAAAATTTATACAATTGTACGGAATGCTATAGACAAAGTTGAACATACCGTTGTGACGACCAACGTACCCCGATTCCAAAGATATAATAATACCGGTAGATTAACTCATATTGTGAAACCTCAAAATGTTGATTACAGGGTGCAAAATACTCCAAATAAAAAGTTACTTATTTAATTAAATAAAAATTTCCATAAATTTCTAAAAATTAAATTATCACTACGTCTCAAAAGAACCTTGTCTAAATTCAAACCCGATATTCAAATATACTGAAAACCCTTTTATAACGTAAATAAAGCGTTGCAAATTATAAACGAATTCCACAGCGACTTTTCTGAAATTTGATTTGGCCGTGAATCAAAATCTACACGACGAAATCCCGATTTTTCTCTTCCACTAGAAAGATATACTCCACCAGCTCCACACGTTTCTTGTTTCACAGAAATCCGACTTATAACGAATCTTGTATATTCAGTTGAAGTTCAACTCGCCAAATAACGAACTGCCGCGTCGTTACGGGCTCGATTATAATTATTATTATAATTTATACGTTCAACTATCGTTTATTTAATATATTCGTTATTTAAATAATTAAATAACTTAATTATTATACCTTACAAAACGCGCCATTACAGACTTCCCTCCTTAAAATAATTTCGTCCTCGAAATTGCTAAGCTAGGAAAATGCTACCAACTTTACTAACTAGATTCAAATATCTTTTAGTTTACTTCTCAACTCCTGTTTCAACTGAACCATTAAATTTTCAATTAAATTATTAATTCATTCTGGCTAACTGCATTTCCATAAATCATGAGAATGTTCTAACGCCTGGAATTTTCGAAAAATTTCGCCGTAACCTCCTTTGTATTGGTCAATATGACAAACCACAACTCGCCTCTCTAGGCCTCCTCCAATCCAAAAGAAAATCAAACAGCCATGCGGCTTGCCAATTCGGCTCATAAAATCCAAACACATATATGATATAAACTTGTACCTTTTTGTCGGGAATTTAACTCTATCCCTTGCATCTGCTACCACTTCAACATATACCAATGTTATCCATTCCAATTGATCTCCAATCAGTTCATATCCTCAAATCCAAATCGAATTTCATTCGAACTCTAATATCAAATTTCAAAATTTTGACTTATCAATTTGGTTCCATTCTAGATTATCTCTAATCCCATTTCAATTTTATTTAACTCGGTTCAAGTTAAATTTCAATTTATTTTTACCATCTCATTTTATTTAACTTCATTAGTTAAATTTTAATTCCAGAACTTAAGTTCCTGGGTTTCTTTCAAATCAATTTGAAATCATAATGCCAATTCAAAACCTTTGAATTTCTAAACAACTTGTTTTCTCAAAACAATTCAAAAACAAAACCTTTGGTAGTAATCCGTCACTTAGAACTCAAAAATGAACACTGATGATGTCTAGATTCATCATTAGAATCTATTTTCCAGCTATCGAAGTGAGTTCAATACTATATCGTTTTAAATTTGAAAAACATTTTCAAATCTCGCAGGAACTTAAAATTTCCTTATTTTAAATTCCAAATCTGATTTAAATTCATATTTAATTCAAACTATTTCATATATTACATTCATATGAATTCTGATTGGTCATTTATAACCATTTCACCCTTTTATAATCTTATTCGATTATAATAACAACCAACACAATCAATATACTATAATAATTTCAAGATATATATTTCTTCTATAAACAAATATATTTTGGGAAAAATTATTTCATTTACCCTCTTTCAAATCATACCATGACGGTTCATCGTATTCGAGTGTTTAGTAACCCTTATCGATACAGTGGATCAACTGATCGACCAGAATTCATAAGCCACTCAACCAATGAGTCTCCAAGATATAAAACCATTTTACATTGAATAACAATTACGCGCTCATATATATACACTCAAACTCAATCTAGGATATTACTAATCCCATCTCTATCGAGTTATGCCACAGAGCCAAGGTAATCACTTAACTTTAGCTCTGATACCAACTGTAACGGCTGGAAATTTTCGACTCCTCGAGAGTCGAAAATTCCGAGACGTTAGTGAAAGAAAGTAGAGGGTGAGGAAGAAAAGATAGAACTAATAGAATAGAAGAAGAAGAAGAACTTACATCATCAGAGTAAACACGAATCTCACAGCGGAACGAATAAAATATAACATAACTTTGAAATACAAATCAGTACTCGTATATACATACCATTTCAAAGTACAACACTTAACAACACAGCGGAATAATAATAGCTATAATCCTGTAGCCTCCTGCTCCAAGCTCTCCAAGTGTATCTGTAAAATCCCGACTACTTGACTGCCCGTACAAATTTAGGCACCCAAGAGTTTAGGGAAAACAAACAAAATAAACTCCGGGTCAGTCATGGGACTGGTGTGAATAAAACTCCAACACTTGGTTAAATAAAGGATATCTTTCTGATATTATAATAATGTCTAAATACAAATAGATATCAATCTAGCAGAACGCTTGCATCTCACGTTCCACATTCATAGTATACAAATAAAACCGTGAGCGCTTATTGGAGATTGGATTCCTACAGACAAGGTATGGGAGCACCTTCCGATCAGTGTACTCTAGAGGAGATACACTAGGGTTCAACAAGAACGTCTTTCAACCCAGCCACACATGACCGTCCACTCATTTAGCTTGAGTGTAACGAATATATTATCACCGATGGTTGGGATCAGCAACCATCCTTCCCGATAAGGGACAGCATTGAAATAGATTATAAAGAAGTACAATTGAATATTCTCTAGATGGTGATAATACACCCTGCTTGGGTATGGCCCAACTAGCCATGCTGCCTAGCCCAACTTCTGTTATTTCCCGGTGGTGAAGTTTGAGGTCACGTTTATCACTTTGACAGATTATTGCTTCAATTACTTTGAATGCCACATCGTCATACCCGCCAAATCATTATCGATTTCTCAAGGCATCACGGGTATAAAAGCTAAGAGAAACGAATTTCTCCGCCACCAACGTAATACGTTTAAAGAGATCAACATATATGATTCGTTAAGAATACTTTGTCAGACACTCGTCCATATACGTTGTCCTGGGACTGAACAAACCGAAGGCACTATTCAGTGAATCCATCCTACCTAGGCTTTTCACAATAGCCCTTGCACTTCACTCCATCTTCAATTATCTTCAGCGTACTTGATTCACAACGCTTATGCTAATACGGAGTGGTTCTTCGGATAATAATCCAACCGGTCTCTCCATATTTACAACGTAAAGATGGTCAAAACTTTGATAGTTTGTGATTCAACTATCAAATGAAAACATGTCAGTGTACAAACAACGATCTTATTTCCAAATGGAAATTCGATCGATCAATCATCATATGTTCATATTTCCTTATTTCATATATTTAGAAAATATATGTTATTAATCATTGGAAAAAATTTCCATAGCTTATTTTCACATCACTATTATTTCGCAACTATCAGTCCCTAACTGTAACTAGTATGAGAACAATTCTCTAAGTATCAATCCGGAAGGTCGAAACCAACATCAGATCGTCTAGAAAACCGTTCAACTTACCCTCTCCAGTCAGTTTCTGAATTTGCTTAACTCTATTTCTTAAATTCTTTTCATGAAAACATTTCATTTTCTATGTTTAGAAAACATATCTGACTATATTTGTAAAACGTTTCCAAAACTCATTTACGGATTTCAAATGAACGTTGTATAAAACATCGTTTCGCTTAATCCATTTATCGCTTATTCCTTAACTTTATTCCTAATCAACCTTTTAGATCGAACCACAACTATTCCTTTGTCAATTCTGAAGTCAATCAAGTTGGGGTATAATTACCTCTCAAACCTTAATTGAACAACGTCCTTTACTGTGAAATAGATGAAGCTCGTCACTCACTTTTTACAATCATTTGTTTACGCAAATTCTCGGATTCAGGTTACGAATCCACTTCTTATATGACAGTGTTTGATTATAACTATAACGTTATAATTCCTACCCCTATATATTTTATTTCCTAACTCGAATAATTTAACAGACACCTAATTTCTAAATCAATAACTAATTCTTGATTTAAACCCTGGAAAGTAAATAGTACTTTCCCGAATTCGCTATAATCGAATTCGACGTATAACTCTCTTTCGAGTAATCTCTATTTGATTAACTCTTCTTCGAATAACCTATATTCGATTATCTCTCTTCAAATAACTCATATTCGAAATCTCTCTGTTTCGAATAAACAATATTCGATTTCTTTCTTTCGAATATGCTATATTCGAAAATCTCCTTTCGATTTACTAATCTATAACTCCTTTCGATCAAACTAAAATCGATAACTCCTTTAACTCTATTCGAATAACTAATATTCGACTAACTCCTTTGGATCAACTCATTTGATTAACTCCTTCGAATAACTAATTCGAATAATTTACCTTCGAATAACCAATATTCGATTTACTCTAACTCGATTAACTTAATTCTAATCGATTTACTCCATTTCGATTCAACTTAATTCAAATCGATTAACTTAACTCAAATTGATTAACTCCTTTCGAATAACTAAATTCGATTTAACTCTTCTCGAATAACTACATTCGATTAATTCAAATTGAATAACTAATATTCAATTACTCTTCGACTAGCTCCTTTGGATTAACTAACTTCGAGTAACTCCTTTGGATTAACTAACTTCGAATAACTCCTTGGATTAACTAACTTCGAATAACTCCTTTGGATTAACTAACTTCGAATAACTCCTTTGGATTAACTAACTTCGAATAACCAATATTCGATAACTACTCTTCGAGTAAATAATATTCGGTAACTCTTCTCAAATGAATAACATTTGATTTCTCCACTCGAATAAACTATATTCGATTACTCTTCCCTCGAATACACTATATTCGATAACTCTACTTCGAATAAGTGATATTCGGCAACTCTACTCGATTAACTCCACTTGGATAACTCTAACTGGTCAACTCTAACTGAGTAACTCTAACTGATCAACTCTAACTGATCAACTCTAACTAGTCAACTTTAACTGGTCAACTTTAACTGGTCAACTCTAACGGTTTATCTTTAACTGGTAAACTTTAACTGGTTAACTCTAACTGGTCAACTCTAACTGGTCAACTCTAACTGGTCAACTCTAACTGGTTAACTCAACTGGTTAACTCAACTGGTTAACTCAACTGGTTTAACCTAACTAGTTTAACCTAACTGGTTAACTCTAACTGGTTAACTCAATTGGTTAACTCTACTGGTTTAACCAAACTGGTTAACTCGTCTTGATTAACTGAACAAATCCACTTAGTTTAACTTAGCTAATTCACGTTGATTAACTCTAACTGATTCACTTAGTTTAACTCAACTAATTCACTTCGATTAACCACTTAGTTAACTTAACTAATTCACTTCGATTAACCACTTAGTTTAACTTAGCTAATTCACGTTGATTAACTCTAACCGATTCACTTAGTTTAACTCAACTAATTCACTTCGATTAACCACTTAGTTAACTTAACTAATTCACTTCGATTAACCACTTAGTTTAACTTAACTAATTCACTTCAATTAACTCGACCAATTAACTTGGTTAACTCCTATTTATTTAACAAATAAATATCTCCTTTAGTTTAATTCTATTTATTTAATCTCTAAATAAATATCCTTTATATTTCTTTTAACGAATATAATTCCTTTATATTTTGATTAACAAATATATCCCCTTATATTCGATTAACATATATATTCCCTTGTATTTGATTTACAAATATAATTCTTTTATATTTGTTTTACCAACTATATTCCTTTATATTCAGAATCCTTTTTCTTATATATATATATATATATATATATAATCCCTTGATTTTATATAAATAAACTATTTTCAAAATATACTTTGAAAACCCCTCTCCTACATTCTGGTATTTCTCATGGTATTTAACACACCATATAACAACGATAAATATCGTCCCACCACACATAATCACACAGATTATATACATCACATTATATATCACAATATAAAAATCACAGTAAAATAACTGTTGAGGAATCCTGTTGGATTCCTCCAACCTGTTTCCCTGCACCACAGATGTTAGACAACACCAGTAAAATATCCTGATAAACAGAATCAACATATAACTATTTGACGGTTTATATATATATATATGTACATATATATATAATCTCTACTAACTGACTCGCAGTTCAATCAAACAGTCCACACACAGTGAAACAGTCAAACAGAAAATATTTTAACAGTTCTAAGAATACAACGTGAAAATAAAACTGTTTAGAGTTTGTGAGATTTACTCACATTGGCGCGTTAATCGTTAAATAACGGTTTAACGATACATCATCCCAGCCATCTGTTTTATCATGAATTTCAAACGAACTCCCCATGACCGTAGACAAGCTTTATCGTGTGCTCTGCATTCATATGACCCCAACGTGGCGAGCGGTGTCCCATTCTCGGCCCATGTTAGTTAAAACCCGCACCATTATGTCTTCTTCCCCAACTTCAACCTGCTCCTCGTTTATTCCCATAGCCGACAACTTCTACTCCATCACGCCTTAAGTCCACCCCTCCTGTAAACTCGCTTCACCAACTAACCCACCTTTCTTGCTTCCATCTCAACAGTTCTTCCTCACCAAATTATGGGAAACAACTATCAGAAGAACACCTACATAAAGAAAACAATACTTCCAGTAACCATAAAACTGACTTCCTCTCTATTTCACAACTTCCTCAATCAAACATTATCATCCTTGACCATCTCCCTTTTTCTGCGTTAGTTCCTCCCTTCAAATGTTTAAAGACAACAACTGTTAATCCTCTTCATTAGTAAATTACCCTTGAATACCTTAATTAACCTTACCGAGTAAATCCATGTTTTAAAAACAGCTGATCCTTCTTCTTCAATATACAGTCCGACCCCTCAATGCCATCCTCTGCCTCACATTCCTCTTTCCACGGTCCATCGTCCACACCATGACCAACGCTGACCACTCCAGCAGCTCATCCCGTACACGACTACACCCTCGAGCTGGAGTTTGAACTCCTCAATCAAAACGCGACAGTATGCTCTTCAACACCAAGCGGACTTGGCCAGAACCCGCGCTTTGCGATGCTAGACACCACGCCGACCTTAGATGATCCCCTGACATCACGCAGTCATGCTCCTCCTCAACCCTAGGTCACCGTGTAAAAACACAGCAGGTGAGGAATGCGTCGAACCCTTTGAAGTTGAGACCAGATTGGAGTTCGAACTTCATGGAGGCTAGAACCATATAGGGTTCGATTTCGTCAAGTTTTTGAATTACCGTGATTTTCTGAAACTCTCGTTTTAAATTTGGGGGTGACGGCTGAGAACAAGGTTTAGGAAAACGAAATAGGTCTTGAGGGTTTGTAAAAGGGAATACTTATATAGGGTCAGTCTTTTTCGTTCATTGTGTGAACATGGATTTTCCCCGGTTTCGGCTATGAAGGTGGAGGCGTGACATTTTACTGACCACCCACTTTGTTTAGCTGTTATGGTGAAAGAATTGTCCACGTTTTGACCTTTGTTTGTTTTGTTGCAGTATCCAGTGGTAGAAATATAACATGCGTGTCCTGGTTTTACCGTACACGTTTTAGTTTTGGAAATGTTTGGTAGTGTATGTGGTCTTGTTTTAAGTTTACACAATTCTAGTACTCCGTTACACAAAATTTATACGATTGTACGGACTGCTATAGACAGAGTTGAACATACCGTTGTGACGACCAACGTACCCCGATTCCAAAGATATAATAATACTGGTAGATTAACTCATATTGTGAAACCTCAAAATGTTGATTACAGGGTGCAAAATACTCCAAATAAAAAGTTACTTATTTAATTAAATAAAAATTACCATAAATTTCTAAAAATTAAATTATCACTACGTCTCAAAAGAACCTTGTCTAAATTCAAACCCGATATTCAAATATACTGAAAACCCTTTTATAACGTAAATAAAGCGTTGCAAATTATAAACGAATTCCACAGCGACTTTTCTGAAATTTGATTTGGCCGTGAATCAAAATCTACACGACGAAATCCCGATTTTTCTCTTCCACTAGAAAGATATACTCCACCAGCTCCATACGTTTCTTGTTTCACAGAAATCCGACTTATAACGAATCTTGTATATTCAGTTGAAGTTCAACTCGCCAAATAACGAACTGCCGCGTCGTTACGAGCTCGATTATAATTATTATTATAATTTATACGTTCAACTATCGTTTATTTAATATATTCGTTATTTAAATAATTAAATAACTTAATTATTATACCTTACAAAACGCGCCATTACACAAGAATTCAAGAGTTCAAGATAAGTATAGTAATAGGGTTTAGTTTATATGTAAGACTTTGAATAGCACTCGAGGTTCAATTCTATTTTTTTCAAATTTCAAAATTCAATTTATGATTTTCAAATTTCAAATTCTGATTTTAAATCATTTTCAAACTAATATCTAACTTATGATTTCAAACATATAAGTTTAAAGTTTTAATATATATATATATATATAGTTATAGTTATATAGTTATATAATTTTATAATTTTATAGTTTTAAAACTTATAACTTTATAAATATGTTTATATAATATATTATTATGTTTTCATAAGATTTTACACTTTAGAATATTCATTTATATAACTAAGTTCTGATTCAAAGTTTTCCAGAATAATATATGTGTTTAAACACTTTAAAAATAGTTTTAAAAATAAAAATAAAGTACATATGTCGACATACATAGAAGCCTATGTCGACATACAACTGTCATTTTATCAATTTTCAAAGAAAGTGTCTTTTCACCATTTGTAACGTTTCTGAGACGTTGCAACCTTTCACACGCTATAAAAAGGGGTTGATTTCGAATTTTTTCATAGTTCTTCTTCTCCATCTTTACCCCTTTTAATACCACCATTAATATTTCATATTTTCTTGATTTTTATACTTATACTTTGCCGACTTCTAGTCAAATTACATAAAACTTCATCTCTTCTCAATCTCTATCTACTACTCTTTGAATTGAAGTGCTTTTGAAGAGTTATAGTGTTGTTGTAATCAATTGGGAAGTGTTTGGGAAAGGGTGCGTTTCTTGTAGCCTAGAAATCAAGGAAAGGGAGTGGTGTTTACCTAATAGTCGTAGAATCAAGGGTGCTTGGAGCGTTGTTAACCTTATAGCCGTGAAATTAAGGGGTTGTACTTAGATATTGATAATAATAACAAAACTCAGAGCAATCCAGCGTTGCGTGGGACTGGACGTAGGAGTAATCTGAACCAGTATAAAATCCGGTTTGTTCTTTCTTTTTTCTGCATTTTATATTTATCTATTTCTGTGTTTTTGTTTGATTATGTGTTTGTGATCATCTTTGGTGTGTGTGATTCATACAGTATATCATTTAAGTTTAAGATTTTTATAAATTTCTTATAAACACTATTCACTCCCCCTCCCCTCTAATGTTTGTTTTGCCTTAAGATCCGCATTCAGCAATCCCTAACAAAAGTTTCTAACAATAATTTATGTCTTATGGCCAATACAAGTGACCCTTGGATCTGGCTTAAGAGATTCGGTCATATAAATTTCAAACATATTTCTAGAATTTGTAAATTAGATTCAATTAGAGGTTTACCTAAAATGATGTTTAAAGAAAATAATTTATGTGACACTTGTCAATTCGGAAAATTGAAAAGAAATTCATTTGAATCAAAAGAAGAAATTATAACCTCAACATCATCAGAATTAATTCACATGTATATATTCGGTCCATCCCAAACTCAATCGGCAAATCATAATAGATATGTTTACGTAATAATTGATGATTTCTCTAGATTCACTTGGACACTTTTTCTTAAAAATAAAAGCGATGCTTTTGATCAATTAAAAACCTTTCCTAAAGGAATTTTAATTTTACTATCTTTAAAAATTAAAATAATATGTAGTGATCACGATGGAAAGTTAGAAAATGTAAATTTTGAAAAAAAATGCAACAAAAAGGGGATAGCTCATAATTTTTATTTCCTCAGAACCCCTCAACATAATGGAGTAGTTGAATGTAAAAATAGATCAATTCAAGAGTGTGCGAGAACCATGTTATAAGATAGTAACTTACTAAGAAATCCTTGGGTTGAGGCAGTTGCAACAACTTGTTGTATATTAAATAGAATTTTAATAAGACCATTAACTCATAAAACACCATAAGAACTTTTATATAATAAGGAACAAAAAGTATCGTATTTTAAAATATTTGGAAGTAAATGTTTTATTCTTAATACTAAAGAAAATTTAGACAAATTTGACTCTAAATCTGATGAAGGAATATGTATTGGATATTCAGAGAGAAGTAAAGCATACAGAGTTTTTAATTTAAGAACTAATACTATAGAAGAAACCTTAATATATCTTTTCACGAAAATTATAAAGAATATAACACAACGTAACAAAAATGAATGCAAAATTGAGATTGATGAAGAAAATCATGAAATTAATCAACCAAATAAAAGAATAAGATTTATAAGAAACACCATGTAAAAAAAATCTTATGAGATATTGAATCTGTCGTTAGGATTAGAAACCAATTAAACAATATGACTAATTCAGCATTTATTTCAACTATTCAACCTAAAAATCCAAAGGAAGCATCATCCGATGATTCATGGATCATTGCTATGCAAGAGGAATTGAATCAGTTTACCAGGAATGATGTACGAGAACTTGTTCCTAGACCAGAGGATAAGAATGTAATTAGAACTAAATGGGTTTTGTAACGACCCAAAGATTTTTCGGCCTCGAAAATCGACATAAATACCTTTATCGTATCTCATGCCGATCCTCCAAGCACCAAAAACACTGGAACATTTATAGAAAGAAATTAGAGGGTGAGATAAGAAAGAAAGAAAGTTAGAATAGAAGAAGAAGATGAACCAACACAGAGTCTCACATCGCAGTGGAACAAAATATAATACTCAAATAAATCTTTATTGAGAGCTTTGAAAAATACTTACAATATCAGAGTACAACACATATGTGGACAGTTTTTTGATAATCTGTCCTCATATATATAATCACACAGCGGAATATCATTCGTCTGAACATCTTCAGCTTGTCACTGGGCTTCACAGCACTTGATAACCTGAACCTGTACACCTCGGTCTAACCCGAGCATTAACAAAACACCGGGTCAGTCTGGTGGACCAGAGTGAGAAAAACTCGCACAACATTTAGGGTATCACACAACTTGATTTTAAATTTAAAATCCTTTTGAAGAAAAGGATAATCGTAAGACCGATCCACACATAAACACGGACGGTTTTTACCTTACGATAACCCAAACCAGTTTTCGAAATCAGTACCTTGATCTGATATTATGATAATGTCTAGATACAAATAATTAACAAATCTAGAGGAACGCTTGCATCTCACGCTCCCCGTATATATATACAATCAAAAACCGCGGGCGCTTATTGGATATTGGATTTCCAACTTGACAAGGTATGGGACCACCTTCCGCACGTGTATCTCTATAGGCGAATACACAGGGTTCAACAAGAACGTCTTGTAACCCGGCCCTCACATGACCGACCACTCATTTCGCTTGAGTGTATCGAATGTATATCACCAACGGTTGGACTCAAACCACCGTTCCCGAATGGGCAGAATCGATAGAATAAGAAACAAAAGGAATTTCTCTAGATAGGTGATTATACATCCTAATGGGAGCGACCCACATAGCCATGCTGCCTGCCCGATTTCTGTCATCTCCTGGTTGATGAGGCTTGAGGTCAGAACACATCTGGTCATCATACACTTTGAATGCCACATCGTCAGATCCGCCAGATCACACTGATTGACGTCCACAAAAATACTCTAGTCTATTTGGCTAGAGAACAACCATTTCTCCGCCATCAACTATGGTACGTTTAGAGAAATCAACGCAGGTAATTCCTTTGGAAATACTCTGTCAGACATCCGTCCATACAAGTCATCCAGGAACAGGATGAACCGAAGGTACTCTCCTACTGCATCCAATATAGGAATCACCCCATGGATCAATAGCGATAGTCCTTGCAATCCACAGATCCCAACCACGACAGAACCCCAGTATATCTCCGGGTCGAATCAGAGATTGTAAGTGGTCCTTCCGCTTAATGAAAATCTATGTTCTTCACAGGCTCCATCTCGATTGTCATCTGGTCTTCTCTATATATTCGTATCTTGTTGGTCGGAATGGTTTTCGAATATTCATTCGATCCCGGACTTTCCATACCAACAAATCGTAAGGGTCAGCCTCGATAGTTGGTTATTTAACTATCAAGTAATCATTCACGAAATCATAAAAATAGATTCATAGGTCTAGTACCCAACATTACTTAGCTTTGTAAGATTTATAAGAAACTTGAATATTCAAATATTGGGAAAAACATTCTCTTATCACTTTAATACACTGATATACATAAAACCAATTTATTTCATGTTTAAAAAGGATATATCATATAACGATATCCAATACTCAATTTTCTATCATTTGCAAGACATTTACAACCACATTTCCTTTATTATATCTGAGAAATCATTTTCTCTTACCACTCGATGTTACGCCAACTCTTTGTTTTCATCACTTGGAAAAATATCACATCATGTTTCATATAGGATAACCAAATCTCCTTTTTATCTTGTTACTAGAAAATATCAAATTATATTATTTCCATTACTATGGAAATCTTAACATATATTCTTGACATTATCAACTAGTACCATCCTTGGACAGTCCCGAAGTCGTTCAAGTTGGGGTATTTTAATTACCTCTCAGACCTTGATCAACAACGTTCTTACCTTCAGATGAATACGAGTAGTAATTCAAAAACCCTATATTTTTGTTTCAAATCCTATTTCCAATTTACCAAGCTCAAAATCAAATCCCTTTTTACTAGTTTCCCTTTTCTTTCGGGAAACCCCTTTTTACCAATTTCCTTTTTCTCTTGGGAAACTCCTTTTAAACCCATCGATACTCTTATTAAGTATTTCTAATTTAAACCAATGCTTAAACTCATATTCCATTTATAAATCTCGTTTATAGATTCCAGGTTTACTATAGACCCCTTTTTATCTCCATTTCTTTTTGCTTAATTCAAGCGTTAAGCAATCCTTTCATTATAAGACTTGAGTTTAAACTTATTCATAACGTTTTCCCAAAACCAACTATATTCCATACCAATTACTTACTTAAATGAATTTAAGAAGCAATTACTAAAACAAATAGTTTTCCTTTACCTTTACTCTTGTAGAATCAGTTAAACACTCTGTTTATAGAATAAATAATAAAATCTTCTTTAAACTCTTCTTAACATTTAAACACTATCGTTAAGTGATTTTATTTAAGTTACTAACAACGAACTCATTAAATGTCAATCCCAGTTAAAATGGTCAACTTGGTTAATTTGGAACACGATTATTTTCTTAACAAATTTCCAGTTAACTCCTCTTTTAAATTAAATAAAAGTATAATTAATTCAAATAACTTCATTCAACTGTTCGTTTGTTTATAATACTTACCAACGAAAGAAGTTGTTTTATAAAACAATTTCCATAATCACTTATAAATAATGATTAATATTAATTTCCCTTTTAAACAATTTCTTCATGTAATAACTTTAAAATCTATTTCGTTATAAAATATATTTATAACTTAAATACTATCGACCCACCATCGATAAAACCATATTTTATAAATCAACTGATTTATAGGCCAGATGATGCCTAATTACTCAACACATGTCATCCATTGGTTATTATCAGAAAAATTGTCAAAATAAGGTTCAAAACAATAATCAACCATTTGATTGATGATTTCTCTAATGAACACCCATCAGTCAACAACCAATTCAAACAGCCAAACAATTTAAACAATTTCGAACACGTTTTATAAACGTGACCAGTCAAAGGAATTACTTTGTTATGGGTCATCCCCAAATCAGTGTATATCTTCTGAAATCAAACGACCGATGAATCAACAGTATATATACCTAACAGTCAACTACTAAAAATCAGAACACGCAAAATAACAATACCCAGTTTATATAAAATATAAACGGGAAAACTGAGTGAGTTTAACTCACCTGAATTTAAATCCGTCGATGAACAGTCTGGTTTTGTCCCATTTAAACTGATGTTTTAATTCGAAGTAAAATTCCAGCTACTTCTGATCTGGACTGGACCTGCTCCATCTCGGAGTGCTCGACTCCACGGTCCCAACGCATCTGACTGTTCGTAAATCTGATACCGTATGTGAGAGAAATCGCGTTATGAAGATTATAAACCAATTTAAATTTAAAACATGGATTTCCCTTTGAAATAAAAATTGGGCTTCACCTTCAATAGTCGGCCCAACCTCAAAGAAACCCGACCCGCCTCAGTTTAAAACCCTACTTCGATCCTTACTTCCATTTCATACGGCCGCCTCTTCAAAATTTCCCAAAACCGAAAACCCTAATGCCCAATTCCTTCAGCCATCTCGAGATGCATGGCGTCGCCACCCCCTCCGTCTACCCAATCGAACTCCGGTCCCACCCTTCCTTCGATTGGCCTGTCAAACAACGGCTTCGACATCCTCTACCGAACACAAAGAACCCTTCCATCACTTCCACTGCCACCACAGCTTCGTCAGTCCTCCTCCTTTCGATTTGCGATGAACCCCTTCGTATAAGCTAAGTAATTTTTTTCCCAAATTTAATTTCTGTTTTTGATTTTTCTGTTCTTTCTTTTCGGTTTCGAATTTGGTTATTGATTGTGCGTTGAAACAATGAACGTGGATGGGTATTTATACTAGGAAGGATCACTGTTATTCATGAATTGTTAAATCCTAGCTTTTAGATTGAGCTGTTACTAGATTTTTAGGCGTTTACTTCTTCATTTCGGCTCTGCCATGAATTGTCGAACTGTGTGTGATTGATATGGTGATGGATGCATGATGCTTAACAGTAGAAATGGGGCGGGTTTTTGGTTGGTTTCCATGTGAAATCCTGCAACCCAAACTGTTCCTATAGCTTAAGCTATCTGTATTGTCTGTCTTCTATAGGAAACCATTGGTTTGTTCTTCCTTGTTGTCAATTTATATAGTCTGTTCATCTATTAAATATCTACTTCAGTTCAAATCTTTGGACTGCGAAATGTATATAAGGCAGAGGGCTTTCATATGAGATTTCCTGAATGAAGATATATTATCTGTTTTTTTATAGATTCGGTGTAAAGATTTGATATGGAAATATACATATACTAGTTTTTCCTTAGGTGTGTATCCTATATTTCTTTAGTTGTTTACTGGTGATGCAAACCTTGCATTGTCTTGTCTCTTAGCTGTTCTTGTACGTTTTATAGCTGTTCACTGCTTATTTATTTTTCTTCTTCGAAATCTTTAACTTTATATATATTTACCTACTTTCTAACTATACTCATAGTTGTATATCTCCTTTTCAGATCAACCCTGTTGGTGATGAAGAAGTGACGCTGGGAGAGGATTTCATTTTAGATTTCTCTGCTATTATTTTCTCATTTGTCAATGTATATGTAACTATTTACTTGTTTATTTCATTGAAAATTTTGAACTTTGTACTGTATCTTGTATATCAAACATGAGATTTTTACTGTGTAAATTATTTGGTTCATACGTCTGTTTTCATGTAGGCTTGACAAGGTATTGATGCTTTTTAGGGCAGGCTATTAAATGGTTATATCAAATGTGTAAAGTTTTGTTCTTTCCTGTTGGCAGAGAAATTTTACATATGTACTTGAACGGATTTGGAAAAAATTTGTTTACTGAAATCTCTGTTCTTAAATTATGTATCAAGTGGTGTTTGTCAACTGGTTTAGTACATACTTTGATCTTTAATATAAATATTTGTGCTACCGCTACTTGATATAGTTGAATATTAAAATAATTATTCTAAGTACTAGGGGGAACCATATTTAACTTTGAACAAAAATCACTCTTAAGCCAAAATAGTGTTATGAACATTACTTTAAAGTAACTGTTCATTTTTAGCGATCTTCACAATGAGATATAAAGACCCAAGCCAAAGATTTTACTTTCTTACATTAATTAACCCCAAGTACACATTATTTAATTATACTGGAACTATAATTCTAGTCTTACGGTATCAACTAGCCGACATGGAATTACTGAGCTTTAAGTTGGTTATTTAAAATCTTATGTAATGTCGATACGATATAAATTAAATCTCAAAACAGTTAAATTGAATAATAACCTGATATTATCGAATATTCAAACCGAAACACCATATAACTTCAAATAAGACTAGGATTGATTTTTAACACAAATTTGGTTAAACGATATCAAAAATATATATAAATTCTTATTTAATTGATTAAATTAACGTTATCGTTTATAAACGATTTCCATAGCGACTATATCAAAAGTTTAACTGGACGTAACTAACAAATCATAACACGAAATCTCGATTTTTCTCTTTCATATGAAAATTATCGTCAATTCGGTTCCAACGTTTCTCGTTTCACAGAATTCCGACTTAAAACGAATTCTGTATACTCAGTTGAAGTTCAAAACGAAATTTACGAACTACCGCGCCATTTCTAGTTCGTTTATAATATAATTATAATTTAAATGTTCTGACGTCGTTTTTTTAATAACGAATATATTTATAATTCAATTTAATCTATATTTAAACCACTTTAAACCGCTCGTTCACCTTATACAGTAAATTCACCATTTTTTTCAATATCCCGAAATTAAAATGTTATTATATTATTAATAAAATTTAAATATTCAAATTAAAATGGTTAAATCCATTAATTAAACATAAATCAATATTTTAAATAAATAAAATATTTCAAATAAATGGTCAGAAAATACGGGACATTACATTCTTCCCCCCTTAAAATAATTTCGTCCTCGAAATTGGTAAGGTAAGAAAGGACGTTACAAACTCATTAATTTCTAATTATTCCATTCAAACAACTATCATTCAATAACAAACAATTCCAAATCAGCAATCAATCCACAATCAACCAAATCAACTTAATTCACGTTCAGTATTAATACTTTATTTTGGTTTCACAGATTTGAACAACAATTGGTTAATACCCGATTTATTTCTGTTTGATTAATTCAAATTCCAAATTTAATTAATTTAATTAAATTTGACCAAGTTAAGTTTCAATTCAAATTTCAATCAAATTTGAATTTCATTCACATCAATCAAGCACACAAATCAATATCTCAATAATTTGATAAATTGTTTCTTTTCTATACAAAATATAATTTGGGTAAAATTATTTCATTTACCCTCTTTTCAAAACCATATTGTATCCGTGGACAGTCCAATGCTTCTCAACACTTGAACCGACCAACAAACACAATACAAATCATTTGTATATAAAATTTACAAATACGCTCTCGTATATATATACACTCAACCTTGATCTAGGGTATTACTAACCCCATCTCTATCGAGTTACACCACAGAGCCAAGGTAATTACTAAACCAATAGCTCTGATACCACTGTAACGACCCAAAGATTTTCGGCCTCGAAAATCGACATAAATACCTTTATCGTATCTCATGCCGATCTTTCAAGCACCGAAAACACTGGAACATTTATAGAAAGAAATTAGAGGGTGAGATAAGAAAGAAAGAAAGTTAGAATAGAAGAAGAAGATGAACCAACACAGAGTCTCACATCGCAGTGGAACAAAATATAATACTCAAATAAATCTTTATTGAGAGCTTTGAAAAATACTTACAATATCAGAGTACAACACATATGTGGACAGTTTTTTGATAATCTGTCCTCGTATATATAATCACACAACGGAATATCATTCGTCTGAACATCTTCAGCTTGTCACTGGGCTTCACAGCACTTGATAACCTGAACCTGTACACCTCGGTCTAACCCGAGCATTTACAAAACACCGGGTCAGTCTGGTGGACCAGAGTGAGAAAAACTCGCACAGCATTTAGGGTATCACACAACTTGATTTTAAATTTAAAATCCTTTTGAAGAAAAGGATAATCGTAAGACCGATCCACACATAAACACGGACGGTTTTTACCTTACGATAACCCAAACCAGTTTTCGAAATCAGTACCTTGATCTGATATTATGATAATGTCTAGATACAAATAATTAACAAATCTAGAGGAACGCTTGCATCTCACGCTCCCCGTATATATATACAATCAAAAACCGCGGGCGCTTATTGGATATTGGATTTCCAACTTGACAAGGTATGGAACCACCTTCCGCACGTGTATCTCTAGAGGCGAATACACAGGGTTCAACAAGAACGTCTTGTAACCCGGCCCTCACATGACCGACCACTCATTTCGCTTGAGTGTATCGAATGTATATCACCAACGGTTGGACTCAAACCACCGTTCCCGAATGGGCAGAATCAATAGAATAAGAAACAAAAGGAATTTCTCTAGATAGGTGATTATACATCCTAATGGGAGCGACCCACATAGCCATGCTGCCTGCCCGATTTCTGTCATCTCCTGGTTGATGAGGCTTGAGGTCAGAACACATCTGGTCATCATATACTTTGAATGCCACATCGTAAGATCCGCCAGATCACACTGATTGACGTCCACAAAAATACTCTAGTCTATTTGGCTAGATAACAACCATTTCTCCGCCATCAACTATGGTACGTTTAGAGAAATCAATGCAGGTAATTCCTTTGGAAATACTCTGTCAGACATCCGTCCATACAAGTCATCCAGGAACAGGATGAACCGAAGGTACTCTCCTACTGCATCCAATATAGGAATCACCCCATGGATCAGTAGCGATAGTCCTTGCAATCCACAGATCCCAACCACGACAGAACCCCAGTATATCTCCGGGTCGAATCAGAGATTGTAAGTGGTCCTTCCGCTTAATGAAAATCTATGTTCTTCACATGCTCCATCTCGATTGTCGTCTGGTCTTCTCTATATATTCGTATCTTGTTGGTCGGAATGGTTTTCGAATATTCATTCGATCCCGGACTTTCCATACCAACAAATCGTAAGGGTCAGCCTCGATAGTTGGTTATTTAACTATCAAGTAATCATTCACGAAATCATAAAAATAGATTCATAGGTCTAGTACCCAACATCACTTAGCTTTGTAAGATTTATAAGAAACTTGAATATTCAAATATTGGGAAAAACATTCTCTTATCACTTTAATACACTGATATACATAAAACCAATTTATTTCATGTTTAAAAAGGATATATCATATAACGATATCCAATACTCAATTTTCTATCATTTGCAAGACATTTACAACCACATTTCCTTTATTATATCTGAGAAATCATTTTCTCTTACCACTCGATGTTACGCCAACTCTTTGTTTTCATCACTTGGAAAAATATCACATCATGTTTCATATAGGATAACCAAATCTCCTTTTTATCCTGTTACTAGAAAATATCAAATTATATTATTTCCGTTACTCTGGAAATCTTAACATATATTCTTGACATTATCAACTAGTACCATCCTTGGACAGTCCCGAAGTCGTTCAAGTTGGGGTATTTTAATTACCTCTCAGACCTTGATCAACAACGTTCTTACCTTCAGATGAATACGAGTAGTAATTCAAAAACCCTATATTTTTGTTTCAAATCCTATTTCCAATTTACCAAGCTCAAAATCAAATCCCTTTTTACCAGTTTCCCTTTTCTTTCGGGAAACCCCTTTTTACCAATTTCCTTTTTCTCTTGGGAAACTCCTTTTAAACCCATCGATACTCTTATTAAGTATTTCTAATTTAAACTAATGCTTAAACTCATATTCCATTTATAAATCTCGTTTATAGATTCCAGGTTTACTATAGACCCCTTTTTATCTCCATTTCTTTTTGCTTAATTCAAGCGTTAAGCAATCCTTTCATTATAAGACTTGAGTTTAAACTTATTCATAACGTTTTCCCAAAACCAACTATATTCCAAACCAATTACTTACTTAAATGAATTTAAGAAGCAATTACTAAAACAAATAGTTTTCCTTTACCTTTACTCTTGTAGAATCAGTTAAACACTCTATTTACAGAATAAATAATAAAATCTTCTTTAAACTCTTCTTAACATTTAAACACTATCGTTAAGTGATTTTATTTAAGTTACTAACAACGAACTCATTAAATGTCAATCCCAGTTAAAATGGTCAACTTGGTTAATTTGGAACACGGTTATTTTCTTAACAAATTTCCAGTTAACTCCTCTTTTAAATTAAATAAAAGTATAATTAATTCAAATAACTTCATTCAACTGTTCGTTTGTTTATAATACTTACCAACGAAAGAAGTTGTTTTATAAAACAATTTCCATAATCACTTATAAATAATGATTAATATTAATTTCCCTTTTAAACAATTTCTTCATGTAATAACTTTAAAATCTATTTCGTTATAAAATATATTTATAACTTAAATACTATCGACCCACCATCGATAAAACCATATTTTATAAATCAACTGATTTATAGGCCAGATGATGCCTAATTACTCAACACATGTCATCCATTGGTTATTATCAGAAAAATTGTCAAAATAAGGTTCAAAACAATAATCAACCATTTGATTGATGATTTCTCTAATGAACACCCATCAGTCAACAACCAATTCAAACAGCCAAACAATTCAAACAATTTCGAACACGTTTTATAAACGTGACCAGTCAAAGGAATTACTTTGTTATGGGTCATCCCCAAATCAGTGTATATCTTCTGAAATCAAACGACCGATGAATCAACAGTATATATACCTAACAGTCAACTACTAACAATCAGAACACGCAAAATAACAATACCCAGTTTATATAAAATATAAACGGGAAAACTGAGTGAGTTTAACTCACCTGAATTTAAATCCGTCGATGAACAGTCTGGTTTTGTCTCATTTAAACTGACGTTTTAATTCAAAATAAAATTCCAGCTACTTCTGATCTGGACTGGACCTGCTCCATCTCGGAGTGCTCGACTCCACGGTTCCAACGCATCTGACCGTGCGTAAATCTGATACCGTATGTGAGAGAAATCGCGTTACGAAGATTATAAACCAATTTAAATTTAAAACATGGATTTCCCTTTGAAATAAAAATTGGGCTTCACCTTCAATAGTCGGCCCAACCTCAAAGAAACCCGACCCGCCTCAGTTTAAAACCCTACTTCAATCCTTACTTCCATTTCATACGGCCGCCTCTTCAAAATTTCCCAAAACCGAAAACCCTAATCCCCAATTCCTTCAGCCATCTCGAGATGCATGGCGTCGCCACCCCCTCCGTCTACCCAATCGAACTCCGGTCCCACCCTTCCTTCGATTGGCCTGTCAAACAACGGCTTCGACATCCTCTACCGAACACAAAGAACCCTTCCATCACTTCCACCGCCACCACAGCTTCGTCAGTCCTCCTCCTTTCGATTTGCGATGAACCCCTTCGTATAAGCTAAGTATTTTTTTCCCCAAATTTAATTTCTGTTTTTGATTTTTCTGTTCTTTCTTTTCGGTTTCGAATTTGGTTATTGATTGTGCGTCGAAACAATGAACGTGGATGGGTATTTATACTAGGAAGGATCACTGTTATTCATGAATTGATAAATCCTAGCTTTTAGATTGAGCTGTTACTAGATTTTTAGGCGTTTACTTCTTCATTTCGGCTCTGCCATGAATTGTCGAACTGTGTGTGATTGATATGGTGATGGATGCATGATGCTTAACAGTAGAAATGGGGCGGGTTTTTGGTTGGTTTCCATGTGAAATCCTGCAACCCGAACTGTTCCTATAGCTTAAGCTATATGTATTGTCTGTCTGCTATAGGAAACCATTGGTTTGTTCTTCCTTGTTGTCAATTTATATAGTCTGTTCATCTATTAAATGTCTACTTCAGTTCAAATCTTTGGACTGCGAAATGTATATATGGCAGAGGGCTTTCATATGAGATTTCCTGAATGAAGATATATTATCTGTTTTTTTATAGATTCGGTGTAAAGATTTGATATGGAAATATACAAATACTAGTTTTTCCTTAGCTGTGTATCCTATATTTCTTTAGCTGTTTACTGGTGATGCAAACCTTGCATTGTCTTGTCTCTTAGCTGTTCTTGTACGTTTTATAGCTGTTCACTGCTTATTTATTTTTCTTCTTCGAAATCTTTAACTTTATATATATTTACCTACTTTCTAGCTATACTCATAGCTGTATATCTCCTTTTCAGATCAACCCTGTTGGTGATGAAGAAGTGACGCTGGGAGAGGATTTCATTTTAGATTTCTCTGCTATTATTTTCTCATTTGTCAATGTATATGTAACTGTTTACTTGTTTATTTCATTGAAAATTTTGAACTTTGTACTGTATCTTGTATATCAAACATGAGATTTTTACTGTGTAAATTATTTGGTTCATACGTCTGTTTTCATGTAGGCTTGACAAGGTATTGATGCTTTTTAGGGCAGGCTATTAAATGGTTATATCAAATGTGTAAAGTTTTGTTCTTTCCTGTTGGCAGAGAAATTTTACATATGTACTTGAACGGATTTGGAAAAATTTTGTTTACTGAAATCTTTGTTCTTAAATCATGTATCAAGTGGTGTTTGTCAACTGGTTTAGTACATACTTTGATCTTTAATATAAATATTTGTGCTACCGCTACTTGATATAGTTGAATATTAAAATAATTATTCTAAGTACTAGGGGGAACCATATTTAACTTTGAACAAAAATCACTCTTAAGCCAAAATAGTGTTATGAACATTACTTTAAAGTAACTGTTCATTTTTAGCGATCTTCTCAATGAGATATAAAGACCCAAGCCAAAGATTTTACTTCCTTACATTAATTAACCCCAAGTACACATTATTTAATTATACTGGAACTATAATTCTAGTCTTACGGTATCAACTAGCCGACATGGAATTACTGAGCTTTAAGTTGGTTATTTAAAATCTTATGTAATGTCGATACGATATAAATTAAATCTCAAAACAGTTAAATTGAATAATAACCTGATATTATCGAATATTCAAACCGAAACACCGTATAACTTCAAATAAGACTAGGATTGATTTTTAACACAAATTTGGTTAAACGATATCAAAAATATATATAAATTCTTATTTAATTGATTAAATTAACGTTATTGTTTATAAACGATTTCCATAGCGACTATTTCAAAAGTTTAACTGGATGTAACTAACAAATCATAACACGAAATCTCGATTTTTCTCTTTTATATGAAAATTATCGTCAATCTGGTTCCAACGTTTCTCGTTTCACAGAATTCCGACTTAAAACGAATTCTGTATACTCGGTTGAAGTTCAAAACGAAATTTACGAACTACCGTGCCATTTCTAGTTCGTTTATAATATAATTATAATTTAAATGTTCTGACGTCGTTTTTTTAATAACGAATATATTTATAATTCAATTTAAACTATATTTAAACCACTTTAAACCGCTCGTTCACCTTATACAGTAAATTCACCATTTTTTTCAATATCCCGAAATTAAAATGTTATTATATTATTAATAAAATTTAAATATTCAAATTAAAATGGTTAAATCCATTAATTAAACATAAATCAATATTTTGAATAAATAAAATATTTCAAATAAATGGTCAGAAAATACGGGACATTACAGGTTTATAAAAATAAAATGAATGAACTCAGTGAGGTCATAAGAAATAAAGATTTATTATTTGCATAAGGATATAGTCAAGAGGAAGGAATATATTATGATGAAATTTTTGCGCTTGTAGCAAGACTAGAAGCAATTAGGATTTTACTAGCCTTCGCTAATCATAATAATTTCAAATTATTTCAAATGGATGTTAAAAGTGCCTTTTTAAATGGTTATGTTAGAGAAGATGTATATGTAGAGCAACCTCCTCTTTTTAAAGATAAAAAACTACCAAACCACGTATATGACTTAAAGAAAGTGTTATATGGATTAAAACAAGCTCCTAGAGCAAGGTATGATAGATTAAGAACATTTTTATTACAATCTAAGTTCGAAATTGGTAAAGTAGCTAATACACTTTTCATTAAAAGAGATAAAAATGATATTTAATTTGTACAAATTATGACCCGAGAATTCGAGATGAGTCATATGGGTGAACATACATTTTTCTTAGGCTTGCAAACAAGACAACTAAAGAATGGAATATTTATTAATCAAGAAAAATACGCAAGAGATTTAATGAATAAATACAATTTAACTACAACCAATGGAAGACCTACACCTATGGAAACTAATATAACCCAAAGTAAAGATGATACGTCAAAAGATGTCGATCAAAAATTATATAGAGGAATGATAGGGTCGTTATTATATATAACCGCTTGTAGACCAAATATAATGCATAATGTTTGTCTCTGTGCAAGATATCAATCTCAACCTAAAGAAAATCACTTGAAAGCCATAAAACGTATTCTACGTTATGTAAAACATACATTGGATTTTCGATTATTTTATTCTAAAAATGACTCATTTGATTTAATATTCTATTGTGATGCTGACTACGCGGGATGTAAATCAGATCGTAAAAGCACTAGTGGAACGTGTCACTTCTTAAGTCATTCTCTAATCTCTTGGTTTAGTAAAAAGAAAAATACAGTATCCTTGTCTACAACGGAAGCAGAATATATATCTACTGCTTTGGCTTGTTCACAAGTAATATATATGCAACAAACTCTAAAAGATTTTGGACTAAATATAAATAAATCACCAATATATTATGATAATATAAGCGCTATAAATATACCCAAAAATCCAACACATCATTCAAGAACTAGACATATTGATATAAGACATCATTTCCTTAGAGATAATGTAAGTAAACAGAATTTTTCCTTAGATTTCATAGAAACAGAAAAGCAAATATCCGATATAGTAACCAAACCTTTAAATGAAGCAACATTTACCGAATCTAGAAGAGAATTAAGCATTTGTGCATTTGTTCTTTAAGTGAAATAGAGTAATTAAATATATAAATATAATATGAAAATATAATAAATATTAGAAAAATTGAAATTAAAAAAAAATGTATATATGTCGGCATGCAAGTTTGTACATGTCGACATATAACTGCTATATTTTTAAAATTAATTCCCACCAAAAAGTAGTTACAAACTATATTTAACCCATTGTTTCAAAATTCTTTCTTCTTCTCATCATTTCTCCTCCGAATAAACTCTAAAATAAAATAAACAATGGCCTCCTCGTATAGTTCAAACTAAAAAAATATATCCTATTTTGTTCTCCGGACCCTCCGAGAGTCCTTTTCAACGTACTACGCTTGTGAAAGTCATGAAATTGGAGGAATCTATTAAGGATACTCGCAAATGTTTATTGAAATTCAACATCTTCAAATAAGAATGAATAGAGAATAAGAAAGCAAGGGAAGACAATAAGAAATTTACAACTATTTGTAATGGATAATCAAACTAATCCAATTATCATTGAGGATGGTAATCAAGAAGCACACATGGAAGAAGAAGATGAAGAAGAAATGGAAGAAGAAGAGGAAGAAGAGATGCCAAACGAAAACCATGGAAGAAGACGAACAAATAATTTGTGTAGGCGAAGTATGTTTTGACCAAGAAGGGAATGAGATAGAGCAAAGTGAGGAATTTTGCCTTCATTAATCTCATTGCCTAATTCACAAATCCCCGATTGTTAAGATCGCTAAACGTTTAGGGATTTTGTATATTTTTTCTTAATGATAGTATTACAATTGTTTGAATTGTTTATTTTGATTGGATTGCTTGCATTTATTGTAGATATTGTATAATTACTTAATTAATATAATGTTTCTGTAAATTCCCAGATTTTTCTACCATTTAAATTAGAGTATTTAAATATGTTTATATATTATATTGGAAATATAATGGATTTTATATCGAATTTATTTTAAAATATGGAGTTCGAATATATATATATTATAATATAATTAAACAAGCTCGAAACGCTGTGGTAGTTCATAAATTTCGATTTGAACTTTAATTGAATATACATAATCCGATATAAGTCGGATTTCTGTGAAACCAAGAACGTTTGGATCGACTTGATTATATTTTTCTAATGGAAGAGAAAAAATGAGATTTCAACTTACAGATTGCAAGTTATGTCCAAATTAAATTTTCAAATAGTCACTATGGAATTTCTTTAATAAACGATAGTGTTTATTTAATAAATATAAAGGAATTTCTATATATTTGAATACAGTTTTTACCCGAGTTTCTGAATATTGAGTTTTAAAATATATATTGGTTTATTCTGGAGCTGTAAAATATTTTAGTTGGAGATATGCGATAATAATAATTTATTTTTATTTAAATTAAATTGTTTAGGATTTAATCGTTGTTATAGAGGCCTTAGAAATAGTTTTATTTTCAAATGACATCCGTTTTCGACAAAACAAATTTCATTGGAATACGTGTAATTAATTATTGCAATATTTCCAGTTCGGAGTTAATCGGAGTTGTTTTATCGATGCGCGCAATTTAAAGGTGAGCCGATAAGTTAAAATAACAACGTTGTGCAAACGGAGTCCGTTTTCAACAAAATTAATTTCGTTGGGACTGAAATGTCAAGACTTAACGGTATATTTATTTTTGTTGAATTTCAAATTGGTATTGGGTGATGCAGATTTAACTGTCAATGTTAAATAGCAGTACCCTATAAATAAAACCTACTTTATATCAGCCTATTGACATATAAAGCCTATTTCTCTGATGAGTCACATCACCCAGGCCCTTAAAAGTTGATGCTCAACCAACCCTATACTGTATTTTTATACACAGATCGTTTTAAGTAAATGTCATATCCTTTTCTTTCACTTCATCACCACTGTTTGTTGAAGAGAAAACACACTGGAAAATTAAATCAGACCTCACCTTATTTCCTTCTTCCTCCCCACATTGTTACTGAAATAGCGATCCACCCAAGGAAGTAGACTCACCCTATATCTTCCTTTCTAAGTAAACTAAAACATCTCTGTCACTGTATTTTCATTGAACTGTACATACTAGGCGCAGAAGGGTATGAACCCATGTACTCCCCTACAAGCTAATTGATATAACAACTCAAGCCAAGCTAATCTATCCAGACAGTCCTATTTACCCTACGCACATGTCTGTAGGAAGTGGTGAAAGACTTTGACCTTATCTCTCCGTTTTTCTTCTATAAATAGTGGTGCATCCCCATCGTTTCATACCAGAAAAGCAAAGCGTTTTCTTCACTGAAACTACTTCGCTTCTTCCACAAATTGGATGTTCTTCGAACAAATAAATAAAAATAGAAACAAACTGAAGCTGGAAACGTCAACCTGAAACTACAGCTGCTCTTGTCTTTTCGGAAGCACGAGCAATTATCGGTTTAATTCGTGAACGGCGAGACTTGAAGGCGGTCGATAGGGGTGTGCAGGCAAAGGCGAAAACTAGAGGTGGTTTGCTGTTAGGATGAATGCGTGGGTTCGAAGTGATATGTTTGGGATGGGGTTTTCATATTTTATTTTAGCAACGATGTCCAAATGGAAGCAACCAGGCATACGGTATATAGAAACAGTAGGAGTGGAATAAAAACGATGGGATTGGAGGCGCTGAATGGGTGGCGCGTATTGGCAGTTGGTGAAAAAACATTGAAGAAGAGTAAATAGTATGAGTGATTATGTATATGTGATTCTGGTGTGAAGCAGTGGTGCCGAGGTCATTCAAGTGGCTTGATGAGGAGAGTTTAGCGGTGTGGTTCATTTGGAGGGTGGTGGAGCTTTTGGAAACCTTGCATGGCATGCACAGTTGAGCTCGAGAGTTTAGAAGATGAAATTGAGAAAGGGAGAGGTCCTGGCGTGTTAACGCTATCAAAATGTAATTAAAATATTAACTAAGCTATATTTAAACAAATTTAATCATATTATATATTATTGGTAAACAGTTGGGTGGTGTTTAATTCGTGAAACAGGCTAGAAGGAAAACGCCTAAGGAGCTTGAAACTGGGGTAGTGGAGAAGTAAATCTCGTGTGTTAGTGACAAGGGTTAGTGCGAGGTCTTAAATAGGCTTGAGGGTGCGTAGTTTTCTGACGCTTAGGTGGTTTAGGGGTTGTCTGATAGTGAGGTAATGACAGCGGTAGAATCAGCGTAGGAGGGAACGGTTGCGTGGAGTATTTGGGTTCAAAGCATTTAATTTCCAAAGGCAGAAAGCATACAAGAAGAAGAGCAAAGCAAAATGTGTAGAAAGGAATGGGCCAACATGGCAATCAAAGTCTCTACATGCGTAAGGTACTAGCATGGGCCTTTACACCAACGTAACTTTTTATTAAATCATATATTAACATATTGATTTGTTTCATTAACAAAAGTAATAAAAACACAGTACTGCTATGGTTTACGAACAGGAATACAAACCGGTGGAAGGAGGGTATACGAGAACGAGAAGGATTTGCCTGAGAAGGAGTACTAACGTAAGGGAGAAATTATTCTGCCTAGGTAAAATTTAAACCATAATTATCATTTATAATACTTAATAACTAAGTTATGTGTTTGTCTAATTATACCCTATGATTCACGCAGCGTGAGTTCAGGTCGGTGATCAGAAAGCAAACATGAAACTTGGGGAAATTTAGAATCAGCCTGTATGAAGTTAATTAAGTTATTAGTTGATTAAGGTATAAAATTTGTTTAAGTATTTAAAGCTATAATTAAGGATAGTTAATTAATAATTTAATTTAATTATATAATCATTAACGTAAATAAATCTTTGTCCTATTAACAGAATTACAACGAAACAAGAGACTGGAACCAACCATATGGACAAGCACTATAGACTGGAACTGATTTGAGCAGAGTTCGAGTCAGCCGGGAATTCAGTTAAATTAAACGACTGTTTAATTTGACTGAAATGAACAGTTTAAACAACGAATCAGATCAAGGTGAGTTAAACTTTCTCAGTTCTTCCCACTTATATTTTATATAAGTAGGGTTTATTTGTTTTTGTGTTATGGATGATTTTTATTAGATGATTATTGAATTATATATTAATATATTGACTAGACAGTTAAGTTAAACATTCGTTTAACTTAATGAACATCGTTATTTTCAACGATTGAATCCAATTGAGGTAACTTACCTCAATGGTTACGTTTATAATAATATAAACGTTATAAATAAATAATTGGATGCTTGAATTGTTGTTATTTGCTGATTTTTTGGCTGTTACCGTCCATTATTGACTATTATTATTAAATTGTTATTCCATCTATTTAGATGGGAAATGAATATTTAATTAGCTACATTGAATTGAATTATTCAAATTGTGATAACCCATTGTTTTGCAGGGATGACAGGTTGGAGGAATCCAATGGGATTCCTCACTTATATTGATAACATTTATCAATGTGTTTGATTATGATTATTAGATGTAAAATGGTTGAATATTTCACGGTTTGGTACTCTAGTAGACATTTGCCTCTTAGGTACCATCGAAAAAAGAAATGATTTTTAGGAATTGATAACAGATCGATTTTGAAGATATAAATATATTTATATACGGATTCGAACTACGGTTTTGATCATGAATATAAATATAAACATTTAATTTATTTGTTTAATAATTTATAATTAATAGGGAAATATGATATAATTAAGTGAATAGTTAACCGATAAACTTATCGTAATTGTTATTAAAATGTGTAAATTGTAACAACCCCTATTTTCAATAAACTGTTATAACATAAATCGAGGCAGAATTAAATTCAAAAATCTGAACCAAGGGAAACGGGCTATGCCATTGCGTTCGTCTCGGAAAAATACGCGAAATAGAGTCCGAGTTTTCGAAAATCGGAGTCCGTTTGACCCAGTTAAGGCCCATTGAAGTTTTCAGAAATTTCTATGCTAAAAACAGATTTAAATTTCAAATTAAAAACCAGGATTAGGGCTAATCGGTGTCAGGCGGGAAAATTCCCGCCAGGGCCCCCATGTCGACAGGCATGTCGACAGGGGTCCTATGGTGTCGACTGCCCTGTCGACAGCCATGTCGACAGGGGGTAAGCAGGCAGTTTTGCCTGGCGCGCCACTTTGATTTGGGCTTGGTCTTGTGGCTTGGTTCTAGAGAATTCCGAGATCTGACGGGCCAAAACTAACCTAGGATTAATCCTAGGGCTAAAAACACTCTAATTCCCTATAAATATACCCCTAATCCTACCCTAAAGCCTCATTAATCAATCTAGCAACTAAACTATGTCAAATTGAATCCTCAAATGGCCTCCACCTAAAATCCCTAGCCTCCACCTTCCTCAAAGTTAATCCTATGAAGATATGATGATCATACAACCTTTTCTATGTTGTATGAATGCTTAATAACTTGCATACTTCATTAAGTTGCAAGTTTGATTTGCTAAGTTTGTGTTTTTGGGATTTTGCAAAAGGGTTTTCTTATTTGAAGCTTTGTTTTGGGTTTTCAAAGGGCTTCTTCATCTTATTTGGTGGATTTGTGACTTGTTTATATTTGTAAGCCCTCTTACCTTCACTTTACAAACTCTAAAGTTATCATGTGGTGAAAGTTGAGATTTGTACATGTTTAATGGATTATGTATGCTTATGCGAATTCACTATGCCATGTTTTACATGTTTCATAAGTTATGCATGTTTATGCAAGTTCACCTTACCATGTTGTACATGTTTCATAAGTTATGCATGTTTATGCAAGTTCACCTTACCATGTTGTACATGTTTTATGGGTTATGCATGTTTATGCAAGTTCACCTTACCATGTTGTACATGTTTTATGGGTTATGCATGTTTATGCAAGTTCACCTTACCATGTTATGCAAGTTTTATGGGTTATGCATGTTTATGCAAGTTCACCTTACCATGTTATGCAAGTTTTATGGGTTATGCATGTTTATGCAAGTTCACCTTACCATGTTATGCAAGTTTTATGGGTTATGCATGTTTATGCGAGTTCACTATGACATGATTTGCAAGTCTAACATGTTATGCATCATTATTATGATATGTGAAGTTCATCATGTATGTTATGCCAAGTTACCTTTTATACCCTTATGCGTTATGACGAATATGTAAGCGATATAATGACGTTGGGGGGTTTGGGTAAACTTAAAAATACATGAAACTAAAAGATTGGGAATTTACCTATTAAGTTAGGTCTACCCCTTGGGAATTTACCTATTAAGTTAGGTCTACCCAAGTATATGTTAACTTGTAAATATGTTTTAAAGTGGACATGACATTAGATAACATGTAATGGCCAACTCGAGGTTAGACCTAGTTGTGGTGTAAATCTTCCCAGGTAACCACAACGAGGGGTCTAATGTGGGTAGTTGGTCAGGTTGCACCGTAAGACCCGAGGTTAGACATAGACATGGTGTAAATCTTCCCAGGTAACCACGGATGTCTAATGTGAGAGGTTGGGTGCATTAATAAATTAATGCCTCATGATTAGGGTTAAGTCATGGCCCACTAATACTTAACCAATAATGGGGATGCGAGGATTACATGGGGTTAAGTGGTTACACTTAACTAATTTAATCCATGATTAGTGAGGGGTTAAACCACACTTAACCCTCTTAGAAACCCTAGCAACGTGGTCTGTTCCAGCAGTAATCCCAGTTTGGTATCACCACAACCCTACAGCTAGGTTAGGGCGGGGCACGATTACTGGACTGATGTAAGCGACCAAAGCGACGGCTGAGTGGTACAGCGGTGCGGGTCCGGCGGGCTACGGACGTGCACGTAGTCCGATATTGGACAAACTCGAGGCACGGGTACCAGTAGATTTAGACTGTGCATTATTGCTTAGGTGTCTGGGGTCGACACCCGAGGGCTTGATACACCCAAAGGTGGACCCAGCGCAGTCTGACTACATCCATGTGGGCCGTATGGACACCAACACTTGACGTGTTAGGTTTATAGGGAGCCGATCGACTAGACCGTTGGGCTGGACCTTATACTAAGGTCACTTCATGTTATTGGGCCAAAGTTTGGGCTAAGGGATCAAGATCTGTTTTGTGGGTTTGCTAGTACACTGTGGTGCAAAGTTTAATCTCATCTATGTGATGTCACCTTTATCTATTGCCAGTATGTTCATCTCAGTTTCCATCATGCTGTTAACTTTATCAGTTTATAGATTGATCGTAGTAGGGCTTACCAGTCTTTTTGACTGACCTGTTTTCTTTCGCTTCTTTCCTTCCGTTTCTACCCCCCCCCCCCACAGGTTCTCAGGGAGGGGCTACATCTGCTTAGTTGATCTTTGGCTTGCTTGTTGGATAGCTCATGTATGGATCTGAGCTAGCTGTGGCTTATCTTTTATTTCTGGGGATTAGTACTGATGTTTTACCATGTATTTTGTTTCTACGTATCTAGACTTATGTTGTATTTTGGATCATGACATTTTGATACTATGTACTTGACTATGTTGGTTTTGTGAGATGATGATGATGGGTTTTTATCTGCTACCGCTGCTTTACTTATATTTATTTTTATATATTCTGTCTTGCGATATCTCTGTGCATGCTTACCTTCACAATAACGCCCCTCCAAAGCTAGTACATTCTAAGGAGTGATCCTAGTGGAGGTGGGGTGTTACATTTGGTATCAGAGCACAAGGTTAACAAGATTGAACAAAACTTTTGAAAAAAAAGGACCCTTTTTGAAAAACTATTTTCAAAAACCTACTAAGTATTTTCCAAAATAAAGTCTAGATTATTTTAAGGCTAATCCCCAAAAGCCATCAGCGTTATCCCTCGTTCTCTTGACCTGATCTTATCTTATCTTTCGTTTCAGTATGGCTGAGAATCTTGACATCCCAGATGGAGTGAACGTACCACTCTGGTATAGGAGACTTCTAGAAGCTAGGGCGGCAGCTGGTCCCGCCAACCCTACTCCCACTCCTCCTCCTGTAGTTGAGAATCCTATCCCTAATATCCCTCCTCCGGTGGTTCCTGCTCCCCCTCCTCCAGCAGTTAATATTCCTCCTCCCGTTGCTGAGGCTCCTCTTCCTCCTCCTCCCCCTCAGCATCCTCAGGTTGAATTTACCAAGGTTTGTAAAGACTTCAAGGCAATGGGAGGCAAGAATTTCCTAGGCACGGAATCTTTTGTTGAAGCTAGGAATTGGCTGAAAGACACGGAGGACCTGTTTGCTATCTTTGGAATTGATGACGAGAGGAAGATCTTATTGACAGTATGGCTTTTGAAGGATGAGGCGGCCTATTGGTGGGAGGTCACCAATGGGACGAGGCCCGTTGAGACTTGGGCCGATTTGAGGGCTAGATTTGTGACCAAGTTTCTATCTTCGGCTGAGGCGAATTTACAGATGGAGAAGTTCATTGCATTAAAGCAAGGTGATATGTCTGTCAAGGAGTATGTGAACAAGTTTAATCAGCTGGCCCGTTTTGGTTTGGATATGGTAAACACTCCTGAGAAAAAGGCTCTTCGATTTGCTAGAGGGCTGAATGAGCCACTGCAGGGCTTGGCAATGTCGCATATTCCGCATGGAGCTACTTTTGAGAGTTTGGTTAATATGGCTCTGCTTCAGGGAGATGGAAAGAAAGAAGTCAAGACGAGTGATACTCAAGCAAAGAAGACTGATTCTCAAGGCAAAGGCAATCAAGGTGGTCAAAGCAGCTAGGGGAATCAGGGCAAGAACAAGAAGGGGAACAACAACAACAACAAAGGCAAGGGAAAGTGCAACTACTGTGGCATAGCTGGGCACTTTGCTAAGGATTGCAGGAAGAAGAAAAGGAAGCTTAGTGGTGGATGCTTTTCTTGTGGAGAGACTGGGCACTTTAGCAAAGAATGCCCAAAGAAGAAAGGACAGGCTGGGCCTTCAGGAGGGCAAGTTCATGCTCTCAATGCCGCTTCAGTTCCCGAACGAGGTAGTGTTTCTGTTGAGAACCTTGTTTATATCTCTGATCTTCCAGTGCGTACCTTGTTTGATTCTGGTGCTTCACACAGCTTTATTTCATCTGATCTTGTTGATAACTTGCACCTTAGTACTAGCTTAGTGGATGATCCCGTTTGTGTTTCGAATCCCATTGGGGGTTCTACTCATCTATCTATGATATGTGAGGATCTGAGGATCTCTATACTCAGCGTAGAGTTCTTGTGTAGTGCGTATGTTCTAGGTTTCAGGGGATACGGATTGATCTTGGGCATGGATTGGCTGTCTAGATATGGAGCCATTCTGGATTGTGAGCATAGGGTTGTAAGGCTTGTGACTCGCCTGGGCAACACCTTAGAGATTTCATGCAATCCGAAGAATCCCGTCATGTTATGCTATCTAGAATCTCTCGACTCATCAGAGGAGGCCCTTCAGTCTGTAAGGGTGGTCCGAGATTATCCAGATGTTTTTGAAGAAGTTAAGGGGTTGCCCCCTAAACGAGAGATTGATTTTCGCATCTATCTGGTGGATAATGCTAAGCCTGTTTCTTTGCCCGTTCGGCATATGGCTCCGCGTGAGAGACGAGAGCTGAGCAAGCAAGTGAAAGAATTACTTGAGAAGAACTTCATCAGAAGGAGTATATCCGAATGGGGAGCGCCTGTGGTGTTTGCAACTAAGGCAGATGGTTCTCTTCGGCTCTGTGTGGATTATAGAGAATTGAATAAGCTGACTAAGAAGAACAGACACCCGTTACCGAGGATCGATGATCTCTTTGATCAGCTTGTTGGTGCTTCTGTTTTCTCTCAGCTTGATCTTGCTACGGGTTTTCATCAGCTCAGAATGGCTGAAGATAGTATAGACAAGACTGCATTCAGAACTCCAGACGGATTCTTTGAATGGCTTGTTATGCCGTTCGGTTTGACGAATGCACCCGCGTATTTTGTGGATTTGATGAGTAGGGTGTTTCGGGAGTTCTTGAATAAGTTTGTCGTGGTCTTTGTGGATGATATTCTGGTTTTCTCCAAGGATGAAGAAGAGCACGCGAGGCATCTTGTAGAGGTGATGGATACGCTCAGAGCACACCAGTTAAAGGCCAAGTTCTCCAAGTGCCACTTTTGGAGAAGGGAAGTTAGATTCCTTGGGCATATCGTATCCAAGCAAGGCTTAGCGGTGGATCCCACTAAGGTGGTTGCAGTTCAGGATTGGAAGACTCCAAGGAATGCAACCGAGGTGAGAAGCTTTCTAGGTCTTGCGGGTTTTTACCGGAAGTTCATCAAGGACTTCGCGAAGATATCCGCTCCTCTTACTAAGTTGACGAAGAAGAACTTAGTCTTTGCTTGGGATATGGATTGTGAGCTTGCTTTTCAGAGACTCAAGAGAGCCCTTACCTCCGCACCCGTTCTAGCTTTACCCGATGGTGGTAAGATATTTACCGTGTACACTGATGCTTGTGGCACGGGATTGGGCGCCGTTCTGATGCAAGAGGGCAGAGTTATATGTTTTGGTGGGAGGCAACTTAAGGTGCATGAGAAGAATTATCCCACTCATGATCTAGAGCTGGCAGCGATTGTATATGCACTCAAGGCTTGGCGTCATTATCTTCTGGGAGAGAGATTTGAGCTGTATACTGATCATAAGTCTTTGAAGTATCTCTTTTCGCAGAAGGATCTGAACTTGAGGCAGCAGAGATGGATGGAATTCTTGGCTTCCTATGATTTTGACATAGCCTATACCCCTGGCAAGGGGAATGTTGTAGCGGATGCGTTGAGTAGGAAAAGGTTGACACTAAGTCCTCTATTTGTTGAGATGAAGAATTTAGAGTTCTTGGCGACCTTTGATTTCTCTTTGGCAATGGAGTCAGTGACCGGTTCTTTGGCATCTCTAGAGCTCAGGCCTACCCTTCTGGATCAAGTCGGGGCTTCACAGAAGGAAGACCCTCAGATAATTGAGATCATGGACAAGCTGGTTCGAGGGGAAACATCTAGTCACCTTGCTCGATATTCTATAGACGATAAGGGTTGGCTGAGGAGAGACGGAAGGCTTTGTGTTCCGATGGTAGAAGACTTGGTGAGGAAAGTTCTTGAGGAAGCACATCGCTCCAAGATGACTATACATCCAGGTGGTGATAAGATGTATAAGGACATGAAGCGCGTTTTCTTCTGGCCTGGAATGAAGAAGGATGTGGCGGAGTTTGTCTCGAGATGTGTTATTTGTCAGAGAGTAAAAGCTGAGTCGAAGAAGCCCGGTGGGCTATTACATCCGCTAGAGGTCCCGCTATGGAAGTGGGAGAGCATTTCTATGGACTTTATTGATGGGCTTCCAAGGTCAAGGAGAGGGAATACGAGCATATGGGTCATTGTAGATAGGCTTACGAAGAGTGCTCATTTTATCCCAGTGAAGAGCAAAAGGACCGCATCTGGACTAGCATCAGTATATCTTCGTGAGATAGTGCGACTACATGGAGTCCCTTCCAGCATAGTCAGTGACCGAGACCCCATCTTTACTAGTCAGTTCTGGAACAGTTTACAGGAAGCTATGGGCACGAGATTGAACCTGAGTACGGCCTATCACCCACAAACAGACGGCCAAACAGAAAGGGTGAATAGGGTACTTGAGGACTTGTTGAGGCTTTGCATTCTGGATTTTTGTGGTGCTTGGGAAGACCATCTTCCTCTTGTTGAGTTTGCATATAACAACAGTTATCAGGCGAGCATAGGGATGGCACCATTTGAAGCTTTATATGGGAGGCCGTGCAAGTCACCTACATGTTGGTGGGAGACTACGGATAAGCTTATACTTGGACCCGACATGATTAGGGATACAACCGAGAAGGTCGAGTTGATTAGAAGACGGATGAAAGCGGCCCAAGACCGGCAGAAATCCTATGCTGACAGGCGAAGGTCCGAATTGGAGTTTGAGGTTGGGGACAAGGTTTTCGTAAAGGTTTCTCCTTTGCGGAATGTGGTCCGATTTGGAGCTATTGGAAAGCTAGCACCGAGATTTGTTGGACCCTTCCCTATCATAGAGAGAATAGGGAAGATGGCTTATAGAGTGCAATTGCCCGAAAAGTTGTCCGGAGTGCATAATGTCTTTCATGTCTCGCATCTCCGAAAGTGCCTGCATGAGTCCGCTGAGGTGGTTGAACCTAGCGTTCTTGAAGACGTGGAAGTAGAGAAAGAAGCAACTTTGAGGAGAGCTCCGATTCGTATCTTGGGGACGGAGACCAAGAAGCTAAGGAATCGAGAGGTTAGGCTGGTAAAAGTTCAATGGGGTGAAGCCGAAGAAGACGCAACTTGGGAAACCGAGGAGAAGATGCGTGGGCTTTATCCATTCCTTTTTGAGGGTACACTCTCAATTTCTTTGTTTAGCATATCTTTCTCTTTGCTATCCATGTTTATCTAGTTATCGTGCAAATCTTGTCATGAGAACCTTAGGTAGAAACCCTTTGGATGATACATGTGTTTGAAACATGTTATGTTTGATGGTTGCGAGTGGTTGCAAGTGTTTGCAAGTGGTTACTCGTGGATGCATGATACACATTAGGCACTAGATCGGCTCACACACTCCTCATATTGCATGTGCATGAGTGTTTATGCTTATTCTTGAATGAAATTTGTATGCAATCACATGGATGTTGCATATGGATGTATGATTGAGCACGCATGTAGATATTATACATTATGTTAGGGATTTGCATACATATGGATACATTTCACTAACATATTTTGCATTGATCTTTGCATTAGATAGGTACATATACACACACTTCTGCATATGTTCATACGGCATTTAGAATCCTTTAAGGACAATGGTTGCTCGTGGATGATGTTTTGAGTAGATGGATGTTGGATGGTAGGATATGTTCTTCCTAACTTGAAGATTTCGGGGACGAAATCCTTTAAGGAGGGGAGAATGTAACAACCCGTATTTTCAATAAACTGTTATAACATAAATCGAGGCAGAATTAAATTCAAAAATCTTAACCAAGGGAAACGGGCTATGCCATTGCGTTCGTCTCGGAAAAATACGCGAAATAGAGTCCGAGTTTTCGAAAATCGGAGTCCGTATGACCCAGTTAAGGCCCATTGAAGTTTTCAGAAATTTCTATGCTAAAAACAGATTTAAATTTCAAATTAAAAACCAGGATTAGGGCTAATCGGTGTCAGGCGGGAAAATTCCCGCCAGGGCCCCCATGTCGACAGGCATGTCGACAGGGGTCCTATGGTGTCGACTGCCCTGTCGACAGGGGGTAAGCAGGCAGTTTTGCCTGGCGCGCCACTTTGATTTGGGCTTGGTCTTGTGGCTTGGTTCTAGAGAATTCCGAGATCTGACGGGCCAAAACTAACCTAGGGTTAATCCTAGGGCTAAAAACACTCTAATTCCCTATAAATATACCCCTAATCCTACCCTAAAGCCTCATTAATCAATCTAGCAACTAAACTATGTCAAATTGAATCCTCAAATGGCCTCCACCTAAAATCCCTAGCCTCCACCTTCCTCAAAGTTAATCCTATGAAGATATGATGATCATACAACCTTTTCTATGTTGTATGAATGCTTAATAACTTGCATACTTCATTAAGTTGCAAGTTTGATTTGCTAAGTTTGTGTTTTTGGGATTTTGCAAAAGGTTTTCTTATTTGAAGCTTTGTTTTGGGTTTTCAAAGGGCTTCTTCATCTTATTTGGTGGATTTGTGACTTGTTTATATTTGTAAGCCCTTTTACCTTCACTTTACAAACTCTAAAGTTATCATGTGGTGAAAGTTGAGATTTGTACATGTTTAATGGATTATGTATGCTTATGCGAATTCACTATGCCATGTTTTACATGTTTCATAAGTTATGCATGTTTATGCAAGTTCACCTTACCATGTTGTACATGTTTCATAAGTTATGCATGTTTATGCAAGTTCACCTTACCATGTTGTACATGTTTTATGGGTTATGCATGTTTATGCAAGTTCACCTTACCATGTTGTACATGTTTTATGGGTTATGCATGTTTATGCAAGTTCACCTTACCATGTTATGCAAGTTTTATGGGTTATGCATGTTTATGCAAGTTCACCTTACCATGTTATGCAAGTTTTATGGGTTATGCATGTTTATGCAAGTTCACCTTACCATGTTATGCAAGTTTTATGGGTTATGCATGTTTATGCGAGTTCACTATGACATGATTTGCAAGTCTAACATGTTATGCATCATTATTATGATATGTGAAGTTCATCATGTATGTTATGCCAAGTTACCTTTTATACCCTTATGCGTTATGACGAATATGTAAGCGATATAATGACGTTGGGGGGTTTGGGTAAACTTAAAAATACATGAAACTAAAAGATTGGGAATTTACCTATTAAGTTAGGTCTACCCCTTGGGAATTTACCTATTAAGTTAGGTCTACCCAAGTATATGTTAACTTGTAAATATGTTTTAAAGTGGACATGACATTAGATAACATGTAATGGCCAACTCGAGGTTAGACCTAGTTGTGGTGTAAATCTTCCCAGGTAACCACAACGAGGGGTCTAATGTGGGTAGTTGGTCAGGTTGCACCGTAAGACCCGAGGTTAGACATAGACGTGGTGTAAATCTTCCCAGGTAACCACGGATGTCTAATGTGAGAGGTTGGGTGCATTAATAAATTAATGCCTCATGATTAGGGTTAAGTCATGGCCCACTAATACTTAACCAATAACGGGGATGCGAGGATTACATGGGGTTAAGTGGTTACACTTAACTAATTTAATCCATGATTAGTGAGGGGTTAAACCACACTTAACCCTCTTAGAAACCCTAGCAACGTGGTCTGTTCCAGCAGTAATCCCAGTTTGGTATCACCACAACCCTACAGCTAGGTTAGGGCGGGGCACGATTACTGGACTGATGTAAGCGACCAAAGCGACGGCTGAGTGGTACAGCGGTGCGGGTCCGGCGGGCTACGGACGTGCACGTAGTCCGATATTGGACAAACTCGAGGCACGGGTACCAGTAGATTTAGACTGTGCATTATTGCTTAGGTGTCTGGGGTCGACACCCGAGGGCTTGATACACCCAAAGGTGGACCCAGCGCAGTCTGATTACATCCATGTGGGCCGTATGGACACCAACACTTGACGTGTTAGGTTTATAGGGAGCCGATCGACTAGACCGTTGGGCTGGACCTTATACTAAGGTCACTTCATGTTATTGGGCCAAAGTTTGGGCTAAGGGATCAAGATCTGTTTTGTGGGTTTGCTAGTACACTGTGGTGCAAAGTTTAATCTCATCTATGTGATGTCACCTTTATCTATTGCCAGTATGTTCATCTCAGTTTCCATCATGCTGTTAACTTTATCAGTTTATAGATTGATCGTAGTAGGGCTTACCAGTCTTTTTGACTGACCTGTTTTCTTTCGCTTCTTTCCTTCCGTTTCTCCCCTCCCCCCCCCCCCCACAGGTTCTCAGGGAGGGGCTACATCTGCTTAGTTGATCTTTGGCTTGCTTGTTGGATAGCTCATGTATGGATCTGAGCTAGCTGTGGCTTATCTTTTATTTCTGGGGATTAGTACTGATGTTTTACCATGTATTTTGTTTCTACGTGTCTAGACTTATGTTGTATTTTGGATCATGACATTTTGATACTATGTACTTGACTATGTTGGTTTTGTGAGATGATGATGATGGGTTTTTATCTGCTACCGCTGCTTTACTTATATTTATTTTTATATATTCTGTCTTGCGATATCTCTGTGCATGCTTACCTTCACAATAACGCCCCTCCAAAGCTAGTACATTCTAAGGAGTGATCCTAGTGGAGGTGGGGTGTTACATAAATGGTATGTAAAGGCCTTAACGGCCGTAAAGGAAGTTTAAATTGATATTGAAATGAAATAATCAAATCGTAGATATACGAGGAAATATAAAAGAGTTTAAGGAATAATATTTTTGTAATAAATGATTATTTTAAATATACGAAATGGGACTAAATAACATTTCATGAATAAGATTAATGAATCGATGAAATTGGAAACGAGTATTAATTTGGAGATGGGATTTCAGGTTTTTAAATGAAATCGGAATCGAAAATATGAATATGGATTTATAAATGGGATTGACATTGTAAATAGGATTGGGTTGAAATGGCAAAGAGGGATTTATAATTGAATTAGAAACTGACAGCTGAAATAAGATTATTAAATCAAGATTTTCCAAATATAGTATAAATGTATATACGAATATGAGTTGATTAATATGTGGAAGAGTGATGAATTTAATTCCAAGTATAACGGAAGGGACAAGTGAATTGAGAAGTTGGGAAATGAAGGGAAAAGGCTAAGTTAAGTGTTATTCCGAAGTTCGGAATGAAAATCGAAGGTGAGAGCCGAGAAATGAAATCGAATTATAAGTAGTCGCTAATGAATAGCAAATGGAATTTGTAAATGAAGTTTAAGTTATGGAAAAGGAATTTGTAACATTTGTTACGAACGATAAATTGAACTATTCGATAAATAAACTAAATGTCTTTATAAAGGATAGTTATATGATTTTTAGACAACAAATAAGTTGTTAGTAATGAATTGAAAAGGTTTGATAAATGGAAGTAAAAGGATTTGGAAATATAATCAGTAACATTTGACTTAGAGGTTAAATTAAATTATTTTGATTAATAATTATAAGATATATAAAAGATAACAAATTAAGATTTATAAAGAATGTTTATATAAAAAATTTAATTATTGATTACTGCAATGTTGGTAAAATATATTTTTAAAGAGATATTGAAGAAATTATAAAGGATTCGAATCACAATTGAGTCGAGACTCTTGTATTATATTATAAAGGGTTTTTATTTAAAGTATTAAAAAGAGTTATAAATAAGAGCTTACTTAATAAATTAAGTAAACGTGTTTGAGATTTTAAACAGAGGTTTAAAAGGAAAACAGATGTGTTAATTAACTTATATCTATTCTGAAGATATGAATGTTGTTGGTCAAGGTCTGAGAGGTAAATATAATACCCTAACTTGAACTGCTTCATGATTATCTAAGGATGGTATTAGTTTATAACCGAGAGGAGTTGAGGGAAAATAAGCTATGATTTCCGTGAATGATTTTATAAACTGTATTAAAAAGTTTATAAATTGAATGAATGGTTTTAAGGATATTCTTATTCGATAATAAGAAGTAAAAGCTACGTTTTTAATATTGGAAGATAATAAGAATTTAATTAACAAATGGTTAATTAAAGAGGCTAAAGGATGCTGAGTATTGAATCATTGAATCCATTTTATTTCTATGAATGAATGGTTGTTTATCCAAGTTTATTTTATAGTTAAATAACCGAATATCAAATCTAGCCTATACGATTCTTGGTACGGAAAGACCGGGATCGATTCTATATTCAAAAACCATTCCAACCAACGAATACGTGAATATATCAGAAGATAATCGAGATGGAGAATTGAAGACCGTAGATCTTCATAAGTGGAAGAACTACTAATAATCTCTGGTTAGCTCCCGGAGATAAACCGTGGTTCTGTCGTGGTTGGAATCTACATATTGCAAGGACTTCTCGCTACTAATTCATAGGGTGATTCCTAGGATGTGATAGGAGGGTGCCTTCGGTTCATCATGTCCCTGGATGACTTGTATGGACGAATGTATGACAGAGTATTTCCAACGGGGTCACGTACATTAATTTCTTCAAACGTGTCATAGTTGGGTAGCTCCCAACTAGGGTATTTTTGTGGACGTCAATTAGTGGTATCCTGCGGATCTGACGATGTGGCATTTAAAGTGAATGGTGACCAGATGTTCAAAGAAGATTATGACTTCTAGCCTCATCAATCGAAAATTGCACAAAATCGGGTAGGCAACATGGCTATGTGGGTTGCACCTATTAAAAGGGTATATCATTACCTAATCTTGAGAAATCAAATGCCTCCAGCTGTCCCTTTTATTTTTGTATGTATGCTATCGGTTTGGTTGGCTGGCCCCCAACTATGGTGATGATAAATTCGATACTCTTAGGAGAAATGAGGGGCCGGTCATGTATAGCCGGGTTGCAAGACGTTCTTGTTGAACCCCAATGTATTCTTCTCTGGAGGTACATTGTCGGGAAGGTGGTCCTATACCTTGCTAGGAAATCCATTCTCCAATAAGCGCCCGTGGTTTCGATTGTATACTATATATGTGGAGCGTGAGATGTAAGCGTTCTGCTAGATTCTATTTATTTGTATTTAAACACTACCATAATATCATAATAATATGGGTTCCAAAAATGTTTTGGGTTATCGTAAGGTAAAAACCGTCTGTATTTATGTATGGATTTGGTCTTACGATTATCCTTTTCTTTCGAAAAGATTTTGACGTTAAAATCAAGTTGGATGATACCATTAAACTTAGTGTGTTTTTCTCACTCTGGTTCACCAGACTGACCCGGTGTTTGTAATGCTCGGATTAGACCGGGTTGTACAGGTTCAAGATATCGGATACTGTGAAAAGTCGAACTGGAAGAATCTAGATGTATAATAATATATATTCCGATGTGTGATTGTGTATGAGGACAGATTCTTACAACTACCTAGATGTATGATGTACTTTGATGATTGTAAGTATATTTTCAAGCTCTTAATAAAGATTTATTTCTATATTATATTTTGTTCCGCTGCGATGTGAGACTGTGTTCTATTCTTCTTCTGCTTTTATTCTAATATTTCTTTCTTTCTTATCTCACCCTCTAATTTCTTTGTAATAACTATTCGGTGAGCGTTCGATACTTGGGTTTTGGCAAGTAATATAGGTTTATGTATTATTGTCAGAATTCGAGTGTCGAATTCTTTTTGCTGGGTCGTTGCAGTGGTATCAGAGCTATTGGTTTAGTAATAACCTTGGCTCTGTGATATGACTCGATGGTGATGGGGTTAGTAATACCCTAGATTGAGTTGAGTGTATGTAACACCCCACGTCCATTAATGTCACTCACAAAGGGAATGCATTAACTTCCATGGAGGTTTTAAGTGAATATAGAACAGTAAAATTACAACAAGACAGATATAAAATAGTACTTGGAAATTCAAAAACTTTATTTCATTGTAGCAGAAGTCAAAACATGTTTGATTACATCATAACACCATATTCAATGTCAAGTACAATATCTATCTTGATAAAACAAGTACATAATCCCATTACATGAATAGCCATTAAAAAGAAAGATAACAAGCTGGACTTTACTTCAGCAGTCCAAGCTTTCCAGAAGATAAGCGATCCAACTAGACTCCACTAGAACTTGGCCCAACCTGCGGACCTGAAGGGAGAAAAAGGATGGAAAAGAGGGGGTCAGACATAAAGTCTGGTGAATATGATAATTCTACAATACTATTACCAAAATAACTGGACTAAGGCATAAGCTGGAAAACAAGAAAATGTCTATGAAGAGCAGATTAAGGACATAGACAATCGCTAAAGGCAACGTTATAGGCGCTCCTAAATACTAAAGGATAAACACGATACTGCACCACACCAGTCACCCTAAAGATTCATCCCACTTAGCTTCACTTAGAAACTTTCCCAATGGCTTTACGTACCCCTAGCTGACTACATAGGTGCCGCCTGCCCCTATCTCCACTAGGTGTACCCTACTTCCCATTATTCGATCGGCTCCCTAACTCGTAGATACCCGTGCTGGCCCCACAGTGGGGTGTATCACTCCCCTAAAGTGGCAACCTGATACAACGGACATGCACGGCTTATACCTACACGATGCAACAACGTCTTACCTACCAGCCCGGGTCCACACACGCATATGAAACCCGTTGGACTTGCGTTGCCACCGCTCCCTGTTTTGGCCTCTTATAGTCAAACCCAGTATGCGTGTCCCGTCCTCGACTTGGGTCGAGCCCACAAAGATACGTTTTGGGATACTGGTTGAAATGGGCCCCCACTATTTACCACAAGCATTCCACCTAAGCTTGTCCCCATTAGTCCATCCCACTTAACCCACTTAGTCATGTTCATTTACATGTGTGTTTGGTTAAGTCTAATCGTATTTCAAATGCCTCTAAAGGCAACCACCAGATTCCTCATGCCACCCAAGGCACCTACTTAACCCCCATGTCCCACCTTACATGATTATCTGGTTAAGTATTTCTTAGTTCATTAAGGCCATAACCTCATAAAGACCTCTCACATTAGACTGGCATTTATGGCAGCTGGATTTGTCGGGCGGGTCCGGGCAGTCTTACACCATAAAAGAGTCTAACCTCGTGTCTTTACAACTGTTATGCTTTAGTTTGGGCCTAGGACCTCTCACATTGGGCCGACATTTGTGACTACTGGATTTGCCGGGCGGGTCCGGGCAGGTTTACATCACAAACGGGTCCAACCTCGTGTCCTAAGCATTGATTATTAATAATAATCCACTTTCCCCCAATTTTAATAATTCCCTACTTGAATTATTAATTACTTCCAATTTTTAACAATGTCCATAATTGACTCAATTATGGACATCCATTCATGGTATGCAAAATCTTACAAAATTGCACCCAATTTATTAATTCCTAATATTACCCCTACCCCACGTTTGAACGTTTATTCGCAAAATATATGTTAGACTCGAATAGCCTAACTCATAGCATAAAAGAGATTATCATAATAACAACATGTATATGTGACCAAATGAATCATAATAAGGGGTGAAACTTGCATATGTCCAACTTGCATAGATTATACATGTCATGGACCTAAAGGTGTCAACTTGTTCAAAATTCACCTAATATAATCTCAATCAATTTTCATAAACTTACATATGAACATGTGTGAATCAACATCATCTAATTTTTTAACAACATGGTTTTATATGGGTACACCTAACTCAATAGGCAAATTCCCATAATCAAGTTTTATTTAATTATAGTTTCAAGTTTATGGGTACACCTAACCTAATAGGCAAATTCCCATAAACAAGATCCATTTAAATTAAGAAAAAAAAACATAACTTTAAGCATGATCCAACAACATCATGATTTTTCAACATAATATAGCATGATTTATAACATGGCATAGTATGATAGTATAACATAGCTTGACATGATTCTCAACATAACACGACATAGCATAAGAGAATTTACAACATAGCATGACATAGCATATATAATTTACATCATACGACAACATAATAACATAATAAGAGATCCACAATATATAGAATTTACAATTACAAATCACATCACTTTCTTGTGATCCATTCATAACTGAGTCAAATTAGTTTGTAATAGTCTTGTGAGAATCATCATACTCACCAACAAAAGAAGAGAATTAGAGAGAGAGTTCTTTGGTTTGATTTGTTTTGTTGAGAAGAATTTAGTTGTAGTAGACTAGGCTTCCTCTTCTTAGTTTGTGACGGCTATGCTGAACTCCATGGCAGCAGCATGACGGTAGCTTCTCTAATTTTACAAGTGATTTAGGTCTAGGGTCTACCCACTTATTTATAGATTTTAGAATTCATTTAGGCCATTAGATTTAACCTAGAAATAACCGCAGCCGTTCAGACAAGATGGGGTTTATCTTGTTGACTCAGCAATGAGTCAGAAGTGACTCAGCAAACACTCAGCATATTAATAAACTTCTATTCATGTCATAAATATATATATATTTTCTACAATGTACATATTAGATACATCCCCCTTTACTTATTATTGTTTTTATATACATATTAGATACATCCCCTCTCTCACACACTTATTAATATTTTTATATTCATATTAGATACATCCCCTCTCTTACACACTTATTAATATTTTTATATTCATATTAGATACATCCCCTCTCTTACACACTTATTAATATTTTTATATTCATATTAGATACATCCCCTCTCTTACACACTTATTAATATTTTAGCAACTTTAGTGTTAATAGAAAATTCGGGGTGTTACATTCTCCCCTCCTTTTAGGATTTCGTCCCCGAAATCTTCAAGTCTGGAAGAATGTATATCCTACCATCCAAACGTCCATCTACTCATCCATCATACACAGGCATCCATTGTCCTTAAAAGACTTCTAATGCTTTATGATCATATGCAAAGTGTGTGTACATGTCCTTACCTAATGCGAAATCAGGCGGTCTACTGATTCAGTTGACCTCCTTAATGCAAATTATGTAAGTGTCATGAATCCATTATGTATGCAAAAGATCCTAATTGCTTACATACTACTTCTATATGCGTGCACACCCATTCAACCGAATGCAGCATCCATATGATGGTACAACCATTATACATCCATTATACTAAATACATCCATATATATGCAATATGCAATATGAAGTGACTGAGCCGATCTAGTGCCTAAAGTGTGTGTATATATGCATCCACGAGCAACCAATAGCAAACACTTGCATCCATTTTGCATCCATCATACATAACATGTCTCAAACACATGTTTCAACCATAGGATTATCCTAACTAAAGGTCAAAGATACTAATGAGAGGACATACTAAAGATAAGATAAGATAAGCTAAGCGATAAAGGAGAAATTAAAAGACATACCCTCAAAAAGAAAAGGGTACAACGAACGCATCTTCTCTTCTGTCTCCCAAGTTGCGTTGCTCTCATCATCTCCCCATTGCACTTTAACCAGTCTGACCTCTCGATTCCTCAACTTTTTGATCTCCGACCCAAGAATGCATGTAGGAGCTCGTCTAATTGTTGCATCACGCTCTATTTCCACCTCTTTAAGCAAGCTCGGCTCTACCACCTCCGCGGTCTTGTGCAAACACTTCCTCAAATGTGATACATGGAATACGTCGTGTACTCCACTAAGTTTCTCAAGCAACTCCACCCTATATGCCATCTTCCCAATCCTGTTTTTTTACAGGAAACGGCCCTACAAACCTTGGTGCTAATTTCCCCACGGACCCAAAGCGAACAACATTCTGTAACGGAGATACTTTGATAAAAACCATGTCCCCAATGTCAAACTCAAGATCTGTCCTCCTCTTATCAGCATACGATTTCTGCCTATCTTGTGCTGCTTTCATCCTCCTTCGAATCAACTCAATCTTCTCCGAGGTTTCCCTAACCATATCGGGCCCAAGTAGGATTTTATCGGTAGATTCCCACCAACATGTAGGCGAACGGCAAGGCCTTCCATAAAGAGCTTCGAAAGGTGCCATGCCAATACTAGACTGAAAGCTATTATTATATGTGAATTCTACTAACGGAAAGTGCTCTTCCCATGTACCCCCAAAGTCTAGGATACAAAGCCTTAAAAGATCCTCTAGAATGCGATTCACCCTCTCGGTCTGGCCGTCTGTTTGAGGATGATATGCGGTGCTCAAACATAGCTGAGTCCCTACCACCTCTTGTAAACTCTTCCAAAATTCGCTAGTAAAGATGGGGTCACGGTCGCTTACTATACTAGAAGGAATACCGTGCAAACGAACTATCTCCTTAATGTATACAGAAGCCAACCACGGAGCAGTCCTCTTACTTTTCACGGGAATAAAATGGGCGCTTTTAGTAAGTCTATCTACTATAACCCAAATCCCTGTGTTACCCTTCCTTGATCTTGGTAATCCATCCACAAAATCCATTGAGATGCTTTCCCATTTCCATAGTGGAACTTCTAATGGGTGAAGCAACCCACCGGGTTTCTTTTGTTCTGCTTTAACTCGTTGGCACACCAAGCATCTAGCGACGTACTCGGCCACATCCTTTTTCATACCGGCCCAAAAGAAAACCCGCTTCATATCTTTGTACATCTTATCCCCGCCGGGATGAATGGTCATTTTTGAGCGATGAGCATCATCAAGAATGGCCTTCCTTAAGTCTTCGTCTTGTGGTACACAAAGTCTATTATCCCTTCGTAACCAACCCTTATCGTCTAGGGTATACCTACGAAGATGGCTTGACGACTCCCCCCCTTTGAGCTTTTCTACTATCTCAACCAACTGTGGGTCGTCTCGCTGTGCCTCACCAACCCGTCCTAGAAGTGTAGGTCTAACCTCCAAGGATGCTAACAGACCGGGTACTAAGTCAACGGAGGGTCTAAAGTCAAACATAGAGATGAATTCTAAGCTTTGTCGTTCAACAAACAACGGACTCAAGGACAACCTTTTCCTACTTAAGGCGTCTGCCACCACGTTACCCTTGCCCGGGGTATATGCTATTTCAAAATCGTAGGAGGCTAAGAATTCCATCCACCGTTGCTGCCTTAAATTCAAATCCTTCTGAGAGAATAAGTATTTTAATGATATGTGGTCAGTGAACAGTTCGAATTTCTCACCAAGAAGATAGTGACGCCAAGACTTAAGCGCGAAAACAATTGCGGCTAGCTCTAAGTCATGCGTGGGGTAATTCTTTTCATGAACCCTCAACTGCCTTCCACCATAGGCTATTACTCTTCCCTCTTGCATGAGGACCGCGCCAAGTCCCGTCCCATAAGCATCAGTATAGATGGTAAACGGTTTATTCCCGTCTGGCAGCACTAAGACTGGGGCTGAAGTTAAGGCTCTCTTTAAACGTTGGAACGCATCATCGCAATCTTTGTCCCACGTAAAAACCAGGTTCTTCTTCGTTAACCGTGTTAATGGAGCTGATATTTTTGCGAAGTCTTTGATAAACTTCCTATAATAGCCAGCCAACCCCAAGAAACTTCTTACTTCGGTTGCATTTTTAGGGACCTTCCAATCTTGGATGGCCACCACCTTTGCGGGATCCACTGTTATCCCTTCTTTGGAAACCACGTGCCCTAAGAACCGTACTTCCTTCCTCCAGAAGTGACACTTAGAAAATTTTGCCTTAAGGTTATGCGCTCGAAGGATTTCCAACACTTCCCTAAGATGTAGGGAGTGCTCTTCTTTATTCTTAGAAAAGACTAAGATGTCATCCACAAAGACTACCACGAATTTGTTAAGGTATTCCCTAAACACCCTACTCATCAAATCAACAAAATATGCAGGGGCGTTTGTCAAACCAAAGGGCATCACTAGCCATTCATAGAATCCGTCAGGAGTCCTAAAAGCAGTCTTATCTATACTATCCTCAGCCACTCTCAGTTGATGAAAGCCAGTGGCTAAGTCCAACTGCGAAAACACTGAGGCGCCAACTAACTGATCAAAGAGATCGTCAATCCTCGGCAGTGGGTGTCTGTTCTTTTTAGTAAGCTTGTTTAGTTCTCTATAGTCCATACAAAGTCTAAGAGACCCATCCGCCTTTGTGGCAAAAACTACTGGAGCACCCCACTCCGATATACTACGTCTTATGAACCCCTTCTCAAGCAACTCCTTTACTTGCTTATTGAGTTCCCTCCTTTTACGAGGAGCCCTGTGGCGCACTGGCAAAGATACGGGTTTAGCATTATCCACAAGATAAATTCGAAAGTCTATCTCCCACTTTGGAGGTAAGCCCTTCACCTCCTCAAACACATCCGGATATTCCCGGACCACTTCTACCGATCGCAAGTTCTCTACAGACGCGTCAAGCGATTCAAGATAACTTAGCATAACGGAATTTATGGGATTACAAAAGATGTCGAGAGCATTACCAAGGCGAGTCACAAGCCTAACTACTCTCCTTTCATAATCAAGAATGGCCCTATTTCTAGACAACCAATCCATTCCTAAAATTAGCCCATAGCCCGTGAAGCCCAATACATAAGCATCACATCTAAATTCAACGCTAAGTATAGAGATTTTCAAATCCAAACATATCATGGTCAAATGAGCCGAACCCCCAATTGGATTTGAAACGACCAAGGGATCCTCTACTAAACTGGTGTTCAAGTGCAGTGATTCAACTAATGATGCAGAGATAAACGAATGAGATGCGCCAGAATCGAATAAGGTACGGACAGGATGATCAAACAGAAAAACTAAGCTTTCAACAGAAATTGTTCTACCTCTTTCTTGCAGCGGTGGGGCCGCAATAGCCTGAACTTGTCCCCTTGCCTGCCCTGGTGCCATAAGAGCCTGCACCTGTCCTCCCGAGGTAGACCCTGCCCTCTGCCCCTTCTTTGGACAGTCCTTCACTAAATGTCCCGCATCTCCACAATGAAAACAACCAGTCTTCTTTTTCTTTCTACAATCTTTGCTGAGATGGCCAGGCGTCCCACAATTGAAGCATTTCTTCTTCCCTTTGCCATTATTGTTTTTACCACCCTTCTTATTTTGCTGTTGGGGTTTCTTCTGATCCCCTTTCTTTTCAACTGCCTTATCCTCATGCATAAGTGCCATTTCTACTAGCTTTTCAAAGGTGGCTCCCATAGGGATGTGGGTCATAGCCAACCCTTGCAACGGTTCATTCAAGCCTCTAACGAACCTCAAAGCTTTCTTCTCTGGCGTGTTCACCAACTCCAAGCCAAACCTTGCTAACTGATTAAATTTATTGACATATTCCTTTACTGATGAGCTCCCTTGCTTTAGTGCCAGGAATTTTTCCATATTTAAGTTCTCCTCTGCCCTTGAAAGAAACTTTGCCTCAAACCTTCGTCTGAAATCCGCCCATGAATCAACTGGACGTTCTCCGTTAGTGACCTCCCACCAAAACGAGGCCTCTCCCTTCATTAACCAAGCAGCTAAACGGACTTTCCTCCCATCTTCCACTTCAAAGATATCCAACAATTCCTCAGTCTCCTTAAGCCAATCTCTGGCCTCCACAAACGTCTCAGTCCCTTGAAAAGTTTTTCCTCCCATAGCCTTGAATTCCTTGCACGTCTTTGCAAAAGTGTCAACACGAGGAGGAGGAGGAGGAATGGGTGCAACTAGGGGTGGAGGAGTATCCGCTGGGCCTGCAGTGGTGGCCCTAGCCTCCAAGTATCTCCTAAACCACCCTGGAATCGTCACACCTTCTGGGAGATTAAGATCTTCAGCCATGCTGAAACGAAAAAGGAAAGATTCAAAATGGAGAATTCGAAAGATAAAGATAAGGATGTGGCTATTTGGGATTATGTTTTTCATAAAAACTCTCTTTAAATAACATGTTTTTTTTTTTTTTTGAAAGCACTTCTTCCAAAAATACTTTAGAAAAAAAAATATTTTTCTAAAAAAAAATTTTATCTGTTCTGGTAACCTTATGCTCTGATACCACGTGTAACACCCCACGTCCATTAATGTCACTCACAAAGGGAATGCATTAACTTCCATGGAGGTTTTAAGTGAATATAGAACAGTAAAATTACAACAAGACAGATATAAAATAGTACTTGGAAATTCAAAAACTTTATTTCATTGTAGCAGAAGTCAAAACATGTTTGATTACATCATAACACCATATTCAATGTCAAGTACAATATCTATCTTGATAAAACAAGTACATAATCCCATTACATGAATAGCCATTAAAAAGAAAGATAACAAGCTGGACTTTACTTCAGCAGTCCAAGCTTTCCAGAAGATAAGCGATCCAACTAGACTCCACTAGAACTTGGCCCAACCTGCGGACCTGAAGGGAGAAAAAGGATGGAAAAGAGGGGGTCAGACATAAAGTCTGGTGAATATGATAATTCTACAATACTATTACCAAAATAACTGGACTAAGGCATAAGCTGGAAAACAAGAAAATGTCTATGAAGAGCAGATTAAGGACATAGACAATCGCTAAAGGCAACGTTATAGGCGCTCCTAAATACTAAAGGATAAACACGATACTGCACCACACCAGTCACCCTAAAGATTCATCCCACTTAGCTTCACTTAGAAACTTTCCCAATGGCTTTACGTACCCCTAGCTGACTACATAGGTGCCGCCTGCCCCTATCTCCACTAGGTGTACCCTACTTCCCATTATTCGATCGGCTCCCTAACTCGTAGATACCCGTGCTGGCCCCACAGTGGGGTGTATCACTCCCCTAAAGTGGCAACCTGATACAACGGACATGCACGGCTTATACCTACACGATGCAACAACGTCTTACCTACCAGCCCGGGTCCACACACGCATATGAAACCCGTTGGACTTGCGTTGCCACCGCTCCCTGTTTTGGCCTCTTATAGTCAAACCCAGTATGCGTGTCCCGTCCTCGACTTGGGTCGAGCCCACAAAGATACGTTTTGGGATACTGGTTGAAATGGGCCCCCACTATTTACCACAAGCATTCCACCTAAGCTTGTCCCCATTAGTCCATCCCACTTAACCCACTTAGTCATGTTCATTTACATGTGTGTTTGGTTAAGTCTAATCGTATTTCAAATGCCTCTAAAGGCAACCACCAGATTCCTCATGCCACCCAAGGCACCTACTTAACCCCCATGTCCCACCTTACATGATTATCTGGTTAAGTATTTCTTAGTTCATTAAGGCCATAACCTCATAAAGACCTCTCACATTAGACTGGAATTTATGGCAGCTGGATTTGCCGGGCGGGTCCGGGCAGTCTTACACCATAAAAGAGTCTAACCTCGTGTCTTTACAACTGTTATGCTTTAGTTTGGGCCTAGGACCTCTCACATTGGGCCGACATTTGTGACTACTGGATTTGCCGGGCGGGTCCGGGCAGGTTTACATCACAAACGGGTCCAACCTCGTGTCCTAAGCATTGATTATTAATAATAATCCACTTTCCCCCAATTTTAATAATTCCCTACTTGAATTATTAATTACTTCCAATTTTTAACAATGTCCATAATTGACTCAATTATGGACATCCATTCATGGTATGCAAAATCTTACAAAATTGCACCCAATTTATTAATTCCTAATATTACCCCTACCCCACGTTTGAACGTTTATTCGCAAAATATATGTTAGACTCGAATAGCCTAACTCATAGCATAAAAGAGATTGTCATAATAACAACATGTATATGTGACCAAATGAATCATAATAAGGGGTGAAACTTGCATATGTCCAACTTGCATAGATTATACATGTCATGGACCTAAAGGTGTCAACTTGTTCAAAATTCACCTAATATAATCTCAATCAATTTTCATAAACTTACATATGAACATGTGTGAATCAACATCATCTAATTTTTTAACAACATGGTTTTATATGGGTACACCTAACTCAATAGGCAAATTCCCATAATCAAGTTTTATTTAATTATAGTTTCAAGTTTATGGGTACACCTAACCTAATAGGCAAATTCCCATAAACAAGATCCATTTAAATTAAGAAAAAAAACATAACTTTAAGCATGATCCAACAACATCATGATTTTTCAACATAATATAGCATGATTTATAACATGGCATAGTATGATAGTATAACATAGCTTGACATGATTCTCAACATAACACGACATAGCATAAGAGAATTTACAACATAGCATGACATAGCATATATAATTTACATCATACGACAACATAATAACATAATAAGAGATCCACAATATATAGAATTTACAATTACAAATCACATCACTTTCTTGTGATCCATTCATAACTGAGTCAAATTAGTTTGTAATAGTCTTGTGAGAATCATCATACTCACCAACAAAAGAAGAGAATTAGAGAGAGAGTTCTTTGGTTTGATTTGTTTTGTTGAGAAGAATTTAGTTGTAGTAGATTAGGCTTCCTCTACTTAGTTTGTGACGGCTATGCTGAACTCCATGGCAGCAGCATGACGGTAGCTTCTCTAATTTTACAAGTGATTTAGGTCTAGGGTCTACCCACTTATTTATAGATTTTAGAATTCATTTAGGCCATTAGATTTAACCTAGAAATAACCGCAGCAGTTCAGACAAGATGGGGTTTATCTTGTTGACTCAGCAATGAGTCAGAAGTGACTCAGCAAACACTCAGCATATTAATAAACTTCTATTCATGTCATAAATATATATATTTTTTCTACAATGTACATATTAGATACATCCCCCTTTACTTATTATTGTTTTTATATACATATTAGATACATCCCCTCTCTCACACACTTATTAATATTTTTATATTCATATTAGATACATCCCCTCTCTTACACACTTATTAATATTTTTATATTCATATTAGATACATCCCCTCTCTTACACACTTATTAATATTTTTATATTCATATTAGATACATCCCCTCTCTTACACACTTATTAATATTTTAGCAACTTTAGTGTTAATAGAAAATTCGGGGTGTTACAGTGTATATATGAGAGAGCGTATTTGTAAATTTTATATGCAAATGTTTTGTATTGTGTTGTTTGATCGGTTCAAGTGTTGAAAAGCGTTGAACTGACAATTGACACAATATTGTTTTGTAAATAAGGTAAGTAATTTTACTCGAAATGTATTTTTGTATAGAAAAGACATAATTTTCTCACATTATTGAGATATTGGTATGTTTTATATGTTTGGTTGGCTTGAATGAATTCAAATTGGATTAAGAATTTGAACTGAAACTTAACTGGTTATGTGGAATTAAAATTGAGAATAATGTTGGAATTAAATTAAAACAGATTTGGAATTTAGTGAATAATAATGAATAGGAACCTATCGAATATTAATCAATTAATACTAAACCGAAATGAGTGCAGACCAGTAAACGTCAATGTTGAATATAATTCAAATGATTGGGCCATTTGTTATTTGGATGTTGAATTGGTCGAATAAGATTCAACAACAAGTTAATACAAATTCGATAAAATTAGGTGTGAAGTGGAAGCTGAATTATTTAACCTTGTAATTATTATTTGCATTATAAATTGAGATAAGTACAGATAGTAGATAGCTATGGAATTGGTTTGATTACAGAGATTGGAAGTACAGACGAAGAGCAGTTAGTTGGTTTGTTGCGAAATTGGAATTGTGATGCCCGATAAATAGGTAAACCTTAATATTGATTGGAGTGATTGATTTTATACCCCTAAGTTGAGTAGCCGGTTGGCTTTTGATTTTCTTTTGGGAGAAGTTAAGGCCCGAAGCAGCAGTTGTAGTTGTTCTGATCGAGCCATGCAGAGGAGGCACTGGTAAAATTTTCAAAAAAATAAGAGTTTGAATTTATTTTGATAATAATTCAAGAATATTTTAATTAATTATTAGCTTCACAACATTCTTCTTACCTTGTAATTTCGGGGACAAAATTCTTATAAGGGGGGAAGAATGTAACATCCCAGATTTTTCTGCCATTTAAATTAGAGTATTTAAATCTGTTTATATATTATATTGGAAATATAATGGATTCTATATCGAATTTATTTTATAAAATGGATTTCGAATATACATATTTTATAACATAATTAAACAAGCTTGAAACGCCGCGGAAGTTCGTAAATTTCGATTTGAACTTTAATTGAATATACACGATCCAATATAAGTTGGATTTCTGTGAAACCAGAAACGTTTGGATCGACTTGATTATATTTTCCTAATGGAAGAGAAAGATGAGATTTCAGCTTATAGATTGCATGTTATGTCCAAATTAAATTTTCAAATAGTCGCTATGGAATTTCGTTAATAAACGATAGTGTTTATTTAATAAATATAAAGGAATTTCTATTATGTTAATACCGTTTTAACCAGAATTTCAGAATATTGAGTTTTAAAATATATACTGGTTTATTCTGGAGCTGTATAATATTTTAGTTGGAGATATGCGATAATAATAATTTATTTTTATTTAAATTAAATTGTTTTGGATTTAATCTTGTTATAGACGCTTTAGAAATAGTTTTATTTTAAAACGACATCTGTTTTCGATGAAACAAATTTTATTGGAATACGTATAATTAATTATTGCTATATTTCCAGTTCGGAGTCAATCGGAGTTGGTTTGTAACGATACGGATTTCGCCCGGGCCTAATCGATCGCTAAATCGACCAAGACCATTCGAATCCTGCATACGCTAACTCTGGGCATACAACACATCAGAACAAATAACAGAAGACTTTTATAAACATCATAATAATGTTACATAAGAGTACAAAATATATCAGAGTATATCGAAATATAATACAGCGGAAGATTTATTTACATAAATGTAATACAATGCACAATGGAAATATAAACTACACGGCGGAAGACTGTAAATGCTTAGACATAGCTTAAAGATTCAATCCAGAATCATGCTCAATACATCTGCAAAATAAAACTACTCGACTGCCCATGTGGAAAATAAGGGCACCCGAATTTGCAAGGGAAAAACAAACTACAGGTCAGTCATGGGACTGGTGTGAGAAAATCTAAACAGTTATAAATCTTTATAAATGATAAAACAAATCACAAGACCACGCCGCTAACGCAGAACGGGTTTACCCCCATGAATGCCAATGTATAAACAACAATCAATAATTATGAATCTACTATGCATCAATCAACATGCAAATTCCCAATCTATCCATTTAGATTAATTACCACACTTAGATTTTCCAAATCAATTCAATTTACAGAAATTATTCCTTCGGACTTTATTTCCCGATTTCTATTTCAAATCATTTGAAATACATATCTAACTTTCTATAACAAAGTAGATTTCACTTCGAGGTCTCAAATCAAATCGTTTGGAAATATGAATTTCAAAACATAACAATGCATACAAATAAGTATGCAACCAAATATCGGGCTCCCCCTAGACAGGGCAAAGGGCATGCACCTAAGCAACTCGATATATATGTATATGTGCACCTCCCACTATGAAGCAGGCTACACCGACGATGCACCTCCCACGCATGGAAGCATACACCGCCCATCTCACCCATACTTTTAGTCGTCCGGGTTACTCGAATCTCTAGCCACATACCAAATCCTTTCATATCCCGAAGTAGGGAAAATCATTTCACAACATAATAATCACAAGTACTTTCAAAATATAGTACTTCACATCAGCAATTCACACATATGATTAGTCACTATTAATCACATAACCTTTGAGCTCGTATGTCTCAAAGAAGGGTGTTAAGCAAGAGAATAAATTCTCCGCCACCAAACAGATACATCATTAATAGCAACTAATCGAATATGTGATGAACTACAATGTAAAACCATAATACATTTCCAAATCATTTCGAAATCATCGGGTTTTAGCCCTCGAAATCCTTTCTGTTTTATAAAACATTTTTATAAAACATTCCCTGTCCAAAATCGGGAAAACTATTCTTTTCACTTAAGAAAAATATCATTTCAAAATCATTCATTAAATTTGAAATGAACACTACCACAGCGCTATACATCTCATAGTCAAATCGTGAAGTGTTTCACAAGATGTTAGCCTATCGGTTTTTCTACCCAACCCAATGCTAAATGTAAAAGCATATCTTGCTCATAAACTGGTCAAGCACAATCCAAACAATCAATTAATCCAATTTAACATTAAATATAAGGTTTTGAATAGAGATAGTATCGACTTATATTCAACATCAAATCCTGAAACCAACAGATATCATATCGGGAACAACGATACCGATATCTTCCAAATTCCCATCACAATATCCGTATTATCACGGAATCCAATATCGAAATATTCCGACGATTATTTCCATTCCAAACCATTCCAATTTATTCATTGGAAAATTCTGGTTATTTAAAACCATTTCTCAATCCAATTTATTTATTTAAAAATAATCGGATTATAATTCAAGTTAATAACTAGTTCATTTCGATAAAAATATATTTTTATCTTTTCAAATATAGAATTTTTCATCCCAATTCTTTCCAAATCACTTCTTTTGATTTTACACAAATTATTAATACTTTTAATAATTTTATCAAGGCCCGTACAGTCGATTTCCATAAACGGTCATCAAACTGCACTTACAGCAACCTTTTCCAAATTTGATTTGGACATAATTCCAAATCCAACCGTTAGATTTTTAAATCCTTGTATTCGTTAGAAAGCTCTTTTCGATACGAACCCAACGGTTCTGGTTTTAGGAGAATCCAACGGTCGGATCTCCCGTAACGTCCATTTGAAGTTAATGGTCGAAATTCGCGAACTACCGCGGCGCGTTCTATTCAGGCCTTATTATATATATAATATATGTTATATATTTCATCGATTTCCATTTAAAATGAATTTTATAAATCATTTGAAAACGATTTCAATTTCTATTCTGGCTCAATTTCTTCAACTTTTCAGTTTCTAAGAACTTTCTAATTTTTCAAAAATTTGGCCAACACCGTAAATTTTCGAAAAATTTCGCCATAACCTCCCCTGAACGGGAGCACCGGGAAAATCCCGAAATTGCCATACAGGCCTCTCCAATTCAAAAAGAAAAAGAAAAAGCCAAGCGGCTCATAAAATCATCATACCCAAACAAAACAGTAAATATGTACCTATTTGTCGAGCATACAATTTTATTCTTCTTCTCTAGCCTCCTTGCTTTGACCTGTTCAAGAGTATATGCATGTACATGTATGCAAATCCAATCTATTTTCAATTCGGTTCAATAATTAATTCTATTTGGTTCGCTTTACCTTTCATTCGCTTATATGGGTTTTATTAGTCCAATTCTTATTTAACTTCATAACCTTGCCAATTCTAGTTTGGCATTCAAGCCTATATATGCTTACATGACGATCAACATTAAGGTTATTATATCGTTAATCACTTACTTGAATAACAATAAATGTTTATTATTATTCCTCAACACTTATATATTTTCATATAACGTTTATATATATATATTCATACCATGCTTATATATTTTCATATAACACATATGTATATTTCCATAAAACGTTTATATATAGTTTCATACATCCTATATGTATATTTTCATAAAATGTTTATACTTAGTTTTATACCACGCATATATATATATTCTATATAGCATACATAAGCTAAAAATCCTATTTTTGATCAACTAATAATTATCCCTTTGCATGACTATTCTCAATAGCTCAGATACATGTTAAAAATATAATTTTTGGCGGGCAAAAATATATTTCGACTCATGACTATTTTTAACACTCCATATACATGATAAAAATAATATTTTTGGCGAACAAAAATACATTCTGACTCATGACCATTTTATTACTTCACATATATGATAAAAATATTATTTTTATCATTCAAAGAATTTATTCAACATATGAACATTTTTAACACTTCATACATACAATAAAAATGTTATTTTTATTGTTCAAACAATTTATTCAACACATGAATACTTTTAATACTTCATACATACAATAAAAATGTTATTTTTATTGTTCAAACAATTTATTCAACATATGAATATTCTATTTACTTCATTTATACGATAAAAATGTGAATTTTATCATTCAAACAATTTATTCAACATATGAATATTTTATTTACTTCATTTCACATCACAAACCAAATTCACACAAACAAATCAATCCAAACACACAACAAACAAACAAGTTGTCCATGGTCTGTGGACGACGGGAAAACAGTTCATATATGCAGTTATAAATAAATAACTGAAAGAAAATTTTAGTGAGGAGTTCTCACATCAGGACCCACTCCATCAGTTTTATCTGAATTTCTGTTCTGTTTCGATTTGAAATTGCCTAATATTCTGACGTGCTCTGTTTTGGACGCGGTCATCTTTTTTGTGAAGCTCTCATCCCCACGATCGCAACGGATCAAAGTTTGTAATTTTTCAACCTTGTACGTAAAAGTTATGGTGTTACAAACCTTAATGACATTTTAAAACTTAATTAATATACTAATTAATTAAACAAACCTTGCTCTCTCTCTTTAGACATTACAGGCGCCATTGAAACCCATTCCTCCGACTCTAGGGTTCACTATTGCGCACTGTACGAGGGGCGGGTCGCCGATCAGGAACTTCCACGTGAACCGCCTTGGGGAGTGCCACCACCAGCCGGAGTGGGGCCCAATTCGATCTCCCCCTTTGTCAAAAAATCATGACACAATGGAGCTCCTTTGAGCTCGAAATTCAGCTCCAACTCTCAACGTTAATGGCTCGAACAAGTACGGATGTGTAGAGCGGAGAGAGGACTTTGATTTTCCCTTCATGAGCACTAAATTTTATGGCATGGATCAAGAGGAAATTGGACGGGAAGAATTGAGCGAATTCCGCCGTAGAACTGGATAGAGCGGCGCGATTTTCCTTCTGCGTTGACCAATGGGAAGATTCTAGGGTTTTATAGATTTTAATATTTTATTTTATTTTCAAAAATACCTGCTTTCATATACAAGCCCCAAATCAAACCCAACGACTATCATCCCTAGCTAAATACCCCTATTCCGAACACAATGGGATATGTTTCGTAAGCTTATTCGGCTGTTACGAGCAATTTTTGTTCAAATTAAAATATAAATCATTCAATTTTAGATTTGAACGTACATTTTAATTTGCCGGGGCCACATACTGACTCTAAAAATTCCCAAAAAATATTTTCTAGATTCGTATTGACGATACGGTTCTAACAAAACTAATTTCATCATATTCTGAGACCATTTGAAAAATGGCCATTTTCTGGTCGATCCAAATTGACTGAAACTGTTAAAACACGTTTTCTTTTGCCACACTCACATATTACTTTCAGAAATTATGAATTTTGAAACCTAGCAATAACTTGACATTCTGGATCCAATAAAAGTGGTTTCATCGAAAACAGAGGTCGTTTGCAAAATGGCTATTTTTAAGGGCCTTTATATATATATTAAAATATATATAAATTCCACAACGACTTTTCTAAATTTTAAATTGAACGTAACTTATCATTTATAAAGTGAAATATCAGTTTCTTAACTTCGCTAGAAAGATATTGTTCATCAGACTCAAATATTTCTTGTTTCGTCCAATTCTGACTTAAAACGAATTCTGTATATTCATTTGAAATTTGAAATCGAATTTTCGAACTACTGGGCCATTTCAGGCTCGATATATAATTAAAATAAAATTATTCGTTTTAACTTCGTCGAAAATAATTTTTTTGTCGTTATTATTTAAAATAATTCATTTTAAATAATCAAAACCCGTTAAATTTGCTAAAATAAAAATTTTAAATTGGCTCGGATTTTCTGGGTTGTTACATGTTTTATCGATGCGTGCAATTTAAAGGTGAACCGATAAGTTAAAATAACAACGTTGTGCAAACGGAGTCAGTTTTCAACAAAATTAATTTCATTGGGACCGGAATGTCAAGACGTAACGGTATATTTATTTTTGTTGAATTTCAAATTGGTATTGGGTGATGTAGATTTAATTGCCAACGTTAAATAGCTATACCCTGTAAATAAAACCTACTTTATATCAACATATAAAGCCTATTTCTCTAATGAGTCACATCACGCAGGCCCTTAAAAGTTGATGCTCAACCAAGCCTATACTGTATTTTTATACACAGATCGTTTTAAGTACATGTCATATCCTTTTCTTTCACTTCATCACCACTGTTTGTTGAAGAGAAAACACACTGGAAAATTAAATCAGACCTCACCTTATTTCCTTCAGCCTCCCCACATTGTTACTGAACTAGCGATCCAACCAAGTAGACTCACCCTATATCTTCCTTTCTAAGTAAACTAAAACATCTCCTTCTGTAACACCCCACGCCCGCTAGGGTCACTCACAAAGGGAATGCCATAGCATCGGTGGAGTATTTTAGTGAATATAGAACAGAAAAATTACAACAAGACAGATATAAATAGTACTTGAAATTTTAAAACATCATCTCATAACAGCGGAAATAAACATGTCTGGTTACATCATAAAACCATGATAAAAGTCAAGTACAATATCCATCAAAATAAAGAAGTACATAATCCCACTCTCTCATACAATAGCCATAACAAAAGAAAAGATAACTGGGTAACTGGAGCTTTACATCTACCCAAGCTCCTAAAGACTGGAACAGCAATCCGATCAAGCTCTACTACCGCTAGGATCCACCGTAGGACCTGAGGGTTGGGAAAAAAGATAAAAACAACGGGGTCAGACATAAGTCTGAGTGAGTCCTATAACTTTAACAATACAATCATTAAAGTAACCAGAGAAGACATAAACTTGACCTACGGTAATATCTGGGGATGAATGGCTACACTAAGCAGCTTGGTAGACTTAGGATAAACTAAGATAACCGTCAGGACGCATCTACCCACCCAAGGATAATTACTAACTGCACCACACCAGTCCTTCCTACTTAAAGGTTGATCCCTTCCAAAGACTTAGAAAATTTCCCCAGTAGTTTCATGTACTCCTAGCCCATTACATAGGTGCCGTCTGCCCCTATCTCCACTAGGTGTACCCGGTAATTCTTACCCAGTAGTTTCGTGTACCCCTACATAGGTGCCGTCTGCCCCTATCTTCATTAGGTGTACCCACTACTCCCCAAGCGATCGGCTCCCTACCGTAGATACCCGTGCTGGTCCCACAGTGGGGTGTATCACTCCCCTAAAGTGGCTACCCAATACTAACGGTGCACGGCTTTATATCTACACGATGCAACAACGGCTTATCTACCAGCCCGGGCCCACGCACGCATATGAAACCCGTTGGACTTGCGTTGCCACCGCTAACCCGTTTTGGCCTCTTATAATCAAGCCCAATATGCGTGTCCCGTCACTCGACATGGGTCGAGCCCACAAAGATACGTTTGGGATATTGGTTGAAATGGGCCCCCACAAGCTACCCACTTAAGCTTGTCAAATATCTAGTGTATCCCACTTAACCCTTTAATCATGTTTAATTACATGTTTCCGCTTGGTTAAGTATTCTAATCGTATTTTCTATTGCCACCCAAGGCAACCCACTAGATTCCACATGCCACCCAAGGCAACCACCAAATTTCCTCATGCCACCCAAGGCACCCACTTAACCCCTCATGTCCCACTACATGCTATTATGGTTAAGTGTTTCTTAATTAATTAAGACCGTGATCTCCCGTAAAGACCTCCCACATTAGACTGGCTGTTATGACCGCCTGGTTAAGCCGGTAGAATCCGGGCAGTCTTACGTCATAACAGAGTCTAACCTCGTGTCTTTACCTTAATCACGTATTTAATTTATGGCTAAGACCTCTCACATTGGGCTGACATTTGTAGCAACTGGTTAAGCCGGTCGGGTCCGGGCAGTTTTACACTACAAATGAGTCCAACCTCGTGTCTTAGTCGATTAATTACACCTAATTAATCACCCCCATATTAATTATCCCTAATTAATATCAAGTTTTCCATAACATGGGTAGACCTAACTCAATAGGTAAATTCCCATGGGGTAGACCTAACTCAATAGGTAAATTCCCACTTATGGTAATTTATTTTTATGGTATGCTTAATCACACCCAAACATTCATTCATTAACATATTTACCAACCCCATCGTTCCCCACGTAAATCGTTCTCGTTACATGACATAATAAGGGGAAGATCATCACAAATATCATGGGTTTAGCATACAACTTTGTCATGGGTTAAGGGGATGTCAACTTGCATATATGAGCATATATTAACCCAACTACATACAACCCAAACTTGCATATTATCATACACATGATTTGCATAACATGTTGCATATGAGCTTGCATTTTATCATACACATATCTTGCATAACATGTTAAACTTGCATATAGGCATTCTCAATCTTGCATAACATGTTAAACATGCATTTAAGCATACACATAACTTGCATAAGCATTCACATACTTGCATAGGCATTCACATACTTGCATAGGCATTCACATACTTGCATAACTTGCATATCATGTCATTTAAGCATATACCTATCTTGCATAAGTATTCATATACTCGCATAAGCATGCATAACTTGCATATCACATAAATCTTGCATTCAACCATATACATGACTTGCATAAGCATCCATACACTTGCATAAGCATGCATAACTTGCATATCACTTTCAACTTGCATTTAAACATACACTTAACTTGCATATCACTTTCAACTTGCATTTAAACATATACTTAACTTGCATATCTCACTTTGATAAACATGCATAATTCCACTTATTAAACATGCATATATCAACTTGTTAAACATGCATAAATCAACTTATTAAGCATGCATAAACCAACTTATCAAATATGCATAAACATAGAACAACATAGAGTAACATATCATTATACATGATTCATACTCACTAATCCGCATTTAAGACCATAAGTCTCATTACACCCAATCTACTTACTTTAACAATTGATGTTAAAGTGATAGAAACTCACCAAACTCAAGATTAACCAACTTGTGAAGAGAGATTAGTTGCTAATTATGATGATAATGATGATTAAGGATTGATTAGAGAGGAATTAGCTTGCAACTTTCTTCTTAGATTAATGGAGACTCCTTTTAGGATTTATTTTGGCGGCATGAAGCCTTCATTTCTATTTTTGGTGAGGATTAAGGTAGGTTTAGGGTGTATTTATAGATTAAGAGAGTGTTTTAGGCCCTTGGATTAACCCTAGATTAATTTAGGTCCATTAGATTTAGGAAACCTCTAGAACCAGACCCAGCCCTAGCCAGAAAACCAGATCTGGTGCACCCAAGCACCCTGGCTCGACACACCATGTCGACAGGCAAGTCGACAGGCATGTCGACACCCCTGTCGACAGGCCTGTCGACAGCCCTGTCGACATGCTTAGGCGGGAATCCTCCCGCCTGGCCCCGCTGGTTCTAAATTTAAATTTAAATTTAAATCCCTAAATCTGTTTTTAGCTCTAATTTTTCTACAAACTTCTCTGGGCCATAACCGGGCCATACGGACTCCGATTTTCGAAAACTCGGACTCTATTTCGCGTATTTTTCCGAGACGAACGCAATAACGCAGCCCGTTACCCCTAATTCCCACGTCTTAGATTATTTATCCGGTAATTAGTGAATTTTAGTATTAACTAAAATTCGGGGTGTTACATTCTCCCCTCCTTAAAGGATTTCGTCCCCGAAATCTCTAGGCTAAGGAAAATGCAAATCCTACCATCCAAACAACCATCTACTCAAATCATCAACCACAGGCATCCATTGTCCTTAAACAGTTTCTAATGATGTATGAGCATATGCAAAAAGTGTGTGTATATGTTCCCTATCTAATGTATGAACATATGCAAACCATGATAGTGCCATGCATCCATTATGTATGCGAGAGAACCCTATCGACACATACAATATCTACATGAGTGCACAATCATTCACCAAAATGCATCATCCATGTGATAGCACAACCATTATACATCCATAAATATATTTTCCTACTCAAATTTTATGCAATATGCAATATGAAGTGATTGAGCCGATCTAGTGCCTAGAGTGTGTGTATATGCATCCACGAGCAACCACTAGCAAACACTTGCATCCACTTGCATCCATCAACCATAACATGTCTCAAACACATGTTTCAACCATAGGTTTACCCTATCTAAAGGTCAAAGGTACTAACGAGAGGACATACCAAAGATAAGATAAGTACTAGACAAGCGATAAAGGAGAAATTAAGGACATGCCCTCAAAAAGAAATGGGTACAATGAACGCATCTTCGCTTCCGTCTCCCAAGTCGCGTTGCTCTCATCTTCTCCCCATTGCACTTTGACTAGCTGAACCTCTCTGTTTCTCAACTTCCTAGTCTCTGACCCAAGGATGCGAGTAGGAGCTCGTCGAATAGTCGCATCACGCTCTACCTCCATATCTCTAAGCAAGCTCGGCTCTACCACCTCTGCGGTCTCATGTAAGCACTTCCTTAGATGTGATACATGGAATACATCATGAACACCACTAAGTCTGTCGGGCAACCCCACCCTATATGCCATCCGTCCAATCCTTTCCTTAATAGGAAACGGCCCAACAAACCTTGGTGCTAACTTCCCAACGGATCCGAAGCGAACAACATTTCTCAACGGAGATACCTTAACAAAAACCATGTCCCCAACCTCAAACTCAAGATCCGTCCTTCTCTTGTCCGCATAAGATTTTTGCCTATCCTGCGCTGCTTTCATCCTTCTTCGAATCAAGTCAATCTTCTCTGAAGTCTCCCTAACCATATCAGGCCCAAGCAAGATCTTATCCGTAGACTCCCACCAACATGTAGGTGATCGACAAGGCCTTCCATAGAGGGCTTCGAAAGGAGCCATACCAATACTGGACTGAAAGCTGTTATTATATGCGAACTCCACTAGTGGAAGATGCTCTTCCCATGTACCTCCAAAATCTAAGATACAAAGCCTCAAAAGGTCTTCTAGAACACGATTCACCCTCTCAGTCTGGCCGTCTGTCTGAGGATGATATGCGGTGCTCAGACACAATTGAGTCCCCACTGCCTCTTGCAAACTTCTCCAGAACTCACTAGTGAAGATAGGATCTCGATCACTAACTATGCTAGAGGGTACCCCATGCAATCGAACTATCTCTCGAAGATATACAGAAGCTAGCCATGGAGCGGTCCTCTTGCTCTTCACAGGTATGAAATGGGCACTCTTAGTAAGTCTATCTACCACCACCCAAATTCCTGTATTACCCTTTCTCGACTTGGGTAACCCGTCAATAAAATCCATCGAGACGCTATCCCACTTCCATTGCGGAACCTCCAATGGGTGAAGCAACCCACCTGGTTTCCTTTGCTCCGCCTTCACTTGCTGGCACACCAAACATCGAGCGACATACTCGGCCACATCTTTCTTCATACCGGCCCAGAAGAAAACCCTCTTCATGTCTTGGTACATCTTATCCCCACCGGGATGAATGGTCATCCTAGAACGGTGTGCGTCATCAAGAATAGCCTTCCTCAAACCCTCGTCTTGCGGTACGCAAAGTCTACCGTCTCTACGCAAGCACCCCCTATCGTCTAGGGTGTACCTACTCAAATGGCTGGACGACTCCCCCCTTATGAGCTTCTCTATCAACTCAACCAACTGTGGGTCGTCCCTCTGTGCTTCTCCAATCCGCCCCAAGAGAGTAGGTCTAACTTCCAAAGAAGCTAGCAAGCTGGGTACATAGTCAACGGAAGGTCTGAAATCAAACATCGAGATAAACTCCAAGTTTCGTCGTTCCACGAACAACGGACTCAAGGACAACCTCTTCCTACTCAAGGCGTCCGCCACCACGTTACCCTTGCCAGGGGTATATGCTATCTCGAAATCATAGGATGCTAAAAACTCCATCCACCTTTGCTGTCTCAAGTTTAAATCTTTCTGAGAGAATAAGTACTTCAAAGATTTATGGTCAGTGAACAACTCGAATCTCTCACCAAGAAGATAATGGCGCCAAATCTTAAGCGCAAAAACAATAGCGGCCAGCTCTAGATCATGGGTAGGGTAATTTTTCTCATGTGCCCTCAACTGCCTTCCACCATAGGCTATTACCCTTCCCTCTTGCATTAAGACTGCGCCAAGTCCTGTCCCACAGGCATCGGTATAGACAACAAATGGCTTGCTCCCATCTGGCAACACTAAAACTGGAGCGGTGGTTAAAGCTCTCTTTAACCATCGGAACGCATCATCACAATCTACGTCCCACGTGAAAACAAGATTCTTCTTTGTTAAGCGGGTTAATGGGGCTGATATCTTCGCGAAGTCTTTAATAAACTTCCTATAATAACCCGCCAACCCCAAGAAACTTCTTACTTCGGTAGCATTCTTCAGGACCTTCCAATCCTGAATTGATACTACCTTCGCGGGATCCACAGCTATCCCTTCCTTGGAGACCACGTGCCCCAAGAATCGTACTTCCTTCCTCCAGAAGTGACATTTAGAGAATTTAGCCTTAAGGCTATGTGCTCGAAGAGTCTTCAACACTTCCCCAAGATGTAGGGCATGCTCTTCTTCACTCTTAGAAAACACTAAGATGTCATCCACAAAGACCACCACGAATTTATTAAGGAACTCCCTGAACACCCTACTCATCAAATCAACAAAGTATGCAGGGGCGTTCGTCAACCCAAATGGCATTACCAGCCACTCATAGAAACCATCCGGAGTTCTAAAGGCGGTCTTGTCTATGCTATCCTCAGCCACCCTCAACTGATGAAACCCCGTGGCTAAGTCCAACTGAGAAAATACCGAAGCGCCCACCAACTGATCGAAAAGATCATCAATCCTCGGCAATGGGTGTCTATTCTTCTTTGTGAGCTTGTTGAGTTCTCTATAGTCTACACAAAGTCTGAGGGACCCATCCGCCTTCGTAGCAAATACTACTGGAGCACCCCACTCCGATATGCTCCGTCTTATGAACCCCTTCTCAAGCAATTCCCCTATTTGCTTATGGAGTTCCCTCCTCTCACGAGGAGCCATGTGGCGCACTGGTAAAGATACCGGTTTAGCATTATCCACCAAATATATTCGGAAGTCAATCTCCCGCTTCGGAGGTAAGCCCTTCACCTCCTCAAACACATCCGGATATTCCCGGACCACTCTAATAGATTGCAAACTCTCGACCGAAGCGTCAAGCGATTCAAGATAACTTAGCATAACAGAGTCCATGGGATTACAAGAAATCTCGAGAGTGTTACCCAAGCGGGTCATGAGCCTAACAACTCTCCTTTCGCAATCAAGAACGGCACCATTACTGGATAACCAGTCCATGCCCAAAATCAACCCATAGCCCGTGAAGCCCAACACAAAAGCATCACATCTAAACTCAATACTAAGTATAGAAATCTTCAAACCCAAACATATCATGGACAAATAAGTGGAGCCCCCAATTGGGTTTGAAACAACCAAGGGATCATCTACCAGACTGGTGTCTAGGTGCAGTAACTCAACTAATGATGATGAGATAAACGAATGCGATGCGCCTGAATCAAACAATGTACGGACAGGATGGTCAAATAGAAAAACCAGACTTTCAACGGAAATAGTTCTACCTCTCTCCTGAATCGGTGGAACCGCGAGAGCCTGTACTTGCCCCCTAGCCTGACTCGGTGCCATAAGAGCTTGCACCTGTCCTCCTGAGGTAGATCCCGTCCTTTGCCCCTTCTTAGGGCAATCCTTCACTAAGTGCCCTGCTTCGCCACAGTGGAAGCAGCCAGTCTTTTTCTTCTTGCGACAATCCTTGCTTAGGTGGCCAGGTGTCCCACAATTGAAACACTTCTTCTTCTTGCCCTTGCCACCGTTGCCTTTCCCACCTTTGCTTTGCTGTTGTTGAGGTCTCTTTTGATCTCCCTTCTTCTCGGGTGCCTTATTAGCATTAGGACCCTTCTCTTCCTCATACATGAGTGCCATGTCAACTAGCTTCTCAAAGGTGGCCCCCATAGGGATGTGAGTCATAGCCAACCCATGCATCGGTTCATTCAAGCCTTTCACGAACCTCAAAGCCTTCTTCTCCGGTGTATTCACCATATCTAGGCCAAACCTTGCCAATTGATTAAACTTGTTAACATATTCCTTCACCGAAAGATTTCCTTGCTTTAGAGTCAAGAATCTTTCCATATACAAGTTTTCCTCCGCGCTTGAGAGAAACTTTGCCATAAATCTTTGCCTAAAATCCGCCCAAGAGTCAACGGGGCGTTCTCCATTAGTGACCTCCCACCAGAATGAGGCCTCTCCCTTCATTAACCAAGCAGCCAACCTGACTTTCTTCCCTTCTTCCATCTCAAAGATATCCATCAACTCTTCCACCTCTTTAAGCCAATCTCTAGCCTCCACAAAGGTTTCAGATCCTTGAAAAGGTTTCCCTCCCATAGCTTTAAATTCCTTGCAAGTCTTAGCAAAAGTATCCGTGCGAGAAGGAGGGGGAGGAGGAAGATCGGGTGCTACGGTTGGTGGAGGAATATTTGCTGGACCCGCAGTGGTGGCCCTAGCCTCCATCAATCTCCTATACCATACTGGTACCGTCACACCCTCCGGAAGATTAAGATTCTCGGTCATGCTGAAACGAAAAAGGAAAGATTCAAAACGGAGAATTCGAAGGATATAGATATGGCTATTGGGGATTATGCTTTTCTTTCAAAAACTTTTCTATTAAAAGACATGTTTTTGAAAATATCTTTTCCAAAATGTTTTAGAAAAATAGTTTTCTAAAAATTTTATCTGTTCCGGTAACCTTTGCTCTGATACCACGTGTAACACCCCACGCCCGCTAGGGTCACTCACAAAGGGAATGCCATAGCATCGGTGGAGTATTTTAGTGAATATAGAACAGAAAAATTACAACAAGACAGATATAAATAGTACTTGAAATTTTAAAACATCATCTCATAACAGCGGAAATAAACATGTCTGGTTACATCATAAAACCATGATAAAAGTCAAGTACAATATCCATCAAAATAAAGAAGTACATAATCCCACTCTCTCATACAATAGCCATAACAAAAGAAAAGATAACTGGGTAACTGGAGCTTTACATCTACCCAAGCTCCTAAAGACTGGAACAGCAATCCGATCAAGCTCTACTACCGCTAGGATCCACCGTAGGACCTGAGGGTTGGGAAAAAAGATAAAAACAACGGGGTCAGACATAAGTCTGAGTGAGTCCTATAACTTTAACAATACAATCATTAAAGTAACCAGAGAAGACATAAACTTGACCTACGGTAATATCTGGTGATGAATGGCTACACTAAGCAGCTTGGTAGACTTAGGATAAACTAAGATAACCGTCAGGACGCATCTACCCACCCAAGGATAATTACTAACTGCACCACACCAGTCCTTCCTACTTAAAGGTTGATCCCTTCCAAAGACTTAGAAAATTTCCCCAGTAGTTTCATGTACTCCTAGCCCATTACATAGGTGCCGTCTGCCCCTATCTCCACTAGGTGTACCCGGTAATTCTTACCCAGTAGTTTCGTGTACCCCTACATAGGTGCCGTCTGCCCCTATCTTCATTAGGTGTACCCACTACTCCCCAAGCGATCGGCTCCCTACCGTAGATACCCGTGCTGGTCCCACAGTGGGGTGTATCACTCCCCTAAAGTGGCTACCCAATACTAACGGTGCACGGCTTTATATCTACACGATGCAACAACGGCTTATCTACCAGCCCGGGCCCACACACGCATATGAAACCCGTTGGACTTGCGTTGCCACCGCTAACCCGTTTTGGCCTCTTATAATCAAGCCCAATATGCGTGTCCCGTCACTCGACATGGGTCGAGCCCACAAAGATACGTTTGGGATATTGGTTGAAATGGGCCCCCACAAGCTACCCACTTAAGCTTGTCAAATATCTAGTGTATCCCACTTAACCCTTTAATCATGTTTAATTACATGTTTCCACTTGGTTAAGTATTCTAATCGTATTTTCTATTGCCACCCAAGGCAACCCACTAGATTCCACATGCCACCCAAGGCAACCACCAAATTTCCTCATGCCACCCAAGGCACCCACTTAACCCCTCATGTCCCACTACATGCTATTATGGTTAAGTGTTTCTTAATTAATTAAGACCGTGATCTCCCGTAAAGACCTCCCACATTAGACTGGCTGTTATGACCGCCTGGTTAAGCCGGTAGAATCCGGGCAGTCTTACGTCATAACAGAGTCTAACCTCGTGTCTTTACCTTAATCACGTATTTAATTTATGGCTAAGACCTCTCACATTGGGCTGACATTTGTAGCAACTGGTTAAGCCGGTCGGGTCCGGGCAGTTTTACACTACAAACGAGTCCAACCTCGTGTCTTAGTCGATTAATTACACCTAATTAATCACCCCCATATTAATTATCCCTAATTAATATCAAGTTTTCCATAACATGGGTAGACCTAACTCAATAGGTAAATTCCCATGGGGTAGACCTAACTCAATAGGTAAATTCCCACTTATGGTAATTTATTTTTATGGTATGCTTAATCATACCCAAACATTCATTCATTAACATATTTACCAACCCCATCGTTCCCCACGTAAATCGTTCTCGTTACATGACATAATAAGGGGAAGATCATCACAAATATCATGGGTTTAGCATACAACTTTGTCATGGGTTAAGGGGATGTCAACTTGCATATATGAGCATATATTAACCCAACTACATACAACCCAAACTTGCATATTATCATACACATGATTTGCATAACATGTTGCATATGAGCTTGCATTTTATCATACACATATCTTGCATAACATGTTAAACTTGCATATAGGCATTCTCAATCTTGCATAACATGTTAAACATGCATTTAAGCATACACATAACTTGCATAAGCATTCACATACTTGCATAGGCATTCACATACTTGCATAACTTGCATATCATGTCATTTAAGAATATACCTATCTTGCATAAGTATTCATATACTCGCATAAGCATGCATAACTTGCATATCACATAAATCTTGCATTCAACCATATACATGACTTGCATAAGCATCCATACACTTGCATAAGCATGCATAACTTGCATATCACTTTCAACTTGCATTTAAACATACACTTAACTTGCATATCACTTTCAACTTGCATTTAAACATATACTTAACTTGCATATCTCACTTTGATAAACATGCATAATTCCACTTATTAAACATGCATATATCAACTTGTTAAACATGCATAAATCAACTTATTAAGCATGCATAAACCAACTTATCAAATATGCATAAACATAGAACAACATAGAGTAACATATCATTATACATGATTCATACTCACTAATCCGCATTTAAGACCATAAGTCTCATTACACCCAATCTACTTACTTTAACAATTGATGTTAAAGTGATAGAAACTCACCAAACTCAAGATTAACCAACTTGTGAAGAGAGATTAGTTGCTAATTATGATGATAATGATGATTAAGGATTGATTAGAGAGGAATTAGCTTGCAACTTTCTTCTTAGATTAATGGAGACTCCTTTTAGGATTTATTTTGGCGGCATGAAGCCTTCATTTCTATTTTTGGTGAGGATTAAGGTAGGTTTAGGGTGTATTTATAGATTAAGAGAGTGTTTTAGGCCCTTGGATTAACCCTAGATTAATTTAGGTCCATTAGATTTAGGAAACCTCTAGAACCAGACCCAGCCCTAGCCAGAAAACCAGATCTGGTGCACCCAAGCACCCTGGCTCGACACACCATGTCGACAGGCAAGTCGACAGGCATGTCGACACCCCTGTCGACAGGCCTGTCGACAGCCCTGTCGACATGCTTAGGCGGGAATCCTCCCGCCTGGCCCCGCTGGTTCTAAATTTAAATTTAAATTTAAATCCCTAAATCTGTTTTTAGCTCTAATTTTTCTACAAACTTCTCTGGGCCATAACCGGGCCATACGGACTCCGATTTTCGAAAACTCGGACTCTATTTCGCGTATTTTTCCGAGACGAACGCAATAACGCAGCCCGTTACCCCTAATTCCCACGTCTTAGATTATTTATCCGGTAATTAGTGAATTTTAGTATTAACTAAAATTCGGGGTGTTACACCTTCATTATATTTTCATTGAACTGTACATACTAGGCGTAGAAGGGTATGAACCCATGTACTCCCCTATAAGCTAATTGATATAACAACTCAGGCCAAGCTAATCTATCCAGACAGTCCTATTTACCTTATGCACATGTCTGTAGGAAGTGGTGAAAGACTTTTGTAACACCCCACCTCCGCCAATGCCACTCTTGCAAGGACATTAGCTTTGGAGGGGCGTTAAACAAGGTAAACATGCATGCAGATATCACAAGACAGAACATATAAGTAAAACAGAGTAGTAAAGCAGCGGATAAAACTTAGCATTTCAAAACCATAGTCATGTTACAACAAAGTACTTGGTCATTATTTTCCAACAACAAAGTCTAGATAAAAGCATAAACTGAAAAACTGAAATACATAAAGTACTATCCCCAAAATGAAGTGATAAACCATAGCTAGCTCAATGTCCAAAACCGTACATGAGCAAATCCAGTAAGCAAGCTGTAAAGATCCAAGCTAAGCTCCAATGTTCCCACCCTGAGAACCTGAGGGGGGGAAACGGAAGAAAAGAGGCGAAAGAAAACAGGTCAGTCAAAAAGACTGGTAAGCCCTACTACTATCTGTCTATGAACTAGTAAAGTTAACTGGCATGAGAAGCTGAGATGAACATAAGGATAACAACATACTGGTATGATGATTAACTAACAAGATAGATAAAGGTGTCATCGCATAATTAAGGTTAAGTTTTGCACCACGGGTGTACTAGCATTCTAACATGTCAAGTAAAAACAAGAATTGATCCCTTGGCCCAAGCTTGGCCCATCATCATGAGGTGACCTAAATTAAGGTCCAACTACACGGTCTAGTCGATTGGCTCCCTATAAGCCTAACTCGTCAAGTGTCGGTGTCATACGGCCCAAACATGCAATGTAGTTAAACTGCGCTAGGTACACCCTAGGGTGTATCAAGTCCTAGGGTGTCAACCTCAGACACGAATCAAGTATGCGCAGTCTAGATCTACTGGTACCCGTGCCTGATTCTCCAACTCCGGACTATGTGCACGACCATAGTCCGCCTGGACCTACACCGGCGTACCTACTCAGCCGTCGTTTTGGTCGCTTACATGTCAGCCCAGTAATCGTGCCCCACCCTAGCCTAGTCCTAGGGTCTTATGATACTATCAAGAGGGTTACTGCTGAAAAGGACCACGCAACTAGGGTTTCCTTAACGGGTTAAATGTGGTTAACCCGATCCAAACGTGGATTAAATTGGTTAAGTATACCCAAGGTTCGTGACTTAACCCCGATTAACCCATCCAGCCCAAATTGATTAAGTATTAAGTGGACCATGACTTAACCCTAATCAGGAGGCATTAATTAACTTAATGTGCTTTAACCTCTCACATTAGACTTTGTTGTGGTTACTAGTTAAGCCGGGCGGGTCCGGGTAGATTTACACCACAACTTGGTCTACCCTCGGGTTCGAGCACAACATGACCAACTTCTCACATTGGGTCCTATTGTTTGTAGCCACTAGTTAAGCCGGGCGGGTCCGGGTAGATTTATGCTACAAACTCAACCCAACCTCGAGTTGGCCACACTCATATTTTCTAAGTGTCATGTCCATTATGTTTCCAAAACATAATTACAAGTTAACATATCACGTTATGTTATAAAAATCATGTTCATGTCATAATTTTACCCAACCCCAACGTAATCCCATCGTTTACATAATCGCAACAACGCATAAAGGGTAAAATAGGGAACTTGGCATAATCATGACAAAAAGGTGTTGAAGCCACAAGTTTATCATGGTGGCATATGAGATGTACATATGTTCATATACTTGCATATTGCATTGTTAGGCTTCAAAAGCATGCATAAAACCAAACTTAGCATATGAGTGATACATGGTGATAAATGACATGTAGAAGTTGCTAGAAGTTCGCATTTAACCTCACATGCAAGTTATCATAAGGGATATGATAACTTTCATGTTGCCAAAATGCAACCTTTGATATAAAAATTGGAGCTTTATGCTCACAACATCAAGTTTAACTTGCATAACATAGCAATATGTGTCATACATAATGATTAAACCAACTTGCATAGCATAATGATTAACCAACTTGCATATCATAATTATCAACCAAACTTGCATATCATAATGATCAACCAAACTTGCATATCATAATGATCAACCAAACTTGCATATCATAACTTGCATATCAAACTTGCATATCATAATGATCAACCCCAAACTTGCATCATTCATTTAACTTTAGAGTTCAATAAAAAGAAAGTAGAAAAGGGCTTACTATGAAGACACAAATGAATATTTATTATAAAGATTGAGACGAAGCCCTTATGCAAGCACCAAAATATGAAAGCCCCAATTGAAAAACCCTTGCGCCAAATCAATAAAAATCCTTACTTTGAAATAGAAATGTTGCAACTTGACTTGAATGCAAACTAAGAACACTCATACAAGTTTGAAAGCACTTGTATGAACTCACAATCTCTCATAGAAATAGGCTTAGGAATTTTAGCATGAGAGTGGAGGCCATGAGAGGAACAAATTTGACATAGTTTAGTTGTAGGATTGAATAATGGTGATTTAGGCTAGGTTTAGGGGTCTTTTTATAGAGGATTAGGATAGTATTAGCCATAGGATTAACCCTAGATTCAATCCAAGCCATCAAAGCATGTCTTGGGGAAGAAGTCAAGTGTAGGAACCATCTAGGGCCTTTAGATTAAAGTTGAACCATGAGAACCATTCAAATGCAAAATCTGCGTTTGAGCGAATCGGCCCATGGGTTGACAGCCAAACACGCTGGATTAACCCCTAGTCGACCCAGCGGGCTCGGGTCCACCTCAAAAATCGGCCGGTTCGGTTATTCCCCTCTCCCAATTCGCTGTTTTGAACATTTTTGCATATTTATTTATTTAATTTTCAATTATATATATATATATATATATATCAATATATATATATTTCTCTGCGCAACCTATTTCACTTAATTAAGTATACTTTAATTTGTGAATTTTTATGTTCAAATTACGGGGTGTTACAACTTTGATCTTATCTCTCTGTTTTTCTTCTATGAATAATGGTGCATCCCCTTCGTTTCATACCAGAAAAGCAAAACGTTTTCTTCACTGAAACTCCTTCGCTTCTTCCACAAGTTGGTTATTCTTCGAACAAATAAATAAAAATAGAACCAAACCGAAGCTAGAAACGTCAACCTGAAACTGCAGTTGTTCTTGTCTTTTCGGAAGCACGAGCAGCTGTCAGTTTAATTCGTGAACGGCGAGACTTGAAGGCGGTCGATAGGGGTGTGCAGGCAAAGGCAAAAACTGGAGGTGGTTTGCTGTTAGGATGAATGCGTGGGTTCGAAGTGATATGTTTGGGATGGGGTTTTCATATTTTATTTTAGCAACGATGCCCGAATGGAAGCAACCAGGGGTATGGTATATAGAAACAGTAGGAGTGGAAGAAAAACGATGGGATTGGAGGTGCTGAATGGGTGGCGCGTATTGGCATTTGGTGAAAAAGCATTGGAGAAGAGTAAACAGTACGAGTGAGTATGTATATGTGATTCTGGTGTGAAGCAGTGGTGCCGAGGTCATTCAAGTGGCTTGATGAGGAGAGTTTAGCGGTATGGTTCATTTGGAGGGTGGTGGAGATTTTGGAAACCGTGCATGGCATGCACAGTGGAGCTCGAGAGTTTAGAAGATGAAATCGAGAAAGGGAGAGGTCCTGGTGTGTTAATGCTGTCAAGATGTAATTAAAATATTAACTAAACTATATTTAAACAAATTTAATCATATTATATATTATTGGTAAACAGTTGGGTGATGTTTAATTCGTGAAACAGGCTAGAAGGAAAACGCCTGAGGAGCTTGAAACTGGGGTAGTGGAGAAGTAAGTATCGTGTTTTGGTGGCAAGGGTCAGTGCGAGGTCTGATAACGAGGTAGAGGGTGCGTAGTTTTCTGACGCTCAGATGGTTGAGGGGTTGTCCGATAATGAGGTATTGGCAGCAGTAGAATCAGCGCAGGAGGGACGGGTTGGGTGGAGTATTTGGGTTCGAAGCATTTAATTTCCAAAAGCAGAAAGCATACAAAAAGAAGAGCGAAGCAAAACGTGTATACGCGGAAACGTATGGGCACACGTGGCAATCAAAGTCTCTACATGGCCTTTAAACCAACGTAACTTTTGATTAAATCATATATTGATAGAATGATTTTTTTCATTAAGAAAAGTAATAAAAATACGGTACTGATATGGTTTACGAACAGGAATACAAAGATGGGGAAGGAGGGTATATGGGAACGAGAACGATTGGTTTGAGAAGGAGTACTAACGGAAGGGAGAACTTATTCTGCCTGGGTAAAATTTAAACTGTAATTATCATTTATAATATTTAATAACTAAGTAATGTGTTTGTCTAATTAAACCCTATGATTCACGCAGCACGAGTTCAGGTCGGTGATCAGAAAGCAAATATGAAGCTTGGGGAAATTTGGAATCGGCCTGTATGAAGTTAATTAAGTTATTAGTTGATTAAGGTATAAAATTTGTTTAAGTAATTAAAATTATAATTAAGGATAGTTAATTAATAATTTAATTAAATTGTATAATCATTAAACATAAATGAATCTTTGCCCTATTAACAGAATTAAAACGAAACAAGAGACACTGGAACCGACCATATGGACAAGCACTGCAGACTAGAACTGATATGGGCAGAGTTCGAGTCAGCTAGGAATTCTGTTAAATTAAACGACTGTTTAATTTAACTGAAATGAACAGTTTAAACAACGAATCAGATCAAGGTGAGTTAAACTCACTCAGTTCTTCCCATTTATATTTTATATAAGTTGGGTTTATTTGTTTGTGTGTTATGGATGATTTTTATTAGATGATTATTGAATTATATATTCATATATTGACTAAACAGTTAAGTTAAACATTCGTTTAACTTAATAAACATCGTTATTTTCAATGATTGAATCCAATTGAGGTAACTTAACCCAATGGTTACGTTTATAATAATATAAACATTATAAATAAATAATTGGATGCTTGAATTGCTGTTTTTTGCTGATTTTTTGGCTGTTACCGTCCATTATTGACTGTTATTATTAAACTGTTATTCCATCTGTTTAGATGGGAAATGAATATTTAATTAGCCACATTGAATTGAATTATTCAAATTGTGATTACCCATTGTTTTGCAGGGATGACAGGTTGGAGGAATCCAACGGAATTCCTCACTTATATTGATAATGTTTATCAATATGTTTGATTATGATTATTAGATGTAAAATGGTTGAATATTTCACGGTTTGGTACTATAGTAGACATTTGCCTCTTAGGTACTGTCGAAAAAAGAAATGATTTTTGGGAATTGATATCAAATCGATTTGAAGATATAAATATATTTATATACGGATTTGAACTACGGTTTTGACCATACCATACCCGAAAAAGCCAGCTCCTCGATCTACTCTAACGAGAGCAACTGAAATGGCAGTCCTTATGAGCTAATTATTTTACACTTCTTACTTGGTGTAGCTTGTTACATGGGTCGTGAATATAAATATCAACATTTAATTTATTTGTTTAATAATTTATAATTAATAGGGAAATAGGACATAATTAAGTGAACAGTTGATCGAAAAACTTATCGTAATTGTTATTAAAATGTGTAAATGGTATGTAAAAGCCCTAACGGCCGTAAAGGAAGTTTAAATTTATATTGAAATGAAATAATCAAATCGTAGATATACGAGGAAATATAAAAGAGTTTAAGGAATAATATTTTTTATAAATGATCATTTTAAATTTACGAAATGGGACTAAATAACATTTCATGAATAAAATTAACGAATCGACGAAATTGGAAATGAGTATTAATTTGGAGATGGGATTTCAGGTTTTTAAATGAAATCGAAATCAAAAAGATGAATATGGATTTATAAATGGGATTGACATTGTAAATAGGATTGGGTTGAAATGACAAATAGGGATTTATAATTGAATTAGAATCCAATTGCTAAAATAAGATTATTAAATCAAGATTTTCCAAATATAGTACAACTAGATATACGAATATGAGTTGATTTATATGTGGAAGAGTGATGAATTTAATTCCAAGTATAACGGAAGGGATAAGTGAATTGAGAAGTTGGGAAATGAGGGGAAATGGCTAAGTAAAGTGTTATTCCGAAGTTCGGAATGTGGTATTCCGAAGTTCGGAATGAAAATCGAAGGTGAGAGCCGAGAAATGAAATCAAATTATAAGTCGTCGCTAATGAATAGCAAGTGGAATAGTAAATGAAGTTTAAGTTATGGAAAAGGAATTTGTAACATTTGTTACAAATGATAAATTGAACTATTCGATAAATAAACAAAAGGTCTTTATAAATGATCATTATATGATTTTTAGACAACAAATAAGTTGTTAGTAATGAATTGAAAAGGATTTGATAATTGGAAGTAAAAGGATTTTGAAATATAATTTGTAACTTTTAACTCAGAGGTTAAGTTAAATTATTTTCATTAATAATTATTAGATATATAAAAGATAACAAATTAAGATTTGTAAAGAATGTTTATATACAAATTTTAATTATTGATTACTACAATGTTGATAAAATATTTTTTTAAAGAGATATTGAAGAAATTATAAAGGATTCGAATCACAATTGAGTCGAGACTCATGTATTATATTATAAAGGGTTTTTATTTAAAGTATTAAAAAGAGTTAGAAATAAGAGCTTACTTAATAAATTAAGTAAACGTGTTTGAGATTTTAAACAGAGTTTTAAAAGGAAAATAGACGTGTTAATAAACCTATATCTATTCTGAAGATATGAATGTTGTTGGTCAAGGTCTTAGAGGTAAATATAACTCCCCAACTTGAACTGCTTCATGATTATCCAAGGATGGTAAGAGGAGTAGAGGGAAATATAAGCCATGATTTTCGTGAATGATTTTATAAACTGTATTAAAAAGTTTTTAAATTGAATGAATGGTTTTAAGGATATTCTTATTCGATAATAAGAAGTAAAAGCTATGTTTTTAATATTGGAAGATAATAAGAATTTAATTAATAAACGGTTAATTAAAGAGGATAAATGATGCTGAGTACTGAATCAGTGAATCCATTTTATTTCTATTAATGAATGGTTGTTTATCCAAGTTTATTTGATAGTTAAATGACTGACTATCAAATCTGGCCTATACGATTCTTGGTACAGAAAGACCGGGATCGAATCTATATTCGAAAACCATTCCAACCAACGAATACGTGAATATATCAGAAGATAATCGAGATGGAGAATTAAAGACCGTAGATCTTCGTAAGCGGAAGAACTACTAATAATCTCTGGTTAGCACCCAGTGATAAACTGTGGTTCTGTCATGGTTGGAATCTACAAATTGCAAGGACTTCATGCTACTAATTCATAGGGTGATTCCTAGGATGTGGTAGGAGTGTGCCTTCGGTTCATCCTGTCCCTAGATGACTTATATGGACGAATGTTTGACAGAGTATTTCCAACGGGGTCACGTACATTGATTTCTTCAAACGTGTCATAGTTGGGTAGCTCCCAACTAGGGTATTTTTGTGGACGTCAATTAGTGGTATTCAGCGGATCTGATGATGTGACATTCAAAGTAAATGGTGACCAGATGTTCAAAGAAGATTATGACCTCCAGCCTCATCAACCGGGAATGGCACAAAATCTGGTAGGCAGCATGGCTATATGGGTCGCTCATATTAAAAGGGTATATCATTACCTGATCTGGAGAAATCAAATACCTTTGGTTGTCCCTTTTATTTTTGTATGTATGCTGTAATAACCCGGAAATTCTGAGCCAATTTAAAATTTTTATTTTGGCAATATTAGCGAATTTTGAATATTTAAAAAGAATTATTTTAAATAATAATGATGAAAAATTTATTTTGAATTGAATTCGAACGTATATATTCGTTTGAATCGACGTTATAATATAATTATTTTATTTCGATTATAAAAGGAATTGAAAATGGCGCGGTAGTTCGTTAATTCGATTTCAAAGTTCAAATGAATGTACCGGGTTCAAAATAAACCGGATTTTAGTGAAACCAAAAATATTAGAATCTATTTGAGAATATCTTTCCAACGAATCCGAACAATTGAAATTTCATAGCGGGGATAAAAAGTAATGCCCAGTTGAAAATTCTGAATAGTCGCTATGGAATTCTAGCCCTTGAAAATGGCCATTTTGCAAACGACCTCGGTTTTCGACAAAACCACTTTTGTTGGACCCGTGATGTCAAGTAATTTCTAGATTTCAAAATTCGTAATTTTCTGAATCAATATGTGAGCGTGGCGAAGTAAAACGTGTTTTGGCAGTTTCAGTTGATTTTAATCGACTGGAAAATGGCCATTTTTCAAACGGTCTCAGAATTCGATGAAATTAGTTTTGTTACGCCCGTATCGTCGATACGAAGCTAGAAAATATTTTTCAGGGATTTTTTGAGTCAGTATGTGGCCCTGGTAAATTGAAATGTGTATTCAACTTCAATATATAGATTTATATTTTGATTTTGACGGAAACTGATCGAAACAGCCAAACGGGCTTGCGATACATATCCCGTTGTGTTCAGAATGGGGGTAATTAGCTAAGAATGACCGCCGGTGGGTTCGATTTTGAGTCCGAATGAAAAGGGTACTTTATAGAATTCAAAATTAAATTAAAAATATAAATAAAATATATAATAGCCTCTCCACTCTCTCTCTCTTACTTCTCTCGGACCAAAACTAAATAAAAAATTGGGGCGTTGACCTCGCTGCCTATTCCCATCCACGTCGCCGCCCACCGCGCTAGCCCTTCCGCCACCATCGCCGACCACCCTTTCCCCTCCACCGCTCCCTTGCTCTCCCTCCTCGCCCAAGCACGAAACCCCAAACCACATCGACCCTCCTCCCTTCTGCCATGAAATCCGACGCCTCCTAGCCCAGCTCCGCCCTCCGATCCGCCCTACCGCCTCCCTCTCCTCCGAAATCCGCACCCGAAAACTAGCCCCCTCCCCCCGTGACCCAAAGCCCTAGGCGCCGCACCCCACTGAGCTTCGCCGCTGACTCCCCCCTTCTACTCCTCCTTCCTTCGCTTCTACAACACCTCGAGCCACCTCCGACTCCACGCCAATCCCGGCTGTAAGTGTTAAAGTTTAAATCATTTTGAATATTCAGTTTTAGTTGATTAAAAATCGTTGTTTTAAATTTATAAAACTAGCATGGTTTAACGATATAAAAATCAGATTTTTATATATGTAAATAGTAGATAAAAATTTGATTTTACTTAGAAGAAAGAAAAAGAAATGATTTTTTCTTTGTAAAAGAATTGATTTTTATTGTTTGAAATGTAATATAAAAATACAATTTTTATATATGTAAAGGAAGTATAAAAATCGAATTTTTATCATATAAGGAAAGGTATGGGATTTTTATACATATGGAAGTGAAGTAAAAATTGGATCTTTCATATGTAGGAGGCGAAGAAAGTTTGAAATGAGATTTTTATTTGTTTGAAAAGATAAGATTTTTAATCAAAGCAAGTTCGGATTTTTATTAATAGAAAAGTTAGATTTTTAAAAATAGAAAAGTTAGATTTTTAAAAATAGAAAAGTTAGATTTTTAAAAATAGAAAGGTTAGATTTTTATTATAGTAAAGACGAGATTTTTATATATTCATTAGCAAAGTAAAAATTCGATTTTTATACATATGTAGTGAAGATAAAGATGTGATCTTTATAAAAGTAGTAATAAAAATATGATTTTTATATTATAGAAGTAATAAAAATATGATTTTTATAATATAGAAGCAATAAAAATATAATTTTTATTGTAAACAGCGTGAAAAGAGCTGCATTGGAATTTCAAATAGATCCAGACGGCTCAGCAGTTCAAAAGCAAAGCACGGCGGAGTGGAACCCTCTATGAGAACTTCTCACCTTTAGTTTTCTTTTTCTAGTTAATAATATATACTAGGATGCAGACGGTGTTTAGTAGCACCCGACACCCGTCGTCCACAGACCATGGACGGCTTGTTTGTTTAGTTAATTGTTTGGTGATTGATTTATTTGTTTGGTTGATAAATTTGATTGAATTGATTGTGTGATGTGAAATGAAATAAAATATTTTATAGTTAAAAATATAATTTTTAACATGTATATAAAATAAATATTTATAAACAAATTGGACGATTTGTTTATATACACTGATTTGACTGATATTGATTGGGACGATAAATTTTACACATCGCCCAACTGCACAAATAATAATGTGTGTATGATTGTTTGAAACCCCACACGGGTATTGGGATGATATTTGGCATACGCTAATCCCAATTATTTAGTTGTATGTCGATCGATGGGTCGACAGACTGTGTAAGCGTTAATTATTTATATTAAATGCTTATGTAGTTGTGTGGTGCACTTTGGATGATGGTTGATTATATATCGTTGCTATTATATACATGTGTTGTATGGAATCCATATAATTAACATTATATGGTAATTTATTGGGCCTCATTCCAATTGGGAAAATAAAGAATATTATATAATAAAGATTCATGTGTTGACAGTACTCATTTGTTGAGATTAGTCATGTGTTGAAAGAAATATAGATTCATTTGTTGAACGAAATATTTTAACAATAAAATTTACATCTTTATCATATATAAAATTATGAAATAACTGGAAAATAGATAAGATGAGTGGCCTCCTGGATATTGATCTGATGTTGGTTTCGGCCTTCGGGGTTAATATTTAGGGAATTGCTCTCTTACTACTTTACGGTTGGAGTCTAATTAAGAATTAAACGATAGAAATCATAATTTTATAAAATATATTAAATAACAAAAATAGTCATGTATTGACAGTAGTCATGTGTTGAAAGAAATATAGATTCATGTGTTGAATAGAATAAATATTCATTGGTTGAATAGAATAACGAAATTATTGAAACATATAAAGCCGTGTTGATTAGAGATGCGCTATTTTGACGTGAATGATATTTATATCGATTATATTCATTTTTATAATGAATATAGAAAAGGAAGTGATTTCAAATTATAACGTTTTGAAAATATTATCATTTGTATATCGATGATGTGGAATATTCAATTTTGATTCAAAATTGAATATGAAGTTGAAATCGTTACGAAAATGAATTTAAAACGATTTATAAAATACGTTTTAAAAGAAAATCGACGAAATATAATATATACATATATATATTATATATATAATGGCCTGAATAGAACGCACCACGCTGCGGCAGTTCGTGAATTTCGACCATTGCCTTCGAATGGACATTGCGGGAGATCCGACCGTCGGATTCCCCTGAAACCGGAACCGTTGGGTTCGTATCGAAAAGAGCTTTCCAATAAATATTAGAAATCTGAAATATAACGGTTGGATTTGGAATTATGTCCAAATCGAATTTGGAAAAGGTCGTTGTAAGTGCAGTTCGATGGCCGTTGATGGAAATCGACTGTACGGGCCTTGATAAAATTATTAAAAATATCAATAATTTGTGTAAAATCATAAGAAATGATTTGGAAAGAACTGGGATGAAAAATTCCACATTTGCAAGGATAAAAATATATTTTTATCGAAATGAACTAGCTTTGAACTAGAATTATAATCCAATATTTTCAAATAGATAAATTGAATTTAAATTGGTTTTGGTTTTATCGTGAACGGTGTTTTAAATAACACTTTTTCTTTAACCCAGTAATTAATGGAATGTGATTTTGGGTTGTCGTGAACGGTATCTTCAATAATATTGTTCTTAGACCCAACTGAGTTAAGAAAATCAGAAACTAACTAGAGATTAGTTAAGTTGAATGGTTTCTTGGGTATTGATCTGATGTTGGTTTCGGCCTTCGGGGTTAATACTTAGAGGATTGTTCACTTGCTAATTTACGGTTAGAGGCTGATGGAATAGAATGTGATTTTGGGTTTATCGTGAACCGTGTTTTAAACGACATTGGTTCTTTAACCCAGTTAAAGGCAGGATATAGTTTGAAATAACATCCAAAGAAAGATTAAAGAATAAATTTTAAAGAATTTATCTTTGATAAATTTAATGGGAACCTTTCCCTAAGAATATGAAATTTAGAAACTAGCTGTAGGTTAGCTAAGAAGGATGGTTTCCTGGGTATTGATCTGATGTTGGTTTCGGCCTTCGGGGTTAATATTTGGGGAATTGTTCTCTTGCTAATTTACGGTTAGTGACTGATGAATTGAAATGAGGCGTATGTTGCGTGTGTGTAACACCTGTTTATTATATACACGGGTTATTTAGAAAGGCCGGGTTATACCCATTCTGAATAACTGATTCGGCGATAAGTCGAAGATGAAGACGGTGGTTGAAGACTGGAAGTCTTCACATCTTTTGGGTGATTACTGATAATCTTGATTGGCCTGTACACCCAAGAGGAGAGAAACAGTTGGTGATCGTCCAGACGTACTTGGAGATCAATGGATATGTGAGGAAAGTGCCTCCGGTTTCGTTCAGACCCAGAACGAACTTGAAAATGGACTATGTGTCTAACATTGGATTTTATTCTGTGTTGATTGATCTCTGTTAAATATACATCTGTTTGGCGGCAGAGAATTTATTCTCTTGCTTAACGCCCTTCTCTGAGACGTACGAGCTCAGAGGTTGTATATCGATGGACATCAGTCGCATGGCATCAATTGCCTGTGTGGCACGCCTAAGTGGCAATTGATCAAGACTTCTGTTGAAAAGCAAAGTCTTGGGGTTGATGATCAAAGCACGGCCTACGTGGCATAGCTTTGTGTATAGCGTGGATCCGCGAGCCTCACACCTCTGTATGAGTCAAAAAACGGATAAGGACTGCAGGAAGAGCACGGCATTTCTTTCTAGCTAGAGGTAGTGTCAGTGCTTAAACTGGCTGACATTTATATTATTTTTACCTATGTGGTTGTTGGGATGAGGAGCCTCGATTTTAGATCTGTTAGGACCGGGAAACGTGTGTTCAGGAATACTAATCCACTAACATAAGTGTGGACCGGCCCTGAAGCATCCAAGGGTTACCCAGAGTGTGTAGTCCTGAGGCATTTGCTAGAGTGTCTCCAAGCGGAGAGGAGCTTGCCCCTTGCCTCGACTCATGACGGAAATCCAATTTCCAATACGAGATATTTCGGTTTTATTTGTAGAGCCTAGTGTGGCGACATGATAGATGGTACCCATGCTGCCTAGGATTGATATTTATGATTGAAATTATTTTAACACTATACACTTATAATAGTATCAAATGATTTGTTTTAAACGTACCAAGCATGTTTGGCTATTATAAGGGAAAACCCTATCCTCCGGCTTGCGTTGCATTGTGTGATGGGACCTGGGTCTTATAATAACTTCATTTTTCCAAAAAGCATTGCGCTATTTTGAAATATGCACTAGTATCCTAAGGAGGAAACCCGTTTCGTGTTATACGGCGTGGTCCCTTGAATTACTCTCTTTTAAAGTAAAGTTTTAAATAACTGTTTTAGTTCTCATACCAGTCACAATGCTGACCTGGAGTTTATTGTTTTAACCTAAACTCTAGGTACCCCTATTTTCGACACGGGCAGCTAGTAGTTTCGGTTTTGCAGACTTATATTCACAGGTCCCTGATTTACAGCTGGAACGATGCTCGGAAAGCTTTGTATCTGTGTATTACTTTCAGTTGTGTTTTATATTGTTTTTCCGCTGCTATGTAACTTATTGTAATCTCTGATTATTATTTTTCTGTTGTATAATATTTATTCATACTCTGTATATTCTTGTATTCTGATGGAATTGTTGTAATAAACAATGAAATGTTCTTCTGTTTGCGTTCAAATTCGTCTTGTCCTCACGGTAATTCGTCCTTTCTCTTCTCTTTGGAGACTAGGGAAGTTCTGGTCGCTACATTTGGTATCAGAGCTTTGGTTTACAGAGCTCAAGTACAAGACACATTAGAACCAAACAAAAGAATTTATCAGATATTGGATTAGTAAGATCCAATTAGAATAACTCGTTATAGATAGGATCAGTAGTATCCTAGAACGGGTGTGAAGAGTATATTTTTCAAATGAAAACAATATTGTTTTGAAACTTTAAATCATTTTATACGTATTTGAATATTTTGTTTATATTGAATATGGACAATCGAGTATATAAAGATTTCGCGTATACGCGTCATGAACGTATATTCGAAGTTTTAATATACTGGATGGATATTGAATCACATTCTAGACACCTGGGGATAATTCTGATGATGTGGCCACATCATCAGTATTTATGTTCGTGTTTCGAAGGTGTGATATCTATATATTTCCATTAGACTGGTGTGAGAACCAAAACTAGATAGGTTTATTGTTGAGATTTGGCATCAAAAACATGATTTTTTGTATATGTATCAAAATTATGAATTTGAAACGATAATAAACTAATTGATTGATGGTTGTGTTGTTTGAATTAATTATATGTTGAACCATTTAGCCTAATTGAATCAAATATTGAACTGTATTGAAAATTGTTTGGAAATGCATGCATATACATGTACTTACATTGAACAGGTCATAGCAAGGAGGCTAGAGCAGAAGAATAAAATTGTTTGTCCGACAAATAGGTACATGTTTATTGTATTTCTTTGGGTGATGATGATTTTATGAGCCGATTGGCTAGCCGCTTGGCTTTTTCTTTTTGGATTGAAAAAGGTCATGGGAGGCTATATGAAATATCCCGAAGTCCCCGGTGCAGGGGAGATTATGGCGAAATTTTTCGAAAATTTAGGGTGTTAGCCAAATTTTTGAAAAATTTGAAAAGTTCTTAGAAACTGAAAAGTTGAAGAACTTAAGCCATAATGAAAATACGGGAAGTTGAGTTGATTAGTTGAACAACTTTCGGCTTCGTTCCTTTTCGAGGACGAAAAGTTTTAAGTGGGGGAGATTGTAATAACCCGGAAATTCTGAGCCAATTTAAAAATTTTATTTTGGCAATTTTAGCGAATTTTAAATATTTAAAATGAATTATTTTAAATAATAACGACGAAAAATTTAGTTTGAATAGAATTCGAACATATATATTCGTTTGAATCGATGTTAGAATATAATTATTTTATTTCAATTATAAAAGGAATTGAAAATGGCGCGGTAGTTCGATAATTCGATTTCAAAGTTCAAATGAGTGTACCGGGTTCAAAATAAACCAGATTTTAGTGAAACCAAAAATATTAGAATCTATTTGAGAATATCTTTCCAACGAATCCGAAAAATTGAAATTTCATAGCGGAGATAAAAAGTTATGCCCAGTTGAAAATTCTGAATAGTCGCTATGGAATTCTGGCCCTTGAAAATGGCCATTTTGCAAACGAACTCGGTTTTCGATGAAACCACTTTTGTTGGACCCGTGATGTCAAGTAATTGCTAGATTTCAAAATTCGTAATTTTCTAAATCATTATGTTAGCGTGGCGAAGTAAAACGTGTTTTGGCAATTTCAGTTGATTTTAATCGACTGGAAAATGACCATTTTTCAAACGGTCTCAGAATTCGATGAAATTAGTTTTGTTAGGACCGTATCGTCGATACGAAGCTAGAAAATATTTTTCGGGGATTTTTCGAGTCAATATGTGGCCCCGATAAATTGAAATGTGCGTTCAACTTCAATATATAGATTTATATTTTGATTTTGACGGAAACTGATCGAAACAGCCAAACGGGCTTGCGATATATATCCCATTGTGTTCGGAATGGTGGTAATTAGCTAGGAACGACAGCCGGTGGGTTCGATTTTGAGTCCGAATGAAAAGGGTACTTTATAGAATTCAAAATTAAATTAAAAATATAAATAAAATATATAATAGCCTCTCCCCTCTCTCTCTCTTACTTCTCTCAGACCAAAACGAAATAAAAAAAGGGGGCGTTGACCTCGCTGCCTCCTCCCATCCACGTCGCCGCCTACCGCGCTAGCCCTTCCGCCACCATCGCCGACCACCCTTTCCCCTCCACCGCTCCCTTGCTCTCCCTCCTCGCCAAAGCACGAAACCCCAAACCGCATCGACCCTCCTCCCTTCTGCCAAGAAATCTGACGCCTCCCAGCCCGGCTCCGCCCTCCGATCCGACCTGTCGCCTCCCTCCAGCCACGTCCTCCCTCTCCTCAGAAATCCGCACCCGAACCCTAGCCCTCCCCCCGTGACCCAAAGCCCTAGGCGCCGCACCCCACTGAGCTTCGCCGCTGACTCCCCCCTTCTACTCCTCCTTCCTCCGCTTCTACAACACCTCGAGCCACCTCCGACTCCACGCCAATCCCGGCTGTAAGTGTTAAAGTTTAAATCATTTAGAATATTCAGTTTTAGTTGATTAAAAATCGTTGTTTTAAATTTATAAAACTAGCATTGTTTAATGATATAAAAATCAGATTTTTATATATGTAAATAGTAGATAAAAATTTGATTTTACTTGGAAGAAAGAAAAAGAAATGATTTTTGCTTTGTAAAAGAATTGATTTTTATTGTTTGAAATGTAATATAAAAATACAATTTTTATATATGTAAAGGAAGTATAAAAATCGAATTTTTATCATATAAGGAAAGGTATAGGATTTTTATACATATGGAAGTGAAGTAAAAATTCGATCTTTCATATGTAGGAGGCGAAGAAAGTTTGAAATGAGATTTTTATTTGTTTGAAAAGATAAGATTTTTAATCAAAGCAAGTTCGGATTTTTATTAATAGAAAAGTTAGATTTATAAAAATAGAAAAGTTAGATTTTTAAAAATAGAAAAGTTAGATTTTTAAAAATAGAAAGGTTAGATTTTTATTATAGTAAAGACGAGATTTTTATATATTCATTAGCAAAGTAAAAATTCGATTTTTATACATATGTAGTGAAGATAAAGATGTGATCTTTATAAAAGTAGTAATAAAAATATGATTTTTATATTATAGAAGTAATAAAAATATGATTTTTATATTATAGAAGCAATAAAAATATAATTTTTATTGTAAATAGCGTGAAAAGAACTACATTGGAATTTCAAATAGATCCAGACGGCTCAGCAGTTCAAAAGCAGAGCACGGCGGAGTGGAACCGTCTGTGAGAACTTCTCACCTTTAATTTTCTTTTTCTAGTTAATAATATATACTAGGATGCAGACGGTGTTTAGTAGCACCCGACACCCGTCGTCCACAGACCATGGACGGCTTGTTTGTTTAGTTAATTGTTTGGTGATTGATTTATTTGTTTGGTTGATAAATTTGATTGAATTGATTGTGTGATGTGAAATGAAATAAAATATTTTATAGTTAAAAATATAATTTTTAAACGTGTATATAAAATAAATATTTATAAACAAATCGGACGATTTGTTTATATACACTGATTTGACAGATATTGATTGGGACGATAAATTTTACACGTCGCCCGACTGCACATATAATAATCTGTGTTTGATTGTTTGAAACCCCACACGAGTATTGGGATGATATTTGGCATACGCTAATCCGAATTATTTAGTTGTATGTCGATCGATGGGTCGACAGACTGTGTAAGCGTTAATTATTTATATTAAATGCTTATGTAGTTGTGTGGTGCACTTTGGATGATGGTTGATTATATATCGTTGCTACTATATACATGTGTTGCATGAATCCATATAATTAACAATATATGGTAATTGATTGGGCCTCATTCCAATTGGGAAAATAAAGAATATTATATAATAAAGATTCATGTGTTGACAGCACTCATTTGTTGAGATTAGTCATGTGTTGAAAGAAATATAGATTCATTTGTTGAACGAAATATTTTAACAATAAAATTTACATCTTTATCATATATAAAATTAGAAAATAACTGGAAAATAGATTAGATGAGTGACCTCCTGGATATTGATCTGATGTTGGTTTCGGCCTTCGGGGTTAATATTTAGGGAATTGCTCTCTTACTACTTTACGGTTGGAGTCTAATTAAGAATTAAACGATAGAAATCATAATTTTATAAAATATATTAAATAACAAAAATAGTCATGTGTTGACAGTACTCATGTGTTGAGATTAGTCATGTGTTGAAAGAAATATAGATTCATGTGTTGAATAGAGTAAATATTCATTGGTGAATAGAATAACGAAATTATTTAAAAATATAAAGCCGTGTTGATTAGAGATGCACTATTTTGACGTGAACGATATTTATATTGATTATATTCATTTTTATAATGAATATAGAAAAGGAAGTGATTTCAAATTATAACGTTTTGAAAATATTATCCTTTGTATATCGATGATGTGGAATATTCAATTTTGATTCAAAATTGAATATGAAGTTGAAATCGTTTCGAAAACGAATTTAAAACGATTTATAAAATACGTTTTAAAAGAAAATCGACGAAATATAATATATATATATATATATTATATTTAATGGCCTGAATAGAACGCACCGCGCTGCGGTAGTTCGTGAATTTCAAACATTGGCTTCGAATGGACATTGCGGGAGATCCGACCGTCGGATTCTCCTGAAACCAGAACCGTTGGGTTCGTATCGAAAAGAGCTTTCCAATGAATATTAAAAATCTGAAATCTAACGGTTGGATTTGGAATTATGTCCAAATCTAATTTGGAAAAGGTCGTTGTAAGTGCAGTTCGATAGCCGTTGATGGAAATCGACTGTACGGGCCTTGATAAAATTATTAAAAATATCAAAAATTTGTGTAAAATCATAAGAAATGATTTGGAAAGAACTGGGATGAAAAATTCCACATTTGCAAGGATAAAAATATATTTTTATCGAAATGAACTAGCTTTGAACTAGAATTATAATCCAATATTTTCAAATAGATAGATTGAATTTAAATTGGTTTTGGGTTTATCGTGAACGTTGTTTTAAATAACACTTGTTCTTTAACCCGATAATTAATGGAATGTGATTTTGGGTTGTCGTGAACGGTATCTTCAATAATACTGTTCTTAGACCCAACTGAGTTAAGAAAATCAGAAACTAACTAGAGATTAGTTAAGTTGAATGGTTTCTTGGGTATTGATCTGATGTTGGTTTCGGCCTTCAGGGTTAATACTTAGGGGATTGTTCGCTTGCTAAGTTACGGTTAGAGGCTGATGGAATAGAACGTGATTTTGGGTTTATCGTGAACCGTGTTTTAAACGATATTGGTTCTTTAACCCAGTTAAAGACAGGATATAGTTTGAAATGACATCCAAAGAAAGATTAAAGTATAAATTTTAAAGAATTTATCTTTGATATAATTAATGGGAACCTTTCCCTAAGAATATGAAATTTAGAAACTAGCTGTAGGTTAGCTAAGAACGATGGTTTCCTGGGTATTGATCTGATGTTGGTTTCAGCCTTCGGTGTTAATATTTGGGGAATTGTTCTCTTGCTAATTTACGGTTAGTGACTGATGAATTGGAATGAGGCGTATGTTGCATTTGTGTAACACTTGTTTATTATATATGCGGATTATTTAGAAAGGTCGGGTTATACCCATTCTGAATAACCGATTCGGCGATAAGTTGAAGATGAAGACGGTGGTTGAAGACCGGAAGTCTTCACATATTTTGGGTGATTACTGATAATCTTGATTGGGCTGTACACCCAAGAGGAGAGAAACAGTTGGTGATCGTCCAGACGTACTTGGAGATCGATGGATATGCGAGGAAAGTGCCTCCGGTTTCGTTCAGACCCAGAACGAACTTGTAAATGGACTGTGTGTCTGACATTGGATTTTATTCTGTGTTGATTGATCTCTGTTAAATACACATCTGTTTGGCGGCGGAGAATTTATTCTCTTGCTTAACGCCCTTCTCCGAGACGTACGAGCTCAGAGGTTGTATATCGATGGACATCAGTCGCATGGCATGAATTGCCTGTGTGGCACGCCTAAGTGGCAATTGATCAAGACGTCTGTTGAAAAGCAAAGTCTTGGGGTTGATGATCAAAGCACGGCCTACGTGGCATAGCTTTGTGTATAGCGTGGATTCGCGAGCCTCACACCTCAGTATGAGTCAAAAACGGGATAAGGACTGTAGGGAGAGCACGACGTTTCTTTCTAGCTAGAGGTAGTGTCAGTGCTTAAACTGGCTGACATTTATATTATTTTTACCTATGTGGTTGGTGGGATGAGGCGCCTCGATTTTAGGTCTGTTAGGACCGAGAAACGTGTGTTCAGGAATACTAATCCACTAACGTAAGTGTGGACCGGCCCTGAAGCATCCAAGGGTTACCCAGAGTGTGTAATCCCGAGGCATTTGCTAGAGTGTCTCGAAGCGGAGAGGAGTTTGCCCCTTGCCTCGACTCATGACGGAAATCCAATTTCCAATACGAGATATTTCGGTTTTATTTGTAGAGCCTAGTATGGCGACATGATAGATGGTACCCATGCCGCCTAGGATTGATATTTATGATTGAAATTATTTTGACACTATACACTTATAATAGTATAAAATGATTTGTTATAAGCGTACCAAGCATGTTTGGCTATTGTAAGGGAAAATCCTATCCTCCGGCTTGCGTTGCATTGTGTGATGGGACCTGGGTCTTATAATAGCTTCATTTTTCCAAAAAGCATTGCGCTGTTTTGATATATGCACTAGTATCCTTGGGAGGAAACCCGTTCCGTGTTATACGACGTGGTCCCTTGAATTACTCTCTTTTAAAGTAAAGTTTTAAATAACTGTTTTAGTTCTCACACCAGTCACATGACTGACCTAGAGTTTATTGTTTTAACCTAAACTCTGGGTGCCCCTATTTTCGACACGGGCAGCTAGTAGTTTCGGTTTTGCAGATTTATATTCACAGTTCCCTGATTTACAGCTGGAACGATGCTCGGAAAGCTCTGTATCCGTGTACTACTTTCAGTTGTGTTTTATATTGTTTTTCCACTGCTATGTAACTTATTGTAATCTCTGATATATATTTTTCTGTTGTATAATATTTATTCATACTCTGTATATTCTTGTATTCTGATGGAATTGTTGTAATAAACAATGAAATGTTCTTCTGTTTGCGTTCAAATTCGTCTTGTCCTCATGGTAATTCGTCCTTTCTCTTCTCTTTGGAGACTAGGGAAGTTCGGGTCGCTACATATGTTATCGATTCGGTTGGCTGCCCCCCACTGTGCTGATGATATATTAGGTACTCTCAAGAGAAATGAGGGGTCGGTCATGTACAGCTGGGTTGCAAGTCGTTCTTGTTGAACCCCAATGTATTCATCTCCGGAGGTACATTGTCGGGAAGGTGGTCCCATACCTTGCTAGGAAATCCATTCTCCAAGAAGCGCCTGCGGTTTTGATTGTATACTATATATGTGGAGCGTGAGATGTAAGCGTTCTGCTAGATTCTATTTATTTGTATTTAAACACTATCATAATAACATGGGTTCCCAAAATGTTTTGGGTTATTGTAAGGTAAAAACCATCCATATTTATGTGTGGATTTGGTCATACGATTATCCTTTTCTTTCGAAAAGATTTTGACATTAAAATCAAGTTGGATGATACATTTAAACTTAGTGTGTTTTCTCTATCTGGTTCACCAGACTGACCCAGTGTTTGTAATGCTTGGGTTAGAACGGGTTGTACAAGTTCAAGATATCAGATGCTGTGAAGAGACGAGCTGGAAGAATCCAGACGTATGATAATATATATTCCGCTGTGTGATTGTGTATGAGGACAAATTCTTAAAACTATCCAGATATGTGATGTACTCTGATGATTGTGAGTATATTTTCAAGATCTTAATAAAGATTTATTTCTATATTACATTTTGTTCCGCTGCGATGTGAGACTGTGTTCTGTTCTTCTTCTTCTATTCTAATATTTTTTGCTTTCTTATCTCACCCTCTAATTTCTTTCTAATAACTTTTCAGTGTGTGTTCGATACTTGGGTTTTGGCAAGTAATATGGGTTTATGTATTATTGTCAGAATTCGAGCGTCTAATTCTTTTTGTCGTGTCGTTGCAGTTTGTATTGATTTAGATTACTTAGTAGGGTTACACTAACATAGTCATTAAATTAGAAAGAGTTCTAAGTTTATAGATCAAGAATTATAAGGGATTATACTTTGGATTAGTCTTTCGAATCAGTACTGTTATAAATTTAGGGGCAGTATAGTTAGATATACTTTTTGTTGATAACAAAGGGGAAGAAATTATAAAATAGGTATAGACAGAATAGGTATAGTTTAAGGGGGAGTTATAAAGGATTCGTGGTGAAAGGGGGAGTAATCGAAGAATCAAATCGACTAGAAATACCAGGTATGAATATATTTTATAAATCAAGGTTGTCATCATCAAAAAGGGGAAGATTGTTAGAGAATGGAATTTTTATGACAACAACCTTGTTTTAATCATTAATAATTATGAAATATATACTAACACCTTTTATCCAGAATATATATATATATATGCAGAAAATAAATATTGAAGACTGTACAGCTTAAGAGATTCAAGATTTCAAAGGAGATTCAGGACTCATGAGTATGATGATATCAAGATTTCAAGAGTTCAAGATTATCAGAGTAATAGAGACTAGTTAGTATGTTAAAAATCCGATTAGCACTCTCAAATTATTGTTTCAAATTATTCTTTTTAAATTAATTTCAGATCATTTTAAACTATTTTCAAAATGATTTTAAATCACCCCAGGACTTTTACTTATGATTTATACAAGGTTCTTATATAGTTTATATATTATATTTGTTTATAATTATATTATATATAGTTTTATATCATTTAATACAGTTTTTATATCATACAAGCATAACGGCATACGCTTCGTGTGTGATGATGGCACGCGCTTCGCGCGTGATTGTGGCGCACGCTTTGCACGTGGACCGTTGTTGGTTAAGCCGCAAACCTGAATCATTAATTGCTTGTTGATTCAAGGCATGCCAGTTTTTTTTTTGTCTGTAAGCGTATTACCTAGTATTTGTGCTTATTGTTTGACTTTGTAATTGCTAACCTAATTTTGTGTTATGTAACCGCATATGGTTATTCAAAAATCAAATGAGAAATATAAATATAGTTTCTTAACATGATCAAACCGATAATATGCAACTAACTCAACACACATAGCAGCATATAATATCCAAATCAACGTCAACTCAACATACCATTTCACGCAACATGTAATTGAACACACAACGCCATTCACTTCACCTGCAGCTCGATCCTTACAGCATATAACTCAACATCAACCAAATTATTGCTAAATTGAATCCCTTCAGTATTCGTACAACATCATCAATATCTGGAAGTTCATTCAATGCGCAGCTAATTTACTGCTGCAAGTGCTCAGTTCATCTAGCTACTTACGTATTCGGCAGCCACATCACCAAAATTCAACATCCTTTACACCATCACTAATTTGCAACATCTTCAAAGCTTTCAGAGTAATGGCAAGGAAGAGTGCATGTTATATGCATACACCCCTGTTTCTTCTCAGTTAGCCTCTTGCACATAACAACTATTATCCAATTTATATTTTTCAGACTCAACGCCGTTTTTCAATCTCTCTCCGTGTTTTCCCCATGCATCATGATATAACCAGCAAAACTCAAACCTGTAAGGAAGTTTTTAGAGTTCTATAATAGTATTCAATTAAAAAAATCTTAAATTTTAGGGGAATATTATGAGGGATGGTTTGTCCTTGTGATTTATTAATAGTTAAGGAAAATGCAATTGAAGCTAAGTTAATTTAGGCGTAATAATATAGAGCAAATTATTGTCCTAATATCTGGTAAATTGCAGTAGACAATAAAATTTGCATGTTTAATAGTTCGTAATATGGATAACTTTCATAATGGTGTCTTCTAAATAGTAATTAACAGCCTAAGTTCTTCTTTAATGTAGTAATATCTACTTCCCAGGGTACCATCTTTCTCAAATGTTATTATAAATATAGCTGACGCTATGCGTAGACACAGATTTCTTTTTGTATAATATATCGGTATAATAGTTTGTAAGAAGTAATATGTTGTAATAATTATTGGAGATTTAGATGGAGATGAAGATTAATATGGTATTCCACAGTGAGTTTAACTTAGATCGTGTTGTTTTTCAATGAGTACTTAAAGAATGCGTGCATAGCAAAACAAAAATTTGATCCGATTTGGGCAATAATGACATTAATTTTGGTTTTTTTTTCTATCTAGGCAAAATTAGTATGGTAGGGACTCATAAATTATGAATATCAAGTAGATTGCTTTAGTTTAAATGTTTTTTACCAGCAAATATAAAGATGATTTAACTGTAAAGAAAGACATGGTTACTGTAACATCCCGTAAAATTTAACCATTTAAGTTGTTGAATTAAATTAAATTATTGAATTTAAAATGGTATTTAAATACAATTTATGATGTTATTAATTAAATTTATTAATTCTGCTGAAAGATTGATTGAAAATAATGTGTATATTATAGACGGATTTTTTTAGCAACATACTTGTATATATCTTTGGCCATCCCCATTAATACTTTCCACCTATCAATTCAAAGTATAACATTCATTAATTAATAAAATTTTGAAATGCGAATAGTTGCATTCGTTTTCAGTGTATTTCCCTCTTCGTTGTTTCCTTATTGCAGCATTCATTTCTTTCCTTAATTCTATTAAATTTGTTTTCCTTCATTTTATTAATTTCTTTCCCTTCGTTCTATTTTTCATGCATTTTATTTCATATTCTCATTCCTTAAATTTACATCCCTTATTTCTTCCTTTCCCTTTTCCCTTCACGATTTCTCTCCAAAAACAAACCAATTCAATGTGTGTATATTTCTCTTCTATTTATTCTTATCTATCCATTGAATGGGTTCCTTAAATTTTGAAATTCTAATATTATGTGTTTTGAAAATTTGAAAAATCACAAATTTTCTAACTGTCAACATCAGACAATTAATCATACATTCATTTCTTTCTATTTAATTTCTTTCCCTCTTTGATTTACTTTTGAATATTGAATGAGAAATAAGTATTGTCACCTCAGCCTTAGTCAGCCACATTTATTTTATTTGTAGCTTGCATTATGCAAAGATACATCTTAGGAAAATTAATTACGTATTTCTTTCCACTCTATTTCATCATTAATCACACATTAATTTCTTTACCTTATTTTCACGCATCTAATTTCAAAAATATAGCTTGTAGTCCTCCCTTCTTTATTTTCTTTTCCTTTATTTTTCTACCTACATTAAATCACAAACGCAACAATCATTTTATTCACATTCCTACACTCTTTAAATCTTCCTTTTTCTAAACTTAAATTCTAGTCCCTCTTCTCTCTCCCAAACCCAGACCTCTCTCTGCAAATCTCCATCTCTTTCTATAAATCCCAATTTCTCTCAGTAAATCACCGTCTTCTTCCTAAAATTATAATCTATTGTCTCCCCTCTTCTAAAAAAAATAAGAGACAGAAAAAAAGGAAAATCTTCAATTTGTTTTGCTTTTGTTGCTACCTTCTATTGGCAATCTTGTGTTTGCTTGTATCCATCATCAAATCCACGCAAGGTGAGTTTCAGCTCGCGATTAACATTCTTTTTACAAGTATTGACATCGAATGAAATGATGATAATATTTTGGTAATTTTTTCTCTGATTATTAGTTGTTTATTACATGACTTTAAATCAATTATTAAATGTATGTTTTTTTGTCATTTGCATGAATTGTTGACAGTATATTTCATGAAATGTTAGTTGAAATGTTAGTGGTTGTTTATATTAAATGGTAGTTTTTAGTTTGATGAAATGATAGTGAAAATTCACATGAAATCATATTTTTTCATCACATGGAATAATAGTCATCGAGGTATAATATCTTATGTTTGCATTGTTATCATCCTTCTATCATACTGTAAGTTCCCAATATTTATATGAATTGTTAGTTTTTATTTACATAAATTGTTAGTTGAAAATTTCATGAAATGTTATGTGTAAATTACGTGAAGTGATAGCAATAATTCACTTGAAACCATACTTGTTCATCGCATGAAATGATAGGGATTGATTCATAACATGTTTTGTTTGTTGCATTGTCTTCATCCTTGCATAACACCTTATGTTCTCAATATTATATATTGTATACGAAACCAAGTTGACGTTGGATTGAATGATGTTAAGTTTAAATTAATGTTTGAAATATTTAACCTAAAATTATGAAATTGAAATTTAATGCAAAGTTGTTTGTAAGTATTAAGCTAAATTTTGTTGTTTGATTCAATTTTTAATGTCAAATTTTAATTTTTGTCCATTAACATTGAGGTAAGGAGTTGATCTGGTTTAATTTAAGTTAAAGATTAAATTAACATAAGATTGTTATTAAGGTTAATTATTTGATTGATTTAAGGATAAAATTATGAATTTGATTTAAGTGATAAATAATTAAACTTTCAATGGCATTTTAATTTAGTGAAGTGAAATTTAAATTTATAATTTAAGTTTTGATGTGAACGAGTCTAGACTGGAATTTATATTGTAAACTAATATACCACTTTATTGAAATTTGAAATTTAAAATTTTAAGTTGAAACTTGGAAATGTTAACATGAGGTTTAGATTGGATTTGGAATAATAATGAAAATCCGTGTTTGAATTAAATCGATTTACAACATATATATGATGTTTATTTAAATTTGAGTATTTCATTTATTGAGTTACTTGTACATTTAATGTTGTTAATTTAGTTTAATACAACCTAACCTGAGTTTTGTTTGTTCGGGTCGGGGTCAGACCTGAGTAAATTATAGCTTAGGTTCGAAGTTGATGACGACGAAGGATTTGTGAAGACGCACATACGCGCACAAGCCCGATTTAAAGTGTAAAGAATTATTTTAAAATTCATGTATATATATATATTTCCGCTGTGCAAAATGTTTAGTAAAACTCTGATATTTTTATAAAATTTATTCCGCTGCAAACATTTATGTTCTGTGATTCTGTGTGTATTTTCTATTTGAACCCTGTAAGCTAATAACGAGCTGTCGTTTTGAACACTCTGAGTTGGTTTAATTACCGACTTGGAGCGGTCGAAATGGCAGGGCGTTACATTTACTCACAGTAAATAGTTCACAAATTGGAGAGTAAAACAAATATCTTGTACCAAAACGAAGAAGACATAAAACATGAATAAGATTTTTGTTAATGCAAAGGTTCTTTTCTATGTAAATGATTATTGATGCTTGTACAAAATAACATTCCATATTATACATAGTTGCAGTTTTATAGTATTATACACATCCATATTACATAAATAACAATATAGATCACTGCCTATTTAAATTAGTTGAAATAAAATATACAACAAAAATTAGGAACCTCAACCGTATGTAGTCAAAGTACTACAGGTCAACGTTTTTTTCCCATTAACATTTTTGATGACTTAATGCCGACTTTAGCATTCGTTTATGCAATATTAAAGTTCAAATTCTGCACTTAATATTAATTGGATGAGCATCTCATCAACATAGACTCCATAATATGTAATATATCAATCGACAAACAGACTCAGGTTCAAGTTGGCTTTTATCAACCATATACTAAGTGTTCATCATTCATTATAATCATCTGTTGCTGCACAATTTTCTTCCACCCACTTCATTTCTTTTGCCTTTGTTTGTATTTTACATCTCGTGATATCTTGCTTCCTACTGATGTTCTCATAATCCTTTGTGCAGTAATGTCTAATAATCAGTAAACATTAGATCGTAAACGCATAATATAACACAACTGACTTTTTATTTAATCCTCAAAAATAGGTTGGCATTGCATTATGGAATTGTGTGTTTTAGAAAAGAGAAATCTTTTTTTGTAGATAACTTTGTTTCGGTGTTCCTGAACTTTAATTATTTTCTTAGTAGTTAAGATATTAGAGTTGAAAATTCAAATAGTTATGATATACAGATTTGAAATTATCATAATATAATATAAGACAACTTTTTTTTTGCAAGAGTATCAGCAATATATTAATTATTAAATAATTTGATGAGCTTCATGTATAAAAGAACCCGACTGTCAAAACAGAATACAGAAGTTACAGTAAGCATAAGAATCATTGTTCATGGTTTTCCAGTGTAAATTTACATGTGCGAAACAAAACATGTATGATACATCATGAGTTATCAGGAGGTCTGCAAATTTTTGTTATAACTACGTATGTTCGTCTTACTACATGCAATTTATAAAGTAGCTAACATGTTGCTTTATAAACTTCAACAAAAGAAGTTAGTAATTCCAAGCTAAATGAAACAATCCATATACAGAAGCTCGTGAGACTATGAAAGCCAACTTTAATGAAAGCTCATGAAACTCTGTTCTCATTAGTTTAGTGCTTTTATACACACAACCGCATTAAAGACAAATTATAAATCAAGTAATTTGATTCAAAGAAGGGTCCTTACATTGATATAAGTGAAAATTATCAAGCTGACATGAGAATAAACTTTAATGAGCAAATGTTTCGTTAATTATTCCATATAACAACAAAACATAAAATCTAAAATCTAAGATTTAGCTACGAATTAAATAGCAAATCAATGAGAAAATAAGGCTCTCCTAATCCATAACCGAAGAATTGCTCTTGTATTTATAATAATATTGATGATGAAACGACCCGAAATCCTCCTTATGGGAAAGCCCGGATTGCTTTGAGAACACGATGCATCAAAACACAAACATAAGAACATTTCATTGCTATTACAACAATTTACATCAGAGTACAAGAATATATTAGAGTATGAATAAACATTTTATAGTGGAAAAATATCAAAGATTTGGAAATTACAAAAGCAGCGGAAAATAATACGTAAATATAATGTACAGCGAAAGATACATCCACTACACAACTGAATGAAATACACAGATACAAAGCATTCTGAATATAGCTTCAGTTGTAATTCAGGATCATGTGAAAAGAAATATCTGCTAAAACCAAAACTACTAGTTGCCCGTGTGGAAAATATGGGCACCCAGAGTTTAGGTTAAACAATAAACTCTAGGTCATTCATGGGACTGGTGTGAGAACTAAAAACAGTTATTAGCTTTTATTTTAAAGTTAGGTAAATCACGGGACCACGCCGTATAATACGGAACGGGTTTATCCCCCATGAATACTAGTGCATAAAAATAACAGCGCAATGCTAAAGAGAAAAATGAAGCTATTATAAGACTCAGGTCCCATTACACAATGAACATAGTCGAGGATAGAGTTTTCCTTTATAATACCTAAAAATGCTTGATACACGAAATTTCATCTTTTATTATTACTATAAGTGAAGAAATCAACTTCAAATATAAATGTATCAATCATAGGCAGCATAAGGTATCATTATATTACGCCGCCATATAGGTTTACAACTAAAATCATAAAATCGCGTATTGGAAATTGGATTTCCATCTATGAACCGAGGCAAGGGATCATCCTTACCAATTTTGAGACACACTAGCAAGTACCTCAGGACTCGGACGCTGGTAAGCCCTTAGATCTTCATGGCCGGTCATCCGTCGATGATAAGTTATACCATAAACTATATGTTAGCCAGTTCTATCGAACCTCCAAAATGGGTCAGTAATGTCGACCACTCTAGAGCCACTAGAGACTCAAATCATATCTGAGCCTTTCAATCGGCCCGAAGTCCGAGGTACCTCGCTTTCCATCAAATAATATGCAACATCCACATAAGTAAACAGTATGGGCTCCATACCATGACGTTACTCGTAACTAGAACTAACATATGTCCATTTCCATGCAGTCGCTATCCCGTTTTTGGTTCATACCTGGGGTGTGAAGCTCGCGAATTAACGCTACATAAAGCTATGCTAATTAAAGATGTGCTTTGATCATCAACCACAAAGCCTTGCTTTTCAACAAAAGCTTTGATCCATGCAACTCAGCATGCCATACGGTCAATCCATGCAGTACCACTGATTTCCACCAATATATAACCACTAAGCTCGTACGTCTCAGAGAAGGGTGTTAAGCAAAAGAATAAATTCTCCACCACAAAACAGATGTATACTTAGCAGAGATCAACGAATACAGTATAAAGGAATACAATGTCAGACACACTATCCATTTGCAAGTCCGTTTTGGGTCTGAACGAAACCTGAGGCACCTTATTCCTCGTCCCATATGTCCAATACAACGAGAGGCCCTCGCATATCCGGTCGATCTCCAAGTACGTCTGGACGATCACCACTTATTACCTTGTCTTGGTGTACATCCCAATCAAGACATCAGTAATCATCCAAACGATGTGAAGATCTCTGGTTGAACACCGTCTTCATATCATCGACATTTAGTCGTCGTATCAGTTATTCAGAATGGGTTAAACCTGGTCTTTCTGAATAACTCGCGTATCTTATAATCAAGTGCTATAAAAACACATCATACACCCCATTCCAATCCAGAATATTATTTTTTTCAAATATTCACATCTTTAGGGAAAGTTTCCAATTAATTTTATCAAAGATAAACTCTTTTAAATTTATTCTTTAATCTTCCTTTGGATATCAATTTCAAAAGATTTTATTTTATCTTTCCATAATTCTAAACCAAATTAAGGTTTATAAAACTAGTCGGGACTATCGAGCCACACCGAAGTAATCATTTATTTTATTTTTCCAATCCCAACCTATTCATCCCACAGAGCAAAACTTGTAGTACTCCATATCTAATACCCACTGTGTTATCGGTAAAATTAATTACCATTTCCCGTTAAAATCTAATTTAAGATTTAACTATCGCTTGGAGTAAAACTGATGGTACTCCATTTTCGATCATTTCATGAATTCGATAAATTTAATTATCCCATTCTCATTCCAATCTAATTGAAGATCCATTAAAACTCCAACTTGGTTTTAATATCATAAAACATTACTTTATGATTATTCAAATTTAAGAAATTAATCTTATCTTTAACTGGGTTAAAGAACTAATGTCGTTTAAAACACAGTTCACAATAAACCCAAATCATCTTCCATCAAAATGGAATCTACAAGGAAATCGTAACAGTGTATAATCGATATATAATCCCGTATCAGACTAATAATATAAATGGAATAGCGACAAGTCCTTTTAAATTCCATATATAGTAACGGTCTTCTTTCACAGAAGCTCATCTCGATTATTACCAAATCGAATTCCATTCAATTCCAATTTAATATGTTAAACTAGAAATCTTTACTTTGGAAATTTTCCATTAAATCTTAATAAAAAGAATTATAAATTCGAAATCATCTCTTCACTATTAATTTGGTTAAAGAACAAGTGTTGTTTAAAACATCGTTCACGATAAACCCAAAATCCAATTTGAATTCAATTCCAATTAAATATTAATTAATTGTTAAACTTCATTAATCTTAATTAGAAGATTTACTCTTTTCTCCACTGGGTTTAAGAACAGTGTTATTAAAGACACCATTCACGACAAACCCAAAATCCAATTTGATATTAAATACAATGCTCTAAATAGAAATTACATCGGCTTATATTCAATATCAAATTCTGAAACCAGCAAATATCGTATTGGGAATAACGATATATAAATATATATCTTCTAAATTCCTCAATAATATTTGTATAATCACGGAATCCAATATCGAAATATTCCAAAGATTATTTCTATTTAAATCCATTCCAACTCATACGTTGGAAAAATTCTGGTTATTTTTAAACCAAATTACAAATCCAATTTATTTATTTAAAAACATTGGATTTATTATTCTAGTTAATAACTAGCTCATTTCGATAAAAATATCGTTTTATCTTTTCAAAACTGGAATTTTACATCCAAAATCTTTCCAAATCATTTACTATGATTTTACAAAATATTTCCACATTTTTAGTAATTTTATTAAGGCCTTTACAGTCGGTTTCCAATATCGGTTACCAAACTACATTTACAACGACCTTTTCCAAAATTCATTTGGACATAATTCCAAATCCAACTGTTAGATTTCAAATTTCTTATAATCATTGGAAAGCTCCTTTCGATACAAACCCAACGGTTCCGATTTTAGGAGAATCCGATGGTCGGATCTCCCGTTAGATCAATTTGATGTTAATGGTCAAAATTCGAGAACGGTCGTTGCGCGACGCGTTCTATTCGAGCAATTGAATATATATATATATATATATATATATATATATATATATCGTTGATTTCTATTTAAAATGTACTTTATAAAATATTTATAAATTTGTTTTAAAACGATTTTAACTTCCTTTTCAATTTTAAATCAAAATTGAATATTCTATATCTTTATAATATTAAAATGATAATATTTTCAAATAATCAGATATTGAAATCAATTCTTTTGGATATTCATTATAAAATGAATAAAATCGATCTATAAACCGTTCGGGTTAAAATGGCGAATATCTACTTACTCGGCTTCATATATTCCAATATTTTCGTGTCCATTCAAAATCGGAGGTCAAAATCATCATTTAATTCTTCACGAATATTATTTTAAAAATGTTCGTTATATTACAATATTCTTATTTTAAAATGTTCTTTATTTTTGAATCGGAATGCGACTCAATCAATTACCATATAATTTCAGTTATATGGATTCCATAGATCACATGTATTCAACAATAATGATAAATAATCATTACACATTCAAACATCATCCAGAGTGCATTCTACAACTGTATAAGCATTAAAATAAATAAATAACACTCATTACAGCATGTCAACCCATTGATTGACATACAACTAAATATTAGGACTAGTGTATGTCAAATATCATCCCAATATCCGTGTGGGGTTTTCAAACAACAAATACTGATTATTATTTGTGCACTTGGATGATGTGTAAAAATTATCGTCCCAATCAATATCAGTTAAATAGGTGTACATAAACAAGCCGTCCGACTGGTAAATGAATATTTATTCCAATTTCTTTTCATGATTATTTTATATACCTTTTATATAAATAATTTATACATTTCAGTTTTCAGAAAAATCCAGCATACAACAATATTAATCCAATAATACCACAATACAATCAATTTTTCCATAACACAATCATATCACACAAATCATCCAAGGTTTGTACAAAAAGTAGTGTGAGAAGCTACTAAGCCCTGTCTACAACCTATGATATAATTACATAACAAAAATAGTTGAGTGAAAAAGAGTTCTCACATTAGGTTCCACTCCGCCAGTCTTTATTTTGATGATTTTAGTTTTGTTCGGGTTTAAATTTGCCTCAAAAACCAACATGCTCCATTCTGGTTCTGGTCAGTTCCATGTTGTAGCTCTCTTCATCACGATTCCGGTGGATCTGAAATCGTTCGATTCTGTTTTAATTTGGACAAGTTATGATCTTTTTAACTTTAATCATTTTAATTATATAATCAAGATAATTAACTTTGCTTAGGCCTTGATTAAAATTAATTAACCCTTCTTCTTTGACCTTTCATCTGCTACAGGCTATCGAAGGAAAACCGTAACCCAACTTCATCAAAACTAGGTCTCCAAATCGCAGACACCTCCTAGCGTCGGAACTCGATCAGAGGGGCCCACAAGGACCGCCGCCGAGCCCTCTTCCGGTGCCTACACCACCACCGAACTCGGTGGTCCCCTCCTCGTCCAAATGCTGCTCGAATGCGGGTAGTTGGAGCTCGAAAATTGAGCGCTTCAAGCCACGAGAACTGATCATCCTCGTATAAAACCAAAGATCGAACTTTTCTCTTCAATTTTTATTTATAAAGTATGAATTAATTCCAAACGAATTTTGAGATTATAGGAACCGAAATCAGAATGATATCAGCCCTTGAGAACAAACAGGCGGCGCAAAACTTGAATGAGCTAGAGTTTCCGGTTTGAAGCATATATATATATAATATTTTATTCTAATTAATTCTTAAAAGTGAATTTCGCATCCGAACTCCAAATCAAACCTAACGACAATCGTTCCTAACTAATTACCCCCATTCCGGACACAATGGGATATGTCCCATAAGCCAATTCGACCGTTTCAATCAGTTTTTATCAAAATTAAAATATAAATCAATATATATTGAATTTAAACGTACGTTTTAATTTACCGAGGCCACACACTAACTCCAAAACTTCCAGAAAAATAAATCTAGCTATGTTTTGATGATGCTGTCCTAAAACAACTAATTTCGTCGAATTTGGAGACCGTTTGTAAAATGGATTTTTTCTTGTCGATTAAATTCAACTAAAATTGACAAAACACGTTTAAATTTACCACGCTCACATATTAATTCCAAAAATTATGAAAATTGGAATATAGAAATAATTTGACATTCGAGATCCAACAAAACTGGTTTCATCGAAAATGGAGGTCGTTTGTAAAATGGCTATTTTTAAGGGCTATATATAATAATAAAAATATTCCATAGCGACTATTTTAGATTTTAATCTGGACGTAACTTTTAATTTATAAAGCGAAATCTAAATTTCTTACATTCGTTAGAAAAATATAGTTAAATAGATTCTAACGTTTCTTATTTTACTGAAATCCGATTTATTTTGAATTCTGTACATTCATTTAAAGTTTAAAATCGAATTTTCAAACTACCACGCCATTTTAGGCTCATTTTATAATCAAAATAAATTTATAGGTTCTAACTTCGATTTAAATAAATTTTTAGTCGTTATTTTTTAAAATAAATTATTTTAAATAATCTAAATCCATTAAAATAGCTAAAATAAAAATTTTAAATTGGTTCAGAAATTCCGGGTTGATACAATCTCCCCCACTTAAAATCTTTTCATCCTCGAAAAGGAATGAAGCTGCAAGTTGTTTAACTAACCAACTCAACTTTCATTCTGGCTTTCATTCTTCAATTTTTCAGTTTCTAAGAATTTTCTTATTTCTCAAAAATTTGGCTAACACCCTAAATTTTCGAAAAATTTCGCCATAACCTCCTTTGTATAACCCTATCGGTAAATCCGCAACTTGCCTCACAGGGCTCTCATCAATCCAAAAGAAAAATAAAAAGCCAATCAGCTTATAAAATTATCAAACCCCAATAAATACAGTAAATATGTATGTATTTATCGGGCATACAATTTTATTCCTCTTCTTAGCTTATACGCAATAACCTGTACAACATATACACATGTACATATATGCAATTCCAATCAGTTTTCAATTTTATTCAATATTTGATCCGATTTGGCTTAAATTACCTTCCATTTTCATATTGGTTAACTAAATTATCGTTCAAATTTTTTTTTATTAGTTAAAATAATAATCACACAACACAACCAGCAATCAATTTGTTGACTAAATTTTTAAACATATAATTTTGATATACTCAAAAATCCTATTTCAAGTCCAAATCACAAACAATAAATTCTACTATGTTTTGGTTCTCACACTAGTCAATTGGAAATATATAGATATCCACCTTCAAAACTCAAACATAAACTGTTGATGCTACGTAGTCATCAACATAATCATCTCCAGGCGACTAGAGTGTGATTCTATATCTACCCAGTATACTTGAGACTTCATATACACGTGTATCAGACATATATTAAAAATCTCTTTATACCCGATAGTCCAAAATCAATTTAAAATAAAATACTCAAATACGTATAATAAGGTATAATTTTCAAAACTAAATTTGTTTTTAATGAATAACACTCTTCGAACTCATTATAGGGTATTACTAACCCTGTCTCTATCGAGTTACTCTTATAGGATGTTACTAATCCTATCTCTGGTGAATTCTTTCGTTTGGTTCTAACGTGTCTTGTTCTCGAGCTTTGTAAACCAAAGCTCTGATACCAAACTGAAACGACCTAAAATCCCCCTTACGGAAAAGCCCAGATTGCTTTGAGAACACGACGCATCAGAACACGAACATAAGAACATTTCATTGCTATTACAACAAGTTACATCAGAGTGCAAGAATATATCAGAGTATGAATAAATATTTTACAGTGGGAAAATATCAAAGATTTGGAAATTACAAAAGCAGAGGAAAATAATACATAAATATAATGTACAGCGGAAGATACATCAACTACACAACTGAATGAAATACACGGATACAAACCTTTTCGAATATAGCTTCAGCTGTAATCCAGGATCCTGTGAAAAGAAGTATCTACGAAATCCAAAACTACTAGTTGTCCGTGTGGAAAATATGGGCATCCAGAGTTTAGGTTAAAACAATAAACTCCGGGTCAGTCATGGGACCCGTGTGAGAAATAAAAATAGTTATTAGCTTTTATTTTAAAGTTAGGTAAATCACGAGACCACGCCGTATAAGATGGAACGGGTTTATCCCCCATGAATACCAGTGCATAAAAATAACAGCGCATTGCTAAAGAGAAAAATGGAGCTATTATAAGACTCAGGTCCCATCACAAAATAAACGCAGTCGAGGATAGAGTTTTCCCTTATAATACCCAAATATGCTTGATACGCTAAATTTCATCTTTTATTATTACTATAAGTGAAGAAATCAACTTCAAATATAAATGTATCAATCATAGGCGGCGTAAGTACCAATATATTACGTCGCCATATAGGTTTACAACTAAAACCGTAAAATCGCGTAGTGGAAATTGGATTTCCATCTATGAACTGAGGCAAGGGATCATCCTCACCAATTTCGAGACACACTAGAAAGTGCCTCAGGACTCAAACGCTGGCGAGCCATTAGATCTTCATGGTCGGTCATCCGTTGATGATTAGTTATACCATAAACTATATATTAGCCGGTTCTATCGAACCTCTAAAATGGGTCCGTAATGTCGACCACTCTAGAGCCACTAAGGACTCAAATCATATCTGAGCCTTTCAATCAGCCCAAATTTCGAGGTACCTCGCTTTCAATCAAATAATATGCAACATCCATATAAGTAAACAGTCTTGGCTCCATACCATGAAGTTACTCGTAGCTAAAACTAACATATGTCCATTTCCATGTAGTCACTATCCTCTTTTTGGTTCATACCTGGGGTGTGGAGCTCGCGAAGTAATGCTACACAAAGCTATGCTAATTAAACCCGTGCTTTGATCATCAATCACAAAGCCTTTCTTTTCAACAAAAGCTTTGATCTATGCAACTCAGCATGCCACACTGTCAATCCATACAGTACCACTAATTTTCACCAATATATAACCTCTAAGCTCGTACGTCTCAGAGAAGGGTGTTAAGGAAGAGAATAAATTCTCCTCCACCAAACAGATATATATTTAGTAGAGATCAATGAATACAGTATAAAGAAATACAATGTCAGACACACTATCCATTTATAAGTCCATTCTGGGTCTGAACGAAACCGGAGGCACCTTATTCCTCGTCCCATATGTCCAATACAGGATAGAGGCCCTCGCATATTCGGTCGATCTCCAAGTACATCTGAACGATCACCAATTATTACCTTGTCTTTGGTGTACATCCCAATCAAGATATCAGTCATCATCCAAACGATGTGAAGATCTCCGGTCTTCAACCACCGTCTTCATATCATCGACATTTAGTCGCTGTATCAGTTATTCAGAATGGGTTAAACCCGGTCTTTCCAAATAACTCGCGTATCTTATAATCAAGTGCTATAAAACACATCATACGCCTCATTCCAATTCAGAATATTATTTTACTCAAATATTCACATCTTTAGGGAAAGGTTCCCATTAATTTTATCTAAGATAAACTCTTTTGAATTTATTCTTTAATCTTCCTTTGGATGTCAATTTCAAAAGATTTTATTTTAGTGAATATTAGGCTCACATCCCTATTTTGAAACTTAATTAGGCTCACATCCAGTGATAAACTTATTATAAATTAGGTCCCTATTTTTCAAAAGTAGCGAAAAAAATGAAAAAAAAATAAAAAAAAACGAAAATTATTATTTAAATAAATTATGCATTCGACAAAAAATTTACCGAAAAAAAATAAAAAAAGTCCACAAAAAATAAAAAACAGTAAAAAACGTCGAAAATATGCAGTTACGTGCATAATGTTATGCAACAATTCCTATTTATGTCATATATATGTGCATAATTTCCATTGTTGCATCTCCTTTTGATTTTTCTGCACATATATGTGTAACTATTGCACCATTCTTGCATAAAAACATGCATTATTTCGTAACACTACAACTCAGTTCATTTTTTACCTTTATGCAATAATGGCATATATGTATGCAAGTATTGGCAATATTTGCATACATATATGCAACTATTTTTTTTTCTTGTCGTGGACTTCTGGGATTATTTCCAGATTTTAGAATTTTTTTTTTTTTAGAAGAGCCGCACTTTTTTCAGGAGAAAAAACGAAGGAAGCAAAGTAAAAAGGAGGAGCAGGCGGAACTACAAAAGAGGAAGCGGATCCACTAAAATAGCATGCGGCAATTCAAAAGTAGGGGGCGGAAACGTATGTGAAACTATGACCGGTTTTTTTTTATTTTGAAACTTAATAGGGACCTCTAAAAAACGCACCCTTTATTTTATCTTTCCACAATTCTAAACCAATTTAAGGTTTACAAAACTAGTCGGGATTATCGAGCCATACCGAAGTAATCATTTATTTTATTTTTCCAATCCCAACCTATTTATCCGATGGGGCAAAACTGGTAGTACTCCATATCTAACACCCACAGTGTTATCGGTAAAATTAATTACCATTTCCCATTCAAATCTATTTAAATATTTAACTATCGCTTGGAGTAAAACCGGTGGTACTCCATTCTAGATCATTTCATGAATTCGATAAATTTAAATATCCCATTCTTATTCCAATCTAATTAAAGATTCATTAAAACTCCAACTTGGTTTTAATATCATAAATCATTATTTTATGATTATTCATAATTAAGAAACTAATCTTATATTTGACTGGGTTAAAGAACTAATGTCATTTAAAACACAGTTCACGATAAACCTAAATCATCTTCCATCAAAACGGAATATACACGGAATTCATAACAGTGTATAATCGATATAAATTCCCGTATTAGACTAATAATATAAATGGAATAGCGGCAAATCCTTTTAAATTCCATATATAGTAATGGTCTTCTTTCACAGAAGCTCATCTTTATTATTACCAAATCGAATTCCATTCAATTCCAATTTAATATATTAAATTGGAAAACTTTACTTTGGAAAATTTCCATTAAATCTCAATAAAAAGAATTATAAATTCCAAATCATCTCTTCACTATTAATTGGGTTAAAGAACAAGTGTTATTTAAAACACCGTTTACGATAAACCCAAAATCCAATTTGAATCCAATTCAAATTAAATATTAATTAATTGGTAAACTTCATTAATCTTAATTAAAAGATTTGTTCTTTTCTCCACTAGGTTTAAGAACAGTGTTATTTAAAACACCATTCACGAAAAACCAAAATCCAATTTGATATTAAATACAAGGCTCTAAATAGAAATTATATCGGCTTATATTCAATATCAAATTCTGAAACCAACAAATATCGTATTGGGAATAACGATATGTGTGTATATATATATATATATATATATATATATCTTCCTAATTCCTTAGTAATATCGAAATATTTCGAAGATTATTTCTATTTAAATCCATTCCAACTCATACGTTGGAAAAATTCTGGTTATTTTAAAACCCATTTACAAATCCAATTTATTTATTTAAGAACATTGGATTTGTTATTCTAGTTAATAACTAGCTCATTTCGATAAAAATATCATTTTATCTTTTCAAAACTAGAATTTTTCATCCAAAATCTTTCCAAATCATTTATTATGATTTTACACAATTTTTCCAAATTTTTAATAATTTTATTAAGGCCTTTACAGTTGGTTTTCAATATCGGTCACCGAACTGCTTTTACAGCGACATTTCCCAAAATTGATTTGGACATAATTCCAAATCTCTTACAATCATTGTAAAGCTCTTTTCGATATGAACCCAAAGGTTCCGGTTTTAGGAGAATCCGACGGTCGGATCTCCCGTTACATCAATTTGAAGTTAATGGTCGAAATTCGCGAACGGTCGCTGCGCGGCGCGTTCTATTCAGGCCATTAAATATATATAATATGTATATCATCGATTTCTATTTAAGACATACTCTATAAAATATTTATAACTTCGTCTTAAAATGATTTTAACTTCCTTTTCAATTTTAAATCAAAATTTAATATTCTATATCATTATAATATTAAAATGATAATATTTTCAAAATATTAGATTTTGAAATCAATTCTTTTTTATATTCATTATAAAATGAATAAAATCGATCGATAAACTGTTTGGGTTAAAGTGGCGAATATCTACTTACTCGGTTTCATATATTCCAATGTTTTCGTGTCCATCCAAAATCAGACATCAAAATCATCATTTAATTCTTCACTGAATATTATTTTAAAATATTCGTTATTTTAAAAATGTTCGTTATATTACAATATTCTTATTTTAAAATATTCATTATTTTAAAATGTTCTTTATTTCTGAATCGGAATGTGACTCAATCAATTACCATATAATTTCAGTTATATGGATTTCATACATCGCATGTATTCAACAATAATGATAAATAATCGTTACACATTCAAACATCATCCAGAGTGCATTCTACAACTGTATAAGCATTAAAATAAATAAATAACGCTCATCACAGCCTGTTAACCCATCGATTGACATGCAACTAAATATTGGGATTAGTGTATGTCAAATATCATCCCAATACTCATGTGGGGTTTTCAAACAACAAATACTGATTATTATTTGTGCACTTGGGTGATGTGTAAAAATTATCGTCCCAATAAATATCAGTTAAATAGGTGTACATAAACAAGTTGTCTGACTTGTAAATGAATATTTATTCCCATTTCTTTTCATGATAATTTTATATACCTTTTATATAAATAATTTATACATTTCAGTTTATTTTCAGAAAAATCCGGCATACAACAATATCAATCCCATAATACCACAATACAATCAATTTTTCCACAACACAATCATATCACACAAATCATCCAAGGTTTGTACAAAAAGTAGTGTCAGGAGCTACTAAGCCCCGTGTGCAACCTATGATATAATTACATAACAAAAATAGTTGAGTGATAAAGAGTTCTCACATTGGGTTCCACTCTGCCAGTCTTTATTTTGATGATTTTAATTTTTTTGGGGTTTAAATTTGCCTTAAATTCCTATGTGCTTCATTCTGGTTCTGGTCAGATCCATGTTGTAGCTCTCTTCATCACGATTTCAGCAGATCCGAAATCGTTCGATTCTGTTTTGATTTGGATAAGTTATGATCATTTTAACTTTAATCACTTTAATTATATAACTCAAGATAATTAACTTAGCTAAGGCCTTGATTAAAATTAATTATCCCTTCTTCTCCGACCTTTCTTCTGCTTCAGGCTATCGAAGGAAAATCGTAACTCAACTTCGTCAAAACTAGGTCTCCAAATCGCAGACACCTCCTAGCGCCGGAACTCGATCAGAGGGGCCCACAAAGACCACCGCCGAGCCCTCTTCCGGCGCCTGCACCACCACCGAACTCGGTGGTCCCCTCCTTGTCCAAATGCTGCTCGAACGCGGGTAGTTGGAGCTCGAAATTCGAGCACTTCAGGCCACGAGAACTGATCATCCTCGTATAAAACCAAAGATCGAACTTTTCTCTTCAATTTTTGTCTATAAAGTTTAAATTGATTCCAAGCGAATTTTGAGATTATAGGAACCGAAATCAGAATGATATCAGCCCTTGAAAACAAACTGGCAGTGCAAAACTTGAATGAGCTAGGGTTTCCGGTTTGAAGCATATATATATATATTAATATTTTATTCTAATTAATTCTTAAAAGTGAATTTCGCACCCGAACTCCAAATCAAACCCAATGACTGTCGTTCCAAGCTAATTACCCCCATTCCGGACACAATGGGATATGCCCCGTAAGACAATTCGATTGTTTCGATCAGTTTTTATCAAAATTAAAATATAAATCAATATATATAGAATTTAAACGTACATTTTAATTTACCGAGGCTACATACTGACTCCAAAAGTTTCAGAAAAATAAATCTTGCTATGCTTTGACGATACGGTCCAAACAAAATTAATTTCATCGAATTTGGAGATCGTTTGTAAAATGGCCTTTTTCTAGTCGATTAAATTCAACTGAAATTGACAAAACACGTTTAAATTTACCACACTCATATATTAATTCCAAAAATTATTAAAATTGGAATCTAGCAATAATTTGACATTTCAGATCCAACAAAAGTGGTTTCGTCGAAAACGGAGTTTGTTTGCAAAATGGCTATTTTTAAGGCTATATATAATTATATATATATATATATATATATATATGTATATGTGTATATATATATTTCACGGTGCCTATTTTAGATTTAAGCTAGGCGTAACTTTCAATTTATAAAGCGAAATCTAAATTTCTTAGATTCGTTAGAAATATATAGTTAAATAGATTCTAACGTTTTTTGTTTTACTGAAATCCGATTTATTTTGAATTATGTATATTCATTTAAAGTTTAAAATCAAATTTTCAAACTACCGCGCCATTTTCAGGCTCGTTTTATAATTAAAATAAATTTGTACTTTCAAACTACGATTTAAATAAACTTTTAGTCATTATTATCTAAAATAAATCATTCTAAATAATCTAAATCCATTAAAATAGCTAAAATAAAAATGTTAAATTGGTTCAGAAATTCCGGGTTGTTACATATGATGATAATCCAATGTCTTTTAAGTAATTTTTAAATCGACGAAGCCTCTCCTAATACCAGAGCTAACAGATTTCTCCAGTCTTTTCAAATCAGATTCAAGAGCGTTTTCTTTGCACTGATGCCCACTCTCTTCATTCCACGTCCTTGAGATCATCGAGTAAGCCAACTCCTTAATAAGAGGTGAGAACCAATTTTGATTTCGTGGCCGATGCTTGTTCCAATACTTAGCGTTACAGAGGCAATCCATGTTGCTTCTAGCCTTCTACCGAGTAGTCACAAACTTTGGTCCCTGATCTTCCAGTGTCTGGCCCAAAGAACACTTCGTCGTGGGTCCAACACAACGATGATGATTCTTTTATGTTTCACACAGCACATGGAAACGTTCCTAGGATAAAAGAATCCATTCGTGCATTTTCACAAATAGTAGGCTTACATAAATAGCAAAATTGAATAAATTATGATAAAGGTCGAAAATGATGTACACAAATTCAGAGGATATCATCGCGTCTTCTTCTTCGTGGGAGACGCAAGTCAGAGGAAAAGAGAATATAAGTCTGTAGAAAAATCATGGAGCAGTTGAAAAACTGATTCTGACGCATTGAAAATGAATAATACGTTTTAACATGGAAGTATGATAAGAGATCGTGTGCAAAAAGTAGCGGTCGTGTCCAAATGGGAGTCACTTAATATATACGTGTAGAACAAATCTCGGCCTTTCTCTGTCTTTTGTTTATGTACCAAGGGATTTTGTTATATAGATGTTTAAATAATATATTACTATGTTTTTATACTTTAAAAATATATTTAAATAAATAATTTTGGTTCAACAATTTCCTATATATATATATATATATTGGTTTAAACACTTGAAAATGATTTAAAATTTTCAAAATACAAGCATATGTCGACATACACCTTTATACAAGTTGACATATAGCTATCACAAATTTTAAATTCAAATAGATGTGTCTTTTCAGTTTTAAAACGTTTCAGGAATGGTTGTGTCCCTTGGAACACTATATAAAGGGTCTGATTTCGAATTTTTTTCATAAGATTTTATCGCCTTTTACCCTACTTTATATTCCAGCATCATTCTACTTTAAAATTCAAATTACTACACTTATACTCTGTCGATTTGAAGACAAATTATATCATTCTCTTTCTATTCTCAATCTCTATCAAATACTCTCTGTTTAGAAGTGTTATTCAAGAGTTCTAGGGCAATTGTAATCGATAAGGAAAAGGTGTGTTCCTTGTAGCCCGTAAATTAAGGAAAGGGGGCGGTGTTAACCTTGTAGTCATGAAATAAAGGGTGTTGAATCGGTGTTAACCTTGTAGACGTGAAATCAAGGGGGTTTTAATTGGATACTGATATCAATAAAACTTTGTGCAATCCAGCGCTGGATGGGACTGGACGTAGGAGTAATCCGAACCAGTATAAAATCCGGTGTGTTCTTTCCTTTTCTGCATTTTATTTATGTTTATATCTGCATCTGTGATTGTTTCTGTTGTGATATTCATTATGTGATTCATATAGTTGTTTGAGTAATTGTCAATTGTTTAAGGTTTCCATAAGTTCTTTAAAACACTATTCACCCTCCTCTAGTGTTAGCTTCCCTTAAAATCCGTGATTCTCATCCCTAACACAAGAGACTGTACATGGGAAACAGAAGACAGTATTATAATGTCTTATCCTAGGTGCCGAGTGGATATCTTGGAGTAGCTCGTTTGAGAGGTAAAACTCCTTTCTTAGACATCATTTCTATTTCATCTTTACTTTCATCAAATTTTGGGGACGAAATTCTTTTAAGTGGGTGTATGTAACAACCTGAATTTTTAGAACCAATTTAGAAAAATTAATTCCAAGTTCAAATGGTGTATATAGGATTCTTCAGTCAATTTGAAATTAGATATTTTAAAGTGAAAATTAGTGTGACGTCCTCGTTTCTAGGTTTGCTGTAAACGAACCACCCCCCAAGTTTAAATACAAAGCGAGTCCCTATTTTTGGCCCCTTCGTGTTTTTCAAATAATTTTGAGCACTAATATGTAAAATAAATAAAAAATAGCAAATATTCGCGGGAGCATTCTGGAAAAAAAATCGGCAAAATCAACAATTATACTCAATAATTGCTGATAAGTCAACAACAATTCATCTTGAGTTTTAGTTGGAAATCGAGATGAATTGTTGCTGATATATCAGCAATAATTGTGCATTCTTGCTGATATATAAGCAAATAAAGTTGAATTGTTAGCAAGGCATGGTGAATTGTTGTTGATATGTCAGCGATTATTGTGTATAATTGCTGATATGTTTGCAACTATGTTAAAGGAGGTGAAGGCTTATAAATATGTGTTGATATATCTGTAATTACTGTTTATAATTGCTGATATATCAACAACTATGTTTAAAACTGATGTATAGCTGGAAAAAACATACGGCGAATGAAAAATTGCTGCAAAAACTGCAATTATTACATTATATTGCTGATATTTCATCAATAGTTCTGCATATGATGCAAAAATTTGCAAACGTTGCTTAAGTATCAACAACAATTGCAAATAATTGAATTTTTTACAGCAATATACTAGAGCCTATTGTTTATTTGTTTTTGATTCTTTTTTTTTTGTAGTTTTAATGCATGAAAATGATGATTATTATGTGTTGAATTTAATTTTGAATTTACATGATTTTTTGAAAAATAGGGACCTAATTTATAAAAATTTAAGACACGGGTTTTGGTGAATTTCGAAACTTTTTAGGGATGTGAGACAAACTTACCCTACTTTAAAATTATTCTAATAGCCCAGAAAATGAAAATTTTGCAGACGATTTCAGAATTCAGCGAAACCAATTTTATTGGATCCAGAACATCAAAATACGGTAGGATTCCAAATTTTGCGTAATTCGGAGTTAATATGTGATTGGACGAAATTTAAATCTAAACCGATCGAAAATTTGAACTCGAACTGAGCTTGAACGGGAACTTTTTTAGCACATGGACTCGGAATTCAACAAACAAAGTTTTGTTGGAACCATAACAGATAAATATGTCGAGATTCAAAATTTCGTTGATAACAGAATCAGTATGTGATCACATGAGTAAATAGCTTGAAGATAAACGACACGTGCCTTAAAATGTGTTCACACCTTAAACTAGCTAATTACTATTTGTGTTTATTTTTTGTTGTCATGCATCCAGGGGCACTAAGTGTCATTTCTCCCCTCTCTTAGATGAATGACAACTCATTAATCCGTATGATCATTTTTTCGCTATAAATACAAGTCTTTTTTACTCCTCTTCTCGCTTTACTTTCATTTCTTTCTTGCTCTCTCCCTACTTTCTCCATTCCACCACCCCCATTCAGCCCCACCGCCCTACACCAACTACCCCCACTCCCCCCTTGCTGCCCATGTCAGCCACCCTTTCTCCCCCTCCTCCCTGTGGATCCCACTACCTCCAAACACCCTAAAAACCACCCTAAACCCCTTAAAACACCATAAAAGCACCTCCTTTCACCTCCTCTACCCAAAATCATCCCACCTAGCCCCCTAGATCCCCTCCGGTTCCCACCAGACCTGCTCCTATTCCCACCAGCGCCCAACGTTGGTCCCACCTCCTTTCCAATCCCCTAACGTCTCCAAACCCTTAATTGTTTGCTCATAAAATCCAAATATACACCCCCCTTGTTCGCAAATTAGTTTATAAACCCCACGGCGTCGAACCCCTACCAAAATTTTTCTACAAATAATTCGGTGATGTCGGAAGGCTGTCGAAATTGTTCAGGATCTCGAGGGTTTCTAACAATCAAAGTTAGGTGGAGTAGAAACCAAGGTGAGAAACGTTGAGCTTAAATAGGACTAGTTAATTGTTAACGTGTATGTATGAACTTGTTTGAGTTTGTAATAACCTATGATGTTGCATATGAGTTCATATTGTGGTTTGATAATGTTTGGGATAGTTTAATGTGGTGTAATATGAAAAGGATTGGATCTTTAAGTAAGATTTATGTTGTTACTTGCATATATGACATATAAAACTGAATTTGTGGATATTGGGATGGGTGTGAACCTTAAATGGTCATTGATATGGAAGTTAAACTTGATATTGGTTATTGTATATGGCTTGAACCTCATTGATGTTGAATACATGTGTTGATTAATTGTGGTTAATCTGTTGATTGACAAAACCATAAGCGCGTTAATGGTTTAAGGCGTATATGGTGTGAATTATATCACGATAGTCGTGATTAATGTTATCATAGTTGATAATAATATAGAATGTAATTATCATGGTTGAATGTGGCTAAAAATTATAATTATTTGTCGATTGCTTAAGTCTCCATTCATAAAAGTGATTTTAATGAATATTTTATTAATATAATAATAGGTGAAAAATAAAAGTCAAAATTTGACATCCGCTTTTGAATGGACGTAAATAATGATTCATTACGATGAACATTTGCAAAAGGTAGAAATGGTTTCGGATAAATTAAAAGCAGGTCAAGGCATGTTCAAGTTTTTATTTAAAAATGAATGGTAACTATAAAAAGGGAAGTTCGGTTAGGGTATATAGGAAAGGTTTTGAAATGATTTCTTTCACAAAAATTCCTTATTAATTTTTACAATAAATGTCAGGAAAAATTAGGTTTAAAATATTGAAGTTTGAAAGATAATATTATTTTAATAATAAAATAATATTATAATAGCCTTTTGATGGAGATATTGGATTTTGAAGTAAAAAATAGAAAATATTATTTCCGCATTTTTTTATAAATATTTTAAACTATTTTAAAAGCTATTTGAGATATTTTATAATAGAAATTGAGTTATGGTCAGAATAAAACTCGTCGCGCGGCGGGAGTTCGAGAATTTTGACCGGTAACTTCAAACTGATATACCGGAAGATCCGACTATCAGATTTTCCCAAAGCCGGAAACATTGGATTAGAAAGGAAAAGAGTTTTCAAATGATATGTAGAGTTTTAAAATCCAACGGTTAGATTGTTAGTTATGTTCGAATCAAATTTGAATAAAAACAACGCTAGTGCAGCTAAATGGCCTGAAACGTCGACTTGGACTGAAATGACATATTTTTAGATAAATAAAAATAGGAAAAAAAATTTATAAAATATAATAAATGGTTTGAAAGAGGTTTAAACTAAATATATATGGTTTTGAATGATAAAATATGGTTAAGTAGAAATCAGCTATATATTGCAACACTTCTATGTAACGGTTTTTAAGGAAGGAATTAAGACAAAAGATTTGAATTTCGTAAAACAAATCTAACCATTTGGCAAACCTTTTTATAAGGTAAGTGAAATTGTAGAGATGATTTCCAATTAATGGGGACTTAATTGTTGGGTTGATAATCCAACAAGGATTTTGTTATGCGTTAATTATTTCGAAAAGACCGAGTTTAACTCATTTCGAATTATTATATGACAATTAAAAATCGAAGATGGTGGAAGACTAGAGATCTTCACATCGAATATATTGCTATTTGATGCCTTGAAATGGTTTGTTCCCATTGAAGGGTTATTGTGGCAGTAGTCCCGACGTACTTGTTGATTGTCCGATATGCAAGGACATCTCTCCTTAATTGGACGAGAAATAAGGTGCTTACGGTTTCGTTCAAATCTGGAATGGACTAATAAATGGATAGTGTGTCTAAAGTTGTATTTTACAACGTAACCGATTGGTTTCTATTGATGTTATATCAGTTGGTGACGGAGGATTTATTCTCTTAGTTTAACACTCTCATTTGAGACGTATGTACTTAAAGGGATATCTATTAATAGACACCAATCATATGTTGTAAATTGACAATGTGACATGCTTAGTGATGCTAGTAGATAGTTCAAGGCTTCTGTTGAAAAAGCAGAGCTCTATGGACGTGACTCTAGGGCTTCACACCTCGGAATAAGCCGAAAACAGGATGATGGACAAGAGAGGTATGGGCTGACTTTCCCTTTTAATTGAAAAATGATGTCATGGTATGAAGCCCAGACATGTTTACTTATGTAGATGATAGATCGAGGCCTCGAGTGATGGTCAAATATGACTAGGATGACGGTAAAATACGACCGAGGAAACGTTATGTTTAGGAAAAATACTAATCAGCCGCATTCAGTGCTGATCGGCTCTACCGATCTGAAGGACCATTCATTGAGTCATGGGACATTTGCTAGAATGTTCCGAACAGTTAAGGAAGACCCTTTGCCTTGTTTCATAATTGGAATCCAATTTCCAATATGGGACTTCGTATTTTTAGTTGTATACTGTATCGTCAACATAATGGGATGGGCATTATGCAATCTAAGATTGAAACATTTACTTTCGAAAGTGATTTCCACACCTAGACATTAATAATACACTACAACAAAATAGTAAACTTAAGACCACATTTAAGGACTCCAAACATTTTTGTCTTTAATCACGGCTTAATTAAGGACAAAATCAACGTGTCTCTATTAATTTAGAGTAAATAAAATAATTGTCTTTAGCGGGTCTCTACAGCCGCATATTAAACATCCACTTAATTATTCGCGTCAGTCTCCGCATTAGAAGGCACTACGACACCAACCTCTACATCAAATTAAAAACCCTAATCCTCATCTTATAAAAGGAAAACCAATCTTACTCACTTTAATCCAACCAAACCCTAAATCTCTGCAAGGTCCGTAATTTATACCGCCGATTTACTCAAGGAAAAGATTATTTAAAGAAAAAAGGGTAAGCCTTCCCGAGCAATTTACAAATCTGTACAAATTTTAGTACTTGTAAACCGATCGTTACAATTTTCAGTTAATCTTGGATTTTGAGCTATATACAATCTTAATGACTTCCATACGCCCATGGTTTGTTATATGTATTTTTTTTTTTTTTTTTTTAATTTTGATTTAGAATAGTCAATTATTTTTAATTCGAAACTTATTCTCTTAAACTGATCTACGGTTTTATAGTGATAGTGATATAGACCAATATTTCAGATGTTGTTGTTTGATTTTCCACCTGATAACCTTTGAAAAAATATTCAGTTTGCAGTGGTTTTCATTACTGTTCTATAGGACAATTTTAGCATATTTGTAGTATTTAATAATTTAGGTATTTTGTGGTTAAGCAGTTTATGGTAATTTGTTTGTTAACTCAAATATTCTTCCAGTTGAACAATGGCATTCCACTGTTAAAGTTTACTATTGGATTTTTTTTCAGTTTGGCCACATTTAGAAAACTTATTACTGAAATAGCTTAGTTTTAAAACTTATTACGGTCGTAGCCTGGTTTTAGTCACATCAGCCAAAACTGTTATTTATATTTGCTCCATTTCAAATGGAGCACACTGCGGCATTTCAAATGGAGCACAACTTTTGTATTTTGTGCGACATTTGAAATGGAGCAAATAAAAATAACCGTTTTGGCTGATGTGACCAAAACCAGGCTACGGCCGCAATAAGTTTTAAAACAGGCTATTTCGGTAATAAGTTTCTAAAAGGTGGCCGAATCGAAAAAAAATCCTTTACCATTTGATGACAACAGATTCAGAAATTAATCAAATCGTTGTTTCAATTTTGTTAATCTGAATACTTATGTAGTTTTCATTAGTTACATAAATGGTTGTGAAAATTCTTACTATGTGTTCTGCTTGAATTTTCAAGTGACAGCGTTATGGCATAACTCATGGTTATCTGTCAGTGGTTGCTTGTAATATCTAATTTGGATATGTTCATGTTTGGGGCAGACATTATGTTTTTTTTATTCCAGTATACATATTAATTTGTAAGTTTGGTTGTGCTATTAGTCAGTGGCAGAACTGCGACATCCACTTTCTTTGGCTACTACTACCAATTTTTTATGTTCTGTACTTCGTTGGCCATTCATTGACTGCCTAAACTAATTTAATCACCCTTTGTAGTTTCAGGCTATCATTTTAATTAAAGACTCATTGGAATTTTTGTTGTATGCAGCTTCAAGCGCTATGAAAGTAAAGGTGATAACCATGTTGGTTTGGAGAAAGGTATTTTTTTTAAAACTGAAAGAAGAGACATACACGTCACACTGCTTATTCGTGTCCATTGTTTTACATGATTCACTTCGGTTAAGTACTCAAATAAAGATAACAAAATAGCTCAAACTCACATCGATTTAAATTACAGTTATTTCTTTTGAATCCAAAATTTAACTCTTATGTAACTAAGCTACAATGACTTCTTTCTATTGAAGAAATTTAGTAAGAAAACTAAAACCTTATTGGTTGATACGTATGCAAATTGCAAAAAAAAAATTGCCTGAAACTAAGTTATATCATTGTTAAGATAGTGTTAATTAGTTAAGCATAAATTTTTTTTTTTTGGTAATAGATGGATACTAAATTAAGCACATGTTTACATTTGACTATAAATTCAAAAAATAAAAGAGTCATAATGTTGACTTCTAACTATCTTTAAATCCACAAACAAATTTTTATGAGTTTTGAAGTAGTTTAACATTTAAATTATCAATTATTCATGACATATCACATGTTGAAATGCAACATCATATTAAGTTATTCGACGTAATGTTAACAAACAACTATAATAAATAGGCTATGATCGTTTTACTACAGTTTAAAATGCTACTTTCGTTTTCCATTAAATTTGAATTGATCTTGCACGCTTTATTATTTGAAGGAACTTGAGAAAGGTAAACAAATGAGTTTCCTAGAAAGTGTTCTGGCTTGGCATACCTAAATAGAAAAGGTGAAAGGGGAAAAGCATAGTGAGCTTCTGCGTCAAACTGTGAATTTCTTGACAATAAGCTGCAAAAAGTCTATGTAAGTTATTTTAGAAAATTTCAAATTTTGTTTGGTTCATTTAAGTAGTAGTGCAACAGAAAGTGCAAAACTGTTTAACCTCCAAAATTTAGAGAATTTTCTTTTTCTGAAAAATCAGTAATTATCGTTTTATACGTTCCATTATTTATGAAATCCATTATGAGGTTAATACATAGGATGTAATTTATTTTTCTCGATAGGTTTACTATATAATAGAAAAAACTTTGAAGAAAATTTGTGAAATAAATTAAGGGTTAGTTCTTCAATCCACTAAAATATTATTTAAATTTTATTGATCGTGGCAAAATTTTCTCCCTTTTATGCAATTGATAGAATGATTCATTACATTTATGCTCATTGCATTTAAAACCCTATGATATACAATTATATTTTGCATAATATTTTGTGGTTTATTAGATTTACGATTTACATGAATTACTTTGGTGCTAAAAATGGACCAAACCAATATTTCTTGTACATATAGAAATTAGTAAAAAAATACGAATGTCTTATGTGTGACTAGCATAGTTTTAAAAAACCCGCCTTGATGCTCGCCTCAAGGCCTGGCTCGAGGGAATATGAGATAAAACGCCTTGAGCTTTATTCCAAAAGGCTTTTTTACTTTAAAGCTTACGCCTCAACAACTTGAGGCATACAAAGAGCATAAAGCGTACATCTCGCACGCCTTAAACAGCTGAGGCATATGACTTAAAAAACATTTTTATCTTTAGTTGCAGATATTGACATGGATAATAGTCATTAATCTTTAATTATTTAATGGAAATAAAAAAGACAAAATTTAAGAAAAATAAAAATTAACTTTTTTCTTTCAATTTCAATATCGACACGATCAAGCAAGATTGTTTATGAAATAATGATCTTGAGCAATGTAATGAATTTTCTCATTGTTATTTAAACAATGTTTTTCAATACATTTTGTTAAATCTCGAAACAAATTTTGAAAATCGATTTGAATTGATAAGACATATCAAAATTGGAGTTTGATGTAATCTTCAAATAGTTCTAACTAAGAAATCAAAATTTGAATCATATAAGTTTGGATTATTTATTTTTAATCCATAGTAAAAATATGTACTTGGTAAAAGTTGGATCTTAAATTATTTGTTTTTCATTTTTTGCATTCGTTAATTTAAAGTGTTCGAATTTCTTTATTTGTTTTGCGTTTTATTTCTACATGAAAAGCTTACGTCTCAACGTTTCGAGGCTTACGCCTCGCCTCGTAGACCTGAAAACGCCTCATGTACGCCTTTTGCGTTTTAAAACTTTGGTGACTAGTGATAGTTTCACTGCGTGTAGTTGTTTCTTTGGGATTTTATTTTTTACTCATAATATTTTTTGTTACCGATTCCTGCATAGACAAGAGTACTTGATTAAAACGTTGTTGCATCAATGTATATGATACTTAATAACTTTATTTCATAAAAAGAGTTTAATCCTTTTCCCCTCCATAGTATATTTGAGGAATATAGAAATTCTTACGATTTGTATGGGTCCAGAGATTCTTTCACAAACAATCCATCTTTTTCCGGTTTTTTGGTCGGAAAAGAAAAAATACGCATGTCCGATGAAACGATTGTTGCTGTCTGCTCCAATAACGAATCATTGGTTTAATTGAATAAGCAAAGAAAATAGATAGACTTTTCTCTTCGTCTCAGGTCGATGGATCTTCTCAATTGGAAGATCACCCATATGGATAATACATATTTCGGATGATCGAGCCTAATTCGAATTGTTTTGTTCCGAAGCAAAGATATCCATGGGGCATAACTCCCGGTGCAACAAGTACCATCTTAATTTGGGGGGGGGGGGTGAGTTAGTGGCATTCGGTGGCAAAGTAGCTTTGTTACCTATTCCGTTAGGAACTGCAGATTTTTTGGTCCATCATATTCAAGCATTTACTATTCATGTAACTGTATTGATGCTACCGAAAGGTGTTCTATTTGCTTGTAGTCCCCGTTTGATAATGCTCATAACTTCCCTCTAGACCTGGCTGTTGTAGAAGTTCTATCTACAAATGCATAAGATGAAAGTTTTAATGTATTAAGAATCGTCGAACGAATGGGTTATACCTAATATCTATTGGGTATAATTCCACTCAAATTTGAGTTCTTTTTCTTTATCATAAGGTTATCTCCTGCCATTGAATGATAAGCATCGTTTTTAACCAAATTAACGACGAGATCTCTCGCATGTCTCGCGAAAGTCAAAGTCGATGTGAATTCTCCCAATTTGTGACCTACCATACGATATGTTATATAAATAGGTAAATATTCTTGTTTTGTTAAAGTATCATTGCGAACTCTAATTTTGTTCATTTTTATTCGTTTTCATAGACATATTTTCTCTAAAAAAAACTGTGCTCACGAGTAATAAAAGAGGTCAAAGAAAACTAAAAATTATTATGATCATTCAAATTAATGTTGCTACAGTAAAATATTAACCTCTAATACTATGAAATATTGGTTTTTCGCTCGGTCATGACTTTGAATATATGCCCATTATCCAAAAGTTGTATGATTTGCATTTAAATCTATGCCAACTAGAAAACAATAAATTTAGAAATTTCTGATACTATTGTGAAGGCAAAGGTCTGCAGGAGCTTATATCATGAGTTATATTAAATTATTAATCACTTAGTTGCAATATGCATATAATTACTTGAATTAAACTGAAGAAGTTAGAATTCACCAAGTATCTTAGCTTTTAAAATCACCCCCCCCCCCCTCTTTTTTTTAACTTTATGAAAAGCAATATTTAATCATTTGGGTTGAACTGATGAAGTAATTTTTCATTTTTATGTTTGCACATCGTAAAATGAAGAATTCAGATAAGATTCGTGCTTTGGTGATATTCTTTGTTATGTATCTTTATACTTAACATTTATATTGTAATTACTACTGTGACATAAATATATGATCGCTATTTAAAGTTATATTAATTCTTTCAATTTTAAAAGTGCAGACCAGATCTGTAGATTAATGCATTAAACTATGGAGTCGGCTTTTTCAACCACTCAATCGATTTGCACAACCACCTATTCACTGTTGGAAATGTTTACAAACATTATGTGAATTATTAAAAATGATTGAATAAGTGTATGAATGGCTCCTATGTTTGAGTAGTCCCACATCATGGGATTATAGGGAAGAGGCAAGGATTTATACTTGTTTCTAAGAAGTCATGTTGGGGCCTTGGGCTCCCAATACATGCATTGTTGTGAGGAGGGAGACCATGCATCATGACCACCACACACGCGCGCGCGACCGACTCGACTCGACTCGACCCGGCCCGGCCCGGTTCGGTTCGGTTCGGGCTTGGGCTTGGGCTTTGTGGTGTAGGCACTTATATTTTTGGACCATAAAACTTAGTTGTTTTCGAACCGTTTTTTTTATGGAAAAATTATTTTGTGCACCGATATTTATTCTGCAACGGAAAAGTTTTGCAACGGTAAAATAATTAATCCCCCCGAAATTTAGCAGATCCGATATTTTCTCCCAAAACCTAATTCTCGTTCTATATATACTATTTTATCAGACACGAGAAAAACACCGAGTTTTATTTTCTCTTCTTCTCAGCCGCCATTAAAACTTCTAAGAAATTTCGAGCAGTATTTTTCCCGAAAGTGCAAATCTGCACTGATTTGTTTGTGCAAGCGAATCAGTTACTATTTTAGAGGCTGTTTTATCCTAGAGGCGGCGGCGAAGGAACGAATTGGTTTGCACCTCTGACCAAATCGCCGAATCGTCTTCAAGAAAGCGACCTAGTCCGCGACTCAGCCATTGTTTTCCAACAATTTGAAGACGAACTGAAACAATGGCCTCCAACTCAACCATGGACGATTCTGCTCCTCCCTCTGCTTTTCACGGCCCTCTGGTGACTGCTGCTCCTTTCAAGTTCGAAGGTCTGCATTTCAAGCGCTGGCGTTAGAAGATGGAGTTCTTCCTCACGATCAGAAAGGTGGTGGCTGCTCTGACTGCTGAAAAACCGCAGCTACCAGACAAGCCTGACGAGACTGATGCAGCAAAGATGGCATCATGGACTGAACAGTCAAAGCAACTGCAGACCTGGACTGAACAGGATTACTTATGCAAGAATTTCATACTGAATGAACTGAGCGATGATCTGTATGATTATTATAACTCAGATGAAAAGACGGCAAAGGAGATCTGGGAAGCACTAAAGAAGAAATATGACACAGAGGAGGCAGGGGCAAAGAAATACGCTGTAAGTCGCTACCTAAAGTACCAGATGACTGATGATAGATCGGTAGAGATGCAGTCTCATGAGCTTCAAAAAATAGCTCATGAGATCATCTCCGAAGGTATGGTCTTGGACGAACAATTTCAAATTGCTGTTATCATTGACAAATTACCCCCTAGCTGGAAAGATTTTAAGAACACTTTGCGACATAAGACTAAGGAATTTTCCTTAGAGAGTTTGATTACACGCCTCCGTATTGAGGAGGAAGCACGCAAGCAAGACCAGAAAGAAGAGGTGCTGATTGTGAATAACAGCAGTACTAAGAAGACCACTCCCGCTGTTCTGAAACCAAATCAGAAATCTTTTAAGAATCAGAACAGGCGCAACAAACAGAATGGGAATCCGCAAGGAAACCCAAAAGGACAGCAGAAACCAGCCCAAAAGAATGACTCTGGACAGTTGTTTCTTTGTTACAACTGTGGAAAACCAGGGCATATGGCACGAAAGTGCCGGAACAGGCCAAGCTCTGCACCGCAGGCTAACCTGACTGAGGAGCCTCTTACGGCTATGATTACTGAGATTCACCTTGTTGGTGGATCAGAGGGTTGGTGGGTAGACACTGGTGCTTCTCGCCATGTCTGCTATGATCGTGGCATGTTCTCTACATACACGGCTGCTGAAAATCAGAAAGTGCTGTTGGGAGACTCTCACACCACTACAGTTGCGGGGATTGGAAACGTGGAACTCAAGTTCACCTCTGGAAAAACCGTAATTCTGAAAGATGTTATGCACACTCCAGAGATAAGAAAGAATCTGGTCTCTGGCTTCCTCCTTAATAAGGCTGGTTTCACTCAAGTTATTGGGGCTGATTTGTACACTCTTACTTATAAGGGAACTTTTGTGGGAAAGGGTTATGCTTGTGAGGGTATGTTTAAACTGAATGTTGAATCTAATAAAGTGACTTCTTCTGCTTATATGCTTTGTGATTTTAATATTTGGCATTCTAGATTGTGTCATGTTAATAAACGAATAATTCAAAACATGAGCACCCTAGATATGATACCTAAAATGACAGAATCTGAATCTGATAAATGTGAATTCTGTACACAAGCTAAAATCACAAAGAAACCTCACAAATCTGTTGATAGAGTTTCTGAACCCTTAGACTTGATTCATTCTGACATATGTGAACTTGATGGCACTTTAACTAGACAGGGACATCGTTATTTTATCACTTTTATTGATGACTGCTCTGATTTCACATATGTATATCTTATGAAAAATAAAAGTGATGCTTTTGACATGTTTAAAACATTCAAAACTGAGATTGAGAATCAAGCAAATAGAAAAATTAAGAGATTTCGTAGTGATAGAGGAACAGAATATGAATCTAATTCTATTCTGGATTTCTATAAACAACATGGTATAGTACATGAGAGAACTGCACCCTACTCACCTGAAATGAACGGTAAAGCAGAAAGGAAAAATAGGACCTTTACCGAGCTAGTAGTTGCCATATTATTAAATTCTGGTGCAGCAAAACATTGGTGGGGGGATATTTTATTGACTGTATGCTACGTTCTGAATAGAATCCCTAAATCTAAGAATAAAATTTCACCTTATGAAATTTTAAAGAATCATAAACCCAATGTCTCATACTTTAGAACTTGGGGTTGTTTAGCATATGTTCGCATTCCAGACCCTAAGAGAATAAAATTGGCAAGTAGAGCATATGAATGTGCATTTATAGGCTATGCTATTAATAGCAAAGCATATAGATTTTATGACCTTAATGCACATAATATAATTGAATCAAATGATGCCGACTTTTATGAAACTAAATTTCCTTTCAAATTAAGGAATAGTGGGGGCACTTCAAATATGCCTATTAGAACAGAACTTAATGAAAATTCTGAAGCTGAACCTAGAAGAAGTAAAAGAGCAAGAACCATAAAAGATTTTGGTTCAGATTTTTGTGCCTTTACTATTGAGGAGGATCCTATAAACCTCCAAGAAGCCTTATCTTCTTTAGATGCCGATTTCTGGCAAGAGGCTATAAACGATGAGATGGATTCTTTAGAATCCAATAAGACTTGGCACTTGGTAGATTTACCCCCTGGTTGTAAGTCTATAGGCTGTAAATGGGTACTTAAAAAGAAATTAAAACCTGATGGCACTATAGATAAATATAAAGCACGACTAGTAGCTAAAGGTTTTAAACAAAAGGAAAATATAGACTTCTTTGACACTTTTTCACCTGTAACTAGAATAACATCCATTCGGGTATTAATCTCACTTGCTTCCATTCATAATTTACTTATACACCAAATGGATGTTAAAACTGCCTTTTTGAACGGTGAATTAGACGAAGAAATTTATATGGACCAGCCTGAAGGATTTGTAGTACATGGTCAAGAACATAAAGTATGTAAATTGGATAAATCATTATATGGTTTAAAACAAGCACCTAAACAATGGCATGAAAAATTTGATAACTTAATCATTTCAAATGGTTTTAAAGTTAATGAAAGTGACAAATGCATTTATTACAAATCTGAGAATGACATTTGCACTATTATATGCCTTTATGTAGATGACCTACTCATTTTTGGGTCAAATATTCATGCCATAAACTCAGTCAAATCCTTATTAAGTGTCAATTTTGATATGAAAGATCTAGGTGAAGCGAGTGTAATCCTTGGTATTAAGATTACTAGATCAGAAAAGGGAATTTCTTTGGACCAATCTCATTACATTGAGAAGATACTAAAGAAATATAATTACTTTGACTGTAAACCTGCAAGTACGCCATATGATCACAGTGTAAAGTTATTTAAGAACACTGGTGAAGGTGTAAGACAGTCTGATTATGCGAGCATCATTGGCAGCCTTCGGTATGCCACTGATTGTACTAGACCCGACATTGCCTATGTCGTGGGATTATTGTGCAGGTTTACCAGTAGACCTAGTATAGAGCACTGGCAAGCTATTGAAAGGGTAATGAGATACCTTAAACGAACCATGAACCTTGGATTACATTATGAAAGGTTTCCAGCTGTACTTGAAGGGTATTCTGATGCAGACTGGAATACCTTATCTGATGATTCTAAAGCGACCAGTGGCTACATATTTAGCATCGCTGGAGGAGCTGTTTCTTGGAAATCCAAGAAACAGACTATTTTGGCTCAGTCTACTATGGAGTCTGAGATGATAGCACTAGCTACAGCTAGTGAAGAGGCAGAATATTTGAGAAATCTGCTAGCTGAGATTCCCTTATGGGAAAAACCGATACCAGCAGTGTTGATACATTGCGATAGTACCGCGGCTATTGCAAAAGTTCAGAACCGTTACTATAACGGTAAGAGACGACAAATACGTCGTAAGCACAGCACTATTAGAGAACTACTTTCCACAGGTACCGTTAGAGTGGATTACGTACGTAGTGAGGAAAATTTGGCAGATCCTTTGACGAAAGGACTGTCCAGAGAGAAAGTCCATAACTCTTCTAAAAGAATGGGACTATTGCCCTTAGATTGTTGAGTCACGCACAATGGTAACCCGACCTAAATGACTGGAGATCCCAAGAACTAGGTTCAATGGGTAATAACAAGTTGTGTAGTGATATGAGTTGAACATGCTATTTAATAAACCAAGAAGCATGTATTCCTGAAGTGATTAGAGGATGAGTTAATAGAAACTCTTAATGAGATCTATACTCTATTTGGAGTGGAGTACCTACCTTCAGGAGTGCTCTTGATAGACTCACCTTTGTGAATGTGGAAATGTGGCCGTTTCCTATGGAGTTTGGGCAAAACTTCTAGAGCATTCACTAAACTGGGATAGACGTGCAGGGCCATAAATGCACGGGCTTATCTGATTGCACTATAGAAAAGGTTGTGTGTGGTTCGATGTCAGGAATAGAGTTCAAGACTACGTGTCACTCTAGTAAAAACTGAATCTTACTCACTATGCAAAGGTTCAAGTCCTTGGACACCTTTGTTTATGCACAATCTTATGTTTTTTAAGAAACTGCTCTAAAATATTTTTAAAAATTCAAGTGGGGGATTGTTGGAAATGTTTACAAACATTATGTGAATTATTAAAAATGATTGAATAAGTGTATGAATGGCTCCTATGTTTGAGTAGTCCCACATCATGGGATTATAGGGAAGAGGCAAGGATTTATACTTGTTTCTAAGAAGTCATGTTGGGGCCTTGGGCTCCCAATACATGCATTGTTGTGAGGAGGGAGACCATGCATCATGACCACCACACACGCGCGCGCGACCGACCGACTCGACTCGACCCGGCCCGGCCCGGCCCGGTTCGGTTCGGTTCGGGCTTGGGCTTGGGCTTTGTGGTGTAGGCACTTATATTTTTGGACCATAAAACTTAGTTGTTTTCGAACCGTTTTTTTTATGGAAAAATTATTTTGTGCACCGATATTTATTCTGCAACGGAAAAGTTTTGCAACGGTAAAATAATTAATCCCCCCGAAATTTAGCAGATCCGATATTTTCTCCCAAAACCTAATTCTCGTTCTATATATACTATTTTATCAGACACGAGAAAAACACCGAGTTTTATTTTCTCTTCTTCTCAGCCGCCATTAAAACTTCTAAGAAATTTCGAGCAGTATTTTTCCCGAAAGTGCAAATCTGCACTGATTTGTTTGTGCAAGCGAATCAGTTACTATTTTAGAGGCTGTTTTATCCTAGAGGCGGCGGCGAAGGAACGAATTGGTTTGCACCTCTGACCAAATCGCCGAATCGTCTTCAAGAAAGCGACCTAGTCCGCGACTCAGCCATTGTTTTCCAACATTCACCAACAATTCAAGCTATACATACGCCTTTTCAATCAACCATTGGAAATATTCTGCAATAAATTGGATCTTTCATGCATAAGGCCTCTATAACACAAGATTGACTTGATGTAATTAACTTGGAAACTGCCAAGCATCAATGCATTGTCAAAATCATCCAACTGAAAATGAAGACAACAAGTGAACCGTGAGTATATATTGCCAGGTCATCAAATTTCGAGTGTTTCAAATATATTATGTTGGAAAGCTTCCTTTGACATGATTTCCTTTTCATTCTTGGTTCAGATTTGTTATTAACTGCACTTACATTTGTATTCAATACTTTAAGCCCAAATTTTGTTGTATTTGCGCCTAAGATGATCTTGACTTTGTCATGGTTGTTCCCAGAGTTCGTTTATTTTCCTTTCAGCAAATGACCTTATGATGTGTATGTCTGTGTACTGGTAAAATCTGATATTGTAGTATCGTTTTGCCACTTGTTTTATTTCATTGTGTTATAGTAATGTTGTGGTAGGGTCTACTAACATAGCAGTGTTTTCATATGAAGAAAGTATATTTCAAACATGATGAACTAATATTGCAATGCATTCTGTCATTGTTTTATATTAAAATCAAAACAATACATATTGTATTTATTGTTTGGTTGTTATATGGCACAACACCAGAAAAGGCTTTTTATAATAGTTATTACTTTTACTAATTACTGTTGTAACAGTTATAACCGTTACAACAGCATACGTGACAACCTGTTGGTTAAAACCATTATAAAGTGTTCATATTGTAACGGTTATACCGTTATAAGATATGTGTTTTGTAACACTTATAACCATTAATACTGAAAATTTTATAACATTTATAACCGTTACAAACAATATTTTTATAACAGTAATAACTGTTACAAATATGAAACTGACTATTTCATACAATAATTTACTAACAGTTATAACTATTACTAATGTGAATATTTTACCATGACTGCAATAGGTAATTTCGTACAGCATACACCAATAATAATATACAACATATAATATAACAATATCTCAAAGCAAATACAACATATCACAATTTATATCTTAAAGCAACTTCCATTTCGACCAACATCACAATTTAACATACAATCATAATACCATTTATCATCCATAACAAATACCAAAATAACATATAAGTATCATAATTTAACATACAACCATTTCACAAAACGCAAACGATTAACGGACCAAATTGTAAATCCACTATCGACAAGATCAGATAGTGTATACATACCATTTTGGGGTGCGTCAAAAATTGACGCATCCGGATCCAGAACTTCCTCCACCCAAATGGCTTTCTCTCCTTCTAGTACAGTTCTATGATGACAAACTTTTTGCACTCCTACATATCCCTTTGCTATCTCCTTTAATGTTGACGACAATAACACTACCGACTGTTTATCTCTCGTGGAAGATCCAATGGCATCATTAGAAGTAGTATATTGATTGTTATTACCTCCATCGGAAGCAACTTCTTCTCGTGGTGTCGTATTCCCTCCTTGTTGATTGATAAGAAGCTTCATAGATTGTTGCAAGTACGCTAATGTTGAGTCCATTGATTTGATGTCTTCATGCATTTGATTTTGGTTGTTCTCTAATTTAGCTAACTGTTGCTTAGTTGTATTCTCTTTTGCCGTGGTAATTGCTTTTGAAGCTTGTGTTATTTTTAGTTGCTTTACATTGCATGTAGAGCTGATAGCACGACAATAACTTCTTCTTTTATCATCTCCAAAAACTTCAGCAATGGGATCTTTATCAAAATTATCTAGACTTATAGCATCATCGCTACCATCTAATCTTTGTCTTACTTCCGCTGCTTCAACCAAAGCCTACGATGTTCAACAAGTACAATGATATGAGTCTATGCCTGATTAAAAAACAAAGAAAGTTTAACTGAAGATGCTTGATTAAAAACAAACAAAGAACTACCTGACTTTCTATCAACCAAAGAAAGTTTGACATTCATTTTACTCGTCTCAAGTTTACTGAGCCTACAAGGCTCAGTGTAAACTGATCCTATGACTCAGTAAACCTGAGCCGAGTGACTCAGTTTACTGAGCCTACAAGGCTCAGTGTAACTCAGCCATAGGATCAGTTTACTGAGCCTGGCTCAATTACACTGAGCCTACAAGGCTCTGTAAACTGAGCCACTCGGCTCAAGTTTACTAAGCCTATGACTCAGTAAACCTGAGCCGAGTGGCTCAGTTTACTGAGCTTACAAGGCTCAGTGTAACTAAGCCTACAAGGCTCATTGTAACTGAGCCACTCGACTCAGGTTTATAGAGCCATAGGCTCAGTTTACACTGAGCTTGGCTCTGTTACACTGAGCTTACAAGGCTCAGTAAACTGAGCCTACAAGGCTCAGTAAACTGAGCCACTTGGCTCAAGTTTACGGAGCCTGGCTCAGTGTAAACTGAGCCTATGACTCAGTGTAAATTGAGCCGAGTGGCTCAGTTTACTGAGCTTACAAGATAATGTGGACCATTGATAACCCATTATGCAATTTCAATAATAATGAACAAGTACGAATGATGCTAAAACCTATGGGTCATTTGAATTGATTAAATTAAATCATTTCTTGACCTTTTCAAATCAGAAGTAGTCCAATTTGTCTTTCAAAACAAAAAAAAAAAGAAAAAAAAAAAGACAACTTATATAAATCATCCAAACAAGACCTTTGTGTAATCATGATATTGTTGTTGTACTACAAATAAAAAACCATGTCCAAATTTGAAATTTTAAAGAAGATACGAAACACAAAAGTAAGCGACAGACCCTAATTTCTCACTCATTTTTCTTACCAGGAACATATATACCATACAACAAATGGAGTATCGCTGTACTTCGTCAACATGATTGCAACATACAATTCACATGCTAACTTAAAATGAAGCAAACTAACATACCATTTGCAACTGTATGAAATGAAACTTGAGTTTCTATCTCAACTTATCCTACAATGAACATCTGTTCCCAGAGATAACAAGATTTAGAAGACCATTGCCCTAAAGCTTTTACAAGAGCAAAATGCATTCATTCGTCTAAAACTTCAAAAAAAAAAAAAAAAAAAAAAAAAAAAAAAAAACCCTCAAGTGCAACACAAGGTAGACAAAATCCTAGGTAAATATTTAGATGTGCATGCTGGAAGATGGAAAAAAATAACAAAAGATGCATAAACTCAGGTGCAAGAAAATAGTCAACGTTAAAGAAATTGTTGTATCAACACGGTTCTATCAAAATCGTTTTGGTAATGATTGACAACCAGTGTATTAATTAATCCGATGTAATCAGTGGTGCCAAGAATGATTGTTAGTCGACAATAATGAAGGCACATAAATTTCAAGCAAATACATAAAAACTTCCAATCTAATATGATTAACATAAATCATATGTGTGTTACATGTTTTCCAACGTTAACTCAAAAATGCAACAGAGCTTCAAAGAGAAAGATGGATATTGCAATGCATATATATACTGGAACTATATGCTGTATTGCTCAGTTATACCAAGCCAGGCTTTTGACATCTTTTTCGCCGATGTCTATTATGGTTTACCGCTAACTTTTCCTAATAATCTGATGGTTTATGTCATTAATTGTACTCAACGTTTGACATTTTTAATTGTATGTGCTAACAAATTAGAGCTTGATTAAAAAAAAGGTTCGGATTACTTACATATTTTTCAGCGGCACACGGAAGTACTTCCCTGGTTTTTTTGCTTGTATGTGCAATTTTCCAAACAAGAGATCGCATAGGCTTACTTTCCGGATTTTCGTTTTTCTAGTGAAATATATAAATAAATATATATAATATAATTTATCATAAAGTTTACTTAAGAAATCTGAACTACATACCAATTCATCATAGAGTGTACGGTACAATTTTCTGCCCAATGTATGATTTATAGTAACCTTTGCTTTGTTTTCAGTATTCTTCTTACACTGTTTTCTCTTTCTATCACCATACTCCATATCAACAAAACTCTCTCATTGAACTTTATCAATATCATCAGGACGATTTTCGATTGCAATACGTCTAGGTATAAGCTCATCCTTCTTAAGGTACTTGTTACGTAGTTTCGATTTTGCACTTCTGAATTTTTGTGAGAACCCTTTTTGTAATATAGATCTTGCTTTATCGATCTATATCCATATCAAACTCTTTCTGTAGAATCAAAAGAAAAAACAACCAATGCCTGATTAGAACAAACAAAACAAACAAGCAAATTGGGAAAAGCCATATGTGAATAGAAGTCAGATTTTCATCCTCGAATATATACAAAATGGTGGGAAAATGCAATATAAGCGTATATGTTGAAATTTATTTTTATATGACAATGTGAATAATCTATTTCTATGTGTTGAGATATAAAATTCAAACCTAATTCTTAGCATGTTAGACTATTGCCGACGACATACAAGTTCACTTAAACCTCTTCTCTTACTTTTACATTGAACGAACTAGTTGTGTACCCATAAGAAGGAAAATTGCCATTAAAAGTACAGTTCAACGAGTAATTCAAACAAAAATAAAACGGCAAAGACTTCGCCTTTTTATTACAAAAATTAAATAAAATGGCAATCTTTGTCGTTTTACTAAATTAAAATGGAAAGTCTTTACTGGTCCTAAGCCTGATTTCATGGTTGAAGCAGCTCTTCCTTATGATGTCGTTAATGATCACAAGGGTGGTTATTAGCCAAAATTAGTTGCACGTCCATGCCTATTACATTTAGGATGCTTTCTGTTTTAAATTTAAAAAAGCAAATGAAAAAAGGCTGAGAAAGAGGTAAGTTTGCAAAAGGGAGTTCTTTCTTTTTATGAAAGGGGCAATGTAAAAGGAAAGTTATGATAACCATGTTGATGATATATGCAGTGAACACTTTCAAACACGGCACAGATTAGGGAGTGTGCAGATCACTCATCTTCTTTACACAAGTATATTGCCTAAAGAACTACATAATTTACCATGACACATAAAAAATGAAAATGAAATGGCATTATGGGAAACGACGTCATCGATTTGAAGATTGCTTAATTTCTATACATCCAATGCACACTGTGAAGACATCTACGGTCACTACAGTCTAATTTACATTTCAGACTGACCTGTGTAGAAAATGTAAAGTTGGATACTACATTTGTGCTCTACAATTAAAAGACATGCAAGTATTATGACTTCTTTTAGTCATCTTTTCATGTAAATAAGCTCCTAATAGAGGAAAACTTGCTAATGACTGAAATTCGCATACAAGCTTTAAAAAACAAAAAGATCTGCCTACAGGAATATTGTTGGTGTACCATATACAAATGCAACCTAAATAACTCAAATAAATAAATGAATAGCTTATTAATCTACATTTTGTAATGTCAACAGGAGAAACTGAAAGACTTGTAATGCAATTCGGATAATAATTTTGAAGAGGAGGATGGACCAACAATAGTGGTAGAGAACTTTCTGTCGAGAATATATGCGAATCAGAATCCGTACATCCCCATGTGTGAAGCATGAGTTTCAAGATACTTTAAAACTGAAATGTAATTTTAGTTTACATAAGAAGAATCTTATGCAAAATGTTTAACTCAACCATTATTACTAATGCCGGTCTTTAAGCTTGAGACAAAGAGTAAAAAAAACAATTGCTACAATTATATTTTGGTTCCTACAGATACAATTATAGTCCAATTTAAGCCCATAAGTCAATAGCTTGTGTTAAAATTAAAACGAACCCTATAAGTCAATAACTTGTGTTATTCTAGGTTGTATGCATATCAATTAGCATTTTATAATTTCTACTCTACCTTCCACAAACATTTCAAATGTGCTGACTATATTCCATTGTGTAGGACACACTTATAGTCCAATTTAAGTCAACCGTCTTCTTACATATCTAACTTTAAACAAGAACCCGGATCAAAATAGTTGGCAATGAAACTAAATCAACCAATAGAAATTCTCTATTATGCCAAAAAAATAAAAATGTAACACCACTATAATTAAAATCCTATATGCATGGTTTTGTTACGCATTCAGAAAAATATAAAATCCTATATGCATTCTTTTGTTTAACAACATAAATCAGAAGTATATGAGGGTATTTCTAATATATGTGCATCATAAGTTTAACAACATAAATCCTAATAATATGCTAGTCATACAAAGATAATTGTTTATGATTTATTAAATTTAAATGAGAAGTAAGATACTAGTATTGCTTTCCATAAAGCGTCTTTATAAAAGACATCTACATTCCTCCAATCATCATAATTGATCGGAATGTATGCACGGATCAAAACACCACATCGGGAACTCCAGTTCTTTCCATCTTTCCCTTTAGTACCATCCATTTTAACATTTATAAAGAACTTTTTATTTGGAGGAGGCGGTGGGACATCTTCTGGGTCTTCTGTTTGTCTCGATGAACTACCTGACATTCTGTTAATTTCATTGCATTAGCACGATGACAAATTTTTGACTTGCAAATAAAAGAAAGAAATGCAAAAAGACAGTGTAGCTTACATTTCTGAAAGATAACAAGTAAAAATGGTGGATGCCCCTTCAACCAAAAATAAAAATAGAAACTCATAAAAAAACTTAGCACATTCGTTTTGCAACCCAAAATAAAAATAGAAACTCTTGCTCCAAAAACACAATTAACAAAGTAGAGGCAAAACACAAAAACACTCTACCAAGCATACCCCGATAACATAAAAAATTTAACTGAAGATACTTACATAAGATGATACATCAACAACCAATTAATTGATAGATAACATTTACGAATGTTCGAAACAAGAAAAGGTAGCAAAATGAATAAAGCAACGTCAACAACTTCAAACAATTTGTCTATTTGGATTCAATAAAATTTAACAATGTTGTTTAGTTGGGTTGCTCTTTTAAAATGGATTGAAAGTTCGTTGGCATCTCATAATCATCCACGTTATTCATTATGCGTTTAGGAGAGCATCGTACAATGGACCAATCGGAATTCTTCTGTGTGCTCTTTATGTAAAAAACTTGGCTAGCTTTCGATGCAAGAATGACAGGCTCATCATACTCTCCATCATTTCTTTTGAGCCTTTTCAAATTCACCATCAGTAATTTGGAGTTAGGACAAACCTTATAACCATGTGTTTTATCAGAAATATTGACCCACTTGCAATATAACACAACATGGTGAAATTCATAATAATCAACTTCAATGATCTCCTCGATAATGCCATACCAAGTAGTGTCATCATCCGTAGGATTTAAATCTTTTGCACTTGCAACAAATGTTGTAATTGCATCCATACAAACGCCACTATCTTGTGTTGAAAGAGTGTCGTCGTAGTGCTGAGGAGAGAATAGATAACCATTGGTTCTATATTTAAGGTGAGTTTTGGCTTCCCATGTTGGTCCACTAACATAATACCATTGTAACAACCCGGAAAATACGAGCCAATTTAAAATTTTTAAATTGGTTATTTTAAAGAGATTAAGTCAATTGAAATTAGAATATTTCAATAAAATAAAGAGTTAGAAATGGTGCGACAGTTTGAAAATTTGAATTCAAACTTTGACTGACTATACCGGGTGCAAAATAAAACGGATTTTAGTGAAACCAAAAATATTTAAATTTGTTTACGAATATCTTTCTAACGAATCTGAAATCGAATTTTCATAGCGGGAGTCAAAAGTTATGGCCAAATGAATTTTCAGAAAGGTCGCTATAGAGAATATATGGCCCTTGAAAGTAGACATTTTGCAAAAGACCTCAGAATTTGACGAAACCACTTTTGTTGGATCCGGGATGACAAATTATTGATAGGTTTCAAATTTCATAATTTTTGAAGCTAATATGTGAGCGTGGCAAAAGAAAACGTGTTTGGTTGATTTCTGTTAAATTGGATCGACCATAAAATGACCATTTTTCAAACAGTCTCAGAATTCGACGAAACTAGTTTTGTTGGGACCGTAGCGTCAAAACATAGCTAGATTTATTTTTCTAGAATTTTAGAAATCAGTTTGGTGCCCCGGCAAATTGAAATGTACGTTCAAATCGAATATTGAATGTTTTACATTTTAATTTGAAGAATAACTGACTGTAGCAGTCGAATGGGCCTACGAAACATATCCCATTGTGTTCGGGATGGGGGTATTTAGCTAGGGGTGACAGTCATTGGGTTTGAATTGGTGTTTGTTTATGAAAACCCTAATTTTTGAAATATATAAGCATGGGCCAATAGAAAAATTCCTTCATAATTTAATTTTATAAAAATCCCTCAAAAAAACCAGCCTCTCTCACCGACGACGCACAGTGCTCCATCATTCCCAGGCCGATTCCGGCGAAACCGCTCACCATTTCACCCTCCCCCTTCACAACTTTTTGTAGCTCTCCTCTCCCTCCTCAAATCAATACCAACTGCACCCTCCCTCGTCGCTCCAATCGAGAGAACCACCCCCCTGAAGTTCGAAGCTTTCCGTCGCCGCCACGCCCACCATAGGCGTTCGAGTTCAACAACGTGGGGACCGCCAGGAAGCTCTCTCGGAGCTCTACACCGTGGTGAAACCCGATCGCTCCCTCGTGTGACGGATTGAAGGTTATTTGCAAACCTAGTTTTGAAGATTAAACTAAGGTATACGGCCTTGTTTTTCAGAATTGAATATAACACTTTTAAGTGTTGCAAATTATGATTTTAATATAAAAATCGTATCTTTTTGCTATGTTGACAAAATTCGATGAAACAGGAAACATCGAGACCGTGTCGACGCTCTCTACATTCTAGAAGTGTCCGTGGATTTTTCTGAGCTTGCTACGATTTTTAGCAAAGCAACAAACCAATGTGAGATTTCTAAACTGAAATGTGAATGGAAATGCGTTGTATAAGTTATATAAGCGAAGTATAAATTATATACGCATTGTATACCTCATGTACATGTGTTGTATAAGTTATATGAGCGATGTATAAATTATACAAGCATTGTATGAAACATATATGCGTTGAAATTGAGTTGGAATGGAAATAAAATATATATATATATATATATATACGAATATATATATATATATATACTTATACTCCCCTCGTCCACAAACCATGGACGATATTTATTGATTGTGAATTGGCGTGAAAAATTTGGTGAATAATACGAATGGTTGATAGGATTGTTTGTGGTTGATATTGTTTAGATTGTGGTTGAAAAATACCATTGTGGTTGAAAAATACCCGTTTGTGGTTGAAACAAAATTAGAATAAATTGTGGAAAAGAAAAACATACCCGCCTGCGTGCGCATTAGATGTATGAAATCCCCATTGTCAAAAACCGCGAGGTTTTAAGGTAGAGCGAGGAGTCGTACTCGGGACGGTGCCGGTTTTAAATACCCTGCCGTTATGCTGCCGAAATTTTCAATAATATTCATGTGTTAGAATTATTTTCATGTGTTGAAACTTTATTCATGTGTTGAAACCGTATTCATGTGTTGAAACCATATTCATGTGTTGAATAGAAATTCATGTGATGAATAAAATTCTTTGAAAAATAAAAATAACATTTTATCACATATCTAAACTATATAAACTATTCGTGTTTTAAATAAATTGTTTTAACATTAAAAATCACATTTTTATTATATATATAAACTATAGAAAATATTCGTGTGTTGAATAAAGGATTAGAACGATAAAAATCATGTTTTAATCGTATGTGTGAAGTGGAAAATATTCATGTGTTGAATATATAGATTGAACAATAAAATTTACATTTTTATTGTGAATATGAAGTGCTAAAAATGTTCATGTGTTGAATAAATATTTTTGATGATAAAAATATCATTTTTATCATGTAGACGACTCATTAAAAATATACAAGTGTTGAAACAAATATTTGTTTGTTATGAATATTATTTTTAACATGTATGTGAACAAAATAAAATAGTCATGTGTTGAGATATATTTTTGTTCGCTAAAAATATCATTTTTATGCGAAACGTGAAGTGTTAAAAATAACCACTTGTTCAAAGAAATATGTGAGAGTTGAAAAGATTATTTTTAACATGTGTAGGAAGTGTTAAAAATAACCATATGTGGAAATAAACCTTTGTTCGCTAGAAATATTATTTTTAGATTAGTTTTGCACATATATATACACATATGTTGAACAGGAAAATGGATTAGCTGTTGAGTAAAGAATTTTTTTGCATGCCCGACAAATAGGTAAACCTTAATGAGTTGGATGCGCAATTTTATTATTATATCAACTCCTGTGAATGCCATTGGATGCGGAGTGCTGGTTGTTCTGTGTGTAATAATAAACGTCACCATAGGATAGTAACGATTAATTTTGAACTACACTACATGGCATACTTCTTGAAGATAGGCATACTTCATCATATACCACATAAGCATTTGGAGCTTGTGTGACGAGGTTGAAGATTTACCATACGAGCGAGAGGCTTGTATGGCGATGACTATATATTACAGGTTGAACTAATGACTGATCTGGACTATATAAATTGTAACGGTAAATTGCAAGATTAATAAAAACCCTACACGGGTCTGGAGATGACAATAAACACGTCTCTCTAGTCATTAAGGCACAAAAACCATTTATATGGTGACGAGAATTTATTCTCTGGAGTTATGATCTATACACACTCCCCTGTGGACACCGGAATATATCACTATAAATATGTGCATGCTTATTATGATTTATTGGGTACCTGATACGGCCTAATAAATTTCCAAACCTCTTCCCGTACAAAGGAGGTTATGGCGAAATTTTCTGAAATTTAAAGGCGTTAGTGAAATATTTGAAGTGAAACCGATATTGAAATCGTCGAATAAATTATATATATATATATAAATTAAATAAAACGAATCGAGCCCCTGTAGTTCGCGTTTTGAAATCGTAACTTTAAACAATTATACCGAAATATCCGACCATCGGATTTTCAAGAAACTGGAACCGTTGGGTTCGCTTTGGGAATATCTTCCCAACGATATAAACTTTGTTGAGATCCAACGGTTAGATTTTCAGATATATGTAAAACAAATTTTGGGGAAAACAGCGCCAGTGCCTCGGCACGACCTGAAACGTCGTTTAATTAAATAGGGCCGTTTTTAAATAAATAAAAATGGCGATATATTGTTATAAAATATTATAGACGATATAGACTGGGAATAAACCGATTCTACTTGGTTGGCTTAATATTTGATGGTTGAATGTGTTTGACATGAAAATTATACTAAAGAACTGAAATGTGAATGTCGAATAATTTAACCATGGAAAGAAGTGATTTGAAAATCTAAATATACGTGAATTATTTGAAAAGGCCGAGTTAATTCTCATTTCAAATAATTGATCGACGATTAGAAGTCGAAGAGTTGAAGACGGTTCAAGACCGACGATCTTCACATTGGATGGATGGGCGCTACTGATGCTGATGATTGGAGTAGCTACCTTGAAGGAGCTGAAGTGGTAGCCGTCTGGACGTATTTGTTGATTGTACGGATATGCAAGGAATATGGTGCCTCCAGCTTCGTTCAAACCCAAAACGAATTTGTAAATGGACTGTGTGTCTGACATTGGATTTTTTCTGTGCTGATTGATCTCTATTAAATATATATCTGTTTGGCGGCGGAGAATTTATTCTCTTGCTTAACGCCCTTCTCTGAGACGTACGAGCTCAGAGGTTATATATCGATAGAAATCAGTCGCATGGAGTGAATTGCCTGTGTGGCACGCCTAAGTGGCAGATGATCAAGGCTTCTGTTGAAAAGCAAAGTCTTGTGGTTGATGATCAAAGCATGGCCTACGTGGCGTAGCTTTGTGTATAGTGTTGATTCGCGAGCCTTACACCTCGGTATGAGTCAAAACGGGATAAGGACCCAAGCAGTGCACGACGTTTCTTTCTAGGTATGGGTGATGTCAGTGACCTACCAGCCCTGACATTTATATATATTTTTTACCTGTGTGGTTGTTGGAATGCGAGGCGCCTCGGATATAGGTCCTATAGGACCGGGAAACGTGTGTTCAGAAATACTAATCCTCAAAAGTAAGAGAGGACCGGCCTTGGAGGTTCCAAGGATCGTTGTGTGTGGTCCTGAGACATTTGCTAGAGTGTCTCGAACGGAGAGGAGCTTGCCCCTTGCCTCGACTCACGATGGAATCCAATTTCCAATACGAAATTGCGGATTTGATTGTATTACTAGTATGGCGACATAGTAGATGGTAGTTATGCCGTCTAAGATTGATATTTATGATTGAAGTTGCTTTTGAAACATATATGCACTAGTAATAATATCAAACACTTTTGTTTTGTACGTATCAAGCATTTCTTGGCCATTATAAGGTAAAACTCTATCCTCCGGCTTGCATTGCATTGTGTGATGGGACCTGAGTCTTATAATGGCTTCATGTTTATAAAAAGCATTGCGATGATTTAATAATTTACTTTATTTCATGCACTAGCAATCATTGGAGTAAACCCGTTCCGCGAAAGTGGCGTGGTCCTATGATTTGCCTTATTATTGTTGTTTAATTAGTTAAGTAGATTTCTCATACCAGTCCCATGACTGACTCGTAGTTTGTTTCACCTTGCAAACTCGGGTGCCCTTATTTTCGCACGGGCAACCTAGTATCAGGTAGCTGGACTTATTTTGGCTTTGCACTGCAGCAGGAGTGCATCTTTTGGCTCATGGCGAGGCTTGACTTCTCAGTGTTGACTATTGATTTTCCGCCATTATTATCTATGTATATGATTCCGCTGCTGGCGATGCAGACTGATATTTCTTTTATGTACTCTCTATGTATATGTACTGCTTATGGCAATGTAGACTGATCGTGTACTTTTATGCACTAATTGTATCCTACACTGTGCTCTCTGATATTGTGACATATTATGATTCCGCTGTCATATTTATGTAAATTATTTTATTTTCTGTTTTTGCTATTATCTGTACTCTGCTAATGATGATTAATGTGTTATATTCCAATAATTATACTTAACACCGTCGTACGGGGTTTTGGGATCGTCACAACCGTAATAGGTAGTCCACGCGTTTTTCTTCCATTAACTGAAAAAAAGTAAAATATGTTCAAAAATGTTATTTATTATCAAATTGTGAGTTCATTGTAATCCAACAAACCTTTTTATGCAACCAATCAATAAATTCGGACTGAATTACTACTTCTGCCTTTGATTGGAGCCGCTTCTTACCACGTTGAGTCTCTTCTTTTCCAAACGAACAATTTCAACGAAATCTTTCAATTTCTTATTTTACTATGTTCAACTCTATGTATTCCTCTATCCGTAGAGTACATTGATTGTACAGAAATGGCTATAACAGAGTTTCTGTTATTCGTAAAGACCCCACAACATCAAATAATGGATATGACCAAAAATACCAAAAAAAATGGTAATGAAGAAATCAGAATCTTGCTTTTCTTATTATATACGAAATGAAATGGCATAATATATTTTTTATATATGCCCAAATAAAGGAAAAAATCTAATCTCTTTTACATATCCGCCAAGTTTATCAACCTTTTCAGAAATGATAGAGCGAAAAATTTCTTTCTACACGACAGAAAAACTATACCATGAAGACCTATATAATTATTGGATTTATAATAATGAACAAAAAAAATACAACTTAAGGAACGAATTTTTAAGTAGAATACAAAATTTAGAAATTTCCTGCGGCTACCATATAATATTCATCTCTATTTGGTGATAAATAAATTATCTGTGACTCTTTTGATCTCTCAGACATTTCATAAAGTGGACTCTCTATAGATCCCCAAGGACCAATCCTCACATGAATAGCTAAAGATCCAATAAGTCCAACATTGATTCCTTCAGACATGCCAATTGGGAAAATACTCCATCGCCGTAGTTCTCACCTAAAAATGGTGCTTGTTTAGAGTTATGTTTACCATCACGCGGATTTGGCATATACTCCATTGCATATCTAACAGACTCTGAAACAAGATACGCTTCAGAAAGTGATCCCTCAACAAATCTTTTATTGCTTAGTATGTTCTTACACTCCTTCATACTCTAAAAAAACAACATTAAATGTAACTAATAAAGCATAAATCAATTAACAATCATGTAAATGAAATGCCTACCTTTCAAATGGATACATCCATGTATAATTAACCGGTCCACATAATAATGTTTGATCAAGTAAATGCACCATGAGATGTATGCTAATGTCAAAGAAATAAGGAGGGAAATAATGAGCCAGCACACATAATGCCTTGGCAATCATATCTTTGGAAGCTTGGACATGCTCTCGATTTAAAACCTTCGAACAAATAATATTGAATTACAAGCATACTTGTAATATTGCACGTCTAAAATCACGGTTCTTTGGATATGCATATTGAACCATCACAGGTAGAAAATATTGAATTATAACATGGTAGTCATATGACTTTCTAATATTCAAACTAGGTGGCTGTGTATTTACCAAGTTGCTAAATTTAGTTCGCCAGCATGATGGAAGTTTTGCATCCTTAAGAACTTGACAGCACTGCGTCGTGTGATTTTTGTCAAATGCAAATTTAGAAAATTGTTTGTTCTTATCAAACAATATGTTAATAAAATGCTTTGCAACATTCTTTTTGGTGTGCATCACATCAATAGTATGTCGCACCTTATGACCACTCCAATACTCTAAGGAAAAAAGAATAGACTTCTTGTACCATGCTGGTATTTCATTGTCTTCGTTCTCATTTTCAAAATATTCATCATCACGATTGATATCATTTATCACGCGTTTTTTTGTTTTCGTTAATTTACCTGGTACATATCTTATATGAGCAACACAACACCAGAAAGAGAGATTTGTAATGCTTATAAGCGTGAGAAATTAAGTTTATAATGGTTATAACCGTTAGCACAGAGTGCAGGGCATTTTTTTGTTAAGGATATTATAACGGTTATAACCGTGATAAATGTCACAATTTGTAACACTTATAGCCGTGACAATCAAAACTTTCCTAACAGTTATAACCATTAGGAAATTATTAATTGTAACGCATATTAACGTTAGTAGGGAAAATGCTTACAACACATATAACCGTTACAAAATGAAAAATTATAACATTTATAACCATTACAATTTTTAGATGCATATAACAATCAAAATTCACAGTAGCATATAACAGACCGTATATTGCAGCATGTAACAATTTTATTTCTTAAAGCATATATGGAATAATATAAAAATCCATTTCCTGAAGAAATTAGGATTTCACCAAACATTAAAATTATCATTCTAGATTTGACAACTAAGTTTACTTACAATTTCCAAATTACAATTTTATCTTCAATATTACAGTTCATTATTGTAATCAAAATAGAACATGGTCATCTGAAAGGTATACATCTACAGACATATATTAGTGAGCTTCCCGGATAGCACATACATTGTAGGAGTGGAGTAAACACATAAACTTTTTTTGCTCAAGTAAAAACTTTTCCCCAACCTACACAATAAATTCACATCAATTTTAGCATATATCAGTAAGCACGCAACTAAATACTACCACTTGCAATTTGCTAGGTGCAAAAAGCATATATGAAGTAGTCAACTATACATAAGCAACAAAAATAACATACAAATAAATAATATAGAAGTGAATTTTAAACTTAGCTAGCTCGGTTATAAAACTGAGCCCAAGCTCAGTTTCGAAACATAGCTTAGCTCAGCTTGAACTAAGCTTATGCTCATCTTGAACTAAGCGTGAGCTCAGCTGAACTGAGTGCTTAAGCTCAGTTTAAACTGAGTGCTTAAGCTAAGTTTTATATTACAATTGAGTAAAGCTCAATATGATGGATGTTTCACTGCTTTTTTTATTTTTATTTTTCCATTATATAAACATGTTTCAACTTCTTTAATCTTCTTTTAAGTATTTTCTTTCACCCTTTTTTTCATTCCCAATCATGGTAATATTTATTAAACATTACTAAAATTAATAATCTAACAAACTAGTGTTGATCTTTGAACTGAGCTTGAGTTTAAGCTCAGTCTGAACCGAGAGCTTAAGCTCGGTTTGAACTGAGTTAACCTCAGCATAAAATGAGAGCTTAAGCTCAGGTTGAATTGGGATTATTCTCAAATTGTACTGGGAGCTTAAGTTCAGTTTAAACTGAGCTAGTCTCAGTTTTTTATCACAATTGGGCCATGATGGATGTTTATATTAATCACAAACAAGAAGATTAACTAATATATATTTTTATAGTCTAGTCAAAAATTCCATTTTCCCCTCAATGTGGGAACCAACTGTTGTATTTTTTTTTTCTCCTTTAAAGTAGTAATAAAGCAAGATTCATTATCCAATATATCAATACGGAAGACATAAACAATGTTTTTAAGCTTTTCCCATTAAGATGAAGCTGAAATGTAAGTTAAGAGGTAAAAAAACTCATTGGATTGTAGATATTTTGCTCCTGCTTTTGAATTATAACACAACCTACAAATCAGAGAAAGAACAAATGATGTTATACTCACAAAAATGTTTTTTACACTGTATTTTTGTTGACTAACTGGAGTGTAGATGTTTTACGTCTTTATATTAATCACTAAAAAGGTTTCACGAATTATTATGATGTTCATTCTCACGTTCATGCCAAAAACACTAATATCAATCAATATTAACAAATTTAGGTCTGGTTTCACTCTATGTAATTTAAAAAGATGTTATACTGACATAATGTACGAAGCATAGATTCATCATTTGTTTGTTGCACTTTACTGCACACATACTAGTTTGCTGTATTTAAAAGCTTGAGCACAGTTGCAAAACTGAACTTGAGCTCAGTTGCAAAACTGAGCTGAAGCTCGGTGGTAACTGAGTCGAGTTCAGTTTAAAAAACTGAGCTTCAGTTCAATTGTAACAAATGAGCCTTGGCTCAGTTGTAAAATGAGCTGAAGCACATTTTAAACACTGAGTTCAAGTTCGACTGTAAAGCTAGGTGGAAGCTCAGTTGTTAACTGATCGGAGATCACTTGTAAAACTGGGCTCAGTTGAAAGACTGAGCTCGAGTTCAGATGTAAACAGAGTTGAAGCTCAGTTCTACAATTGAGCTCAAGCGATGTTTAAATATAACAAACTGGTTGGTTAGTTTATGCACACAGTAGGAGGCACCAAGCAATGAATCTATGTTTTATCAATTTGTAATATATGCAACTGGCTATATACATGTAACAACCCGGAAAATCCGAGCAAGTTTAAAAATTTTATTTTGGCAATTTTAGCGAATTTTGAATATTTAAAATGATTATTTTAAATAATATCGACGAGAAATTTATTTTGAATAGAATTAGAACGTATATATTTATATACGTCATCGTTAGAATATAAATATTTATTTATATATATATATATATATATAAGGAATTGAAAATGGCGAGGTAGTTCGATAATTCGATTTCAAAGTTCAAATGAATGTACAGGATTCAAAATAAATCGGATTTTAGTGAAACCAAAAATATTTGAATCCATTTGACGATATCTTTCCAACGAATCCAAAAAATCAAAATTTCGTAGCAGGGATAAAAAGATATGTCCAGTTGAAAATTCAGAATAGTCGCTATGGAATTTTGGCCCTTAAAAATGGAAATTTTGCAAACGACCTCGGATTTCGACGAAACCACTTTTGTTGGATCCGTGATGTTAAGTTATTGCTAGATTCCAAATTTCATAATTTTTCGATTCAATATGTGAGCGTGGCGAAGGAAAACGCGTTTAACCAGTTTCAGTTGATTTTAATCGACTGGAAAATGGTCATTTTTTCAAACGGTCTCAGAATTGTACGAAACTAGTTTTGTTAGGACCGTATCGTCAATACGAAGCTAGAAAATATTTTTCTGGAATTTTTCAAGGTAGTATGTGACCCCGGTAAATTGAAATACGCGTTCAAATTCAATAGATAGAGTTATATTTTGATTTTGATGGAAACTGATTTAAACGATCGAATCAGCTTACGATACATATCCCATTGTGTTCGGAATGGGGGTAATTAGCTATGGACGACAGTCGGTGTGCTTGATTTCGAATTTAAAATAAAAAGTTACTTTTTCAAGAAGGAAATAAATAAATTAATTAAATTATAAAATAATAGTCCCCTCCCCTATTACTCTCCCTTCCACCGTTGACCATTTCAATCAGCAAAATAAAAAATAAAAAAAAGAAGAAAAAGGGGGGAGGAGCTCGTCGCTCCTCCGATCGATGCCCCACCGCCGCCTCTCTCAGGCCGTCGCCACCGCGTCTCGATCCCCCTCCCTCCTCGCACATTCGAAGACCCCCTGCCTGCGCGAACCGCAGGACCCACCGCGAGACCCCCCCCCACCCAAGATGCCACAGACTCGGCGCCACCCTGCTACCACCAGCGACCCCCTCCCCCGACGCCTCAGTACCCCTCTCCGCCTCCTGCTCCGCCCTAGCAGCCCACACCCCCATTTTGAATAGCAAAGTAAGTTTTTATTTTATTTTATTTTATTTACTTGTTTATTTTCATTTAAAAATAATTAGTTTATAGAAATAAAAAGGTTAGAATTTTTATATTAGAAAGTTAGGATTTTTATACTAGAAAGATCGGATTTTTAAATTGAGCAAAGATCGAATTTTTATTCTAACAAAGATGCGATTTTTATATAGAGAAAGGTTTGATTTTGATCGTAGGGAGAATGTGAAGTTGAAACTATAAAAATCTGATTTTTAATATGAAGTTAGAGTTATAAAAATACAATTTTTATATATGTAGTAAATCAAAAATATGATTTTTATTTATATGATAGCGTTAAAATAAAAATGAGATTTTTATAATGTGAATGACGAGATAAAAATGGGATTTTTATTTATATGAAAACCTTATAAAAATATAATTCTTATATAGTTATGATAATAAAAAAAATTCAATCTTTATATAAGAAGTAGAAATATAAAAATATAATTTTTATATAGAAATAAGCATTGATTTATAAACAACATGAAGTGATTTTTATTTATTGAAATGAAGCAATAAAAATAATATTTTTATATTTGAACAGCGTGAAAAAGGATTGAATTGGAATTTCAACAGAGCCAGATGTTCAGCAGTTCGAAAGCAAAGCACGGCGGAGTGGAACCCTCTGTGAGAACTCCTCACCTTTAATTTAATTTCTAGTTAAAATATATACTAGGATGCAGACGGTGTTTAGTAGCACCCGACACCCGTCGTCCATAGACCATGGACGGCTTGTATGCTTGTTTGTTTGATTTTGATGTGGAGTTGATTGTGTGATGTGATGTGAAACGAAATAAAATATTTTATAGTGGAAAATATTATATAGTTAAAAATAGAATTTTTAACGTGTATATGAAATGAAATAAATTAATATAAACAAATCGGAGATTTGTTTATATACACTGATTTGATTGATATTGATTGGGACGATAAATTTTACACATCGCCCAACTGCACAAATAAAATCTGTGTTAGATTGATTGAAACCCCACACGGGTATTGGGATGAAATTTGACGTACACTAATCTCGATTGTTTAGTTGTATGTCAATCGATGGATTGACAGACTGTTTAAGCGTTAATTATTTATATTTAATGCTTATGCAGTTGCGTGGTGCACTCTGGCTGATGGTTGATTATTTATCGTTGTTATTTTATACATGTGTTGTAGAAAATCCATATATGGTAATTGGTTGGGCTTCATTCCAGTTTTGAATAGAAATATTTGAAATAGAATATTCGAAAATAGAAATATATGAAGCCGTGTTGATTAGATTGACGCCATTTTGACGTGAACGATATTTTTATCGATTTTATTCATTTTATAATGAATATCGAAAGTGATTTCAAAATCAAATATTTTGAAAAGAATTTGAATTCGAATTGAAAGTGAATAGAAAAGAATTCGAATTAAAATTGAATAGAAATGAATTCGAATTGAAATTGAATATGAAGTTGAAACCGTTTTGAAAAGGAATTTAAAACGATTTATAAAGCACGTTTTGAATTGAGATCGACGAAGTATATATTATATATATTATATATATAATATAATGGCCTGAATAGAACGCGCCACGGCAGTTCGCAAATTTCGACCATTGACTTCGAATGGATATTGCGGGAGATCCGACCGTCGGATTCTCCTAAAACCGGAACCGTTGGGTTCGTATCGAAAAGAGCTTTCTAACGAATATTAGAAATTAGAAATCTAATGGTTGGATTTGGAATTATGTCCAAATCTAATTTGGAAAAGGTCGCTGTGAGTGCAGTTCGATGGCCGTTGATGGAAATCGACTGTACGGGCCTTGATAAAATTATTAAAAATATCAATAATTTGTGTAAAATCACAAGAAATGATTTGGGATGAAAAAATCCATATTTGAAAAGATAAAAATAGATTTTTATCGAAATGAACTAGTTTTGAACTAGAATAATAATTTATTTATTTTTAAAATAAATAAATTGGATTTGAAATGGTTTTGAAAATAACCAGAAATTCCAATAATTGAATTGGAATGGATTTGAATCGAAATTGTCTTCGGAATATTTCGATGTTGGATTTCGTGATTATACAGATATTGTAATGGAAATTTGAAAGATATATATATATATATATCGTTATTTCCAATACGATATTTGTTGGTCGTAGAATTTGATATTGAATATAAGCCGATATATTTTCTATTCAGAGCCTTGTATTTAATATCAAATGTGATTTGGGTTTGTCGTGAATGGTGTCTTCATTAACACTGTTCTTAAGCCCAGTTGAGAAAAGGATTAAATCTTTTTATTTAGATTTAATGAAGCGTGCCAATTAAATGATATTTAATTGGAATTGAATTGGTATTGATTTTTGGGTTTATCGTGAACAGTGTTTTAAATAACACTTGTTCTTTAACCCGATAATTAATGGAATGTGATTTTGGGTTTATCGTGAACCGTGTTTTAAATGACACTGATTCTTTAACTCAGTTAAAGATTAAAACTAAGTGGAGTTTTAATGAATCTTTAATTAGATTGAAGAGATCGAGAATGGGGTACCACCAGTTTTACTCCAGGCGATAGTTAAATCTTTAATTAGATTTGAACGTGAAATGGTAATTGAATTTACCGATAACACCGTGGTGTTAGATATGAAGTATTACCAGTTTTAGTTCTTGGGGTGAATAGGTTGGGATCGGGAAATAAAATAAAGGATTACTTCGGTGTGGTTCGCTAATCCTGACTAGTTTGAATTGATATTCAAAGGAGAATTAAAGAATAAATTTAAAGAATTTATCTTTGATAAAATTAATGGGAACCTTTCCCAAAATATAAGAGTATTTGAATAAAAGGATATTCTGAATTGGAATGGAGCGTATGTTGTGTTTGTGTAACACATGTTTATTATATACGCGAGTTATTCAGAAAGACCGGGTTTATCCCATTCTGAATAACTGATTCGACGTGGTGTCGAAGATGAAGACGGTGGTTGAAGACCGGAAGTCTTCACATCGTTTGGGTGATTACTGATGATCTTGATTGGGCTGTACACCCAAGAGGATGGAATCAGTTGTTGATCGTCCAGACGTACTTGGAGATCGACGGATTTGCGAGGAAAGTGCCTCCGGTTTCATTCAGACCCAGAACGAACTTGTAAATGGACTGTGTGTCTGACATTGGATTTCATTCTGTGTGACTGATATCGGTTGCATAGAGAGGTCTGCCTGTGTGGCACGCTGAGATGCAAATGATCAAGGCTTCTGTTGGAAAGCAAAGTCTTGTGGTTTATGATCAAAGCACGGCCTTTGTGGCGTAGCTTTGTGTAGCGTTAATTCGCGAGCCTCACACCCCGGTATGAACCAAAAACAGGACGAGGACCTCAGGGAGGACATGCGTTTTCTCCTAGCTAGGTGGTGTCAGTGCTTAAACTGGCTGACATTTATATACTTTTCACCTGTGTGGTTGTTGCTGTTGCGAGGCGCCTCGGTTAGATCGGATGATCCGGGTCCGATGGAGTCATTCGTCGGCTCATTTACGCCCCGAAGGGCGGGGAAACGCAGTGTTCAGGCATTTTAATCCACATCGGTGGACCGGCCCTGACGATCCAAGGGCCCACCTGAGTCTGGGTCCTGAGGCTCGGGCTAGGCAGTCTCGAATTCGGTAGAGGACTATCTTTTGCCTCAGTTCATAGATGGAAATCCAACTTCCAGTACGTGACTTTGCGGTTTTAATTGTAAACCTATAAATGGCGACATGATATATGGTACCCATGCTGTCTAGGATTGATACTTATGGTTTGAAGTTGTTTTAACACTATACACTTATAGTAATAATAAAACATGAAATTTAGCGTATTAAGCATTCTTTGGCTATTATAAGGTAAAACCCTATCCTCCGGCTTGCGTTGCATTGTGTGATGGGACCTGGGTCTTATAATAGCTTCATTTTATTTATTTAGCATTGCGTTGTTGTTTTATGCACTGGTATTCTTGGGAGGAAACCCGTTCCGTGTTATACGGCGTGGTCCCTTGATTTACCGAACTTTAAAATAAAGATTGATAACTGTTTTAGTTCTCACACCAGTCCCATGACTGACCTGGAGTTTATTGTTTTAACCTAAACTCTGGGTGCCCTTATTTTGACACGGGTAGCTAGTAGTTTTGGTTTTGCAGATTTATATTCGTAGGATCCTGGTTTACAGCTGGAACGATATCCGGAAAGCTTTGTATCCGTGTATCTCCTTCTAGTTGTGTATTGTATTATTTTCCGCTGCTATGTAATGTACTGTAATCTCTGATATTTATCGAATGTAATGTTCATTTATACTCTGTATATTCTTGTAATCTGATGAATTATTGTAATATACAATGAAATGTTCTTCCGTCTGCATTCTGTTGTGGCTTGTTCTCGAACTATCCGCGCTTTCCTTTACGGGGAAGTTGCGGGTTTTCACAATACAATAGAAATATATACATATATATATATAGTTATTTAAGTCATAAAGAGATTGTCCTTGATACTATAAGGAAAAAAAAGCAATTTTGATGGACCATAAACTTACATGATTGCTTAACAACTACATAATTTCATTAAACAAAATATCCTCATAAATTAACATGTTGATGAAGAAACCACATGACTATAATGGCTTCCAAATGAGTTTTTGAATCTATATTTGTGAATTCAACTCGAAGGCATAAATGATTCAATGTCTTCATGGTTCCATGTATTGAATGTAAGGAGCTAATTCTACATATTCAGTGTATCACATTAATCTTAGACTTAGACTCCACCAAACATATTCAGTTTTTAGGTTTTGTTATTTATAATTGCAAACATGTGCCTTTTCGTTATGAGAAGAGAAGACATGTCGAAGTCTCGAGAGAGCCCTGGTGTCATGGCAACTTTTTCTTCTTTCTTTCCAAATTCTCAATCAACAAAATTCGCTCGTTTAGACTCAGACAACAGAAATGTTAAACCTCCTGATATTTCTTTAATTCAGCAACATGCAAGAGGAGTTAGTTCTTCGATTCATGGCAAAGCTCGAAGTCCAGATCTGGGTTCTAAAGAGAATTTTCCAGATCTCGTATCAAATCCTCAGATAAATTCCACTTTAACTTATCCTGTTCAAACTAAAAAGTGGATTGATGCTCTAACAGAGAACAACATGCATCAAAATATCATTCAACTTGTCTATTATGAGCCTGTCATGCGAGATAATCAAAAGGTAGCTGTTATTAGTGATAATTTGGTGAATAAGGCAAGGGAGAAATAGAACAACTCGATAGTGTTTTACGTTTATGGAAATAAACCTTATTATAATTTCCTGAAAGATTATATAGATAGGAACTGGAAATTGAAAGGTAATTATCAGCTATTTTCGAGAGATAACGGATTTTTTATAATCAAATGCGATTTAGCTGAGGATAGTGAAAGAATATTATCTACAGGACCTCATTTTTATAATAGAAGGTTAATATTTATGAAAAGATGGACGTCTGGAATGAAGCTAACAAAAGAATATCTTAACTCCTTTCCAGTTTGGATTAAATTACCTGATTTAGAACTTGATTTCTGGTCAATTGAAGCTATCAATAGGATTGCTTCTTTATTAGGTCATCCCCTTCGTATGGATAATATTACAGAGAATGCATGTCGTATTTCATATGCTAGAATCTTAGTTGAGGTAAACATAGACTTTACATTCCCTAAAACAGTTCAAATTCAGTATGAAAATGGAGAGACAGTTTGGCAAAGGGTGGTTTATGAATGGGTTCCATATGCATGTTCTATCTGCAAAGTATTTGGACATTCATCTAATATGTGCAAGTCTGCAAAAATTTGGGTTTCAAAGAATAATTCTAATTTAAATAGTGGGATGGATTTAAATGGGAAAGTGGAAATGCCGGATAAACAGATGAATGAAAATATTGGAGACATTCACTTGAATCAGGAAAGTAAGACTGTTGACAAAGGCGAAATTGTTTCTGATTTTCATAGAGAGTTGCAGGAAAATGTTTGCATTCCTAGTGAAGGAATGGATGTTGCTAATAATTGTGAGGAAGAATGTAATGGGCAGAGTAAAGAAGGTCATAAGAATTTTGATAAGTCTGGATATAAATCTGTAGATGATAATCATTTTGTAAACAGTAGTGAAGAACCTTTAAGAGATGAAGCAGATATAAATGAAGTTTTAATGGGTGATTCTGATAGCTCTTCAAATAGTTTCAAGAGGAGAAAAGTTAAGTACAAAGCTGGAAAATTTAAAAGCATAGGAAGTCTGGTGTATGATGAGCCACTAGTTGAAACGAACCCCGAGTGGGTTAAACTAATGTCACAGACGAAGGCCAGGTCTAAGTCTAAGAAAGGAAAAGATGAAGGCAGTATCCATAGTGGTGTCATGGGCGGAGGAATTTCTAAAAGATAACTTGGTTGGATGTGGTTGCTTTTTTTGTCTTGTTTTTTGTCCGGCTTCTAGTAGATGGGTGTGCATGTGGTTTTGCTGGAGGTTACTTTGTCTTGGGTGAGTTGTTGTGTTGATTTCCAGTATGTGATGCTTGCTTCTTTGGGTGGTTTAGTTTCTACTGCTTCTTGGTTCGTCTCCGAGCTAGTTGGGTTGTTTCTTTTTGGATGTTTTGGGATTTTTGGGCCGCGGCTTTCTGTTTTGCTGTTGTGCTCTAGTGCTAAGGGCTCTAGTGGTTGTCTTTGTTTGTTATTGTGTTTTAGTGTCTTTGTTGTGTTGTGTATTGTTTTATGCTTTTGAGTTGGCATTTGTCTCTTGTTTGTATAGTATTTGTTGTAATATTGTTTGTATTTTTGGCCAACTCAAATGTTTTGTAATCTTCCTTCATGTAATCTAAGTACCCTTTGTTTCAAAAAAAGAGAGAGAGAGAGAGAGAGAAGACATGTCAATTCGTTTGAAGATCTGACCCGTTTTAAGTAGAATAATTGTCTCAACAAATATAGTTTGGACTCAAATACTGTCCGGTCAGATGGACGACGGCAACATGCGCATCTGTGATGGTTATGCATCACTTTCCACTTTAGAATAGAGCAAACACTTTGATGTCTAAAGGGCCCAACTTTCTCCTGGTGAAGCTATATTTAAACAAATATAGTTACTAACTATTCTTTGATGATGATGATGATGTGGGACTATTTTCAATCCCACTTTCTCTTCCCTTTCTCTTCGTCTTATCTAAAACAAAACAATTCACACAAAATACTTTATAAAATAATTTCACTAACGATAACTTCTAGAAATAAAATTTGAGTTCGAAAAATTAAGTAGTGCTTAAATGATTGATAAGCGCCAATTATTATCATTAATTTGGGCATGAGATTTCCATGTTTTGCCTCTTAACATAACATTGATGTGGATAATTGACTTGTAAGTACTGTTCCACCTATTTGTAGAATTAATGCATGTTAAATATCCTTAATGAGTGGTTAGGTTGAGTGTGTGCATGCACACTTGTCGGTGCAGAACATGGAAAATGTAAACGTCTAAGAATTGTACTACAATTAGTATTATGTTTACAAATAGAAGTAATTGTTAAATAAAATAGGTTTTTTTTGAGAAAAAAAATCATATTTTTGTGAAACGTCTGATCTGGAAGAACTATATTTCCCTACCTGATTTTCCCTAATTCTTAGCCACCCAAGACCCTTCCTTTTCCATTCAGCTGAAATCATCGAGAAATAAAAAAATGTTGTGGCTAGCTAGACGAAGACAATGTGGACCGAGAGGAGGAAACACGGACGTCTTGTGTCAGTGTGGAGTGCGCGATGAGGAAGAGGTCAGGGGATGGTTGTAGGCTGACAATCTGGAAATGTGGATGGGGAAGCATTCAAATGGCGAAGCTGGTAATGCGGGCTGAGCTTCAGTGGGGGTGCAACTCTGAGACAGGATGTGCATGTCGCGTTGGATGCTGAAGCGCAGGTGCGATGAAATCGGCTGATGACTTTGCATTGGTTGTAATGTAAACTTCAGTGAGAGAAATTGTTCCATTTCTTATTATTTATTGCAATTGAATATGCTTAAATTTTATAATAATTTAGAATAATTGATAGAAGATAACATTTAATTTGTCATACTACTTATTGAATCAATGTTTTTATTGTCAAAATTGGATTGCATGTTTGGTTGAATGCTTATTTGGATGAATTGGTCCGAAAGTCTAATAATTTTTCCATTTAAATGAGCTACTAAATAGCTTTGATTGAAATTGTGTATTTGTACGTGTATATAATTACATACACATATAATTTGAATTTATCTTTGATTAAGTTCATTTGGGAATATTGATTTCTTGAATATGAATTTTTTTAACAAATAAAGTATTCAACGCTGCTTTATTTTATCTATAAAATTATTTTATAATTACAAAAAATTGTTTTAACTACAAATTTATTTTTATAGTTAAAAATTAAAATTTATTGCTTTACTTATATTTTAAGACAAAGTAAGAATATATTTCTTCTATAATGAAATAATAGAATAAATGGCAGTTTTTACCGCTGTTCAATAATTTCGTACAACAGAGTTTGTCTACCAAATAGTATACCATGTATTATTTTCAATTAATTATAATTTATATTCTGGTTATATATTTAAACATCTCAATAAATTTATTCTCATGAAATGTTGATTTTCATAGTTGATTAACATGTTGAGCTGTCGTCTACCAATTATATCAAGATGGAAGTCAAAATTTTACAGATGTATTATTGTAAAACTGAAAGTAAGATTTTTATTCAATAGACTTGTTTTTCATATATTACAACATTCGAAGCCCAGAGTATATATACACAGTTAACTGGGCCATGGGCTAAAAGAATATTGGTTATAATATAATGGTTTGGATAAGTAAAAACGTGTGGCTGATGATGATTGTGATGAGTGTATGAGAGGCTGCCAGGTAAACAATCCGTGTGAAATAAAACACCTCTTCATATGGCCATCGGTTGTGTGTTTTCTCTGATTCATAATACACCCCTCTGGAAACTAGGGTTTCCCAAACCCTAGTTTTCATACTAATCATGGCGGCGCTTGCAAGTTGCTTTCGAATTGCCTCACTCTGGCTTTATCGTCTTCTGATTTGAGCATGGGCGAGTGCTCATCGTTGTTATGCTTGCTCAATCTTCTGCTATTGTCGGATTCTGGTTCGGCTTCATCCCTGAGTTCACCAATGTTGAATTCTGAGCGGAATCTGGTAAAGTTCTTCACACTCGTTGCTTTTGTTAGTACGTCGGCCTTCTGGTAAGTACCAGGTATGTGATTGACTTCGATTTCTCCTCTTTGAACCATTTCTCTGACAAAGTGTAGATCTATCTCGATATGTTTCGTCCTAGCATGTTGTATTGGATTCTCAGTCATGTATACAGTACTTTTGTTGTCACACCATAGTACTAGTTTTGTTGTAGTTTCAATTTGAAGTTCTTTTATCATAGACTGAACCCATTTTATTTCTGCTGCTGCGTTGGCTATGCTTCTGTATTCAGATTCTATACTCGATCTTGAGACTGTAGTTTGCTTTTTAGAGCTCCATGAGATTAGATTCTATCCAATATAAACACAGTATCCACTTGTGGATCTTCTATCATCTGGATCTGAGGCCCAGTCAGCGTCTGCATACCCCACTATGTTCAGGTGCTGACTGTTTCCTAGTATAAGACTGTAGTTGATAGTTCCCTTGAGGTATCTTAAGATCCTCTTAACTGCCTTCCAGTGTGTGCCCAATGGATTCTGCATAAACTGAGATACTTTATTAACACTGTAGGAAATGTTAGGCCTGGTTATAATAGCATATTGTAATGCTCCTGCAACCATTCTATATTCTGTGATGTTGGAAATAGCTTCTCCTCTAAACTTAGAATACTGTTGACTGCTTATCATAGGAGTTGGTTGAGGATTAGCGTTCAATATCTTTGTTTTATTGAGTAATTCAGTAATGTATTTTCTTTGGCATAAAAATATCTTATTATTAGATCTGGTTACTTCTATGCCTAAGAAATACTTGAGATTACCCAGATTTTTAATGGAAAATTGCTTATCTAAATATAGTGTTAATTCATCTATGTCTTTACTGTTGTCACCAGTTATTATCAAGTTATATACATATATCAGTATATATGTTGTAGATGACTGATTAACTTTTGTGAACAAAGAATTGTCTGATTTGGTGGACTGAAATCCTAATTTATTTAAGGTGTTTTTCAGTCTATCAAACCATACACGAGGGGATTGTTTCAGACCATATATGGCCTTGTTTAGTTTACAGACATAGTTTGAATTGACACTATATCCTGGTGGCTGACTCATGTAAATCTCTTCCTTGAGTACACCATTTAAAAAGGCATTATTGTCATCTAAGTGTCTAATATGCCAGTTCTTACTTATAGCAATAGTCAAAACAAGTCTTATAGTTGTTGGTTTTACTACTTGAGAAAAGGTTTGAGTAAAATCAAACCCATACTCTTGTGTAAACCCTTTAGCTACGAGTCTGGCTTTGTACTTGTTTATGGACCCATCTGGGTTCCTTTTTAATTTGTACGTCCACCTGCAACCTACTATGTTCTTATTAGCAGGTGGGCATACAATGTCCCAAGTATTATTTTTAATTAGAGCATTATACTCTTCATCCATTGCTGCTTTCCAGTGCTGACTTTTGATTGCCTGATCAAAAGATTTAGGTTCATCAGTACTGGATGTAATAGTAAATACTTTGGGTTTAAAGATACCACTTTTTGATCTGGTAATCATAGGATGGCCAGTAATAGTTGGTTGTCTGGTTGGTGGTGAGTCATCGTTGCTTTCAGATCTTTCTGAAGTTGATTGTTGATTGTTGGACTCATCATATTTTTGATTTTGACTTTGTGCAGGTGAATGAGAGGTCACACTGGGTGGTTCAAAGCTTGCATGGTCATCATTGATTGGTGAGATTTGAGCATCAGATTGTTGATGACTCTCTATTTGCTGCCAGCTTTCATTGACATGGGGCACAGCAGGTATAGAAATTTTTGAATTTCTAACTTTACCTGTAGTGCTTATATCTTTTGTACTATATGGAAACACTTTTTCATCAAACACAACATGCCTACTTACATATATTCTTCCAGTGTTATCAATGCACTTATACCCCTTTTGGTTAGTGGCATACCCTATAAATGTGCACTATTTTGATCTGAAGTTTAATTTATTTGTATTATAGGGCCTTAAATATGGAAAACACAGACATCCAAACATTTTAAGTTGTTTGTAATCAGGTTTGACATTGTATAATTTCTCATGTGGGGACATATCCTTTAATACAGAGGTTGGTTGCCTGTTAATTAGATAAACAGTTGTATTAAAGGCTTCTGGCCAAAATTTTAGTGGCATACATGCTTGTGCAAGCAATGTCAACCCAGATTCAACTAAGTGTCTGTGTTTCCTTTTCACCAGTCCATTCTGTTGTGAAGTATATGGACAAGTAGTTCTGTGAATAATGCCCTTTTTCTGAAAGAATTTATGTAAGGTTTTAAACTCACTACCACCATCAGTTTGAATGATTTTAACCTTGTGATCATACTGCTTTTCAGCCATGGTAATGTAATTTATAATAGCATTATGAGTTTCTGATTTGGTTTTTAAAAAATATATCCATGTAAATCTAGTATAGGCATCAACAAGTGACACATAATACTTATAACCATAGTCAGAACAAACTGGTGATGGACCCCATAAATCTACGGCAATTAATTGTAAAGGTTCAGTATATATGTTGTTAGAATCAGTGAATGGTAATTTATGATTTTTTTCCCATTTGGCAAAACTCACAAATATAGGGTAAGGATACAGGATCAAACTTGATATGATTGTCATTCAGTATTGTCTGAACAATTTTAACACTCGGATGCCCAAGCTTGCAATGCCAAAAGTCAAATACATTCATACTATTATCAGTTTTAACATTCAAATTACATGTGGCATTGCATTTTCCTTGATTAACATCATTCTTGCATTTAACAGAATTAAACTTGTATAGACCATTTGCCAGTTCACCCTGTAAAATGATTTTTTTAGTTAGAATATCCCTGACAAGGCAATACTTAGGGAAAAATTCAAAATAGACGTTGTTATCTCTAGCACATTGGGACACACTAATTAAATTCTTGGTGATTCTTGGCACTCTAAGAAGGTTGCATAAGCGTAATTGTTTACTGTCATTTATGTAAGTGTTTCCAATGTGAGTGATTTGAATGTATTTACCATTAGCAATAGAAATAGATTTATTACCTCGATATTCCTTGCATCCAACATTTAGATTGTCCAGATTGCTTGTGAGATGATTAGTTGCCCCTGAATCTGGATACCAGCCATCATCTTGCAAGTGCTTTGTTCTGGCTGTTTCATTCCCTTTTCTTTGACTGCTTGATTCTTGATCTATTTGTGCAACATTTGCATTAGGATTATTGCTGTTTTTCTGAATCTGATTATTATTGGAATATCTGAATAACATTTTAGGGCAGTATGACAAACTTTCTCGCAGATCTGACACTTGGGTCAGTTATTGTTGTTTCATCTGCCTCTGCCTCTTCCTCTGTTTGCACCACCACCTCTCTGGTAAGATGATTCAGTTCTATTACAAGTGGTTTGATTTTTGTTCTTGCTTCCTGTAGCAAGATTTACATTCAGATCAATTTCTTGAATCCTTTTGCTGCTTATTCTTGATTCATGAGATAATAAGATGGCATGGACTTCATCGATAGGAGGAACAACTCTTTGTGTAGTAATGACTGCAACAACTGCCTCATATTCCTCATTTAATCCGTTTAGTAAGTAAAGAACATGATCTCCATTAGATACTCTATTGCCTGTGGCACCAAGTAAATCACACAGCTTCTTGACCTTAGCTATGTACTCCCTCATGCTTAGATTTTCCATTTTTATATTCTGAAGCTGTCTTTTAAAATGTAAAACCTATGCCGATGACTGGTTATTGAATTCTTTCTCTATAGTAGTCCATATATCATTGGCTGATGACCATCCAATAACCATTGGTAATAGATCTTCACTTATTGAAGATAAGAGCCAAGAACTTATTAGTCGATCTTGTCGATGATACTGAACATATGCTTCATTAGCTACAGTCCTGTTGTTGTGATCAGTAATGAATTTGGCAGGAATAGGAGTGGTGCCAAGTATAAATCCTTCTAAACCATAGCCTTGAATGGCAGTCTCGACTTGTAGCTTCCATAGCAAGTAGTTTTCTTCTTGCAATTGAACAGTAATTAGCTGACTTTGAGGACTTATACTTGTTTTAACTAATTGATGTACAGGTCCTGATGGTGGATTTGGTGGGTTTGGTGGGTTTTCTGGATTTGATCCAGTGTCTGTTCCTGTACCTGATATAGAAGAAGTGAGCATGTCCACCATGATAAAAAGATAACAAGACCTTCAAGAAGTTCAAGAAATTCTGAATCGAATATCGCTTCTGATCGAAAGTAAGAAATAACTGAAGCTCAGAGAGGAGCAGCCGAGGGTTTGATGATGAGAACTCTCTAGCGAGGCTTTAACTGAGTTTTGGTGAGTTCTTTTACTTTCTTGAATTGGATTCCTGGTGATCGATGCAGAATTTCAATAGGTATAGTATGTTTTATCGAGATGTAGCCAAATTTTTAGTAATTCTGGCATAACACCGATGATCATACTATACTTTATTCTCTCAAATGATGAAAACTTAACTGATGAGAGAATTTATACCCAAATGATGAAAACTCTCTGATGGGTATCTTTTTACTGAAAAACTTACAAGAATTTGATGTCGTTAGGCTCTGGTTTTTGCTATGATACCAAGTCAAAGTTTTACAGATGTATTATTGTAAAACTGAAAGTAAGATTTTTATTCAATAGACTTGTTTTTCATATATTACAACATTCGAAGCCCAGAGTATATATACACAGTTAACTGGGCCATGGGCTAAAAGAATATTGGTTACAATATAATGGTTTGGATAAGTAAAAAAGTGTGGCTGATGATGATTGTGATGAGTGGTTGAGAGGCTGCCATGTAAACAATCCGTGTGAAATAAAACACCTCTTCATATGGCCATCGGTTGTGTGTTTTCTCTGATTCATAATAATGGATGTAAGCTGGAAGTAGAATATTAATGAATAGAAGTAACACAATTCTTTCTTGGTACTGCTGTTACACGTCAAATTTGGGGGGAAATGCTCATTAACATCAAACTACTAAACGTTTGCTTGTGCTGAGCATGAGTATATGCAAACTAATTTTCTTTTAACCGACCCTTCTTCCAAATTATGACCATTGCAATGTTCAAATTGTCAGGATTCAACGTGTCTAAAGAGGGTTTTTGATCAGACCAAGTTAAGTCTGATTCATGATTCAGCATGTCGGTTTAGCTGATTTAAATGGGTTTGTGTCAACAAGTAGGTTCACAGGTTTGGTTGAGACGAGTTGACCGGTTTGGGTTAACTCGGATCAAGTCGCAAATTACATAGGTTGTGGGTTGAAACTAGTGTCAGATGGATTTAAAATTTAATAAACGTAAATCCAACGCGACCACAGGTTGAATGACAATGAGTTGGTTATGTTCCATTGACCTTGATTGGGTTGGTTTTTTACTCTACCAATCAATACGGATTTCACCATCCTGCAACTAGTCACTATATACTATTATTATCATGAAATGACATGGCACCTCTTTCAGGAACCTAGTAGATTGGTGGGAGTAGTTGCCAATGTTTTCAACTATGGCGTTAGTGATCTCTTACAAGTGAAGCTTGATTCAACTGATATGGATGATATTCCATCAAATACAATACAATTTGGTTCTGGTCTGATGGTGTGGGTTCCATTTGTTGAAGAGATCGTTCCAGAAGTTTATTTGGACAAAAAAGAAAAGTATATCACACCCCCAAAGGGACTACTGGAACTCAACTTATGAAATGATGTGAGATCTAAGAAAGAAAGATGGCAAATGGTCAGTTTTGCTCCTTTCAGTTTGTTTATGTAATTGTTCTTTTCACTTAGAAAAAGGAATTGTATACTTCTCCTAATAAATACACCAAATCCCCTCACTCCCCAAAAAAAACATACACAGAGGGGGGGAGGAGGAGGTGATACATACATATATTTATACACACACACATATATATATATATAGAGAGAGAGCTACCCCACCCCCCACCCAAAAAAAAACTAACAATAAGAAATACCAGCTTAGAGAAAAACAGCAATCCTAAGAAAAATACAGTCTTGTGTCGGCAAATCAACACTACATTTTCGTATATAAATTTCAGAATATCCATTTAAAACAATGTTGCAGTCTCGGGGGGACAAAGCTCATGCCTTGAACTGATTATCCAGTAAATATATCTTATTTGTAACAATATCTTCATATTTATGGGTGTATATCGTTACTATATTATTCAGGTTTTTCCTTTGAAATTGTGAATCTTTACTTGTTAAAGATAAAATGAGTGTTGATGAATGTAGCGTACATGGTTATTGATTGCTTTTTTGCACCATTTATTGCTTCTAAGAATGGAACCCCTTCCTCCTTTTAGCCCTAGAGGGATTCCCTGAACTCCTCGGAGTATTCTTGAAACATCCTATTTACAAATGGTATTAAAGTTTGTGTTTAACAAAAAATGTGAGTTTTATTTTCTAACACAGACGCTATGTTTGTAGACGTACATGGAACATTGTTAGTTGACAAACTACTATATAGGTGCTACTGCAAGAGTGAATTAGGTTTATGCAACCTATCAATATTAGGGTATTAACTATTAAGTAATTACTATAACATTCTATGGAAATATAGAGCTGAGTTTTGGCTAATGTTTAGATGTATTCAGAAAGTAAAATTAATGAGAACAGGTATTTATGGATCCAAATATTCATTAACTAATAAGGTAATTAGAAAAGAAAAAATTAAGGTTAAGCGCAATTTAAAAAAGTAATAAGGAACTTAATGTTATCTCTGTAGCCGACATAGTATATATAAAAAATCAAAGCAATTGTTAACCATAACTGCAATTTGAATTTGACGTATTGAGCTCTTCATTCAAACAATGTTGTGATTTGAATACCCTACTGTTGAGTCACATAAAAGGAACACATCACACATTTGAACATGCATGAACAAGTTTTGGTAAATTTGATTATTAACTCATTATACAGTTTTTGTAAATTCAATTAATTTATCACTGTTTAATGGAATTTCTACGTAGAGCAGTCTCTGTCAAAAATATTTTAGCGAAAAAACATAGATTCGATCATGGACAGGTCAAAAATACATTTTAACAAGGCTATTTAATCAGTAAAATATTATTTGAATAGTTAGACAAATTTCATATTGTAAACTATAATTTGAAAAGAAATTAATTGATTAAGACCTTAAATAGAATATTTAAAATAAATAAATTGTTCATAAAATAAAAGTGATAAAATTTCGAGTTGTGCATTTTGTATAATTCTAACAAATAGATAAGTTAGAAATTCTTATTTTATGATGATGCAAATAAATAAGTTGTGCATTTTAACATGTTTCTACGTTGTATACCACATTATCAATCCATATACCTAAATTACATCAATAAATTCATTAATTTCATAAACTACACAACGAATATCTAACATGCCTTTTGAGAGTACATTCTCCCTCTTTTACTATTGTATTACATTGACAAAAATAATAATAATTAATGACCGACAGAATTTTACAAGCAGTAACTCCATAACATCGAATAGAAACCCAATCCCCATCTACTTAAGCTGTATATCAACAAATCATGTGAATCCATGCAAGAATTTAGTTTTACACCTTTCTTCATTACTTTTACTATTTCCTAGTTATTAAAATCCAAAAAATTGTTGGTGATATTTCTTATTATTGATCCAAATAGCTTTTGAAAAACCTCATAACAACGCTTGAATTACTCTTATTATTTCTGAGCTCTTTAAACATTATCATGCTAACCGCAAAAGGTGTTGTTCGCCAATACTCTCTGGGCGTTCGTGATGGAGGATCGAACTAACATTAAGTGACACTAAAAAAGGGTCAACATAACTCCATTTTCTTTTCCAATCAAAAATTTGTATCTTTTATCAACTTCATTATCAGCCTTCAAAAGTTCACGATTTTTCAGTCACTAGCAATATTGGCAACTAGTTATTCCCTTGGTTTTATACTTGGTGCTAAAATACTGTACCCAATTGATTATAGAGACAAGCTTGTAAAAATTATACATGTAACAACATAAAGTTGGGAAACCCAAAATGTGATGGATTATATAATGTTTTTTATTTTGAAAACCGCCCTTTGTATTAGTACAATTTGATAAGCAGAAAAGCCAAACTATACTCGTGACAAACATAGATCTGCAGTTTGATGATAATCATAGATGAAGTTATGTAAGCAGAAAAGTCAAATTATACTCATGATAAACATAGACATACAGTGCAATGTAATATAGGAAGATGAAGTTCAAAACCTATACACTTCTACAAACGCAAATAGCGTACAAAGCATAAAGAATTAGTCACTATTTGTATTGCACTCATGATAAAAATCCAAGCATAAATTCCCTTAGCATCTGATAGCAAGAATGTGAAATATTTAGGCTGCTATGATGATTATCAAGAGACTATATTCTTAGGCTGCTAGTTTAATTAATTACCAATGATCAGATAGCAAGAATGTGAAATTTTTACAAAAAATGCAATAGATACCTAAAAAGATGCATACGAATGAAATAGTTCCTTAGCACCTGAAGAAGGACATACGTCTCAGCCTCAGACGCAATAATCAACTTAGGATAATAGCTAGGGGAAACTATAAAAAAACAAATAAGTGGTTCGAGAACATAGCTTAAGAACATCCAAACTCCAACTGTATATCCAGTATCAATAAGGGAAAACAAGATATAATTTCGACAAAGCACATCCATAAAACAACCAAGCTGAAAAAGGCAAAAAGAAAGCCCTTTCTTCAAAAACCTTAGTCGAAATTCGAAAGAAGCAGAAACTAATACAAATCGAAATCAATTAAATATACATGGAATTTGGATATACCTTAATCTCGATGTGAACAGAGGATACCAAACCCTAGATCCAGACGCGAAGAGTCACACCGGCTCCAACCCTTATTCTCAATGTGAAGCGCGGATCTGATTGCAAAGCCAAATTGTTGACGTGAACGATCGATCCCCAGACTACGAATAGAAGGAATGCACTGGAATATGAATTGTAAATAGGAGGATCCCTGAATATGACAGAATGCGTTAGAAGTAGAGAAAACGGAGTAAAAGAAAAGAAAAGAAAGGTAATTACAAAGCACTCCCTAGAGGTTCCAACTATTTACAAAATAAACAAAAATTATCACGGTTTTAAATGTGATCGACGTTTATCACAGTTATTATTGTGATAAATTTATCACGGTTATAACTGTGACATTTTATTAAAGAAAAAGTGTGACAAAATGTCTTGTTTGGTGTTATGCAAGCTTTTGCAACAGTGTCGATCATATTAATTGTGTTGAAGGTTTCTTATCCTCTGTATCTTTATACCATCCATGTTTGAGTGCTCTATATGGATGATAACTCTTCAAAAATCTTCTATACTTCATATAAACAATCTTATTGCTAATGTGTTCTGATTATGTTTCTGTTGCACAAACAGGACATGCTTTGTAACCATGTGTTACATAACCAGATAAATTTTCAAATGCAGGTAGACCATGAATTCCCCATGGTAGCATTACTCTCAAAGTGAAATGTTCTCTCTTGTCCATGCCATGTGCAAGCACTCCTATCCAACGTTGTTTTAACTCATCCACAAGAGGTTCCAAATAGACATCGATATTGATCGGCGCTTTCTATAGAAATAAAAAAGCGTGAATTTTGTAATAATAACTGCAAGCGCACAGATCGTGTAATATGCAGATTGAACACATGGAGGAATTTTAAATTTTATTATTTATATATTTCTTGGGCGAGTTAAACAAAACTTGGAGTTGGGTTGAAAAACAATAAAAATTGAAACTGTAATTTGATTCAGAACAAATCTAATTGAACCGACGATCAAATCACAATTTTCAATTAAAAAGCAAATAAAACTATGAATCAGATCTGAATCTAATCAAATCCAATTTATCCTAGGAAGGTAATTAACAAGCAGAAATTAAAATTGCAGAAATTAAATAACAAACAGAAAATAAAATTAGGATTACAGCTGAATCTAATCAGACGGTTAATCATTAACGAAAAATAAATGAAAAAGATAAATAGTGCTCTACGAAATCTAATTGTGTAGACAGCACTAATTGCTAAGAAAATATAAATGCAACAAAGAGAAAAGAAGGCTTTCAATTCATGGATGATGTTTACAATGAGATTACAAGGGTATTTATAGGATAGATAGTCAACCTAAACCCTAATACAATCACAAATGGACCTTAGTTAATTATATTAAAATCGGGCCTTTCTTCTTTTCTTCTTGCTTCCTTGGTAATTTTGCATTAATTTGTGATATGCATAACCTTTCTACTAATTATTTTCTTGTCCAAAAAGCAACAGGATGTGAGATCTTCGTCGGCAAGTCTTCATATATAAATATACAGCAATTTGATCTTTATTTTTATATTTTCTGACTGCATGTGGCTAAGTCGGCATATCTGTAAAAGTGACAAAATAATACCCAAGTAATATTTATTTATATACAAAATATAAGATATAAGAGCATAAAATAAACACATTTATGTGCTAATCAGATATCTTGACTTGGTGCCTTTGGTCCAGGAATTCACAAGCACAACATTTGAAATTTTGGTTTCATGCACAACGAAGGGGGTAAGTTATAAGGAACCATATACACAGGCCAACAACTACAGATACTTGATAGGTTTGTACTAGGATTGAACCCGTCAGTAGCAATGCCAAGCCAAACATTTCTTCCATTTCTAGCAAACTCGGGCCATTTGTTTTTAAGTGATCTCCATTTAGCCGAGCCAATGGGATGACGCATCGAATTCCAACAAGGTTTTGCTTCACTATGCCATAACATTTTTCGAGCTATCCATGGCGCGGTGTACAACCTTGTTAATCCCGGAATTAATGGAAAGTGTTTCAATACTTTTCGTGGTTGTTTTGTGATTTTTTCCACTTCTCCTTGTTTTTTCGTTTAAATCTCGAAGTATGGCACTAAGGACATTACACTGCATCCTTATAATCCTTCCAAAATAATATGCAATCATTTTCACAAGCGTGTATACATTCTACTTTCATTCCTAAATCTTTTAACATTTGTTTCATTGTGGAGTACTTCTCAGGTATTGTATTCTCCTTTGGAAGCCACTGTTTCAATCACTTTAACAACTCGGTCATACTGTTTCCTGACCAATTAAAGTCTTTTTCAAATTATGAAGCTCTACAATGAAACTTAATGTTGTAATACCATTTTCGCAAGAGGGGTATAATTTTTTGCTTGCTTTTTCCTTGTAATCATGATACTTTTTCCACTGACTACCATCATGCATTCCTTCTACGCTATCATATACTCCATATGCATCATCAATAAAGTTTCCAAGAGTATCTTATATGGGGTTTTCCTCTCGAGATTTATTGGAGTTGTAAGCATCATATGTAACATTTGGTGTATTAGTGACCCTAACGTCAATGTTGCTTCTCAACCCATAAAGAAACCACTCATCGTATGTTGGATCCATACCATGAATGATTAAGCGCTTCTCAACCATTTCAAAAGACAGCTTCTTTGAATTTCTACACTTCATACAAGGGCAGCTACACATTCCAAAGTTGGGTGGTGAATGACACTTCACAAAGTCCATAAAACATCGAACTCCTTGTATATATTTATTGGTATTCCTATGTCGAATTCTAATCCACTCTCTTGAAGTAGGATTCGACATTAGCAAGAACTTTACTCGTGCCTGTCATATTTCTGTAAATGAAAAAAATAATGCAATTAGATAGGTAACATATTCATGTTACAAAACAATAAATAAAATGAATACGATAATTTAAAAAAAAAAATAGCAACATTCGAAACTGATATGCAACCACATTACATATCAAAGCAACATTAATGCATTACAGTATAAAATGGCTAGTTTCTTCCTACATATAACTGTCTGACCATTATACCTTTTAGTACTTTTATTTGCTATTATGGAGTATGTTCCTCAACACCTAGTGGCTTAGCAAATTTAAATCCACTTTTAGCTGCTCAGAACATTCATTTTTATATATACATTATGTATAAGTAGTACGACCACTATAAAATCACTTGGTTATGCAAAAAAGATAACTAGTTAATTTTAAAGCATCATTAGTATAATGATTAACTAATTCTTAAACATTTTTAATAAATAAATAACTTTATAGCATCATTAATAAATTAATAAATAAACATGAACACTTTTAATAAAATAATTAATAAACTTTAATAAATAAAATAATTAATTAACTTTTAGTATCATTAATCAAATAAAATAATTAATTTAATTTAAAAAAATTGAAATCAAGCTTGCTTTTGTAGAAACCAAAAACGAATTGTATAAGATATGCAAATACTGCCCAACTTAAACAACAAACACAAAAACAAAACACACAAATGCAAAACTTCAAGCACATTACACAACACAGAATATGCTAACACACTAAAATGATAATGTCCATGACAGGCCAACAGATCATAGCACTTGTTATTCTTGAACAAAACAACCGAAAGCTCAAAGCCCAAAATGACAAAATCATCCTCTAACATGATGTTATATTGTAACATCCCGAGATTTTGCATCAATTTAGAATATTAAATTTATTGTGTTTGTGAACAAAATTATTTTAAATATTAAAAATTTTATTTTGTTTATGTTGTTTTATAATGAAAGTTTAAACTTAATATTTAAATATTTTGATTTGTGTAAATTCTAATTGAAATATAAAAACGGGAGTACTTGATAATCAATATTAAAATTCATATAAAAAGAAAAAATATTTATGAAATTCATTTGAATTCTATTTTTCTGATTTGATTAGAGATTATAAACCGTTGAATTTAATTTTAAGAGAATAAGTGAAAACTGAATATTTTATTAATGAATATTGAAATTTGACATTATTGTAAACGAGGTTAGAATTCGAAAAGACCAATTTTTTTGGATTCATAATAACAAATTATTGTTGGGTTTCAAAATTCGCGCCAAACGGACTCAGTATGTGGCTATGCGAAGCAAAACCATTTGTTCAAAAATAGGCGATCAGTTTAAAAAGGAATGTTATTAAGACAATCTCAGAATTCGATTCCACTTTTTAATATGGATTCATATCGTCGAATAATGTAAGATTCCAATTTTTGTGATTTTTAGAATCAGTATGTGGTCGTGCGTGATTTTTGAAGTGAAAAATGAATAATATTTTGACTTTAAAAATTCCCTATTTGTGCATACGGACTCGAAATTCGATGAAACAAGTTTCCTTGGGTCCATAATGACAGAGTGTAGCTGCATATCAATTTTCATCGAAAACGGAATCCGTAGGTGGTCACACAGATTTTTAAACGATGAAAATGAGTGATATTTGGTATAATAAAATATAAAATTAATAAAAAATTATTTTGGCACCACTATAAATTATCGTTTGCACTTCATAACTTAACCCTAAACCTAAAAATCACGCAGCCCCTTCCTTCTTCTAAAATGAGAGCTTTCTTCCCTTTCAAAAATCATAGAAACCGAAACACTCTTCTATAAATCATAAGATAACATATTTGCAATCCTCAAAGCATTCTCTTCGATTTAGTATGGGTATTGGAGGGGTTAGAAGTGGTTTTGGGTCGCTGCAATTTTTACAGCGTGGAGTTCATGTGGCTAAGGTTGAGATTTTGGTGAATTTAAGCTTTAATGCATTTTTTGATGGTTATATTTGAGTTCGAGGTAGGAATTGTGAGTTGTATGCAAAGTTTGGGGCGATTCGGAGAGAATCTTTGTCGAGAGGATTGCCATGTACGTCCATTTTGGGTCTGTAAATGTGAAATGGTGATGGAGTTTGAGTTTGTGTGTGTGTATGAAGATGAAGAGAAGAAGAAGAGAAGTTCTATGGAATTAACGGCTTGTGATTTCGTGGAGAAATGAGTGAGGATGGGTAACATGAATGTTGCGGTAATGGGAGGAAATGAGGTGTTGTGTACGTGAGTGGAGGAAGAAGAAGACTAGCGGAAGAGATTAGAAGCTTATTAAGGTAGTTAATTAATTAATTACTTAAGTTAATGACATATATGTACATAGAAACTTGTAAAATGCATAACTTTTTCATACGAACTCGGAATTCAGGGAAACATGATCTGTTAGAATCGTATCGACGAGCTCTTTGCGATGGCACTGATTTGGACTGATTATGAGACCACTAATTTTTGGAGCTTATTTTGGATGATTTCAAACCTGTTCAGAACCAAGGTGAGTGATTAATTCACTAACACCTAACTAAAATATTTGATTGTTAGTTAAATTGAATTCATGTTATGATATGATTGTTTTGGCTGTTGTTTGACTATTTAAATTTATTTATTTTATGTTAAATTTGCATAAACTGTATAGTTAAATTTAATTGTTGATATAAATTGCACAGTTAGAATTTAATTTCTGTTTAAACCCTCATATCTAATGGCTAGTAAACCGATATCACATTGAACTGTTTAGATGTAGTGATTTTGATTGATGCCGTGGATTTATATATTTATGCATTGATATGTAATTCATATTGTTATCGACGTTGTCTATATACGCCCATTGATTTTGATGATTAATCTCAAATTTTACCCTAAATGTTACGGCCATCAAATAGACTCGGGATTAATCATTTAAATAAATTAAGAACGTAGGTTGAAATGATAAATACCTATGACCCTGATTTGGATTGAAATGATATATATCCTTCCCCAAAATACTAAAATTAAAATTTAAGTATTAGTTGGCCGTAGGATAGAAAATTTTATACAGACACGGGTTGGTTAAATAAAAATTGTTTTTAACCTTGAATTTTGGAATATTGCTGTAAAGACCATATAAATGATATTATTAATCGTTTTTCTTTAAATTTGGACTTTGAACTTTGAAATTAAAATTTTCAATTTTAAAGGAATTCGTAAATGTGGATAACTGAAGTTAAAACTGAATTTAATATAAACTAAATTTATCGAAATTGATTTTTTTTTATCTACCTTTGATGTTCAATTTAAATTAACTTGATTTATAGTAATAATTGAATTGTGAAGTCGAGATTTTTATAAACGAATAATTCAAAGTGAGAATTATAATTGAAATTCAATTATGTGAATCGAATTATTAAATCGAATTGTTTGAAATCGAACTGTTGAACTGAATTGAATATGAATGGGAAGTCGAATCCTTTTAAATTAAGATATCGAAATTTAGTCGAATTGATTTGAAACTGAAATATGATTTCCTGCTTGGTTAAATTTTGAAGATATGGTTCTAATTCCAACTATATTATTTTTTAAAACCATTATATAAAGTATTTTATTTTATAATAATAATTTTCTTTATAAACTATTTACCTTATAACTATTTTATTTTGTTATTTATTTTAAATTAACAATTTTAATATTTAACTATTTATTTTATAAACTACTTTATTATTTTGACTAAAGTTTTACTAAATTTGATTTTTCTATTTTTATTACAAATTATTTACTTTTCAAACTATTTAAATTGTATATCTAAACTATTTCAAATATATTTTTAACTATTTTAATATTCAAATTATTTAAAGTTGGATTTGTTTCAAGATTTTAAATTAGTTTAAATGTAGATTTTTTGATGAATAATATTCTCACTTGAATATTGAAATGATTTCTATTAAAATCTGATATTTTGATATGAAGTACGAACCCCTTTGAAATGTAAAAGAATTGACCGGTGTGAAAAATGTAAATGATTGGTTGTTAAAGTGACCGGGGTCGGATATTATCATACTCTCTACCAATACCGAAAACCACTTTAACAACTGTATACGCGGTGGAATTCCAGAATGAAGTAGGTTGATTTGGAGACGATTACTGGATTTGAAGAAAGAGAAAGATGACGGATGTACTTGATCTTCGGGTCATAATTAAAATGAGTAAAACAGGACTATACCGGACCAAGTGGGGTTAGCTACCTCCATCAGCAACACTTCTTCCTTTATTACAATAGTCCCTCTGTAACGACCCGCATTCTACGCATCGTAGGATATTTATTTCTTTTACATACGAAGTCGTATGGTCATGTAACTTTGGGAAATGACTATTGGGGTCAATTCCCATGTTCATGATTTTTGCCGATTTTTAAATGACCGTTTTGCCCCTAACAGATCTTGTTTTGGCCATAACTTTTGATTGGAAAGGAATTTTGACTTGAAACTACTTTCATTGGCTCTGGATGATGGTTTACAATTCCGTAGAGTGGTCACATTAGCCGAACGGACTCACCGTTTGGGAGATATGGCTGAAACAAGTTTCAGATGGTGAAAAACAGCTTAATTGGGCTTAACCGGGTGATTAGCAGCTAGGCCTAATGGGGATATCGGGATTTGGAGTATTTAAGGGCTGTTAGGGTTAGGGATTTCGGTTTTTCTCATTTCCCAGCCGCCACATACATCTTAGAAAACCCTAACAATGGCCTCCAACATCTAGAATCATCCCTAATCACTTCTTAATCAAGTTTTGGCTTAAACTACATCAAATTAAAGAGGAATAGAACCAAAGCAAGGTTAGAGCTGCTGAGTTGCATTGGGAACAATGCCAAATAGAGATTCATTTCAGATTTGGTATTTTATTTGTGGCCAAGGTGAGTGATTTGCATAGTTTTGCACTAATTACGGTTAATTAAGGGAAAATATGGGGTTTTGGCTATGTTTGATCCGTCTTAACTTGTCAAATTGATGTTTTGGTGTTTATAGTCGTTTCTACATGTTGCTATGACTGTATGGTATGCTTTGTGGTTGATTAGAATAGTTAGATTGGTCGAAAATGTCGTCGAATGGCGTAAAACAGGTTGCTGGAAGTTCGCGGAAAACTGTGCAGGAAACCGGATCGGATCGCCCTTACCCGAACCGACCCGGATGCTCATCCCTGAACCGATGGTGCAGCTGTGAAGCCCGGAGCTCGTGAATTGATAGCCGAGGAGTCCTCCAAACCGCTCCGCCTCTCGTGGCATGTACCACCCCGACCCGACCCATGTGGCCACCTCTGAACCGAACCGATGTATGGCGATTGGACTTAAAGAACTCGACCCGATCCACCAGGAGGTGATGACGATCGATCCGAACCGCCACGAGATGAAGGTCACGAACTGAACTGGGGAAGCACGATCTGAACCCAATGAGAGTACGATCCGAAGCAAAGCAAAGGGGGGAAACCGAACCAATCCGGGAAAGAAGACCGATAACCCGAGATGCAAAGGTAGTCCAAGTAGGAAGTTTATACTCAGGATCCAAATGGGAACCAATGAGTGAATTTCATGATTGGGCTTTGTTGCGGGACGTGTGCTAAGGAGTTGTCGATGTCTATAACTTTGGATCACTATGTATGGGAGGTACGTGAACTGATTCAGGGCCACAGCGGCCTAGGTACGACTAAAAAGGGCTATAGACCAATGAAGTCGGGTCATTTGTAAATATTTAGTCATGACTCCATGAGGTAAGCTTGGTGTTAGCAGTAGTTGTACAAGTCGAACTCAGTCATTACCTTGATGGGTCTAGTGATTGACAGTGGTGGACATCGTATACTTTGCGCACTTAGTGAGAGATGTAAGGATGGTTGCCGTGTTTGATTGTTTGCCTTCATTATGACATGCACACCCCCACCCCTGTATTCTTTACACCGTATGTTAGTGGCACCTTAGAGTATTGTACAGTATGTAGTGCTAACTCTTTGGTTGCAGGTCCAGGTTCAGGTAAGGTTTAGTATACCTGTTATTGTTCTTTTTAGCTGCTTATCGCTCATACCAGACTTTTTGTCTGACCCAGAGTTTTATGTCTCTTCTTATTACTCTGGGTGCTCTCACGAGAAGACTAGAGACAAGTTAGCTGGGTATGCACGAGTAGCTGATCCGGAGACGAGCAGGAGGCTTCCACGTATGATATATATATATATATATATATATATATATATATATATATATTCTCCCTGTGTTGTTGAAGATCACTGCTTGGGCATTATTAGTGTATCTTCTACTTTTGCTTTCTTTTGTTTTAGAGACAGTAATTTGGAAAGTTGTAATAAGCTGCATTTAGATTTCCGCTACTTTGATGATGATGTTGATGTTGGTTTTAGTTATCAGCTTATGCACTATCTCGCCTGCTTTATGTCAAGTATATTATTATTATATTTTGTTCCATGCACTGTGAGACATTCTACAGGTTCTTGATTAGTTCATTCTCTTCTTTCCTTTCTTTGGCGACCGTCCCGTGCTAGTCGGGCATGTGTACAACGCACTTTCGGAGGAAATACTGGCTGGTGCGGGGCGGGTCGTCACACTTGGTATCAGAGCTCTAGGTTGCGTAGTTAACCTAGGGTAAGACACCAGGGAGAGATAATACGTATATGAGAGCGCGTAATTGTGATTATTTTGGTTTTAAAAGTTATATATATTATTAGTATAGCTAAGGATGAAGTCGCACTGCACTGACACCACAAAGAGGATGGTTAATCGTTTTCTCTTTACAGATTGAACGATGAGCCGATACGCAAGAGGTGCCGGTAGAGAAGCCAATAATGGGAATGCTGCCGAGATGAGGACGATGTTTACTAACCTCATGAGAGAGATGCTTAGAGATGTTCAGAGGGCAGTTCCCAATGCTGGTAATGGTGGTGTTCCAATAGTGCAGGCGCCTAGGGCCGATTTCGCCAAGCTGAACAAAGATTATACTAGTCTTGGTGGGAAGCCGTTCCACGGAACGGAGTCGGCTACGGATGTTCAGGATTGGCTGGATAGCTGCGAGCGTATCTTCGAAGACTTGGGTATCGGGGATGCAATGAAGAGAAGGCTAGCATCCCGTCAGCTGCAAGGACAGGCAATGAATTGGTGGAATGCTATAAAAGCAGCTACTCACAAGGATCAGATTACTTGGGATTAGTTTAAGGCTCGCTTTAGCGATAAGTTCATTCCAGCTACTCAGAAGTCAGTGTTGTTTAAGAAATTCTTGGAACTCAAGCAGAATGGCAGAGCTGTCTCGGAGTATATTTCCGAATTCGACACTTTGTCGAAATATGGGTTATCCCTAATAGATATTGCCGAGAAGAAGAACGAGAAGTTCATAACTGGCTTGGATGGATACTTGGGGGAAAGGCTTATTAACCACATCGATGAGACGTTTGAATCGATTGTGGGGAAAGCATTGAGGTCAGAGAGTCTTTACCCTAAGTCGAAGATTGAGGTTGCATCTGCAGAGGAGCCAAAGCCGCAAGCAAGCGGTGGAGGCAAGAATGGTTCTCAAAATAAGAGAAAGCCGAATCAGACTAAGGATGGCCAGAAGGAAAAGGATAAGAAGGATGTTGAGTGTTCAGCTATGGTAAGAAGGGCCATTATGCTAGTAATTGTCGGGCCAAGCCAGCAGACAGGAAGTGCTTCAACTGTGGCCAAGTGGGACATCACAAGGACAAGTGTCCGCAAACCCCCTAAAGAAAAGCAGATGGTGAAAGCATATGCCCTTAATGATATTCCTTCTTCGTCGAATGCCCCAACTACGGCGGAGAAGGGAAAGAATGTCGTTATTCAAGGTATGCTTTCTGTTTATGATGTTCCTGTTAGAGTTTTGTTTGATACCGGAGCTTCCAGTTCCTTCATATCTAGTGACCTGGTAGATAGGTTGAGATTGGAGCCTGAGATCGTCGATAGACCTTTAGTAGTGACGAACCCGATTGGTGGTTCGACTAACCTTAACATGATTTGTCGTAATGTGGTCTTATCGAGTCATGGATGCATGTTTGTTTGTGATTGCTTTGTTTTGGGCTTTACTGGGTTTGGCAATATTTTGGGAATCGATTGGATCCAAAGATGCGGGGTGGTGGTAGACTGTGAGGGCTTTTTGGTGACAACTAGAGCGGATGATGGGCAGAGGGTAGAGTTTGGTGGTCTACCTAGCGATGGGGTAATGGCTAGTTTTCTAAATTCCCTCGACATCCCACATAGTGAGTTGTCAGGTTTTCCCGTGGTTGGCCAGTATCCGGACGTCTTCGAAGAAGTGACCGGGCTTCCACCACACCGAGAGATTGAGTTCCGTATTGATTTAGTGAAAGATGCCAGACCTATAGTGATGCCACTTCGTCGTATGGCACCAAGGGAGCAGCGAGAGCTCGGGGTGCAAGTCAACGATCTTTTGAAGAAGGGATTTATCAGAAGGAGTATTTCTGAATGGGGAGCTCCAGTTGTGTTTGCTACCAAGGCGGATGGTTCCCTTCGATTGTGTGTAGACTACCGCGAATTGAATAAAGTGACGAGGAAGAATAAGTATCCTCTACCACGGATAGATGATTTGTTTGATCAGTTGAGTGGCGCGAGAGTATTCTCCCAGTTGGATCTCGCGACAGGATTTCATCAGCTTAGAGTGGAAGCTGAGAGTATAGCTAAAATGGCCTTTCGGACGCCGTCTGGATTTTATGAGTGGTTGGTCATGCCATTCGAGCTGACCAATGCACCAGCCTATTTTGTGGATCTTATGAATAGGGTATTCAGAGATCAGTTAAATAAGTTTGTTCTTGTGTTCGTGGACGACATACTTGTTTATTCGAGGACAGAGGAAGAACACAAGGAACGCTTGAGGATAGTGATGGAGGTGTTGAGAAAACACCAATTGAAAGCAAAGTTTTCTAAGTGTCACTTCTGGAGGAGGGAAGTGAGGTTCTTGGGCCATGTCGTTTTAGAGAATGGTATTGCCGTGGATATTGCGAAGGTGGCTACGGTACAAATTTGGTCTACGCCCAAGAATGCAACAGACATAAGAAGTTTCTTGGGGTTATCTGGATATTATTGTAAGTTCATCCAAGACTTCTCCAAGATAGCAGCACCGTTGACTCAGTTGACCAAGAAGAATCAAGCTTTTGTCTGGGACGAAAAGTGCGAGAATGCATTCAAGAGTCTAAAGGACAAGTTGACATGTGCACCAGTGTTAGTCATTCCTAAGGGGAATGAAGAGATGACGGTATACACAGATGCATGTGGTACCGGACTAGGTGCTGTATTGATGCAAGGAGGTAGGGTTGTAGCTTATGCAAGTCGGCAATTGAAACCGCACGAGAGAAGATACCCTACCCATGACTTGGAATTAGCAGCGATCGTATTCGCACTAAAGATGTGGGGACATTATCTCTTGGGAGAAAGATTCGAGTTGTTTACCGATCATAAATCGCTAAAGTATCTCTTCTCTCGGAAGGATCTAAATCTCCGACAACAAAGATGGTTAGAATTCTTGGCTTCCTATGATTTCGACATCGCATATACACCAGGAAAGGGCAATGCGGTAGCTGATGCATTGAGTAGAAGACATGCCAGTTTAGGGGCTATGTTTCTTGAATGGAAGCAACTGGGAGTACATCCCTGGGTATGATTTCAGACCAAAGTGCGAATTGGATCTAGAAATGTTAGCAAATTTGACGATCAGACCCACTTTGATTGAGCGGATCGGCTCTAGTCAAAGGGACGATCCTAACCTATTGGAAATCATCTCCAAGTTAGAGATGGGTATCGATGAGGAGATGAACAAGTATGGGCTTGATCGGGATGGATGGCTTAGAAAGAATGGAAGGCTTGTTGTACCCAATGTCAATGGATTGAGAGATGAAGTGTTAAGAGAATGTCATCACTCAAAATTGACCATATATCCCGGTGGTAACAAGATGTATCGAGACATGAAGCAGGCCTACTATTGGGAAGGGATGAAAAAAGACGTTGGGAAGTTTATATCCAAATGCATGAATTGCCAGCTAGTCAAAGCTGAGCAAAAGAAGCCTAGTGGTTTGTTACAACCATTAGAAATTGCAGAATGGAAATGGGAACAAGTGTCAATGGATTTCATTGATGGGTTACCAAGGACTAGATCGGGTCATGATAGCATTTGGGTGATTGTGGACCGATTGACCAAAAGTGCAAGATTTATACCCGTCAAGTCGAATAGGACGGCAGCTAAGTTAGTTGAACTATATGTAAAGTGGGTAGTGAGATTCCATGGAATACCCAAAGGCATTGTGAGTGACCGAAATCCGTTGTTCACTAGTGGATTTTGGAAAAGCTTACTAGAGGCGTTAGGATCAGAATTACATCTCAGTACCGCGTATCATCCTCAAACCGACGGACAGACAGAGAGGGTGAATCGTATATTAGAAGACCTCTTGAGAGCTTGTGTATTGGATTTTGGTGGATCATGGGATGACCATTTGCATCTAGTAGAGTTTGCATATAATAATAGTTATCAATCCAGTATTGGTGTGGCTCCATTTGAAGCTTTGTACGGAAGACCGTGCAACTCACTGTCATGTTGGTTAGAAACTGGTGAGAAGTTTGTGCTTGGACCGGATGTGATAAGGGAAACTTCAGACAAGATCAAGATCATTCAACAGCGAATGAAGGCTGCCCAAGATAGGCAGAAAAGTTATGCTGAAAAGAGGAGAAGAGAATTAAAGTTCTCCATTGGTGACTTGGTGTTTGTCAAGATCTCTCCGTTAAAGAGCGTGCTACGATTTGGCAGGAGAGGCAAATTAGCACCAAGATTTGTTGGTCCATTCCCAATTCTTGAGCAAATTGGGGATTTGGCATATAAAGTTGAATTACCAGAGAAGATGGCAGGAGTTAATAACGTATTTCATGTTTCCCAGTTAAGGAAGTTCGTACACGACCCAGATGTGACTATTTCACCTGATCAGTTGGATGATATCGAGGTTGAACCCGAGGCGGTTGAGAACCGCAAGCCTATGCGTATTCTTGGGAACGATACGAAGCAACTTCGAAGGAAAGCGGTGAATCTAGTCAAAGTTCAGTGGGGTGAGGGTGAGAATGACTGTACTTGGGAGACAGAGGAGAGCATTAGGAAGACGTATCCAGAACTCTTCGCCTGGTAAGGTTTCAGTTTCGATTTAGTCATTCCGCATGCTAGGATAGGTTCGTTTTGTTTGTTTTGCATGTTTAATTGTTGTATATGGCTGGTAAGCATGCGGGACCCTTTGTATGTTTTGGGCTAAGGAATTTCGGGGACGAAATTTCTTAATGGGGGAGAGTGTAACGACCCGCATTATACGCATCACCGGATCGTAGGATATTTATTTCTTTCACATACGAAGCCGTATGGTCATGTAACTTTAGGAGACGACTATTGAGGTCATTTCCCATGTTCATGATTTTTGCCGATTTTTAAATGACCGTTTTGCCCCTAGCTGATCTTGTTTTGGCCATAACTTTTGATTGAAAAGGAGTTTTGACCTGAAATCACTTCCACTGGCTCCGGATGATGGTTTACAATTCCGTAGAGTGGTCACATTAGCCGAACGGACTCACCGTTTGGGAGATATGGCTGAAACAAGTTTCAGATGGTGAAAAACAGCTTAATTGGGCTTAACCGGGTGATTAGCAGTTAGGCCCAAATGGGATTTCGGAATTTGGAGTATTTAAGGGCTGTTAGGGTTATGGATTTCGGTTTTTCTCATTTCCCAGCCGCCACATACATCTTAGAAAATCCTAACAATGGCCTCCAACATCTAGAATCATCCCTAATCACTTCTTAATCAAGTTTTGGCTTAAACTACATCAAATTATAGAGGAATAGCACCAAAGCAAGGTTAGAGCTGCTGAGTTGCATTGGGAACAACGCCAAACAGAGATTCATTTCAGATTTGGTATTTTATTTGTTGCCAAGGTGAGTGATTTGCATAGTTTTGCACTAATTACGGTTAATTAAGGGAAAATATAGGGTTTTGGCTATGTTTGATCCGTCTTAACTTGTCAAATTGATGTTTGGGTGTTTACAGTCGTTTCTACATGTTGCGATGACTATATGGTATGCTTTGTGGTTGATTATAATAGTTAGATTGGTCGAAAATGCCGTCGAATGGCGTAAAACAGGTTGCTGGAAGTTTGCAGAAAACTGTGCCGGAAACCGGATCGGATCGCCCTTATCCGAACCGACCCGGATGCTCATCCCCGAACCGATGGTGCAGCTGTGAAGCCCGGAGCTCGTGAACTGATAGCCGAGGAGTCCTCTGAACCGCTCCGCCTCTCGTGGCATGTACCACCCCGACCCTACCCGTATGGCCACCTCCGAACTGAACCGATGTATGGCGATTGGACTTGAAGAACTCGACCCGATCCGCCAGGAGGTGATGACGACCGATCCGAACCGCCACGAGATGAAGGTCACGAACTGAACTGGGGAAGCACGATCCGAACCCAATGAGAGTACGATCTGAAGCAAAGCAAAGGGGGGAAACCGAACCGATCCGGGAAAGAAGGCCAATAACCCGAGATGCAAAGGTAGTCCAAGTAGGAAGTTTATGCTCAGGATCCAGATGGGAACCAACGAGTGAATTTCATGATTGGGCTTTGCTGCGGGACGTGTGCTAAGGAGTTGTCGATGTCTATAACTTTGGATCACTATGTATGGGAGGCACGTGAACGGATTCAGGGACACAGCGGCCTAGGTACGACTAAAAAGGTCTATAGACCAATGAAGTGGAGTCATTTGTAAATATTTAGTCATGACTCCATGAGGAAAGTTTGGTGTTAGCAGTAGTTGTACAAGTCGAACTCCGTCATTACCTTGATGGGTCTAGTGATTGACAGTGGTGGACATCGTATGCTTTACGCACTGAGTGAGAGATGTAAGGATGGTTGCCGTGTTTGATTGTTTGCCTTCATTATGACATGCACACCCCCACCCTCGTATTCTTTATACCGTATGTTAGTAGCACCTCAGAGTATTGTACAGTATGTAGTGCTAACTCTTTGGTTGCAGGTCCAGGTTCAGGTAAGGTTTAGTATACCTGTTATTGTTTTGTTTAGCTGCTTATCGCTCATACCAGACTTTTTGTCTAACCCAGAGTTTTATGTCTCTTCTTATTACTCTGGGTGCTCTCACGAGCATACTAGAGACAGGTTAGCTGGGTATGCACGAGTAGCTGATCCAGAGACGAGCAGGAGGCTTCCACGTATGATATATATATATATATATAGATATTCTCCCTGTTTTGTTGAAGATCACTGCTTGGGCATTAGTAGTGTATCTTCTACTTTTTCTTTCTTTTGTTTTAGAGACAATAATTTGGAAAGTTGTAATAAGCTATATTTGGATTTCCGCTACTCTGATGATGATGTTGATGTTGGTTTTAGTTATCAGCTTATGCACTGTCTCGCCTGCTTTATGTTAAGTATATTATTATTATATTTTGTTCCATGCGCTGTGAGACATTCTGCAGGTTCTTGATTAGTTCATTCTCTTCTTTCCTTTCTTTGGCGACCGTCCCGTGCTAGTCGGGCATGTGTACAGCGCACTTTCGGAGGAAATGCCGGCTGGTGCGGGGCAGGCCGTCACACCCTCGGTTTGATTGATTTAATTTGATGCGCATCCGTGATTTGGGAGTGTTGTCCGAGGTGGGCGGTAGTCTCGGTTATGCGTTACCACCAGTCCGGGCATGCAACTAGTATATTCCTACTCTGGGCATTCCTCGTGTGCCTTGTCATATTATCCTAATCGAGCCCCTATGACTTTGATTTGTACCGAACCTATGGAGTGGCCTCTGATAGCCACTACGTACTGTGGACTTTACGGTATCTGTATAGATACAGTATTATAAACGGTGTAAGGGTAATAATGGTAATCCCGCTTAAGCTATTTTAATATTTTATATTTAACCATAGACACTATTATAGTGTACTACATTATATAGTATCTAGTTCAATGGATCCTTAGGAGATAGAAATTCCCGTAACATCTCTTAAGTTATTGCACTCATATTATCACATGAAATTGATTTAACTGACATGAGAATATTTTAGTTCTGATCCAAGTATTTTTGTCTTTTCATTATGCTCTGGTCAGCCTGAGTTTCAGTTATTGAAGACAATGTTAAGAAGATGAAGATGGAGCTCAACAGATGTATTTATTATTATTACTCCGCTGCAAACATTGGTATGTTTATGATGGCTAATTCTGATAATTGTTGTAAAATAAAATCAAAAATATGTTTTAACAACTTTATGAACTGTTATTTATTTATTATATTTTGTCCTTTCGCTGAGATTCTGTGTTTGTTTTTCTTCTTTCTTCTTTTTCTTATTTTAATCCTAATAACTATCCGTATTTTTTATTTGTTTAAGTTGAAAATTGAGGATTATTGTCGATTTGAATGGTCAAAAATCCCGGATGTTACATTTGGTATCAGAGCTTTGGTTTAGCGAAAATCTTCGCTCTATTTGGGATTAACTCATTAGAGATTGGGCAGGAATGCTCCAGAATGAGTTTGAGTGTAGATGAGAGAACGTACTTGTAATTTTGACATAAAATGATTTTTATTTGTGTCGGTTTGTTCCGTTGAGTATTTATGAATTTGGTCGGTACTTGGGACACCAAGGCATCGATAGGGATTCCTAACCACTTGAATATGACTCATTGACATAATATTGTTTTGAATTGTATTTTATTTATATATAGAATTATTTGAAAATGTATGAATTTTGATTCTGTTGATGATAATATTAGATTTTCATCATTTATCATTCGATTGATCAATAATTTAAACTATTGGTTATTGAATGATTTAAGAAAAATGAAATATTGAAAATTAATTCAATAATGAAATAAGAAATTAAATATGAATTTGAGTATTTAATTTCGGGTGGTTTTGTAATATTGATTTAAAAGTGGTTTTGAAATATTATATTTATATTTTAAAAAGTTGTTTCATATAGAAATTGTTTTCAAATGATTTTTGAAAAAAAGTGTATATTTTTTCCCTTGCCTATGAAAAATGATCTCGGTAATGAGTGCATGCATTATCGACATTATTTTCGAGAGACTAAGTGGGGAGAGACCACTTAGAATTTTTATACTTTGATTGGAAATTTGGATTTCATTTAAATTTTTTAAATTATGGTTCGATATAAAAAAAAATTATTTTAAAGTTGATTTGGAAACGAACCCGAATTTGGAATTTTTAAGTTCTTGAATAGTTAATGAATTCCAATTTGTTGAAATGAACTAAAAAATTGAAATTATAGAAATTTCTGAATTGTATAAAAAAGAAAATAAATCCATGAGAGTTATAATTAAATGAAAACTCTTAGTAGGTTGAAACAATAAATTCAAAATAAACTGAAACTAACGAACTTGTATAAAAATCGAACATTTCCAGAGCATATATATAACTTACCAATTTATCAAAAAGTTAACATGTTATTGGAATAAAATTAGATAATATACAAGTACTGGTATGAATAATGAATGTTCGAAAATTTGATGGTTTATAAATACGAATGAAAATTAAGTTATGAAATGAACGACATATACTTGGTTATGCTTGAATTTGAATTTAACTACGTAATGAAGATAAACGAAATCAATGAAATAGGCTAGTAAAATAAATTAATTGGTTATGAATTAAATTGTATTGCTGTTGATGGTTAGATAATCGACGACTTAGGATAATCGATATTTCCAAGTCGAAAATAAATGTTTAACTCGTTTTGTGAAAATAAAAGTGAATTGGTTTATAAATTATAAATTTAAACGAAGATTGAACAAATTAATTAAATTAATTAAAATGAGCTGGTCGTGAAGCTATAGTTCGTAATTTTCCGAATTAAAGTTTAAATGAATGCATAGAATCCAAAATAACTCGGAATTTTTTGAAACAGGAATTTTTTGGATATTGGAATATAATTTTCTAATGAAAGAGAAAGTTTTAGATTTCGACTTGTAGATTTTAAGATATGTGTAACTCAAATTTTCAGAAAAATCGTTGTTTGTTAATTCACGATTCAGAACTAAATTATTAATGAAATTAGTTATGTAAAGTAACGAATGAGACAAGTTGAATAAGAAATTATATGGCTAAATATATCTAGATTGACAACTTTCTTACTATGGCTTTTCGAGGATGAAAAGTTTTAAGTGGGGGAGAGTGTAACATCCCGAGATTTTGCGACAATTTAGAATATTAAATTTAGTGCTTTTGTGAACAAAATTATTTTAAATATTAAAATTTTTATTTTGTTTATGATCTTTTATAATGAAAGTTTAAATTTAATATTTAAATATTTCGATTTTTGTAAATTCTAATTGAAATATAAAAACTAGAGTATTTGATAATCAACATTAAAATGCATATAAAAAGAAAATTTATTTATGAAATTCTATTGAATTCTATTTTTCTGATTTGATTAGAGATTATAAACTGTTGAATTTAATTTTAAGAGAATAAGTGAAACTGAATATTTCATTAATAGATATTGAAATTTGACATTATTGTAAACGAGCTTAGAATTCGACAAGACCAATATTTTTGGATTCATAATAACAAATTATTGTTGGGTTTCAAAATTCGCGCCAAACGGACTCAGTATGTGGTTATGCGAAGCAAAACCATTTGTTCAAAAACAGGCGATCAGTTTACAAAGGAACGTTATAGAGACGAACTCAGAATTCGATTCGACTTTTTTTTTGGACACGTATCATCGAATAATGGTAAGATTCCAAGTTTCGTGATTTTTATAATCAGTATGTGGCCATGCGTGATTTTTAAAGTGAAAAACAAACAATATTTTGACTTTAAAAATTCGCTGTTTGTGCATACGTCCTCGGAATTCAAAGAAACAAGTTTCCTTGGGTCCGTAATGTCAGAGAGTAGCTGCATGTCAATTTTCATCGAAAACGGAATCCGTAGGTGGTCACACAGATTTTTAAACGATGAAAATGAGCGATATTTGGTATAATAAAATATAAAATTAATAAAAAATATTTTGGCCCCACTATAAATTATCATTTCCACTTCATAACTTAACCTTAAACCTAAAAATCACGCAGCCCCTTCCTTCTTCTAAAATGAGAGCTTTCTTCCCTTTCAAAATCATACAAACCAAAATACTCATCTATAAATCATAAAATAAATATATTTGCGATCCTCAAAGCATATTCTTCGATTTAGTATGGGTATTGGAGGTGTTAGAAGTGGTTTTGGTCGCTGCAATTTTTACAGTGTGGAGTTCATGTGGCTAGGGTTGAGATTTTTGGTGAATTGAAGCTTTTATGCATGTTTTGATGGTTATATTTGAGTTCGTGGTAGGAATTGTGAGTTGTATACAAAATATGGGACGATTCGGAGAGAATTTTTGTCAAGAGGATTGCCATGTACGTGCGTTTTGGATCTGTAAATGTGAAATGGTGATCAAGTTTGAGTTTGTGTGTGTGCATGAAGATGAAGAGAGGAAGAAGTGAAGTTCAACGAAATTAACGGCTTGTGATTTCGTGGAGAAATGAGTGAGGATGGGTGACATGAATGTTGCGGTAATAGAAGAAAATGAGCTGCTGTGTACGTGAGTTTGGAGGAAGAAGACGACTAGAGGAAGAGATTAGATGCTTATTAAGTTAGTTAATTAATTAATTACTTATATGTACATAGAAACTTGTAAAATGCATAACTTTTACATACGAACTCGGAATTCAGCGAAACAAGATCTGTTAGAATCGTATCGACGAGCTCTTCGCGATGACACTAATTTGGACTGATTCTGAGACCACTGATTTTTGGAGCTTATTTTGTATTTCAAACGTGCTCAGAACCAAGGTGAGTGATTAAACTCACTCACACCTAACTAAAATATTTGATTGTTAGTTAAATTGAATTCATGTTATGATATGATTGTTTTAGTTGTTGTTTGACTATTTAAATTTATTTATTTTATGTTAAATTTGCATAAACTATATAGCTAAATTTAATTGTTGATATAAATTGCACAGTTAGAATTTAATTTCTGTTTAAACCCTCATATCTAATGGCTAGTAAACTGATATCAAATTGAACTGCTTAAATGTAGTGATTTTGATTGATGTCGTGGATTTATATATTTATGTATTGATATGTAATTCATATTATTGTCGACATTGTCTATATAAGCCCATTGATTTTGCTGATTAATCCCAAATTTTACCCTAGATATTACGGCCATCAAATAAACCCAGGATTAATCATTTAAATAAATTTAGAATGTAGATTGAAATGATAAATACCTATGACCCTAATTTGAATTGAAATGATATATATCCTTCCCCAAAATACTAAAATAAAAATTTAAGTATTACTTGGCCATAGGATAGAAAATTTTATATGGACAACGGTTGGTTAAATAAAAATTGCTTTTAACCTTGAATTTTGGAATATTGTTGACATTATTAATCGTTTTTAATTAAATTTGGACTTTGAAATTTGAAATTAAAATTTTCAATTTTATCAATTTTAAAGGAATTCGTAAATGTGGATAACTGAAGTTAAAACTGAATTTAATATAAACTAAATTTATCGAAATTGAATTATTTATCTACCTTTGACATTTACTTTGAATTAACTCGATTTATAGTAATAATTGAATTGTGTTGTCAAGATTTTTATAAACGAATAATTCAAAGTGAGAGTTATAATTGAAATTCAATTATGTGAATCGAATTGTTTGAAATCGAACTGTTGAACCAATTGAATGTGAATGGGAAGTAAAATCCTTTTAAATTAAGATATCAAAATTTAGTCGAATTGATTTGAAACTGAAATATGATTTCCTATTTGGTTAAATTTTGAAGAAATGGTTCTAATTCCAACTATATTATCTTTTTAAACCATTTTATAAACTATTTTATTTTATAATAATAATTTTCTTTATAAACTATTTACCTTAAACTATTTTACTTTATTACTTATTTTAAATTAACTATTTTAATATTTAACTATTTATTTTATAAACTACCTTATTATTTTGAATATAGATTTTACTAATTTTGGTTTTTCTATTTTTATTACAAACTATTTAAATTATATATCTAAACTATATCAAATATATTTTTAACTATTTTAATATTCAAATTATTTTAAAGTTGGAATTGTTTCAAGATCTTAAATTAGTTTAAATGTAGATTTTATGATGAATAATATTCTCTCTTAAATATTGAAATGATTTCTATTAAAATCTAATATTTCGAGATGAAGTACGAACCCCTTTGAAATGTAAAAGAATTGACCGGTGTGAAAAATGTAAACGATTGGTTGTTAAAGAGACCAGGATCAGATATTGTCATACTCTCTGCCAATACCGAAAAACACTTTAACAACTATGTACGCGGTGGAGTTCCAGAATGAAGTAGGTTGATTTGGAGGCGATTACTGGATTTGAAGAAATATAACGATGATGAATCTCTTTGACCTTCGGGTCATAATTAAATGACTAAAACAGGGCTATACCGGACCAAGTGGGGTTAGCTACCTCCATCGGCAACACTTCTTCCTTTATTACTATAGTCCCTCGGTTTGGTTGATTTGGTTTGATGAGCATCCGTGATTTAGGAGTGTTATCCGAGGTGGGCGGTAGTCGCGGCTATGCGTTACCACCAGTCCGGGCATGCAACTAGTATATTCCTACTCTGGGCATTCCTCGTGTGCCTTGTTATATTATTCTGATCGAACCCCTACGACTTTGATTTGTACCGTACCTATGGAATGCCCTCTGATAGACATTACGTATTGTGGACTTTACGGTCCCTGTATAAACTACGGTATTATAAACGGTGTAAGAGTAATAATGGTAATCCCGCTTACGCTATTTTAATATTTTATATTTAACCATAGATACTATTATAATAGCGTATTGTACTATATAGTATCTAGTTTAACGGATCCTTAGAAGATGGAAATTCCCGTAACATCTCTTAAGTTATTGCACTCATATTATCACATGAAATTGATTTAACTGACATGAGAATATTTTAGTTCTGATCCGAGTATTTTTGTCTTTTCATTGTGCTCGGGTCAGCCTGAGTTTCAGTTATTGAAGACAATGTTATGAAGATGGAGATGGAGCTCAACAGACGTATTTATTATTATTACTCCGCTGCAAACATTGGTATGTTTATGATGGTTAACTCTGATAATTGTTGTAAAATAAAATCAAATATATGTTTTAACAGCTTCATGAACTGTTATTTATTTATTATATTTTGTCCTTCTGCTGTGAGATTCTGTGTTTGTTTTTCTTCTTTCTTCTTTTTCTTATTTTATTCCCAATAACTATCCGTATTTTTGATTTGTTTAATTTGACAATTGAGGATCATTGTCGATTTGAACGGTCAAAAATCCCGGATGTTGCATATATGCATCTCAAGATGCATTGAGTGTTATTTGTTATGTTATAGTGAATTTGTTATGTTTATAGTGAATTTGTTATGTTTATAGTGAATCAGCTATTTTTTTTAGCATATTTATGATCACCTTTTGTTTTTCGCACCTCTTCTGTAAAGTAGCAATGTTAATATATATTTTTGTTCAAATCTAAACCCATAAACTTATTTCTTTTTTTTAATACTTAAATGTGTATTTCACATATACAAATATTAAATTTACATATTGCAACCAATTGTGTATTTCTATTTATTTACACTGCATATACACTTACGCTTGCAACACTTTTAAAATAGGAGGGGTTTAAGCACATTAGCTGCAGCTACAACTAACAAAAAAGCACGAATATTGGCTATTTTCAAGCATTCACATAAATTTGACAGCTACTGAAGAATAAAACTCGCACCAGTTCTACTATAATTATCAAATTTTTTTTGCAAATATAAAATATCTTGCAAAAATACCACACGGTTTTAATAACTATAATGGATTTTCATATGATAGGTTAAAAGATGGTATTCAAAATTCTACTTTCTTGTCATGTGGACCTTAGCAAGGATCTAAGTAAGGAGAAAAAGGTAGAAAGCCCAAAAAAAGAAAAGGATAACTTCCATTTTCCCCTAGCTTGAATAGCAGCCTTTTACTTTGCTCCTTTCTTTGTTCCTACACATGATATTTAATATCCTCTAGAAAAAGTCAAACTTGCAGTGTAACAATCAAAAACATGCTTCAAAAATGAATTTTGATGAATATAGGAGACAAATGCCAAATAAGAAAGGTCGCCCATATAAGGAAGGTATATGCACAGCTTTTTATTTCATTCTTGTAAATCAATAAGTTATAGATTTTACTGATTGAAATAGTTAGAAATTGGTCCCAACCAAAAAAAAAGGTAAATAAGATACTCCAAATTAACAGATTTTACGCACTATTAAATCAGCTGGCAACTCAATTTTGAAAACTGAGTCGCCGCATTCAGTTTTCAATGGTATGCGGCAAAATTGAAAACTGAACTGCCGCACTCAGTTTTCATTGATATGCAGCAAGATTGATTATGTATGGTAAATTTGAATGATATGCAATGCTTGTACAATATTTTTTAACCTTCCCCAACTATCTATAAATTGTATTAAAAACCAATAAGAAACTGTATACTTTATGTATAGGTTTGCCTTTTGAAAGTATGAAGGAATGTATGAAACAATTACAATTACTATTGTAATTCCTACCTTCGTCCATGGTACCAAAGCATTGTTACTTTTGCATGATATTCGACTACTATGTTACAGCATATGCTTGATATCACTCAATATAATGTTCAATTACACGGCTCGTGCAAACATCAAGCATGAGTTGATGTTTTGAAGGTAGTAACATGTTAAAAGACTATGGTCAGAGAATGTGTGAAATGTGAATATAAATAACCCCTTTGCACTAAGTTACTTTCAAGTATTGCATTTGCAAGCTAATGTATATTTTTCATCAAACTATTTCAATATTCATGTTTTCTAAAATCAGCAAGAAAAACATGAAATGTTTCTTTTTTTTGAATTTTTTTATATCTCCTTCTAATTTGATTTAATCTCATTTTGTATTTCTTTTTAATCCTTGTCAGCATTTATTTTTCTTTTGAGTTGATTTGACAATGCCTAAGAATAGAACTAGATGGATATGATTAGTCACTTTAGTATCAAAACAATTTGATGATGAATGACTGACAAGGAGCAAGGTTAAAAAAAAAAAAAAAAAAAAAAAAAAAAAAAAAGAGGTAGTTGAGTTATGCATTTACTTATTTAACCTATTTTTTTAAACTAATTTACAGTGAATCTGACAAATTTGGACAATTCACTGCCAAATTATACATGCAAGCTTTCTTCTTAGGTAACAAATGCTACTAATTTTTTAGATTATGGCATCTCACTCTCTATCGAAAGTGATATATTATAACTTCTTGTTTGTATGCATACGATGCAGCATGAAACTTTGTAACTTCAAGTTATTTACACTACCTAGTAGTTATAATCAATAGGAATACAATGTTTTGGCTAAATAGCTAAAAGAGTATTGGAATATTATTATTAATTTTTTAAATGTTTATTAACTAAAACTGATATATACACTAGGACGGAGCCAGAAAATGCATCAGAGGAAGGCCTAATTTTTTAGTTACAGAAAATATATTTTCACTAGATTTTTTTTTTTTTTTTTTTTTTTTTACATTTAATAAAGTATAGTACTATATACACTTTGATAATAGGTACTCTTCTTTACAATACTTTGATAATACGTACTTTGCTTTACAATAATATACACAAATTCATTTATGTATTATAGGTACATGCATTTAACACTGTGTCATAGCTTATTATAAAATCAGGAGGGGGGCATGACCCCTACTTGCACCCCTTATAGCTCTGTCTCTATATATACATACATATAAAAAACTTCTAATCGAGGAAACAATGATATGACTATAATGTATCATTTTTTAAACCTATATTTAGCTCTAAAGTATTAAACTCAATTTATTTAGCTCTAAAATTTCAATCAACATGTCATAGCACAAGGATTTTGTGGCTTTATGTCACATTCCGAGAAGAGAGTAAATCATCAGCTACAACTCTGCTAATATTAGAAAAGTAAGTTTTGTAGTGCGAAATTAGAGATTTGGGCAGCGGAAAACGAATAAACCTAATGATCTAGTCTGTCAACAATTTCAGCAATGCCAAAAATAAAATCAAATCAAATGGCACAAATTGTAGAGACAACAAAACCAGAAAAGAGAGGAAAGAACACACCAATATAACGTGGTTCGGCTTCGCCTACGTCCACGGACCCAACAATCTTTATTACTTTATTCCAATAGGAGGTTACAAAAATGAGAAGAAATGCAACAAAACTCAATACAACACTACAAAAAAATTCTGAATTCCATACGCCATTTTGACGTAGGGATGGCGTAGGGAATCGAATTTCTCTACGTCATCCCTACGCCAAAAAGGAAGTCGGAAAACAGCTCGTCGCAAATATTTCCCTACGTCATCCCTACGTTAATTTGCCTGTGCCATACCTACGCCATACCTACGCCAAGTTCCCTACGCCATACCTACACCAAGTTCCATACGCTATCCCTACGCCAAATTCCCTACGCCGTCACTACGTCACCTCTACGCGAAGTTTCATATGCCTCATTACCCCTTCCCTACGCCTTCCCTACGCATCCATACATCAAAAATCAATATGGTAGTTTTATATTTATCTTCGTCTACCACAAATCATAACAAAACCGAATATATACAATATATATCAATAAAAACATTGATGTAAAATGAATTTCATGGTCGAATTACCATAAACTTGCTACAAATCATGTTCAACAAACAAACAATAAAGTTGCTACCTAACTCAAACATGATCGTTTCATCTAATTCAAACATCGTGTAATGTACCTTACACAAATAGAACATCAAACTCACTATCAAAACAAGATTAATTCATAAAGTACGTCATATTTGATGTTCTTGCTCTCGCTATAACCCTTGTAAAAACTCTTGTACACAACTCATTTGTTCTTCTAGTTTGCTAACAGTGACACTCAATTCTTGATTTTTATCTCTTAACTCTTCTACTTCCTTCTCAAGCTTTTCTGTATGATCTGTACCTCCAAATCTAACGGTGTATGTGTTGTCTTTGTATATCTACACATAAAAATAATATCCCAATTAGTACAATAAATACATTTCATATAACAATCAAGTAAAATGTTCATAAATTTTTTAACCCAATTAGTAAAATAAATTCGTAAAGAGAGAATTCATGTGAAACAGCAACTCGAGTTGCTGTGAATGTTGATGTTTCACAGCAACTGAAGTTGCTGTGTGCAACAGCAACTATGGTTGCTGTGCACACAGCAACCGAAGTTGCTCCTTTGGCGGATTATATTAAGACCCTGCATGATATATACATATTAGCAGCAGTTCTTTTGGTGGATTATATATTTTTTTGTAGTAGGAAATTCTCTAAAAGGGGACATTTGTACTGCAAATACTTGCACTTTTGCAAAAAAGTTTATTTCGATCATATTAAGGTTCAACTAGAAGAAGTTTTGATTTTCATGCGAGTGCGCGCGCACACACATAAACAAGATAATTTTGAAAGGATGATTTAAAACCTGATTTTGAGAATAAGGGGAAATTTGACATAATCAGGGTATGCATGCCAAAAAAAAAAAAAGGAAGAGATACACAGGCTGAAGTGTACAAATATAACTCATGATTTCCAAAATATCATTGTTTTCTTCTTTTAAATTCCAGTTTCTTTTTCTATCCAAGTACAATTTCTAAACTTAGATTTTCAGAATCTTGATTTATATCAAATCAATATGTGTATGTTCAATTGTATTTTTGGAGTTATACTCATGGAGATTGAGCTGAATTCTTATCAGCCACCTTTCAACATATATTTCATTTTTAACTGATACGGCCAAAATTTTGGAATTGTTAAAGTTGACAATTTTTTTAGAATAATAATTATAAAGTGTTATTATATGAGAGATAGAAACAAATTTTCATTCTGTTCTTGATAAGAAAGTTTGCTGAAAAATTCTACTTTTTTTCTTCTGCTATTACTAATTCTTCTTGGCAAAGATAGAAAACTTTAAACTTTTTTAGCAGCATATAACATCCTATATAAAATTAGGCCTAACTGCATCCACTTAAGGAAGGCAATCCTCACCCTTGAACGTGATTTACCAAGGTATGGAAACGTTTGCTGCTTAGAAAGCATATGACAAATGCATGCATATTGTATAAGAATGTAAACTAGCCAAGGCCAATGGGAATGATATAAAGTATAAACTTAATGCTAACTGAGGAACCATGAAACTCAAATTGAACAGATTTAATGCCATAAGACTATTAAAGAAACTGAGGAACAGAAGACTTACGTTTGTTGGTGATTCTTTGAATAGAAACCAATGGATCTCAATGGTTTGTCTTCTAGATTCAGCATAAGTCTTCGGAAATTATTAGATCACTGACATCATTTAAAGCCGAGGTATTATAATTTTATCTATATCCAACATTCTGACTTCATTTAGTAATAGGGTGTATGTGGAAGCCTTTTATATTTAGATAAAAATCCATTCATTTAACGGTCATATATGTTAATATAGTGGAAATTTTTATACCTAAATGCATGATGATTTGGAAAAAAATAAATTGGTTCTTCAATTAAACAATCTTAACCATCACTGCATACCATATATGCCCATTATGAGTGACGGCAAGAATAATACTAGACCATTACCTGCAAATCAGACTGTCAAATTATTTAATGCAAATTGATGATTTTTTTAAGGAAATACCAATGTGAAAGAAATATTTTAAAAAGTGACTCATACAATTAATTTAGAAACAAACTGTGATAAAAATGACTCATATAATTCATTTAGGGAGAGGTAAAACAAGCAGAAAATAAAGTTACAGCAGAAACTTACTAAATGAGTTTCCTCATAAGATTGTGAACTAAAGATAGAATCCTATATCTGCAAACAAATATAGGGGAAAAAGAAACAGTCATAAATAAGGAGTCTATTATTCATTGTAATAAAAATATATAAAAAAGGTCAAATATTACATTAACTATCATATAGTCACTTTTGCTTTAGTCCCTTGCCAAGCATGGAAGAATATAAGATAAGATTCAATGCACAATATAAGGTAATCTCTTTGTAATCAGTCCCATAGTGAAATCCTAAATCAGTATTGATTAAAAAGCCAATATGCAGCACAATTTACATTTTTGACATTAACTAAATATGATATTTGCTGCAGCAACAATTATAATTTAAAAGAAAAAGTATTCCATATTTGTGCAACTATAATTTTAAAAGAAAAGGATTTTTGTACACATGCAAATTTAGAATGCTCAAATACAAAATACTGCAATATCTAATAATATACTTAATTTTTGTGATAAGTTTTCTACCTGAGCATGATCATTTTTTTACAGAGAACATAATGTTATGCAAAATCGTAGATCCATTCATTACACATTCAAATACATATTATTATATTTTCAAATCATATGTCCAACACGTACAGCACCCATGAACTCACCTAGCACATACCAAACTAACACACACACTCGTACAGGCCTAGGTGAAAATGCATACAGACACCAGCTCCTTCCATAAACACTCTCAACACAACTCACATTTATGCAAGAATACCCTGGACAATACACATATACTCATGCATAAATTCACAACCACTCAGCATATCTCTAAAACACGTGCAGGAAAAAAGAAGCACTGCATTTTTATCTGAGCATACCTTTTAAACAAATTATTGGAATTGAATCAACATAGAACTCAAAAAACAAACCTTTTTTGCTTCAGAAATTAGAATAGCCAATGGAGTGTTGGAAAAAATTTCTCCAAGAGATCGATACAGCAAACTACAGCTTCAAATTTTATGTCAAAGCTTATCCTTTCCATAGCAACAATAACTAGAAACAAAAATAAAAAAATCATCATTTACATTTACCAATAAATAAACAATTAGCTATACAGTTACCAAAAACTATCTATGTCTGTTTTTCTACAACACCTCACAAAATATATGAACCAGCATACCAACTCTGATTCAATCATCTTCCAATAAAAATAAATGACATGGTTAAGCATCCATACATGCAAAGCTTGTCCAACATAGCAGAAGCTAACGCAAAATGTAGTGTGGATTTTTTACTAGCAGTTCTTTATTTTTGCATTTGCATTAGTGGTTTTCTTAAATTCACATAGTCGTGTATGTGATTCTTCGACAAGTTATGATAACTTATCGGATGAGTTCATTTTGTAAACAAATAGATCGCCAACTAGAATTCCCGTGAACTGCATTGACATGGTAATGCAACTACAAGCACGGAAGTTGATAATTATTGTCAATTTTTGTGAACTGAAATGAATAATACAAGCACTAAATATATTTTTGACACGCTGCAAGTTTATTGTCTGAAGACCAAAAAACCGTGCTCTCTGTTGTGAACTTGTAACAATACAAAAATAGTTATCACCTTTGGCGTCGATATGCAATAAAAATGGAACAGAATAAGCAGATGGAGTCGGGATATTGAGAACTAATCCAATATAAATTATATTTGCAGTGAATACATCCAATGATTGAATGATGAAAAATACATTTAATAATTGAATGATGACAGATGAGAAACTAATCAAACATATATGTTGCTATTTTCATTACTTATAAACTCAGCAGATTCTATAGTATAGCATTAAGTGATTATTGAGCTACACAGGTATATATATAATCACATGCAGTTTACAATGTTTTAAATAAATAAATAATTTGCTTCAATACTTGACTTGAGAAGCGCCCTAAGGAAATGGAAGATAAGAAGTCTTGTTCTTAAAAGCTTTTTACTTCTAAGGCTTATGCCTCAATAACTTCAGGTGTACGAAGCGTACATCTAGCACGTCTTAAGCTGCTGAGTTGTGCAATTCTAGAAATATTTTACCCGTAGTTGCACATATTGATACTAATAGAAGTTACTAAACTTATATAATTTAATAAAAACAAGAATTTTTTTTTTAAGAAAATGAAAGCTAGGTGTTTTTCTGCTTTTTAACACAGACATGATTAAATAAGATTGTTTTTAAAACAACGATAAGAGTTTCTAGCGGATTTTCTCGCTACTATTTAAAGAAAATTTCTTAATAGACTTCATTGAATATGAAAATAAATTTTGCAAAAAGGAGAAAGTAGAATTTCATACATTCTCCAAATAAATTTTGTGAAATTGAAACTGGAGTCGTATACTTTCCAATTACAGTAATGTGGCATGTTGTTAAAACACATTTAACAGCTCATACAACTCTTAACAAAAGATGTCCACTGTAATTAAATCGAATAATTTCTTTTATATTTACAATTTGTTCCACGTTCTTCACACAAGGTCCATTATTAACTTATCTAATCCAATTTAATAAATTTGAAAGGGTACCTGACACTAAAGAGGCAGCAGCGCGACTAAGGAGATAGGACTGCGCGGCAGAGGGACGACGCAGAAGAGGGAAGGCGCGGGATGGACGGGGGATCGGCGATGAAGGAGCGGCGGCTCTGCTAACTGGCGATGCGGCGGCTCTGCTAATTGGCGATGCGGCGAATCGAATGCGGCTGCAGCGAGATGATTTAGGTTTTTTTTTTTCTTTTTTTTACCGTGAAGAACGTTGGAATGAAAACATCGGGTTATTTTAATCAACGGGATGAAATGGATAGGGTGGAGCGGTTTATTTGAACGGATGCGGTTATTTTGACCTTAATTTCATAACCAACAAAGTAAATTCCAACCCATATAAAAGGCGTAGGGAATGAGTAGGGAATTCCCTACGCAGTCCCTACCCCATTCACATATTTTTACGTTTTCTCTACGCCGCGCCTACGCCGCGTAGGGATGGCGTAGGGAATTTTGGGTTGGAAAATTGCCCTTTTTTTTGTAGTGCAAATTCTCACCCCATAGAAGCAGAAATAGGGATCTTATCGAGGAATAATACGGAGAGATATTTTTTCTTGTAATCATCCAAAAAGTGAGCAAATGGCTTAATAAATACAGGAGGAGAATTCTAGAAGATAAGGATGAAAATGTTTTGGAATTTCCTTGATTTGATTCACCATAAATCTTGCGCATTTATTTTGTTTTCACCTATATAAGTCTTGATTGATTCTCCAAATCAATTACCTTGTTCATATTAATTTTTTTCCCATATTTCGCTTGATTAATGAAACAATTAATGTCTCTCTCACCCCATCAATTCTTCATTGATTCTTTAAATCAATTGCCTTCACCATATTAATTTGTTTCCCATATTTGACTTGAGTATGGAAACAAATAATGACTTCTCATTAATATATTTCAATCGCCCAAATTTAATAACTATTACACTATCACAACTAGCATAATTATTATCATTCCCAGTTCAGAATAGTTTGTTGATTACGAACATACAAGATATCTGCTACTAAAAACGTCAAAACGCGTTAAAACGATCTTGATTACGAACATACAAGATCTTGTAACAATACTTAATCTCTTCAAGAAGATATATGAATCTTAGAAGAAATTCCAAGTCCAACGTTAAAACGAGGTCAAAACGCGACATGAAATTATACTTTGAACAATAACTTCGAACAATATGAGTCATGAAATTATACTTTGAATAAAAAAGCTGCCTGAGCAGTTGAACGGATCGGCGTCGGTGGAGAAAGAATCGAGGTCAAAACGCGGCAGGCGATCAAGATGAAAGAAACGGTCAAAAAACCTTGGCGGCGGCTTTGCAAAATTTGGGGATCTAAGTGTTATGGCAATACTACAAAAAAGAACGGAAGGGTTAGAAACATGAGTGGACGTAAAATTACCATACCATCCCTTGCGTGCAAAAATCTGGGTTGTTGTAACGGTTATTACTATTATAACTAAATATAAAGGTAATAAACGTTATAAAATAGCAACAATTATAACCGTTACTAATAGGGTCCGTGAAAATGTTACAAAATAACATGTTTGGTGCAGTGTGGTAACTGTTGTTTTTAAGACAGATCTGGGATTTATAATTTTGTCTTTATTACTGGTCTAGAGACCTATGATTGTTAGTTCAGAGACCTATAATTGTCTCTAATGAAGCTCTTATTCAGAGACATATTTCAAACCATCGGTTAGGTCTTTGATGCTGTTGAGACTCATTTTTGTTGTCTCTAGTTTCTTTGAGACCTGGTTTTATAGACAAGATTATTTATTTCAAATTGGTATTAACTTCAACTTTGAGACAAATTTATTTGATTAGATACCAAAAAGGGGAGTCTCTTTTAAGCTTTATTTTTGTAGTGATAATATCAAAATATTTGTTTTAAAGAATATCAAGCATGCTTGACTATTATAAAATAAATTTTATCATCTGATTTGCGTTGCATTGTGTGATGAGACTTGAGTCTTATGATATCTTCATTTTATCAAAAGCATAAATTTTGAAGTTTTGAATCTTGTTTGATAATTTTATGCACAGGTATTCATGTGGGAGAAACTCGATTCATGTTATACGGCGTGGTCTCGTGATATTTCTTACTTTTAAATAAGTTAATAATAACTGATTAGAGTTTCTCATACCAATCTCATGACTGACTCATAATTTGTTTTCCCCTTACAAATTCGGGTGCCCTTATTTTCACACGGGCATGCCAGTAACAGGTTGTTACTTAGAACCACTTTTGGAGCTATGTCGATATATAAGCTATCTGGGAAAGCTGGTTTTGAATTTGGAGCAGGAGCAGGAATAAGATTTTCTTTTGGCTCCATAGGACTCCGTCATGATAACATATCTTTATTTCCGTTGTGCATTTGTTTTCTTATCATTATTGTAATATATGACATTTGTATCCGATGGGATGTAGTGTCTCTGAAATATTATTTGATGCAATATAATGAATATTCTTATGTTAAATGCAAGTTTTACTTTCTGCTGTTATATCTAATGTATTATATTCTAAAGGTCTTTCGTTCTTCCAGGGATCGGGAGATCGGATCATCTCAGACATGATTTCTTTCTCTATATTTTGTAGCCTGCTATGGCAATGCATAATTCTTGACTGGAAATGAGAATTAAAAATTTAATATATGGTTGTCCAGATCTCGAATGATGTGTTGCTCCCAATGATTTATGACAACAAATTTGTTATAATAGATGATCAGCCATGAAGCAAGTAAACTATTTTGCATTTCCATCTCTGTCCATTGTCATTGCAGGAGGCATGCTGATGTTCTCCCAACGTAATATTGGAAGTTGCAGCCCTTTTAATGCTGTTTCAACTTGAAATTTCTACAGCATTTAATTGTTTTCGTCGAGTGTGATGTAATTACCTGACTTTTTGGTTCTATGAGAGCCAAAGCTGGTGATGAGGTTGCACTGGGATTAACATTTGATCTGGCAGAGTTGATGGTATCATTACTTTCAGTCATGACGAAAAAGAACTTTGGTGATGATCAAATCTAGAAGGTAAGAATGGTTAATCTTGGATAGCGGAATGCTGAAGAGGCAGTCTGCAACCGATTCACAAGATCAAACGATGACAAATCTTGTCAGATGATCATGAAAATTGCAGCCGGTCGATTGAGATGATGAGAGTTTTTTGATCAATCGCTGGCGACGCAATCAACGATGGAAAAACTGACAAACAACAGCGTACAATAGAGAAGGCTGCTCTCCTATGATGACAATATTTGGAGGGAAGAAAAAATCAAACCACTCCCTCCTTAACGATGGTTACTTCACACACTCAATAAATAGGGTTGTAAACGTGTCGGAGCGGACGGAGATGTATCATAGTCCTAACCTATAAGGGTTTTGGACGGACACGAATCGAACAGGTACTAAATTTCGGACGCTGTTTGTACGAGCTGGACAAGGAATGACCATGTTCCAACAATAGAAAAACATCGAACATTTTGGATCAGACTGGACGATGGTGTGTTTGTGTCCTGTCCTATAAGAGAATTGTACGGACACGGACAGAACATCGTTTAGTCTCGAACCGAGCCGAGCAACGGATTGTCATGTTCGATATATATACGACCCTATGAATGAATCTTCTCATCGTATGAAGATGATGAATGCCGTTAGGCCAGGCTTTGCTCTGGTATCATATAAAGAAAAGGAGCAAAATTGTATTAGTTGAAGGGAAAACGATACAGAGTTTTACTTTGATACAGGATTTGTAATATTCTAGAGATAATCGATTACAATGGTATACAAGTGTTTATACAGAGAGAGAATATCTTTTGAGCTTGACTTGTATAGCTTGGACTGTATTTTTTATATTGGAGAAAAAAAAAAAGGGTTATAATGTCCTTTTGTAAAAGAAGTATTCGGAGCAATTTATATTTTTAATTGCATATCTCACCAACCAATTTGGTAAAAGGTATGATATGTTTAAAAGAAAGGAAATTCGTGCTGTAGACTATAGCACGAATATCGCATGCATGTATACGAAAATGAAATAGGAAAAGACAACAATATCGTTTGATCACCGATACCATCTGCTTTCCAGTGTTTATTTTTCCAACAGGAAATCCATGAGGAGCGGCAAAAAGGCCTTTGTCCCGTTTAAAATTATAACGACCGGTCGTTGTGGATTAAAAAGGAAAGAAAACGCATAACAAAATAACAAACTATCGGACTTAATAACAAATTACCATAAATAAAAAACCCTTTTAATTTTTTTAATACCTCACATTAAAAAAATACGGACTGCCACATTTTATACCTATTTATTTCTCTCATATTCAATTCGTTCATTCTTTCTCTTTCGAAAACCCTAGACTACCATGATTTTTGTTTCTGACGTGTTCATCCATCTTTTTCTTCACCGAATTCTACGCTACTACAAGAATGAGTCGATGCAAATAAAAAAGTTGTGAACAAAGATCCAATATAGCAAAAAAAAAAGAAAAAGTGAAGATGAATTTTGAAGCCGTGAAAAACAGTGATGGTAAAAGAATGAACGAATTAGGGTTTTAGATTAGGGTTGAATACGTGCTTACTTCAGCAATCAATGGTTGAGTGAGATATTATAAAGAGATCAATGTGGTAGTTGGAAGCATAGAAAATTTAATGTGTTTTAATTTTTAAATTGTGGTAATAAGAAGAGAAGATTGCGTCCTTAACATCACACTTTTAATATGCAATTGTTTTGTGAATAACTGCAGACATTCACGTAAATATGTTTATAATTAAAATTTGCATAAACGTCTGCAATCCGTAAATAATTACGGATATTTCAGCATTTTTTTTGATGAATAATTATATCATATCCTAGTTCCTCGACAAGTTTGAAAATGATGCTTCTCAATAATTATTTTTGTTATTTAGCTAATAACCGCAATTCTTAAAATGCTTTTTCTAAGGCAACCGTATTTGAAAAGTAATGGTTAGTTGGTTACTACATAATCGGACGATGGATATGCTTTTACTTTACGTTTGATTATTTGAATGGCGATTGGAATTGGATCCCACAACAGAGACATTCTAACTGCAAAAGTGGCACTAGCATAAATGTACGTGAGTGCATTGGAATATTTGTGGTGGTAGAGATATTAGTACAATATTTCGCTCAACAAACTTGGCAGTTAGCTCACGGTCTGGACAATCGTGCTTTCTTTACTTTTACGAATAAACAAATAACGTAAAACAGAAGGGGGAAAATAGAAAACTTCCAGGCATTTCAACAGAATTTCAGAAAAGAATAAGAAAAAAAAAGATTGAATGGCTTCTTTACCAGCAGAAGGATTGAAAGGTCTGGAAGGTTCTGTACAATTGTCTAAATTTCCTCTGTATCCGTCGAAGCATTTATATTCAGCCTGAGAGGGTCGAAAAGTAGTACTGTCACATCACATGCGGTGTTTATACATCTTAACTTGTAGTTCCTCAAATTCTAAAAATATTCTTATATTTTTATAAATTACTTAAGAATATAATATAATAATTAAATATTTTTACAAACTCGGACTGTGTTTACATAAACATTAACAGTTGAAAACATCGATCTTCAATTCAGTTGTGTACGCGGTCGCTTTCTTTAAGACATTTCAGTTTTTTGATCGAAGGTGTAAAACACTTTAAAATTAGCATCGCCGCCTCTAAGGATAAGCAATATCTCTTAAATTAGTTTGATGTATCGACTTGTCTGCACGAAAGAAAGCCGAATCTGATGCACTCTCAAATATATTGCTTTGATTTGATTTAAAGAAAATTTAGTGTAGAAGAAGATGTATTCGATTCAAGGAAAACTGCATACATTTCTGTTTCGTCTCATTGTCATTTAAATAGACAGAACGTAAGAAAATATTGTTGCTTTAATGAAGGACAGGACCTATACAAATTAGATTTTAAGAAAGAAAGAGTCCAAGTTGAACGTTACAAAATGTTCTCTAATACGGGTGGCCTGACCAGACTATACAAGGCCAGTCCACTACCGTTCAAAAAATGATTAAAACTTTATATCAAAGATTAAGTTTTCACTACAACAAGCCCAGCCCAGTCTGGGTCGAGTCGAGTCGATTTGTAGACACGTATGTGTGTAATGGTCTAGCATGATCTCCATCCTAAAAAAAAGCATCACTGGATGCCTAAACTACTCAGTTAATCATTAAAAATCAAGTATGAATATTTGATTATACTCTATAATCCTACTTGTGGAACTATTCCCCAAATAGAAGTCATGTACATTATTTCAATTTTTTATAATTTACAAACATTTTCAGCAATCTCTCACTTGAATTTTAGAGAACAATTTTAAAGCAATTCATGAATGCATAAGATCGTGCACAAACAAATGTGTCTTTCGATTCGAATCTTTGCATAATGGATAAGATTTAGTTTTTATTAGGGTGAATCATAATCTTAAATTATATTCCTAACATTAAACCATACATAGCCTCCTTAAAGTACAATTAAATAAGCCAATGTGTTTATGAACATGCACATGTATCCCAGTTCAATGGTTGTTGACTGAATTTTTCCCTAAATTTCGTAGGAAACAAGCAAATATCCACATTCACTCATTGTTGATGCGCAAAAGTTGGTACAACACCCAAAGGGTTTCAAAGTCAATGGAAACAAACGTTTCACGTGAGTAAACTGCAGTAAAGTAGATCACACATTGTTTATAGTGGTTCAGTTCTTGAGAACCCACGTCCAATTTAAAGGCTTTGCACTTTTATTCAGTCTTTTGTCAAGTTTACAATGGTGATAACAATAGTTCCATGTGATTACAAAGACAATGGTGGAAACGAGGTCCTAGTATGTTCAAAATGGAGATGGGGTTCTTCTTCCCGAAAAGCCTATGCAGTCCAAAAGGTCCAAATCTTCAAGAAGGAGGAATTTTTTTTCTTCATGAAGTGTAAGGTTGAGTTAGGGAGTCCAAAGTGCAAATTCTTCATCCCGCTGTGTTTAAAGAACAAGCAGCCAACCTTTTTCTCGTAGCAGACTAGGGGTATTTATAGCAGGCTGGAGCACGCGAGAGGGCACGTAACCTAATGAAACACATCTTCGGGATCGCTATCGAGCCCCGGATTGATGCTAGCCCCAAAGACTTAATTGTTTTCTTTCTTTTGCTCGAAATCTTGAATCTGCTTCGTATTGCTTGGCATCCATCTGGAGCACTTGTGGAGATGCGAAATAACTGCATCGATCCGGAAATAGTTGGTGGGATGTTAGTGCTTTGTACTTTATACTGATCCCGGAGGCTTGAGCCAATACCAATCGCGAAGCTTGGATGAGTTCTCAATGAACTTTGGGGATACGAAATCTTAAGAATGAATTCGAGGTACGAAATCGAGAGTGTCGATCCTCAAGTACTTGCATAATTTCTGATGGAGGCTGGATTACGCTTCTAGGATACAAATTTTCAAGGAGGGTTGCGGGATATGAAATCCTAAACATCGATCCAAGGAGTGTCAGACAATTTTGTTGATTTGTCTGAGTGCAGTTTTTTGGAGTCGAGACAACCATACTGTATAACTCCAACGGGGAACGATTACTTGGTGTTTGGACTACATTTTTGGGTCATGCAACCACGCGATGGATCGAGTCATGTGGGCCTAGACTGCTTCTGGTAGCTAGAAAAGGCCTGTAAACACTTGCCTCGCAAAGTATGTCTTGTGTTAACATGACTTGCTTTGAGTTGAGACAAGTCTTTCTGAAAGTTGAAAAGATCTATGAGCCGCATCGAGTGATTGGTCGCGACCTTTCTGCTGAGTGGATTATTTCGGGTTGTATGTTGTTTTAAGCACCAGTGACGCTTTTGTTGAGGCTCGGTGACATAAGCACGGAGCTCCAATATTGTTGAGAATTCTAATTGCCTGGACTAGAATTGTGCCTGATTTGCTCGGGTGAGCGTCTAATTCATGTCAATTCAAGAAATTAAATGTTAATCGCCGACCCAGCTTACTCCGGAGCGTAGACGAGTCGTTGTCGACATAGAGTCATGTATGCACTCACATGTTTGTACGTGATTTTGCGCAATACAATCTGGGCTTGGAATAAGTGATATAATTGAAGTGGTATGCTGCGGGCGTTCAACGTCATCGAATCATAACTCAATCACTTGGCATGTAATTTAGAATCACTCACGTTCGCGAATACATGATTTGTTAATGATTTGAGTTGGTTTCGATGACCGAAGTATTGGAAACATGTACACGTGATCGTAGTCGTAGTTCAAGTGTAGAAACCTTCACCGATCATAGGCATGTTGGATTTTCCTCTTCTTCCCTCTTTCTTCCCTTGTTTCTTACCCCTTTTTTATGGGATCGGCACCGATCTTGGGAATGGTACTGATCCCTGGAAAATTAGGTATTTTCAAGTTTCTAGAATCTTTTCCCATCTTTCATATAAATACAAGATATAAAATTTCCTCTCCTTCTTTTGTTACTTCCTATCCGCTTGACTTAGGGATTTTGCAACTCCATAAGAATTCAAACTCCCCTTGTGCCTTATTGTGGACCACTCAAAAAAATTACCCGACCATCAGAGGCTCTGAACATTGTTATCACTAACGATAGTGAAAACTGTGTCGGTACAGTAATCTGCAGATTATATAAAAATAATCTGGAAACTTTGCAATATGAATGCAACAGAGATCAAAAGGGAGGAAAGAATACCGTCGCAGTTGATCAGGAAATATGTAGTAATCCGAGTCCAGTCCAAATCGACTGTTTCTTTAAATCGTATTTGCGCCCGTTCGTAGCACTGGAGGGTTGTGATGCAAATCGATTCCTAAGATAAAACGGATCAACTTCGACGTGCAGTGCAGCAGTCGAAGCAACGGCGAACTCAAGAGAGTTGTATGTACAGAACAGAGAGTATGAGGAAGAAGAGGGCAAAAGCAAGGAAAATCGATAATGATTTGATTTTTTGCTAGCCCTTATATAGGCTGTGAAGAGGTTTTTATTCGCGAAAGGGTGCCACTGTTCAAATCGCAACGGCAACGACTGTTGGAAAGGTTGCGACCCTTTACCAACAGTTAGTTCCGTTGGTATTTACGCGGCCGAATTTAAAAAAACAGCCGTTTGAACAGCGCAAGCAGGCCTGGCGGCTTCCGGAGGCCCTATACGATCACGAGACCCCAAGAGCCCCAAGGCCCAAGGCCCTAATCTTTGACCTATTTAATTTAATATTAAATATGTGCATGCTATTCCATTGCCTCTCTCTCTTCCTCTTTCTTTTGATATAACATATCAAGCTTTTGTATATGTAGTGGATTAAGGCACAATTTTTTCCAATGTGGGACTTAGTGACTTTGCCACATCCACTTATTCATTTCCAACAATCCCCCACATGAATGAGTGGTTGTATAATCTATTCTGAAACTTTGTGTAACATTTATCATATCGGTAAAAGTAGCACAGCGGCCTTGAACTTTTCCTAGTGTTTTATCGTTATAACTAACTGGCGAATCAGTAGACTAGACTGTCTTTGAACTGTAAGCCGTTTGTGTAAGTCTATAAAGATAACACATGATAAATGCTCTTTAACTCCTTGGTTCTCTGTTTGTGTTCGTTTTTGCCATGAACACCGCTTTGGTTTCATGAGTGCTTAAAGAATTCGACCTTATAATTCTTCTTGAAGCGGCGCCTTCGCACTCATATAGGTGATTCTATAAAGAGTATCCCGTAATACCCTACTTGGTTCTTTATAACACCACAGTATAGACATCATTAAAAGCCAAGCTTATCCTATTCTCCGACGGGTTGTGCACTGACTTATCATAGGAATGGTTTGTATTTAACAGTGCCGCCAAGTTAATCTTAAACTTAGTTGTCCCTTTGAACCTAGATCTTGGGATCTCCAGTCAACTAGGTGGGGTTTCCGTTTTAGAAAACTTTTAGTTCATAGGTCTTAAGCCCATTCCCATCGATAAGGTTTGAACTTTCTCTCTTGGCAAGCCTTTTGTTAGTAGATCCGCTATGTTATCCTTTGACCTTACATAGTCTATAGTGATAACTCCATTAGAGAGAAGTTGTCTTATGGTTTTATGTCTACGACGAATATGTCGAGACTTACCATTATACAATGTAATATTTTCCCTTCCTATAGCAGATTGACTATCACAATGTATACATATTGGAGGTACAGGTTTTTCCCAATTTGGAATATCTTCCAAGAAACTCCTAAGCCAATCTACTTCTTCTGCGGCTTTATCTAGAGCAATGAACTCCGATTCCATTGTCGACCTTGGTATGCAAGTCTGTTTGGATGATTTCCACGAGATTGCTCCATTTCCTAATGTAAACACATATCCACTTGTGGATTTTGTGTCATTTGAGCCAGTTATCCAATTGGCATCACTATATCCTTCTACCACTGAAGGATACTTCTCATATTGCAACACATAGTTTTGTGTGTATTTTAGATATCCTAAGACCCTGATAATTGCTTTCCAGTGATGTTTACCAGGATTACTGGTATATCTACTCAACTTGCTTATAGCGTATGCAATATCAGGCCTAGTACAATTCATAACGTACATAATACTTCCTAGTATACGAGAGTATTCAAGCTGATATATTCCATCACCGGTGTTCTTTACCCAATTTTGGTTCATATCCACTGGTGATTTTGCAATGGTTATATTATACTGCTTGAACCTTTCAAGTAATTTGGCAATATAATGTGATTGAGATAATGCATATCCTTGTGGTGTTTTTATAATTTTTACACCCAAGATTACATCAGCCTCTCCTAGGTCTTTCATATCGAATCTAGAGGATAACATATCCTTCGTAGATTTCATTATGGCCTTATTATTCCCTAGGATTAACAAATCATCAACATAAAGACATACAATGACATATCCAATATCCGTATATCTTACATATACGCATTTATCTGATTCATTTATTTTGAATCCATTTGATAACATAGTTTCATCAAATTTGTCATGCCATTGTTTCGGAGCTTGTTTAAGGCCATAAAGTGATTTTACTAATTTGCATACCTTATTTTCATTTCCTGGGCTTAGAAACCCTTCAGGTTGCTGCATATATATTTCTTCTTCTAGTTCACCATTCAAAAACGCAGTTTTCACATCCATTTGGTGTATTTCCAAATTTAATATGGATGCGATTGCAATAAGCATCCTAATCGATGTTATTCTAGTTACCGGTGAATACGTATCAAAGTAATCTAGATCTTCCTTCTGTCTAAATCCTTTTATTACAAGTCTCGCTTTATACTTGTCTATTGAGCCGTCAGCTTTCAATTTTTTCTTAAATTTCCATTTATACCCTAGTGGTTTTGATCCTTTGGGTAGATCCACTAGTTCCCATGTATGGTTTTGTAAAATGGATTCTATTTCACTGTTGACAGCCTCCTTCCAGTATGGAGCCTCAGGAGATGACATTGCTTGTTGGTAAGTAAGAGGTTTATTTTCTATCATATATGCATAGAAATCGGGTCCAAAGGTTTTAGAAGTCCTTTGACGTTTGCTCCTTCTGGGTTTCTCTACCTCGGTTTCAACATTTCTCTCATTCGAGTTTTGATTAACATTATCCTCAGGAGTATCTGTATCTCTTGATCTCTTTTGAACAGTTGTTTCAATAGAGGATTTTAGAGGATAAATGTTTTCAAAAAATCTAGCATTTCGTGACTCGATTATGGTGTTTTCATGAATGTCATCAATTTCAGATTTGTACACCAAAAATCGATATGCGCTACTATTATGAGCATATCCAATGAATATGCAATCTATAGTCTTTGGTCCAATTTTGACCTTCTTCTGTTTCGGTATTTCTACTTTGGCAAGACACCCCCACACTTTCAAGTATTTGTAGGATGGTGGTCTATTTTTCCAAAGTTCATGTGGAGATTTAGATGTATTCTTTCGTGGTATTTTATTCAAAATATGATTTGCCGAAAGAATAGCTTCTCCCCAAAAGTTATCTGGCAAGCCAGAACTAATTAATAAGGCATTCATCATTTCTTTAAGAGTTCTATTTTTCCGTTCGGCTATACCGTTGGATTGAGGTGAATACGGGGCTGTAGTTTGATGTATAATTCCATGCTCAGCACAGAATTCCTCAAACGGAGATTCGTATTCTCCTCCTCTATCACTCCTTAAATATTTTATTTTCTTATTGAGTTGATTCTCAACTTCTGCCTTATACTGTTTAAACATGTCGATTGCTTCGTCCTTACTTCTAAGGAGATATACATGACAATATCTGGTACAATCATCAATGAATGTGATAAAGTACCTCTTTCCACCTCTAGTTTGACACATTTTCAAATCGCATACACCAGTATGTATTAATTCTAGAGGTTCGGTCTCTCGTTCAACGTGATGAAACGAGGTTCTAGTCATTTTTGCTTCTGCACAGATTTGACATTTATAGTTGGAGTCTATGTTACATTTTGGTATAAAGTCTAGATTAATCATCTTTCGCAATGTTTCAAAATTAACATGCCCTAATCTAGAATGCCAAATGTCAGAAGAGTCTACGATATAAACAGAAGATTCAACTTTATTCATATCGTCTTTTGGTACAATGGTAGTTACATTAGCTTTAAACAAGCCATCACTAACATAGCCCCTTCCCACATACACCCCATTTTTCGATAATACAAATTTATCTGCCACAAATATGAGTTTGAAACCATGCTTGCTAAGAAGCGATCCAGAAATCAAGTTTTTACGGATGTCTGGAACGTGAAGGACATCGGTCAAGGTAAGTTCCTTTCCAGAAGTCAATTTGAGCACAACCTTTCCCTTTCCTTTAACTTTTGATGCAGACGAGTTGCCCATATACAACTGTTCCTCTTCGGTAGCAACTTTGTAAGTCGTGAACATCCATTTATTTGCACAAATGTGGCGAGTGGCCCCGGTGTCCACAAACCATTCCTTGTTGTTGCCAACAAGGTTACATTCAGAAACTACCGCGCACAAGTCCATGTCAGAAATGCCATCAGAAACTTCAGTCACATTTGCTTCAGACTTCTTCTTCTTTCCGCGACATTCCGCTGCCTTGTGTCCTTTCTTTCCGCAGTTGTGACAAGAACCTTTAAACCTTTTAGCCTTTTTATTAGGACCATTTTCGCGCTTTCTTTTGTTGGGTTTTTCTTCTTCAACAACATTAGACGAGGCTGCTATGTTGAAGGACCCCTTTTTCTCTGATTTTCGATTGTCTTCCTCAATCCTCAATCGAACTACCAATTCTTCAACAGTCATTTCCTTACGTTTGTGCTTTAAGTAATTTTTGAAATCCTTCCATGAAGGTGGAAGTTTTTCAGTTGCAGCAGCCACTTTGAATGATTCGCTGAGCGTCATTCCTTCGTCATTTAACTCGTGGAATATGACTTGCAGTTCTTGCATTTGACTAATAACAGTCTTGCTATCAATCATCTTGAAGTCGAGGAATTTTCCTGCTATAAACTTCTTCATTCCTGCATCCTCAGATTTGTATTTCTTGTCGAGTGCAGTCCATAGTTCCTTAGAAGTCGCAGCAGTACAGTAGACGTTATACAAAGAATTATCAAGGCCATTGAGTATATAATTCTTGCACATAAAATCTGCATTCTTCCAGACATCGAGGGCTTCAACTTTCGTTGCATCTGGTTCCAATTCAGCCACCGTCGGAGCATCTTCTGTGAGATACTTCGTTAGGCCTAGAGTTGTCAAATAGAACAACATCTTTTGCTGCCACCTCTTGAAATCCATCCCTGTGAATTTTTCGGGCTTTTCGCCGTGGGACAGCGTTGGAAGGACCGTAGGTGGATGGATTATCGGAGGCTGAGTCACAGCCAGCACTGGTGCCGCGGTGTCGGTTTGTTTAGACATATTCGCCTGTACAAACAACCACAGCAAAAATACGATTTAAAATTGTTATCACCAACGACAGTGAAAACTGTGTCGGTACAGTAATCTGCAGATTATATAAAAATAATCTGGAAACTTTGCAATATGAATGCAACAGAGATCAAAAGGGAGGAAAGAATACCGTCGCAGTTGATCAGGAAATATGTAGTAATCCGAGTCCAGTCCAAATCGACTGTTTCTTTAAATCGTATATGCGCCCGTTCGTAGCACTGGAGGGCTGTGATGCAAATCGATTCCCAAGATAAAACGGATCAACTTCGACGTGCAGTGCAGCAGTCGAAGCAACGGCGAACTCAAGAGAGTTGTATGTACAGAACAGAGAGTATGAGGAAGAAGAGGGAAAAAGCAAGGAAAATCGATAATGATTTGATTTTTTGCTAGCCCTTATATAGGCTGTGAAGAGGTTTTTATTCGCGAAAGGGTGCCACTGTTCGAATTGCAACGACAACGTCTGTTGGAAAGGTTGCGACCCTTTACCAACAGTTAGTTCCGTTGGTATTTACGCGGCCGGATTTAAAAAAACAGCCGTTTGAACAACGCAAGCAGGCCTGGCGGCTTCCGGAGGCCCTATACGATCACGAGACCCCAAGAGCCCCAAGGCCCTAATCTTTGACCTTTTTAATTTAATATTAAATATGTGCATGCTATTCCATTGCCTCTCTCTCTTTCTCTTTCTTTTGATATAACATATCAAGCTTTTGTATATGTAGTGGATTAAGGCACAATTTTTCCCAATGTGGGACTTAGTGACTTTGCCACATCCACTTATTCATTTCCAACAAACATCTCCAGCATGCCACCTTGAACCCACATCGAATCAGGTGGGTCATGAACTTTTGTGAGTTGATTTAGGTTTTGATCTGATCCGGGTTTATAGGTTTTTTGTCTCGATGTTAAATCAAATATATGGAGGCGAAGTGGGTGATGTGGGAGTTAATGCTGAGACCGGTTGTAGCACGTAACAATTCTTGGCCATGGAGAAATTGTAGTTTAGAGTTGGAGGAGTGTCGTTGGAGTTTCGAAGGAGGAGGAGGCATTAGGAAATAAAGTGGGAGGAAGGAGGTGAAGATGTAGGGATCAATATTTATTTGGGATGGGAGGAGTGGTTTAGGATGGAAAAAACTAAGGTTGGGATATGAAAATTTTATTTTGTATCCCAGGAAATTTAGGGAGACGAAGCCGATGCATGGTTGGCGGGATCGGTAGGAGTTGATGCAGCATCTGGGAAGTGGAAAAACTAAGTACTTCGAGGATACGAAATCATATTTTGTATCCCTAGACTTAGCTTTTCTTGGGCGACTTCGAATGTGTTTCAGAGATACGAAATGATTTCTTATCCCCACGCTTGAAGTATTTGAGGTTTTGAAAATGCTTTTTGTATCACGAAACTTAATGGTTTCTTTTGAGTTGAAAAGTTCGGGACGAAAATTTCTTGAAGCATGTGGGATACAGAATAAAATTTCAAATCCTGGTAACTTAAGAAATTTTCTATTCCGAAATTCAGCTTTGTGAATTCGAATCGTTTCACAACGTCGCACGATTGGATTGAGAATTAAAGCGAACATATTGTTGCATAATGCGTTAACGTTCTAAAGACGAACTTGTTTGGACTGATAATTCGAACATGCACATAAGATTAGAGCATAAACTCAGATTATGGACATATGACTGAACTACCAATCCACTGGCTTGATTTTTAACCCGATCACGGCGTTATCGCGAATCGACGTGGATTCAACGGCCTCGGTTAGTGACGACGTCAGTTCAAGTTTATGAAACTGAAAGTTATCGTTGCAACCCGAAATATTTTATTATAATTGTATCAGCACGCACGATGCTGCACGTTCCACGTTCTTTTTCCTGTTAGTAGCCATTAAGGTCATTGTTAGTAGCCATGCTTTGTTTTCCCGCTCTTTTTCTAGGAGGAGGTGATGGGTGTTGAGGTAAGTGTAGTGAGGGTAAATGTGGTGTTGTTATTGGTGGGTGGTGGATTTTTCCAAGCATAGGATGGGGTGATCGAGTAAAAGGATTTGGATTGAGTGGTGGGGATAGGAGAAGGTACAGAAATTAGTGTGATTAGAGAGAAAGGATTGGTTGAGCCAAGTCTGACACCGCTGTCATGCATATAATGTGCAGTTTGACATTGTAGAGATGGGTTTTGATAAGTTTGTGTTTTGGTGTTGGAAGGTATGGTAACATAATTATTCTCTTAGACAAAATGACTTTGACAGGATGGGGCTTTATGTATTTAGCTATTTCAACATCGGGAGATGTTGTGGTTATAAGTTCAGTCGTAGCTGAGTGCATACTACAATTAGCTTTGAATCAGCTTCGAAGAAAGCCCTTGGATTGGTATGATTTTCTAGCAATAGAGGTTGATGAGGCCATGTTAAGTTAGATTTTGTTTCGAGTTGAAGTTCATGCTCGAGGCCATAAAAGAAACTTTAGCTTGGAGGTTTGCATATCTAAAGCAAGGTGATTCTTTGGTTTTGAAGTATGTAGTTGCATTAAAGGACTTGTTCAAATATAATGTGGGGCATGTTGGTATAACTGTTTAAAAGAATAAGTAATTTGAGTATGATTTGAAGAAAACTTTTGGAAGGTGCTCTTTTCTTAGCTCAAAGTAATATTTAAAATCTATTAACGTCATTCTTAAATTGAAGGAAGTTTAAAAATATTGTTGTGAGGAAGCTATTCAACGTAATAAAGATTTTGTTTGAAAGAAATAAAACCATTTGGTTCGTTTAACCCATACTTTTCCTTCTAACAAAGCTAATAATTATAGCTATAATTATAAAGACCAGACAACTGGGTATATAATATGTTATAATTATAGTAAAAGAAGGCATTATCCAGTGTACAGTTTTAAGGGTTCGAGCTACCTTTACATAAAGAAAGTGGATCATTCCATTTCTTCTTCCTAAATGTTAATAATGAATTTAAAAGAAGGAAGACTTAATGCAGTTAACTCTTCTAAAGGTTCGAAGTAGTAGAGAGTTGCATCTTCATCTACACTGAGAAGACTGTCCCATTTTAAGACAATTCTATTTAGGTTCTCGTTAATACAAAAGCATCACATTTGTTTTAACAACCCTAATTTCGACAAATCGGATTTTTCTTCAAAAATCCCAATCTATCGAAGCTTGAGTTAACTTGTCTGGTACCCTGCAGAAAAGACAGAGATAATAGATATATCAGAGCTCAATAAAACATCTTATAATGGAATGGATAAAATATAATAATCAAATATACCCTCACCGAAATAATAACACTATCTAACAAGTATCCAAAGGCTACCAAATCTCTGCCATAAACCTAACCTGCGAGTATGTTATGAGGAGGAGGTCAAAACACCAAGTTCTGGTGACTGGACAAATTATATGTTCTGAAATAACTCTACATATACCGTTCAATTATGTTTTCTTGATTACTATGTTAGTTGGGTTAACAACACTCAAGGCTCCATACTCACATTGTACCCATCTACTCCCCGGTATATTAACCTAATATGTAGATATACCCAACATCTCAAGGTACATCCCATAGTGCCTTCCTCGTATGGTCTCCGCCGTTACGCCACGGAAGCGTATACAACATACATCCTACGCCAAAATCGCATATGGAAACCTATATCTTTACACTGCATAATCACACATAACTATCATTGCTATGCCACGTAAGCGTACGGATCGTCGTTTCCAAACTCCTCGGTCGAGTCAATCCTCAACACGGAGTGATAATGCCCTACTTTCTACGATACACCACCTAGTGCGTGTATCTAAACCCCTCACGCATATGTATTGTCTACTTTACCCCGAGTCCCATAACACGGCTGCATCCAATGCACGAAACTCGGTTAGGAGATTTCCATATCTGTAAAGGCCTAATACATTACAGATATCCATAGTATAGTCTGCATTTTCACGGTCGCTATGACCCCACCTTGTCCCCTCCTCAACTAATAAATGACTACATCAAAGACCTAAGTGACATGCCCCTATCAAACAATCTAGCATCCCAATTGGCATGTCCCACAACCAACGTCTTGACAGTGAAAGATCGATGGTCTCTAGGTTTAGCTCTAGTCTTTCCGCATCATACTAACTACCGATGACAGGTACCCGACGATTACTATCCTGTATTGGTCCTGACCCGCCTCTCTTGAGGCAAACCGCCGAATCACCCAACGCCATTAGCCACAGCTTTCTAACTGCCAAACTATTGTTCCAGTCAAGGTGTACTTACCGGGTGGTAACACATAGACTAAACCTCTGCGAGTATGCCTTGAGCATGCACCGCATAAAGGACCACTACAGAGTACCCTACCACATCCCGCAAAAGCCGCGTGCTTCCCACCAGCCTCACAGAGCAATCATGCAGAATAATCAAATGGACGTGCTCCTCTCGTGTCTCCAAACACCATGATGATCTACCATGTTGGGTTCTTCACCTTCATACGTGCGGATTGGTCCAAGCGCATCACACTAACATGTTATTAGATCTTACGTTTGCTCTCTTAATCAGGCGCTTGCTTTATCTCATCATATTGCTAATTAACTTGATTATCCACATATTCAATTTTCATTCAAGTTGCCATATTCATTAGCTTCCAATTGGCTGTTTGCTTTCTTTATTCAGCCCTGTGCCACCGGAGCGGTCTTTCGCTTATTATTTAATATGTTTATTAGACTTTATACTCCCAATTTTAAGTCTATTAATAATAAGCCTACTTTATTCATCCTTATTTACTCAAAACCTTGTCTCATACTGTTGTCATAACTTGTTATTGTTGTTTACTTATTAACTTAGTTCTCTTTACTAAGGTTAACTAATAAATTCTCTTTTCATTTAGTATCACCCATTTTTTAACTCCACTTGTCCCTATGACAAGCCTACCTATTATATTACATTCTCATTTATATAATTAATCATAATATGTTATAGTCCCCATTCATCACAATTCATCTTGGGTTCCTTAATACGAACCAACTTTCATTGTTGTCATCTATCTTTAATTACCATCATGTACATTCTTATTATTTCAGGAAAACATTTCACACAACTCGTTAGATTGGTTAGTGGAAAGATGTAAAGATCTATTTTCATAACGTGCCTCAATTAAGATCCGTAGTTGCAAGCTTTTTCTTTTATTTTCGTTGTGGACATATGTGTATATTTTATTTGATTAGTGTGTAATATGGTAAAAGAACACCTATTTCACACTAAACCATTTTTCCTTTATTTTCTTGCAACTATGTTCTTAGTAATTTTTTGGCAAAGTCGACCGGTGTCACTATAAGAAATTGTACTTTTAGTTACATTATACAGCGGCGTTTGAATATTAAATGCAGCTGTTCCGTTGGTCCAACTAAATTCGTTGCGTTTTTTGTTTTGGATAATTTATTTCTCCTTTCCTGCTTACCGTGCCCTCCAATTTTCATTCATTTTCTTTTACTAGCTCCAAAACAAAATAAAACCCGAAAATTTATCTATCTCCTATCCTCTTCTCAAAGTTTTCGCTCTTCTCAAATCAACAAATCGATAAACATCCGCCAAACACCTCGACTAAATTATTAATTCTGTGGTCGTCACAGAGCCGGCGTAAGGCATAACGGAGGGAAACAACGTCCTAGGGCATCAACAAGGGGAGAATGAAAATGTTCGAAATTTGTGAGAATAGTTAAAAATAAATTCTCCTTGAAGCTCAACTTTGTCGATGCTGCCCCAAACTCGAAGCCACTGGTCAGTTTCACGAGTTCTGCAAAGCGTCTTGAGGTTTTGAACGGCAGCTACAAACCCTAAATTATTTGCCCTAAACGATGTAAGTGATTAGTGGTAATGTATTTATAGGTTATAATTCTGTAATTTAATTTATGTATGATTTTCCTTGATTTGATTTCAACTTTCATCCTACTAGTTTCGTTAGCCTAATTTGGTTATAATTCGATGTAGTCATACTAGTTTTATTAGTCTAGTTTTATTGAATATCGTTGATTCTTCATTGGTGGATAGTGTACAAGTTTCAGAAAGTAGGATAAATGAATAATGTCTGGCATCTATAATTGGATTTGGCATTTCATGCTCAAAACATTCGCTTGAAATCAAATGGAGATGAGATATGTTGTCAGTGAATTGCATAAAATTAGAAGTGTTCATAACAAGAGAAGAGATTCTATGCATTTTTACAACAATTAAAGATCATTGTTGTCGCCGATGGACTAAGTTTATTTGGAATATGGTTTTATACAAGTGCAAAAATCGTACCTGCAGTGAACTAACACTTCATGTAGAAATTCATCTCCTTTGTTTGCACGCACACGTATTCACTCTAATGTTTGTCAAAATGTAGATTTTTTTCTTGTTTAAACAACAAATGGTCATTAATAATTGTTCATTTGATAAACTTTGTTTGTAAACATAGGACCATATTAAAAAAATTACGTGGAAGCAGATTTAATCGATATGCCGTTTGTTTGTAAACTTTGTTTATGTAAATCTTTGCGAGAGGTATAATTAATTAGTTTTTGCTTGACCATTTTGCTTTGGGTAAGGATACAAGTATTTGCATTAATATTTCAAATGTTCTTTCAGCATCAAGCTATTTTCCAACCTGCTTATATCTGTATCTGAATTAGAACAATCAATACAATTCAATAACTATCGTGTGTCATTTGCTCACTGTTTTTACATCATTTCGATTTGATACAGCTTGAATTTCAGTTAAGAAACATTCTCTCTGATCCATATTTCACTATCGTTGACAGTCGCTGAAATTGAGGAGAGACTTCAAATTGAAGATATGTGACTGTGAGCTAATTCAAATGGATTTCTATTGCATATAACATCATGTTCATATCTTCTTTTGATTTTTTTTTCTATTTATTTGTTGAATTTGATTATAAATACTAATAATAATAATAAACTAACTGTTAATCTACGATACATCATTTTTTTTCATAAGGAAATCATAATTTTTGCTGAGTTGTTGTTACAACTAAAGATTTAAATGACTTTAATAAGTCTAGTGTTAAATACAGTGTATACAACTTAGTATACAAAATCAATTATACTTTGTGTAGGACCTAATTAGTTCAACTTAAAATGGTTGAACAAGTCAACCGGAGAATCAAGCCATTTGAATGTGATAAACTTTGTTTGTAAAATTTGTTTATGATATAGTTGCTGCGAATCCAAAAAAAAATGAGTGGTTATACTCAAAATTTATGTAGTACCTGAAAAGTTTATGTTCTTTTTCGACCTTTTTCCGTTACCCCGTTCTTAGGTTAAGGACTTGTTGCAAATCAGTTTTTGCATTTTTCTTTTATTGAGCTGTTTTCTTTTCTTTTTTATGACATGAATGCATAGCTGAACTTTTTACAATGCCAGCTTTCGGTAATCTCTCTCCTGTAGAGATTATGTTTGGTTTTCTGCCTTTTGAATTGTGGTTCTGTGTAGAATGACCTTTAGTTGTGTTGTTTGTTTGCTAGATTTTCTTATGATGTGTTTTTTTGCTTTGTTTTGTTTTTTATTTTGACCACAAGAGTGAATGATTTACCTTCTTAGTTTAAGCAAGTCTCTTTGAAAAGAATTTTTTTACATTCGTTGAGTCATTCAGCTTGTAATGCACTATGTTTAGTATCCTTCTGTTATCGTAGCTCATTCTGTAGTTTGAGTGACGCTATTTTGGGCAACTTTTGGAGATTGGACTATTTTATGGTTGAAGTTTTGACTGTTGTAAAGTGTGGAAATTAGGCTCATGGCCGTGTCTTTGTGACCTTATTCGTTTTATGTTTGTTTTACTTTTTCCTTTTCTTTTTTTCCCTTTTCTGTTTTCTTCTTCAACATGTTTTATGGTAGGGGAAGGAAATGGTATATGCATGGAAAGAGATGAATGGCTGTGTTTGTAAATGTTGTCACAACAGTAATTGTACAGGCACAGTTTCTATTCATTTCTAACATGTGGTTGGTTCAGTTCCTATTCATTTCTAACACATGATCAGCAGTGGACTGGCATGATAAATGTGCCGTTTGCCTCCATTTATTGTCGTGCCTCCATTTATCATTTTGTTATCCATCGCCTAAGGTAAGCAAACAAGAGGTTTGCCCCATTTCTTTCGATGGTTAAATAAATTATAAAACAAACGAAAATCACCCTCTTTTGTTTGTACTACTATTCAATTGTTTCATAAGGACCTGAAGTATGGTGACATAAGCCAAATATATTATTTGTCACCATATCATATTTGTTCCATTTGCAAACTTTTTGTTTATGGTATTTATTTGCAATGGCTTACATCAATTGGTAAATTTTGCTCATTCTGCACCTGGGTTTAGCTGATGGGACTTAGATTTATTCATTTGTATGGTTTCACTTTCTTTTTGTTTTTTCTCGCATTCCATTATTTCATTTAGTTATATCCAAAACCTACATAGTCAGAACTATAAAGGTTTCAGTGCATATTCCCTTTATATGCCTACATCATCCATTGTACATTCCCGTACATTGATTGGTATTTATTTGCAACGTGATGAATGTTGGATTGAAACTTTGAATTCAATATCCAACAACAATCTAATGTTAGGGTATGCTCATAAGCGATTACATATCCAACTTTAGCAACATGTATTTTGAAACAAGTGTTGAAAATTTTCATATGACACCTTATTTTTACATGTTATTTGGGTTTTTGGTATATGGTTATCTTGGATATTGTATTGAGAAATTTTGTGAAACAAATCTTTATTGTGCACCATTTATTATGAACTAAAATTACAATATAATGCATGCTTGGGGACAGTGGGGAAGCTAACAGAGAACTTCTACTACATTTGAACTACTGCATTTGAGCTTCATTATTTCTTGTCATGTTTTAAAGTCTGGTTGAAACGAATGGCAAAATTCAATCATTTATAATCAGGAATGTAACATTTCACCAAAGGAAAATTCCTCAGCTAACCTATTACCAACTTCCCCTCCTTAGCCTTGAAAGGCTTTTGGGTTGGTCAATAATGCATGTAAATTTTGTCATATATTTTTTATATGTTGCGCTGTCATGGTTAATAATTGATATCTTTCACATTATACCATATTGTCAATGTTAAATATAATTTTTATTAAATGACTTTTATTTATTGGTTACTTTTCATACGTACGTAACGGTGGATACTTTGTTTCCAGTTTCAATTTTCTTTTCACAATAGTCATTACTATGATTATTGACGTGTTCTGAATTTTGAAGCTTTAAATTGAAACTGGGTCATGTAGTTATAATGCAATTATTCAACGAATTAGGCGAGTTTTTACATTATGCAATGCAATTATTCAACTTCGGCTACGTGATCCAGTAAAGTTTCAAGAGAAATAGTTAAAGTGTCAACATATAAACATATTTATCTACTTGCACAACTAGACGCTTAGGACACATCACAAACAGAATATTGGACTGTAACAGTGTAATTTGTACCAATATGTTTTCCATAATGGGTTCTCATTCAATATAGAACATTCTTAGTATGCAATGCAAGGTAATTCCTCTTTATGTTTATGTTCTCATTCAATATCAAAATCATTGAAAATTTAAGTTTTGCCATAATTTTAAACATTCCAATAGTTTTTAAGTGAATTTTAGGTGCTAACAATTTTTTATGGGCTTAAATTAAATTTTATGAAGTGAATTTGTTAAAGAAGGCAAACAACAACTTTTCTGTTTTTGTAGTACCTACTGTTGGGAAACAATGGCTGAGTCGCGGACTAGGTCGCTTTCTTGAAGACGATTCGGCGATCTGGTCGGATGTGCAAACCAGTTCGTTCCTTCGCCGCCGCCTCTAGGATAAAACAGCCTCAAAAACAATAACCGATTTGCTTGCACAACAAATCGGTGCAGATTTGCACTTTCTAAAAAAAAAATTGCTCGAAAATTTCTGAGAGGAGAATTTTAATGGCGGCTGAGAGAAGAGAGAATTTTCAATTCAGTAGTCTTCTCGTCTGAGGCTAATGTCAATATATAGAACGAAAATTAGGGTTTGGGTTTACAGATTAGTGGGCCGCTAAAATTTGGGGGATATAATTTTTTTTTTTTACCGTTGCAGAAATCTTTTTCCATAAAAACGGTTCGAAAAAGGCTAAGTTTTATGGTCCAAAAAATATAAGTGTCTACACCACAAAGCCCAAGCCCGAGCCGAGCCGGACCGGGCCGGGTCGAGTCGAGTCGGTCGGTCGCGCGCGCGTGTGGTGGTCATATGATGCATGGTCTCCCTCCTCACAACAATGCATGTATTGGGAGCCCAAGGCCCCAACATGATTTCTTAGAAACAAGTATAAAAGCTTGCCTCTTCTATATAATCTCATGATGTGGGACTATTCCCATATAGGAGCCATTCTTACATTTTTTCAAGATTTTTTAATAATTCACTTAATGTTTGTAAAACATTTCCAACAATCCCCCACTTGAATTTTTTTTTAAAATATTTTCGAGCAGTTTCTTAAAAACATAAGATTGTGCATAAACAAAGGTGTCTTTCGACTTGAACCTTTGCATAGTGAATAAGATTCAGTTTTTACTAGAGTGACACGTAGTCTTGAACTCTATTCCTGACATCAAACCACACACAACCTTTTCTATAGTGCAATCAAATAAGCCCGTGCATTTATGGCCATGCACGTCTATCCTAGTTTAGTGAATGCTCTAGAAGTTTTGCCCGAAACTCCATAGGAAACGGCCACATTTCCACATTCATAAAGGTGAGTCTATCAAGAGCACTCCTGAAGGTAGGCACTCCACTCCACATAGAGTATAGATCTCATTAAGAGTTTCTATTAACTCATCCTCTAATCACTTCAGGAATACATGCTTCTTGGTTTATTAAATAGCATGTTCAACTCATATCACTACACAACTTGTTATTACCCATTGAACCTAGTTCTTGGGATCTCAGTCATTTAGGTCGGGTTACCATTGTGCGTGACTCAACAATCTAATGACAATAGTCCCATTCTTTTAGAAGAGTTATGGACTTTCTCTCTGGACAGTCCTTTCGTCAAAGGATCTGCCAAATTTTCCTCACTACGTACGTAATCCACTCTAACGGTACCTGTGGAAAGTAGTTCTCTAACCGTACTGTGCTTACGACGTATTTGTCATCTCTTACCGTTATAATATCGGTTCTGAACTTTTGCAATAGCCGCGGTACTATCGCAATGTATCAACACAGCCGGTATCGGTTTTTCCCATAAGGGAATCTCAGCTAGCAGATTTCTCAAGTACTCTGCCTCTTCACTAGTTGTAGCTAGTGCTATCATCTCAGACTCCATAGTAGACTGAGCCAAAATAGTCTGTTTCTTGGATTTCCAAGAAACAGCTCCTCCAGCGATGCTAAATATATAGCCACTGGTCGCTTTAGAATCATCAGATAAGGTATTCCAGTCTGCATCGGAATATCCTTTAAGTACAGCTGGAAACCTTTCATAATGTAATCCAAGGTACATGGTTCGTTTAAGGTATCTCATTACCCTTTCAATAGCTTGCCAGTGCTCTATACTAGGTCTACTGGTAAACCTGCACAATAATCCCACGACATAGGCAATGTCGGGTCTAGTACAATCAGTGGCATACCGAAGGCTGCCAATGATGCTCGCATAATCAGACTGTCTTACACCTTCACCAGTGTTCTTAAATAACTTTACACTGTGATCATATGGTGTACTTGCAGGTTTACAGTCAAAGTAATTATATTTCTTTAGTATCTTCTCAATGTAATGAGATTGATCCAAAGAAATTCCCTTTTCTGACCTAGTAATCTTAATACCAAGGATTACACTCGCTTCACCTAGATCTTTCATATCAAAATTGACACTTAATAAGGATTTGACTGAGTTTATGGCATGAATATTTGACCCAAAAATGAGTAGGTCATCTACATAAAGGCATATAATAGTGCAAATGTCATTCTCATATTTGTAATAAATGCATTTGTCACTTTTATTAACTTTAAAACCATTTGAAATGATTAAGTTATCAAATTTTTCATGCCATTGTTTAGGTGCTTGTTTTAAACCATATAATGATTTTTCCAATTTACATACTTTATGTTCTTGACCATGTACTACAAATCCTTCAGGCTGGTCCATATAAATTTCTTCGTCTAATTCACCGTTCAAAAAGGCAGTTTTAACATCCATTTGGTGTATAAGTAAATTATGAACGGAAGCAAGTGAGATTAATACCCGAATGGATGTTATTCTAGTTACAGGTGAAAAAGTGTCAAAGAAGTCTATATTTTCCTTTTGTTTAAAACCTTTAGCCACTAGTCGTGCTTTATATTTATCTATAGTGCCATCAGGTTTTAATTTCTTTTTAAGTACCCATTTACAGCCTGTAGACTTACAACCAGGGCTAAATCTACCAAGTGCCAAGTCTTATTGGATTCTAAAGAATCCATCTCATCGTTTATAGCCTCTTGCCAGAAATCGGCATCTAAAGAAGATAAGGCTTCTTGGAGGTTTATAGGATCCTCCTCAATAGTAAAAGCACAAAAATCTGAACTAAAGTCTTTTATGGTTCTTGCTCTTTTACTTCTTCTAGGTTCAGCTTCAGAATTTTCATTAAGTTCTGTTCTAATAGGCATATTTGAAGTGCCCCCACTATTCCTTAATTTGAAAGGAAATTTAGTTTCATAAAAATCGGCATCATTTGATTCAATTATATTATGTGCATTAAGGTCATAAAATCTATATGCTTTGCTATTAATAGCATAGCCTATAAATGCACATTCATATGCTCTACTTGCCAATTTTATTCTCTTAGGGTATGGAATGCGTACATATGCTAAACAACCCCAAGTTCTAAAGTATGAGACATTGGGTTTATGATTCTTTAAAATTTCATAAGGTGAAATTTTATTCTTAGATTTAGGGATTCTATTCAGAACGTAGCATACAGTCAATAAAATATCCCCCCACCAATGTTTTGCTGCACCAGAATTTAATAATATGACAACTACTAGCTCGGTAAAGGTCCTATTTTTCCTTTCTGCTTTACCGTTCATTTCAGGTGAGTAGGGTGCAGTTCTCTCATGTACTATACCATGTTGTTTATAGAAATCCAGAATAGAATTAGATTCATATTCTGTTCCTCTATCACTACGAAGTCTCTTAATTTTTCTATTTGCTTGATTCTCAATCTCAGTTTTGAATGTTTTAAACATGTCAAAAGCATCACTTTTATTTTTCATAAGATACACATATGTGAAATCAGAGCAGTCATCAATAAAAGTGATAAAATAACGATGTCCCTGTCTAGTTAAAGTGCCATCAAGTTCACATATGTCAGAATGAATCAAGTCTAAGGGTTCAGAAACTCTATCAACAGATTTGTGAGGTTTCTTTGTGATTTTAGCTTGTGTACAGAATTCACATTTATCAGATTCAGATTCTGTCATTTTAGGTATCATATCTAGGGTGCTCATGTTACGAATAATTCGATTATTAACATGACATAATCTAGAATGCCAGATATTAAAATCACACAACATGTAAGCAGAAGTAGTCACTTTATTAGATTCAACATTCAGTTTAAACATACCCTCACAAGCATAACCCTTTCCCACAAAAGTTCCCTTATAAGTAAGAGTGTACAAATCAGCCCCAATAACTTGAGTGAAACCAGCCTTATTAAGGAAGAAGCCAGAGACCAGATTCTTTCTTATCTTTGGAGTGTGCATAACATCTTTCAGAATTACAGTTTTTCCAGAGGTGAACTTGAGTTCCACGTTTCTAATCCCCGCAACTGTAGTGGTGTGAGAGTCTCCCAACAACACTTTCTGATTTTCAGCAGCCGTGTATGTAGAGAACATGCCACGATCATAGCAGACATGGCGAGAAGCACCAGTGTCTACCCACCAACCCTCTGATCCACCAACAAGGTGAATCTCAGTAACCATAGCCGTAAGAGGCTCCTCAGTCAGGTTAGCCTGCGGTGCAGAGCTTGGCCTGTTCCGACACTTTCGTGCCATATGCCCTGGTTTTCCACAGTTGTAACAAAGAAACAACTGTCCAGAGTCATTCTTTTGGGCTGGTTTTTGCTGTCCTTTTGGGTTTCCTTGCGGATTCCCATTCTGTTTGTTGCGCCTGTTCTGATTCTTAAAAGATTTCTGATTTGGTTTCAGAACAGCGGGAGTGGTCTTCTTAGTACTGTTGTTATTCACAATCAGCACCTCTTCTTTCTGGTCCTGCTTGCGTGCCTCCTCCTCAATACGGAGGCGTGTAATCAAGCTTTCTAAGGAAAATTCCTTAGTCTTATGTCGCAAGACATTCTTAAAATCTTTCCAGCCTGGGGGTAATTTGTCAATGATAACAGCAATTTGAAATTGTTCGTCCAAGACCATACCTTCAGAGATGATCTCATGAGCTATTTTCTGCAGCTCATGAGACTGCATCTCTACCGATCTATCATCAGTCATCTGGTACTTTAGATAGCGGCTCATAACATATTTCTTTGCCCCTGCCTCCTCTGTATCATATTTCTTCTTCAGTGCTTCCCAGATCTCCTTTGATGTCTTTTCATCTGAGTTATAATAATCATACAGATCATCGCTCAGTCCGTTCAGAATAAAGTTCTTGCATAGATAATCTTGTTCAGTCCAGGTCTGCAGTTTCTTTGACTGTTCGGTCCATGATGCCATGTTCGCTGCATCAGTCTCAGCAGGTTTATCTGGAAGCTGCGGTTTGTCAGTAGTCAGCGCAGCCACAACCTTTCTGATGGTGAGGAAGAACTCCATCTTCTGACGCCATCGTTTGAAATGCAAGCCTTCAAATCTGAAAGGAGCAGCAGTCACAAGAGGGTTCTGGAAAGCAGAGGGTGGAGCAGAATCGTCTAGGGTTGAATTGGAAGCCATTGTTTCAGTTCGTCTTCAAATTGTTGGGAAACAATGGCTGAGTCGCGGACTAGGTCGCTTTCTTGAAGACGATTCAGCGATCTGGTCGGAGGTGCAAACCAGTTCGTTCCTTCGCCGCCGCCTCTAGGATAAAACAGCCTCAAAAACAATAACCGATTTGCTTGCATAACAAATCGGTGCAGATTTGCACTTTCTGAAAAAAAAATTGCTCGAAAATTTCTGAGAGGAGAATTTTAATGGCGGCTGAGAGAAGAGAGAATTTTCAATTCGGTAGTCTTCTCGTCTGAGGCTAATGTCAATATATAGAACGAAAATTAGGGTTTGGGTTTACAGATTAGTGGGCCGCTAAAATTTGGGGGATATAATTTTTTTTTTTACCGTTGCAGAAATCTTTTTCCATAAAAACGGTTCGAAAAAGGCTAAGTTTTATGGTCCAAAAAATATAAGTGTCTACACCACAAAGCCCAAGCCCAAGCCCGAGCCGGTCGGTCGCGCGCGCGTGTGTGGTGGTCATATGATGCATGGTCTCCCTCCTCACAACAATGCATGTATTGGGAGCCCAAGGCCCCAACATGATTTCTTAGAAACAAGTATAAAAGCTTGCCTCTTCTATATAATCTCATGATGTGGGACTATTCCCATATAGGAGCCATTCTTACACTTATTCAAGATTTTTTAGTAATTCACGTTATGTTTGTAAAACATTTCCAACACCTACGATTTATAAGAAGTTTCAAATCTCAATCTAGAATTTTAATTTTATATTATGCAGCTAATATAAGGTTCATTATAGTTTTCTACAGGTTAAGTTTTTAATTGAAATAACCAAGTCTAAATTGTAGTTTATTGCCATTCATATTAGCATATACGGTTCAACCATCATCAATGTTATCATGTTTTCTAAAGCTAAGATATAATTAATATTGAGAAATGGAATGCAATCCAAATAAAATCTAATCTACTTTATTTTTTGCTATTAATCATGATAATCTAATCTACTTTATTTTCTGCTATTAATCATGATTTAGGTAAAGAAATATTGATGCATGCATAAAATGTATGATATCTTGCATTTACAAGACGGATCGAGAAACTTTGATTTGTTTACGTATTTTTAGAGAAGCATTTATATCACTGCCTGCCCCTAAGATTTATCTGATACATAGTTGTATATTTCCTTCATTGCATAATATTACCTCATTTTACAATAATTATCTATTTTGTATTATGGGGTATTATTTATTTGTGCTTAAAATCAAAACTTAAAATGGTACTACTTTTCCAAATTTATATCCCCCCTTTCCCAATATTCTGCCAAACCAAGTTGGAGTGCTAACCTCTTCTTTCATGCAATGAACATATGCCTGATGAACAAAATCTTCATTGAACCCATATTCAGTGAGTGATTACTCTATTTCATTCTCACTTTTAGTTTGTTATTTTTTTATTTGAAATGCTTGTAAATTATTAGTTCAGAATCTTAGCAATGCCATTTTATCCACAAAATAAAAACAAAAACAAAAAAGGAAAATAAGACAAGAAATATAAGATGAAAAAGCCACATGCACATGCATGTCAATATTTGTGCTATATGACTTAAAACAGGTAGGGCCATTGAGTTATAGCTCGACTGGCAAGTTTGATTCCATCAGAGGAAAAAAAAGAAGCTGTATGTGCTAGTCACATTTACCAGTGGCATATATGCATATTATGGGACTTTAAGGGCTTTGTTGGTTTTGCTTGGTGAATTTATTTGTTTTACAAACTGAACTTTTTGATACAGGTACAGTAATAGTCAGGCATTGTGGCAAGTAATTGGTGTGTCTAGCTCCGGTCTTTTTCTAGTGAAAAGGCATAATGTTTTATGATCAATCACCTATCATTTTTGGCTCATTTATTTTTGTGGTATGTTTTGACATTTTATGTGCAAGTGTGGTCGGTTTACATTTTCTATTCCAAATGATGTGCTTATATTTTGTACAGGGATTTCCTTTACCATTTAAACCAGTGTAATTTGCATTAGTCGTGGTCTATGATCATCTATTAGTTAAACATAAAAACAGGACTACTCCCTATCTGACGTGGACGCTGTACGCTTTCTCCATTACAGTAACTCTGAAATCTCGTACGTCTCTCCGTAATATTTTTAATCCCATCTACACACACGTGACTTCGAAACGTGTTGCCCTTTTCGGTTACCCTCCTCTCCCTTCTTTTTCAATTCTCAATTTCTTCCCTCTCTGGAAAAACAAACGATACAAAATCCCTAATCTGCGACGTCTAAGATCTGCCATTCTGCCAACGAAGCAACAACAGCCGACTGCCTGAAAGCCGCAACAACTTACGTGAGTACTCCCATCGAACTCGTGAACCATCCGCATTTCCACCACGACTGCCGATGAAATCAGACACCGTACTAGGTTTTTTTTCCCAAGATCAACACGATTTTTTTAACTAATGCTCTTCATGTTCCATCTTGGTTTCAGTCCCCCATACATAAGTACACTGAACAGATGTTTAAATTCGTTTTCCCAATCAGCACATTTTTTTTTCACTCTATTTTGCATGTTGGATTTTGGTTTCAGCCCCGCTAGATTAATGAGATGAACAGATTCTGTAATTCATTCCCAACTACACCTGAATTATAACCTAAGTGCTGCACTCTTTTATAGTTTGAACCTCTGGATCTCCAATTCCAGTCACCATTTTACTGCACATGAAATGCTTGAACCTATTTCGAACTATTTGCACTGTTTTTAACATACGACAAAAAGATATCCCAACCCAAACATAGATTATCTGCACAAGACATGGTTGATTATATTTTGTACTCCAGTTTTCATTTTATGATCACATACCCATCCAACTGCACTGCCTTCTTATTCTCACTTTGCCGTATATAGACTGCCAATGTTTGTCTTCAGCTATTGATGAGTCGACCTGGACACAAAAGTTCAACTTAATGTTTCTTCAACACTTGGTTTTCTCATCCACAATTATTAGTTCTTTTACTTCAGGTCCCTGAAACATCTGCTAGCAAAGTACACTGTGTCATAATCGAGTATACACAACTGCAGTTCTCAGGGTGACCAGCCATTTCATGTGTCTTTATTTCAAGCACCAACATGCGTCAATTTTTGTAGACCTTGAATCAACGTCATATGCTGATGTTTTCCAGTCTGTGCACACAAATGTAAGTAAACTATCTTCCACTCCACTTTGCAACAGTTTTAAAGCCAAGCTTATTGGCTGCCTTCTACGCTTTATATCTTACAATTTGTACTTATCTGCACATTTAACTTTTACATTTTATGCAGTTGTTTGTTGACTGTTTCCTAACCGCATTTTGCAATACTATATGTACACCTATTCCACATATCTTTGTTTAGCGGTTTCTATGTTCATTGAACCTTAAAAAACATTTAGCATCTTATGATCCTATTTATCACCCAATTATGTGCCAAATATACAGCTAATAACAGTAATTGTACATATGTGTTGTATTATATATAGTTATATACCCATTTTTATTTGTACTTTTGATATTTTAACCTATAACTTAAAAATAATGGGGAGATATGCAGGAATGACATTTATTAAAATAAAATTCCCTTCTTGCCTGCAAATAAGTATCAAATCAGTATCTCATCTCACCCATACTCACCATCTTTTCTTCTATGTTCAGTCTGGGTTAACAATTTTAATCCTTCTTTTTTTTTATGACGTATTTTCCGGACATTTTCCTGTCATCAATATTTTTGCTGCAATATCTACATTTTCAATATTTCTTTTAGTATATTTTAATACCTTCACAATCGTTTGCTGGTTTGTACCTGCTTTTAAATTTCTAAAATTAAATTGTCACTAACTATGCACAAGGACAAAGAGTCCACGTCAACCTTTTCTTCGGTTACTGTCAATTCAATTATCACGTCTCCCATCCATTTCACTTACCACTATCTGGCCTTACACATGCTATTATAAGCTGATGCTGGTGTCTATTGTACTACTAATCCAATCTTTCAACCAAATGCTTAGTTCTGATGGTCGCTGACATCCTTTGCGTGCTGCTGTCTATTTGTTAACAAAAAAGACATTATGCTTTTTATGTTTGCATACGCAATCAACTATCAGTTCCAAGAGGTAGATTAACCAGCGGTAATAACAGGTAAATAAATAAGTAATCTTATTACCGATTGGGTCATACTTATATGCATATCAATTAAAATGGTGTTGAAAAACGTGATATATTTCACATTAATGTTTTACAGTAATATTCAATTTTGTGGAAATGAATCATTCATTTTTAAGTTTCATATCGTATTGAAACATTGTTCCCTTGGATTAAATCTTGAAATCTTGATACATGATATACCATAACTCTGAAGAAATAAATAGTTCCAAGTACAAAGTTGCTTAATCATGTACTCTTGCTAATATATTTCAACAGCACGACAGAGGTTTGTACGGAAACTATCATTACAAATTGTATTCGTGAACACTATGATTTGAATCAGTTTATTACTATCATAATGAAGTGGTTTGTATATGTCTGTATCTTTAAAAGTATGCGAATTTTAACACCTTTAGTATTGTTATTTTTCCACTTATCCTACTCGTGAACGGTATGTGAATTTTTACACCTTTTCTACTGTTATTTCATCATTTATCATCTCTGCTATGGTTTTCCAACTTTTTTACTAATTAGAAATATTTTTAAAACTATATTGATAATAAATTGGTTGTTTTTCTGCGAGTAAGGTAGTACATATGGATGAAATTTATTACGTATATGCGGCTTAATGTTATGTGTTTTTTTTTCCTTTAATATAGCTTATTTTCGAAATTATATATGTGTTCCCTAATGCATCAATTTTCAATCAAGAAATTAAGAAAACAGCGTGATTTGGTTCCATAGCTGGACAAAATGAAAGGTCAAGGTATGTGACATGGGACCGTTCTCATTAAGAACCCCCTGATATGCTGGCATGGTTATGCACATGGAAATTTAAGCTTTGTTTTTATATCCTCTGTAAAAAATCATCAAATATCTAGGAAGTATATGAATATTATGATGAAGTAGACATATTTATGGAATTAAAAAAAAAAATTCAGTTTTCAATTCTTACATAGTTATCTTTATTACCTATCCATTTCAAAAAGTGGCTGCTAATGCTTTTAACTCAGCTTCGTCGGATTTTAACATCGTTTCCTATATGCTTATTAGGTTCGTAGATTTCTCTTTTCAACTTCAGTTGAAATATTGTTTTCCAGAATATGTAATTTGCAATAATGTATTTGACTCCTGCAATTTCTTTATCCCTTATTTGATACGTCTGTTTTGATTGAAATTGAGGTAGCCCAACCTCTGAAAGGTTTTCAGTTATCAACATTAGATTTGTCCCCGCTGTCTCGATATTTATTCATTTCAAACGCCTACAAAAACTATTTGTTTTATTACAGTTCTGTATGGATATCCCATGAGAGTATGAGAAAGTGAATCTCTCAGTACTTCCAAATGTATGATTATTGTTATTTATTTTAGTTTACAAACCCAATAAAAACAAAGTTCTATGATGCAAGTTCGTAGACTTACTGGTACTACCAAAGGGAAGGACAACTTATATCTAGAAATTCATATGGATGAGTTAAATTAAAAGGAAAAGAAAACTATTGGCGGTATCTTGACTGTAGACGCTATGGTTCAGGTAGCCTATTCTTGTGATATTGTGGTTACATACAAAATTCATATTTCCAACATTATCCTGGTATGTATTTGTATATTTTTCTGGATTTTAAATAAAATCATAAATATTCTCAATGAATATGTGTTCAAATGTTCATTAGTTTTGCAAAATATCAATATAGATGAGTTGTCTAATCTACATATTTGTTATGGCTGAGTCCATTAAAATTTTCAAATGATTGTGATTTATATAGAGGTAAATGTTACAACAAATAACTCAGTTGGCCATCAATCAAGCCTTGGGTAAGACAAACATGTTTATGTCCTTCTATATTTATCTTATAGATCTAATTAGCATTTCAGTCAACTTTATTTTACTTTATTTTTTCCTCAATCTGGATGTGTCCAACTTCACATTGAACTATTCCGCTTTCTTTTTACCATGACCATCATTTTGAGATCCCAGAAGATACAACAACATTTATTTTTTAAAATTTTCATTCTGGGAGAGTAACGTTAAAAAAATATGCATTTTTGCTATAGATAGAGCAGGTGGATTAGGACCTAAAAACAATTGAAAATACATGAAATTTATAATCTAACGGCAATAGGTGCTTTCAAATTTAGAGCAGAGGTTATTTGCTAAATTCAAGGAAATTTTAAAGACTGTTCAATACACACACAGAGATTTGAATGGAGAAGACAAGTATGCACGTATGAATACATGCATAAGGAGTCATATATTTCTTTCTACACTTGGAATAGGGGAACATTTATTTTTTATCAACGTGGATCACATTCTAAAGAAATAAATGAAAGACGGTACTGACTAGGCTGCATAAGCGGACGTTTATATCATGTAAACAAATGTGGGTTCCGACTCATTATGCAACCTGTCATGTATTGTGGGCAGTATGAACCTAAAATGATATTTGTATGAATTCAGTAAAGTAGGTTTTAAATGTTATGTATTCATTTTCCCCTCTTCTGCAAATAACTTATTCTGGTTTTTTTTTTGCAGATCCTATGGGAAAATGTCTGGTGCGTTACAAGATAACAGGAACTTCATCCTGCATACGTGTATTTACTGTGTTCTTGCTATTTCAAAATACTCTCTCTGTACGCACTCTGCTAATTTTTCTTACTAACCTACGGCTATTTGATTCAGTTCCATTTTCTCTTTTACACTTTCCCCTATGCTTTTCTCAACTGATTCTTCCCAATTTTTCCTGTCCCGCTTGCCCTATTTTTCTTCCTCTTCGACTTGCAGATCTATCTTCCCTTCCCCTCACCAGTATGCTCAAATCAACAAATTTGTATCCAGTATACCGGCTAACTCCGCAAACATCATCCTCTCAGTTTCTTTTCTTCAACGACGAAATAACTCCAGCACACCACGGTCTTTCCGCAACAATCTCAAATTAGCATTGATTTCTATCCAATGGTATGTGTATCATCCTCTACTTGATTAAATTTGAGCAACTTTTAACTAGGTTGATGAAATTTGGTCTTCTACCTTTTATTAACTATCTTTATTGCTACTTGTCGTTTCATGTATAATCTTGGTGCCTGCATTTTTATTGATTTTTCTGATGTTTGTAATAATTTCGGTATGTGCATCTACTAAACGTGTTCAAGAAAGCAGTTACCAACCGCAAACTAATTTTGAAATCACACTCTTCATCCTTTCTTTTTTTCCTTCATCTCCTGCTTAACTTCGGCTTGCTTAATCTTCCAACTCATGTTGACCTTCCGTTTCCTAACTGGAACAGTACACCCTCCCTCATCTCTCTACCGCCCAAATTCCTACTTCCATCTACGACATCAACGACTGTACTGGTTTCGTGACGTCTGGAATGGATTCGCAAAGGTACGTCTTTCTATCCCTAACTTTTATGCAAAAAAAAAAAAAAAAAAAACCTATCCCGACTCCCTTGGATCGTTGGTTTATTTTGTGATGTAAGGTTTTCTATTCTCTTGCTGTTATAAGTGGAATACGATTGATGACCGAGCAAGAGATTGAATTATCCTCCGACTTGATTTTGCTGAAATTATTTGGTTGATCCATTTCCCTACACAACTGCTGCTGTATTGAATAATAAATTGTCCCAAATACATGTATTCACACATTTTCGTACTGCAAACATGATTTCCATTGCAGCATGTTCTGCACTTCCGCCAAATAAATGTGGTTTTTTTAAGTAAATACTGTATGATAGTCATTGTGAATATTGCAAACGTATATCTTCAACTATCCTGACTCCTCAACACCAAATAAATTACCTCCTTTATTTAATTTGTGCACATCCACATTAAGACACAATCACAATGTACGAAATAGCGGTAGGCGATGCATCATGGTTACACAATCATTGAACCTGGTAGACTGAACTAAGCATTGTTTTCCAGGATTTTAATGGTTAGTCAGGATTTCGTCTTGGTAAAGACATATACTCTTCAACGCCTGCACATGGTACAAAGATATTCAATTTTTTTTTTTTCACAAACTACCAAATCAGCTTAGCCGACCTTTTCGGATATTTCAATGTATGTTGTTCTAAAGAATCATAATTTCTATCATTGACAGTTATGTGCTCTTTCACGAATTAATTACTGCTTTGCTACTGTTATATTAGTTTGGTGACTTTTTTTCAATTTTCATACTGCTATGTAATATTTGTTCACCATTAATATGTTTAAATCCCTGTAAGTAATATGATACTAGATTTTGTCAACGACTAATTTTTGGTACTATTTTAACAACAGTTTTTATACTCTTAGTCCTGCCGTTCTATTTGTTAGTCCCACTTAAATTTTATGTGCTGTTTCTAACCACTGATGACGCTATGTCAGTTTAATGGAGTTCCACAAGATTGTGTTCTATTCCTACTATTAGTAAATATACTTAAATATCTATCAAAAATTACTATTTTCGGCATTTAGTTTCTACCAGTAATTAGTAATTAGATCAGAACAATATGGGAACATCACACTGTTTTCTACCCCACTCATAACCGACGGTGATCAATAATTATCAAAAGGATAACAACACTTCAGACCTGCGATATTCTTATACTCATACAATATTCTACAGCTACAAATTTGTATGCCCCAGATATACTAACAGAACCTTGATAACTATTTTGGTTTATGAAAAATAAAACTTCTGTCCACCTGCACAATTTTAGGTGCTAAATTTACATATGAATTACGAATGACAATCTTAATGCGTACATTACTCTATTCACATGTAAATCTTTATTTTACCTATTTCTTTTGTTTATACTACTACGATTAGCATACCTATTTTGTACAAATTTAATATAAGTCATTTTAACGTTAAGTGGTAAGCATTATAATCCTGCGGTTTTCACAAAAGGATATCTATTGGATTTTTTTTATTTTCTCATTTTTGTGGAATTAGCGATGCAGTGGCTATGACGAAGGGAAAAGAGATAAATAAGTATCCAGAAAGCCTAGAGATAACACATTTTTACTGGATGCTCATGCTGAACGAGTTGGGTACTCCGCTGGAAAGAGAGACGTGGTCATTAGTACGATCTGTGGAGAGACTAATGCTTAGAATTCTCAAAACGGTAGCTGGAATTGCCAATTATGCGGTACGTACTTTATTTCTATTTATTATTCATCAGTTATCACATATCTTTATATGTTCTTCCTTTTTTTTAAATTATGTAACATTTATAGGTTACATATATGTCAGAATACCATAGTACTTGGTTTAATTTCTGACAAGCTGCTACCTTTATGATCCTATAAAAGAATGTTGTGACAATATAAGCAACTATTGCTTCTATTATGATTTCTCCAATGTTAATTGCAAGTAATATCGTACAATTTACATGTATCTTGAGCTATCTACAAGAATTTGCATCTGAATAAATCACGGCCAAAACAATAACAAGAAGTGCAAAGCAACTCTAAAGTAATCATTACGTATAAATACAACCACAACAAGAAGGAACAGCTCAAAGGACCATTAATGCAGTAATCTTCTCCACTGCAAAGAATAACAAATCTTCTCCTGTGACCGTGTGTTAAAAGTGTAATTTTTTTTTTCTGTTTGATGAATTTATATTAGAACATTCCGCAATGTAAAAGCAGCTGTCTGATTAGAAGTAATAATTTATGCCAATGTGTTCGATGAATCCTATATTTTACTGTAAACAATTGCATTTTTTCCAAACCGTGCGTTACAAACAAACAAACTACCCACACAAAATATGAGTTACATCGTATGCAGAAAATGATGTTATAAAAAATATTATTACACTTATGACCTGAACAAGCAGGAAAAAAAAAAAACCCCTCCTACCCCTTAGTTACCTACTCTTATTTGACTACCGACGCTATTTTTTCCGCCATTCTCTCCGCGTCAAGTTATGCTCTTTTACTTTGCACGTCCTATTCCTATATTCCTTTCGTCGTTTTCTCCCCATTAATATATCATCCACACTCCTCTCATCATACTATTTCCTCCAACACACGCCTGCATTTGCATTTCAAAATAAAACTGTGCCAATCACTGTTGAAAACACATCTTCAAATGCTTCTACATCTCTCATCCGCTCTGCATAATTTCCACCTCATGCAACCTAAGTACATACAGCACTTTACTACATAGCAACCTTTCATCCCATCAACCACAAACATCTACTCATCATTCCCTGCCCTTTTCCTTCAATCTGCCCGTTTGCGAAGCACAGGCCTCAATCTAGTTTATTTTGTATGACTTGATGCAAAAAAAAAGTTACCGTTATTATTAACTAGAATCATAATTCAAACATCCAGGTTTAGTTATTTGTTAGGCAAGTTTGTCATATAATTTCATTTCATGATCTATGCTAATTATTAGGTGTTTTCAGCTACTGAGGCATAGGAGCATGCTTACAGCGAAAAGTTTCCCCTTTGGCATGCAACTGACTATTCAGAGAGGGAGGTTAAGGAACAAATATTTTATATATGTTTTGGCTCTGTTGACGTTAAGAAAAAGAATCATGAAAATGAGTAAAACTATAGCTGAATCGTTAGCAAATACCAAGGACAAAAACAACAATGAAACAAATACTGCATTTGAATTGCTCGACAAATTGAGTGTATCTAAAACAAAATCCATGGAGGAGATTCTACAATTTTTAATGGCATATAAGAAACAACAAAGACTGAAACAAAAGCTGAAAAAGAGTAAGCCTAATACATGAATTTCACATTCAATTTCACAAGGGTCTGGAACACAATATGGTGAGATTTATGCTAGTAAATATATATTTGTACATTCTATTTATGTGTCTATTAGTTTTCTCTTAACTGATGCCAACTTGAAACAGAAATGCTCTCTGAATTATCCAGAAGAATGAAGGCTGTAGAAGACAATATGGTAACTAAATATCTAGGACATGGACACAGCTTCCACATTATGGGTAGTGCTTTATTACTATCATCGTAAAATACATTATATTTGCAGGATATTGACTCAGCTTCCACAAATGGTTGCAGACATCCGAACGCATGAGAGAGTGTTATGAATAGGAAGAGTTATAAGTGGTTTAGTTCAATTCTTCTTGCAAAATCCGTACACCAAGGGCTATGGGATGGTAGTCCTTACCTGCTTAAACAGCTGGCTAGCATTTGGATGGATAGTGTAAAGGTGACCTCTTTACAATATTCTATTCTATCCAATTAATCGGTGCTTTTAACACTAGTTTTTCTTCAACCTTAAGGTGTTTGTTTTTGTAGCCATCAGATTTAGCAGGAATCGTAGTTTTTCAAATGTAGATGAATAGAATTTACAAGCATGCTTACTTTTGGCATTTCCCCTTGCCTTAAAGATGCATATGTTAAACTAGAAACTTCCTCTTATGCCTTATTTGGACCATCTGGTAGCTCAGTTGAACCCTGTATAGCTTCATAGATATTTTTTCTTCTGGATTGTGTTTAGTGAAGGTTGGTTGTAGAGAGTGGTTATGGGATCATGATGCAGTTTTTGTGGTGCATGTGAATAAGGAGCAATTGAAGTTCCATTTGAAGTGAGAAGGTTGAATGGTCTAATGGGTTCGGGTGGAGATAATATTGGGTGGGGCTGCTGTGAGTTTGAAAATTTTGGTAAAGATGAGTGCAATTGAGTATTGGTGAGTATAGAGGGATAGTTTTGTGGTATGGACAAAAGTTGAAGTTTGTGGGCAATGGAAAAGTGTTGCATATGTTAGACTTAAAGGTGATGAAGGCAGCAGGGGATGGAGATTGTTATGACAGTTGAGGAAGTTGTAGCTGATGTGCTCAGTTGCCATGGTGTAGGCTAGTTGTTGGTGTTTAAGTGTTAATTTGTGTGTAGTGATGTTGGTTTGTGTGTAGTGTACGGTTGTTGATAATGTACAGGGAAAATTGTTTATGTATGATTTATAGGAGTGCGTGGTTGCTGATAAGAGGAGACTGCTAGCGAATGGCTTTGATGATATTGCAGGATATATGGTTGGATGTAGTGGATGAAAATTGGGTAAAGGTTAGTGTTTCTTTGATTAATTCACTGATGGATCTCTCTTAAGTATTTTTTTTCCCTTATTGTATTCAGCTGGAAATATGATTCGACCAGATCAGCATGGAGATTATGCAGATGATGATTAATTATTGTATCAATAAGCAACGAAGATTATGATCAATGGTAATCATTTACTAAAATTATTTAAATTTACTTCTTATATAATTATTGGGTTTTAAATTTATATTCTCAATTGTTAACACCCACTGTTAGAATAACTTTAAGGGGTTGGGGGATGTGTTAAAGCATGTTTTACACCTTGCGTTTCTAAATTATTGCCCCAGTTAAAATAACTTAAAGAAATATTGGATATTCCTACCTTATTTTATATGAATTTCACATTCAATTTCAATTTCTAACTCAGTGGTTAATAGATCATGGTATAAATTCGAATAATTGAAAATATAAATAGTTTATGATAGTTCTATCATTTTTTGCTAAGTTTTGTTAAAATTGAAAGTATAAATAGTTTATGATAGTTTAAATCATTTTTTCTAAGTTTTGTTAAAATTACTCAGGTTTTATACAGTCAACTAAGTTTAAGTTACTAAAATTTTTTAAATAGTAATAATATAACTAATTTAACAAATTTTCATAGATAATGATGATGATCATGATAAATTTCTTGATTTATAAAAAATAATTAAGTTTATAAAAGTTAATTAATTTTTAATAATAATAGAAAAATTAACTAAGTTAACTAAATGATTATATTTATATGATACAAGTTGTTGTTTTGAGCTTCAAGCAATTGTACCTGTATGTGATGCACCATATCTATCTTATTTGCTGTTTATCTTATTTGGTGTTTTGTATATGATTGCATAGGAACACCATATTTTAAATGCACCATATCTATCGTCATAATGTACAATATTGTCCGATTGTTATTTGATATTCTACTTAATTATTTATGTGTTTGTTTTAATAACAATCAAATAACATTATTTGAATGTTATTTGATAATTCATGACAAATACTTATTGTTGATTATCGAATGTGTTTACAGGTAATTAGTTTTTCCAAAGTAAAGACCATCACCAACAATGGACGTGACTTCAATTGTTATATGTATTATGATATTAGTCGGTACTTAAGCAAAACTTTTTGAGAATGCTTGTGGTATGTGTACTTGCTCATTTTGTCAAACATCTATTATCTAAATAGTTATGGATAGTACTTATGTAATTAACGTGTTATCAATTATTTGAATATGTTGATTTTATGATTGGTTGTTTGTTGGTTTGAATATGATAAGTATATGATTGTTTTTTATTTTGGTATGACCGTTACAAAGCTGCTTCCTGGAAACAATGTAAGCCATTAACAGTATATAGTAGCATTTAAAAATACAAAACAATCATTACATTTCAGCAGTGTTTCTGAAATGCTACTGAAACAAACGTAAAATATTATCTGAATTTATAATGGCATAAAATAAATGCAACAAAAAGTTTTTAGTTACATAAAATAAACGCTATAGAAAATCAAAGAAAAGGACAAAGCAAAAACGCAACAAAAAAATGTTAGTTTTGGTTGGATTTTTTAAACGCTGCAGAATTTTATTTGTTGCTTTAGTTTGGCAACGTTTATGGAAACGCAACAAAAAAAATATAGACTTTTAGTTGCGGGATCTGTAGTAGCGTTCTTCAAAACGCTACCAAAGGATTTGGTAGCGTTTTTTAAACGCTGCCAAAGGTCTTTTCTGGTGTAGTGTGTTTAAGGTGACCGCAAACACCTTTTATTATAACTAATAATAAAAAATTAGTTAAGTACTGGTGATTGTTAGTTGACAATCAGCAATCGGTTATTAAGGTGGACCGTCCACCGCCTACGACATTTAAAGTGGGTCGTCCACTGAGTCTAATTTAAATTACAGTACAGGAGCTAGCTTATGTTACTAGACTGCTATATTCTTAGTAATTTTTACCATTGTGAAAATGTATCTGTTTTTCCCAAAATCCAACTAACTTAGTCCACTACTAACTTTTCCCCTTTTTGTACTCTGAGGTAGATGTTATTTCCTGTTTTTCATTTACCGTTTTCAGTTACTATAAATTTTCCATAATTCCATCAAAATAACATGTTTTCCAAATTTCTGTCAAATTAACATGTCTTCCCAGTTACTGTCAAATTAACATATTTTCCGAATTACTGTTAAATTAACATGTTTTTCCAAATTATTGTCAGATAACATGTTTTCCCAATTTACTGTCAAATTAACATGTTTTCCAAATTATTATCAACTAACATGTTTTCCCAAATTACTATAATTATTTTTTCAACATAGCCAATTTGTCATTACATATTGATTATTATCAACTAACATGTCTTCCTCCTACGATGTCAACTCATCATGACCAAACTCCTCAAGCGTATGATCCCGTGCCTACTGAAATTTGTTTATAATGCAAAAAACAATTTTAGTTGAAAAATAATAGAATGTTGATTTTATTTTACATTAGCTAGTGATTAATAAATTAATCGATGTGAGTAATAAAATTTAAAATACGCATACATATGCAGTTGTCGCCCTATCCTGATCATTCCACTGATAAGTGACGTTGTCAGCCTGGTCTACATGCTTGGATGTGCGTACGTGAGTAAATACATCCATGTAGGACACAAGATGTCCACGCGCTTTTTCCTACAATTGATAATTTAAATAATTTAATTCCATAAAGTTAAGTACTGAACTAATCAATATACAAATGTAATAAATGACAAATTTATCAAGTCCTCGCGGTGATGCTGGAAAGAGTTGGATCCTCCACGATGAGTTACTGGATTTATGTTCCTGTTTGTCTTGTTCCTTGCTGACTCATCCTGCAAACGTACATTAACTAATTATTTAAAATTGGAAAATAAATAAATTAGATTTGTTATAGATTTACCTTGAACACATCCATGTCCCACCATGCAACCATCTTATTAAACACTCCATCGCTCATCCACCTTGGTTTCTTCCCCTTTTTTTAAATCTCAATCATCTCCTCCCTGTAATTGCTGGCGCCCTTTGAGTTTCAGTATTGCTGAACTAGGCTCATCTCAGGCTGTTGCACATCTACTGCGCCCTATACAATGAGAAAATATTAGTAATCTCATTTATTTGTATTTAACCAATTTGTAAAGCGGTATAAACTTACCATAAAATCTTGCCAGACAGACTCCCTGACGACCTCTGGGACCCTGCTCCACTTAGGCCAGAAATCGCTCATTCTAGCCATATATGCATCTCTAGAAAAATTTAGAACCATCTGAGATGGCTCCAACTAAACCCCCTGCGCTAAATATAAATTAGAACTTTATATAATATAGATATATTATGTACAAAAAATTAAATTGTTATGCTGTTAATTTTGATACTTACGTATGGTCAGCCTTAGGGTTCAAGTAAACAGCTGGACAAGCTAACTGATCGCCACTACCCTTACCGGCGTATCGGGTAATGCTACGTCCTCTAAAGCCTGAACCAGAGCCAGACATAATATACCTGCAACATAGATATAAAATTGGATTTCAATTACAATGGCATAGTCATATCATAACAACTAGACAACCAAATCCTAGCAATTTATAGTTTTTTAATTTATTTGTTTGTATGTTTTGTTTTTGAAAATTATTAACATGCATTGTATTTATGCAAACAAGGTCGACAGTGTAGTCAATCATTTTAAGCATTCTAAAATGTCAATGCTCAACATGCGATATAAACATTCTAAGCACTAAGCAATATGACCTATAATTTTTGTGAGTACCAAACACAAAATCCATGATTTTTTTCTTATATTAATGCTTTCTAATTAAAGCCACAGGGTTAGGTAAATGTTTGAACTTTGATTGTTTTCAATCATTTTACTTTATACATGAACACAGTAATGTGATTCTAGCTAAATGATAGGGGATGTATAATTTCATAATCTTGGTTGATAAAAAATTGTAAAAGACAAAAAATGATGCGAACTAAACATAAGTTTAGTTTTATTTCATTTTTAGCAGCAACCTAAATGTATAGTCTGGTTATAGTTGTAGGTTTAGCCAAAAAAAAAAATCAATTTTCTAGTTAACATCTTTTATTTTATTTAAAATATTTTTTTTGACATTCTTAACAAGGGAAGATCCCCTCTTAATTATTTCAAAATAATACGAGTGGATTTTGAATTCTAAGGAGTAGCCTTTTTTTCTTTTCGGAGGTTGGAACCCTCGATCATCAACGATTTAGAGAGTTTACTATGAGATACAACTACCTAAAACTAAGAAAACGGTTGGACACAGATTGGCATCTATATATGAAATCATTTTTGTACTGATATTCTTCAACCACCACAACACATAACTGAAATAAATAGACAATTTTTTGATTATCGATCCATTTCGATACTAAAAATTAAAAAATGTCAAGTAAAATAATATTAAGCAGCCACCATTGACTTTTATACACATTTTTAACATATATAAAATAGCAAACGACAATCGTTTATGTATTAAAATATATAAAAAAGCTATAATCTTGATAAAAACTAGAGGATAATTATTGGATTAACATCCGTATTTGTTTTTCAAATATCGTATATTTCTTCATATTTCGTATATATATACAAATGGATTTCGAAAATTTTGAGTACTCATTGACAACCTTGAATATAGCTAGTTTTATTTTATTTTTATATAAATTTTCATTTTCTCTTTTTCCTTTTACAAAATTTTTAAATAAAGAAAATTTTGTAACAAGCGGTTTGATCAAATGTGTTATAAATGAATTGTTAGAATAAATACTTCAATTGTTCATATTCATTCATGATATAATAAGGTTTGATGTTTTAAGAGGATAGAACAATTATGGCCACGATGACACATTTATAGGATGGTAAGTGATCATGGAAAAGATGAGATGTAAACCAATTAAGCAGCAAAAACTGAAAAAGCCATGATTTTGAAAACTTAATCATTTATCTTCATCTAACATATTTCTATTTTAAAATGCTAACAATTAATGGAAACAAGTTTTTGCATGTAAGGGTTCGATTAGATGGCATTGTAAGAATGCAAAAACCAAGAATTTGCTATACATGCTAATAATTCCTAAGAATTTGATCATTACGGTGATAACAATAGCAATTAGGGATTAACATTATGTAACATATGTACACAAAAAACTAGGAATCAAGAAAACAACAAATTAAACTCGAAATCAATGAAAAACTAAAAATTAGGTTTAGGAAAATTACCAAATTCGGGGAACAAGGAGCGTGGAGACGGGTTGGTGAAGCTTGTAGATGATGTCGGAGGTGCCCAGGGTGGTTGTTGGGGGTAGAGGAACCGAAATTGAAGGTGGTGAAATGGTGGAATTTTGGATGAAATCAAATTAGGAATGGTGAAAATAATAATGTGCAGCAGGTCAGACGTTCTGGAAATTATGCAGGAAAATTCCAACGGCTTCCAACTGCCGCCAACAGTCTTTATTCTATTGGTTTCCAACGACTTCTGGCGGTCTCTTAATAGCTGTTGACGGCTGTTGGAAATAGGGCGTTGGAATAGGCTGTCCATCTAGTAGTGTCGAAAACTGTTTGGGGGGGGGGGGATGAAGGGAGGACCTCGTGGCCTTGAAATCGAGAATTGTGATATTGAAGTTTATTTGAAAAGAAACATGCACAACACTGAGTTGTGCCGAATTGGATGTAGGGTAACTTAGAACCAGTGTAAAATCCCGACATATTCTTTCCTTTGCTGCTTTTATTCATTATTTGCATCTTTGATTGACTCTATGACTGTTTTATATCTATGATTTGCACTTGATTCTGCTATATTAAAAAAAAAATCATAAATTCAATTAAACGCTATTCACTTCCCTTTAGTGTTAAGATAGCCTTAAGATCCATAATCTGCATGCCTAACAATGTCTAGAAACTATAAATCAAAAGGAGGCTAGATCAAAGTAACATTTAAAAGAGAGTTATTAGGGAAACGATGCAAGTGCGTGTGTGTTAAATGATGGGTAGATGATAGGACATTTTCCCTTGGACAGAAAAAACAGAAGTGAACAAATGTTCAAACCGGGTTTGTTCAATGACAAGTCTACACTGAACTGTGCTGGCACACTTGGAGAATAAGTGTTATGCTAAATTTTATCCATAAGAAAAAATTAGTCAGACAGAGCAACTTATGCATGATCTCCTTTAAGAACGTAGAGAGCAGTTAGTTCAAATAATAAATCAAAAAGAAGGGGTAGAATGAGAATCTCGCACTAAGACATCGATCACAAAACAAATGGACTTGAAGTAAATATGCCTATTTTCTCTAAAGCACCCACAACAGGAGTTCTTCACGAGAAAATAGTAACCGAGCGCAACCTAGATAGAGCCCTACGACATCAATATTACCCTCAACGAGACATATACATGTCATCTTAGTACATGCATTAGGATAAGGACACCTTCATAGGCAAAACAACGAACTTGAAAATCCTAATACTATTAATCTGCACCCCTCACGATGGAAAGCAAGGAAAAATACATATCAGCTTATTTATCTTATTACCTTACGGTAGCTTTATACATTGTTGTTCGTAACAATGCAAATGTAGTACGAACCTGATAGCAATCAATATATTGTCACTATCCAATTGTCACGTCAAGAAGTGTTACTAATTCGAAGTAGAATCAAAATCAGCAATGGCAAAAAGCGTGACCAGATTTGCAACAGTAAAAACCGCAGCAAAACAAAGAGCAGAAAGAAGTACCTGTCAGTAATGTCCGAGTCTAGAGAAAATCTGTTTCCTTGAAACAATATCGCCCCCTCTACGGCACTGAAGGTATATGAGCAATTGTTTCCCAAGATAAAACGGACCGATCTCTGCAATGTAGCGCTTACAGTTGCAGAGCAACGATGAACTCAAGTAAGTTATTTCAAGAACAGAGTAGCAGGGAAGAAGAAGGAGACAGAATGAATTAATTTTCTGGATGATCAGTGGCTCTGTCAAACCGTCCATATATAGCGGCGGAGGGGTGCCTTTCTGGGTAGTCGTGACTGTTCGTACAGGCGCGCTAGTTCAAACGGTCGCATCTGATCACTGTTCAGGTGAACAGACACGTCCGCTGGTCCAAACGGTCGCATTTGCGTAAAAAGAAACCATTTTCCGCATATTAAATAGTCGGCGGCCCATTGGATCATGAGACCCCAAGAGCCCCAAGGCCCAAGGCCCTTATCTTTGACATTTTAATATTTAATATGAAAGCCCAATGCCTACATAGCCCATTCATTCAAGTCCTTATGTGCTCATTTCATTTGTTTGATATAGCATGTGGGGCTTTGATATTTATGGAGATATATCCACAAAACATACACAATGTGGGACTTTGTTTCTTTGTATTTCTCTACTACCACATAAACTCTTCTTCCCTAACCTTCTCATTCATTTCCAACAATCACCCACATGAATGAGAGGTTACTTAATTTTTTTCTTAAATTTTGTGAAACATTTAACGTATCGGTAAAAGTAGCGCAATGGCCTTGAAATTTTCCTAGTGTTTATCGTTATAACCTACTGGCGAATCAGTGGACTAGCTTGTCGTTGAACGGTAAGCCTTTTGTGTAAGTATATAAAGATAACACACACTAAGTGTTTCTAAGCCCTTTGCTTCTCTGTTTGTGTTCGTTTTTGCCATGAACACCTACTTAGTCTCATGAGTGTTTAAAGAATTCGACCTTACAATCCTTTTTGAAGCGGCGCCTTCACACTCACGTAGATGATTCTATACAGAGTATCCCGTAATACTCCACTTGGGTCTTTTATAACACCACAGTATAGACATCATTAAAAGCTAAGCTTATCCTATTCTCCGACGGGTTGTGCACTGACTTATCATAGGAATGGTTTGTATTTTAATAGTGCCATTAAGTTTATCTTTAAACTTAGTTGTCCCTTTGAACCAAGATCTTGGGATCTCCAGTCAACTAGGTGGGGTTTCCATTTAGAAAAACTTTTAGATCATAGGTCTTAAACCCATTACCATCGATAAGGTTTGAACTTTCTCTCTTGGCAAGCCTTTAGTTAGTGGATCCGCAATGTTATCCTTTGACCTTACATAGTCTATAGTGATAACTCCATTAGAGAGAAGTTGTCTTATGGTTTTATGCCTACGACGAATAGGTCTAGATTTACCATTATACAATGTACTATTCACCCTTCCTATAGCAGATTGACTATCACAATGTATACATATTGAAGGTACTGGTTTTTCCTAATTTGGAATGTCCTCTAAAAACCCTTTAAGACAATCTGCTTCTTCCGCGACTTTATCTAGAGCAATGAACTCAGATTCCATTGTTGACCTTGCTATGCAAGTCTGTTTGGATGATTTCCACGAAATTGCTCCATTTCCTAATGTAAACACATATCCACTTGTGGATTTTGTGTCATTTGAGCCCGTTATCCAATTGGCATCACTATATCCTTCTATTACTGAAGGATACTTATCATATTGCAACACATAGTTTTGTGTATACTTTAGATATCCTAGGACTCTGATTATTGCTTTCCAATGATTTTTTCCAGGATTGCTGGTATATCTACTTAGCTTGCTTACAGCATACGCAATATGAGGCCTAGTGCAATTCATGACATGCATAATACTTTCCAGTATACGAGAGTATTCAAGCTGATATATATCATCACCAGTGTTCTTTACCCAATTTTGGTTCATATCTACTGGTGATTTTGCAGTAGTTAAATTATACTGCTTGAATTTTTCAAGAATTTTAGCAATGTAATGTGACTGAGAAAACGCATATCCCTGTGGTGTCTTTATAATTTTTACACCCAAAATTACATCGGCCACTCCTAGGTCCTTCATATCAAATCTAGAGGATAACATGTCCTTCGTAGATTTTATTATGACCTTATTATTTCCTAGGATCAGTAAATCATCAACATAGAGACAAACGATGACATATCCAGCATCTATACATTTTATATAGACGCATTTATCTGATTCATTTATTTTGAATCCATTTGATAACATTGTTTCATCAATTTCTCATGCCATTGTTTTGATGCTTGTTTAAGGCCATAAAGAGATTTTACTAATTTGCACACCTTATTTTCATTTCCTGGGCTTAGAAACCCTTCTGGTTGCTGCACATATATTTCTTCTTCCAGTTCACCATTCAAAAACGCAGTTTTCACATCCATTTGGTGTATTTCCAAATTCAATATAGATGCGATTGCAATAAGCATCGTAATTGATGTTATTCTGGTAACTGGAGAATATGTATCAAAGTAATCCAGATCTTCCTTCTGTCTGAATCCTTTTATTACAAGTCTTGCTTTAGACTTGTCTATTGAGCCGTCGGCCTTTAGTTTCTTCTTAAATATCCATTTATATCCTAGTGGTTTTGATCCTTTAGGGAGATCCACTAGTTCCCACGTATGGTTTTGTAGAATGGATTCTATTTCACTATTGACGGCTTCTTTCCAATAAGGAGCATCGGGAGATGACATTGCTTGTTGGTAAGTTAGGGGTTCATTTTCTATCATATATGCATAGAAATCAGGTCCAAAGGATTTAGAGGTCCTTTGTCGCTTTCTCCTTCTCAGTTCCTCTATCTCAGTTTCATCATTCATTTTTCTTTGACAAACATTATACTCGGGAGTATCTGGATCTCTTGGCCTCTTTTGAACACTAGTTTCAATAGAGGTTTTTAGAGGATAAATGTGTTCAAAGAATCTTGCATTTCGAGATTCGATAATGGTGTTTTCATGAATGTCATCAATTTCAGATTTGTACACCAAAAATCGATATGCACTACTATTATGAGCATATCCAATGAATATGCAATCTATAGTCTTTGGTCCAATTTTGACCTTTTTCGGTTTTGGAATTTCTACTTTGGCAAGACACCCCCACACTTTTAAGTATTCGTAGGATGGTGGTCTGTTTTTCCAAAGTTCACGGGGAGTCTTAGACGTTTTCTTTCGTGGTATTTTATTTAAAATATGATTTGTCGAAAGAATAGCTTCTCCCCAAAAATTATCTGGCAAGCCAGAGCTTATTAGTAAGGTATTCATCATTTCTTTAAGAGTTCTATTTTTTCGTTCGGCTATACCGTTGGATTGAGGTGAATAAGGAGATGTAGTTTGGTGCATTATACCATGCTCAGCACAGAATTCCTCAAATGGAAACTCATATTCTCTTCCTCTATCACTTCTTAAAGCTTTAATTTTTCTGTTGAGTTGATTCTCAACTTCTGCTTTATACTGTTTAAATATATCGAATGCCTCATCCTTACTTCTAAGGAGATATACATAACAATATCTTGTACAATCATCTATAAAGGTGATGAAGTAACTTTTTCCTCCTCTAGTTTGACACATTTTCAAGTCGCATACATCAGTATGTATTAAGTCTAAAGGTTCGGTTTCTCTTTCAATATGATGAAATGAGGTTCTTGTCAATTTGGCTTCAGCACAAATTTGACATTTGTAATTTGAATCAATTCTACACTTTGGTATGAATTCTAGATTGACCAGTTTTTGTAAAGTATCAAAATTCACATGACCTAGTCTAGAATGCCATAGATTAGGAGAGTCAACCATGTAAGCAGAAGATTCAATTTTATTCATATCATTGTTTGGTACAACAGTGGTTACATTAGCCTTAAATAGGCCATCACATACATAACCCTTTCCTATGTACACTCCATTCTTAGACATCACAAATTTATCAGCCAAAAATGTCAGTTTGAAGCCATGCTTGCTGAGCAACGACCCTGAAATTAGATTCTTGCGAATTTCTGGAACATGTAGAACATCATTTAGAGTGAGTTCTTTTCCAGAAGTCAATTTCAGCACAATCTTTCCCTTGCCTTCGACCTTTGATGTGGATGAGTTACCCATAAACAGTTGTTCTTCATTAGTAGCACTTTTGTAGTTTGTGAACATCCACTTATTCGAGCATATATGCCTAGTGGCTCCAGTGTCTACAAACCACTCCTTGTTGTTGCCAACAAGGTTGCATTTTGAAACAACTGCACACAAGTCCATTTCAGAAACACCGTCTGAAACTTCCGCCACATTTGCTTCTGATTTCTTCTTTTTGGGTGGGCCGCGACATTCTGCAGCTTTATGACCTTTCTTTCCACAATTATGGCATGACCCCTTGAATTTCTTTGACTTCTTAGGTTGGTTGTCACGTTTTCTCTTATTGGACTTGTCCGTCTCGACAACGTTTGCTTTGGCAACCACATTTTGAGAAATCTTCTTTTCAGAATTTCTATTGTCTTCCTCAATTCTCAATCAAACTACAAGTTCCTCCATTGTCATTTCTTTGAGCTTGTGCTTTAGGTAGTTCTTGAAGTCCTTCCACGATGGAGGAAGCTTCTCAATAGCAACGGCAACTTGAAAAGATTCGCTAAGGGTCATCTTTTCATCTTCTACTTGACGAATGATAAGTTGCAGTTCTTGAATTTGGTTGATCACAGCTTTTGTATCGACCATTTTGAAGTCAAGAAATTTCCCAGCGATGAATTTCTTCATGCTTGCATCTTCAGTTTTATACTTCTTTTCCAAAGCCAACCAGAGTTGTTTGGATGTTGCAACAGTGCAGTACACATTGTATAGACTGTTGTCGAGGCCATTCAAGATGTAATTTTTACACATGAAATCAGAATTTTTCCAAGCAGTAAGGGCTTCAACTTTAACTGGATCTGGTTCCAATTCCGCAACGACTGGAGCATCTTCTGTAAGATACTTTGCAAGGCCTAATGTTATCAAGTAAAATAGCATTTTTTGCTGCCAACGTTTGAAGTCCGCTCCGGTGAACTTTTCTGGCCTTTCTCCGTGAGACAGCGCCATTGGTGTAACTACGGGTGCAAAAGGATTGGTTACAGGTGGTGTTGGCGCAGCAGGACCACTATTGCTTTTAGCCATTATCGTTTTCTGCAAAGCGAAAATATTGTTTCAAGATTGTTGTTCGTAACAATGCAAATGTAGTACGAACCTGATAGCAATCAATATATTGTCACTATCCAATTGTCACATCAAGAAGTGTTACTAATTCGAAGTAGAATCAAAATCAGCAACGGCAGAAAGCGTGACCAGATTTGCAACAGTAAAAACCGTAGCAAAACAAAGAGCAGAAAGAAGTACCTGTCAGTAATGTCCGAGTCCAGATTAAATCTGTTTCCTTGAAACAATATTGCCCCCTCTACGGCGCTGAAGGTATATGAGCAATTATTTCCCAAGGCCCTTATCTTTGACATTTTAATATTTAATATGAAAGCCCAATGCCTACATAGCCCATTCATTCAAGTCCTTATGTGCTCATATCATTTGTTTGATATAGCATGTGGGGCTTTGGTATTTATGGAGATATATCCACAAAACATACACAATGTGGGACTTTGTTTCTTTGTATTTCTCTACTACCACATAACCTCTTCTTCCCTAACCTTCTCATTCATTTCCAACATACACAACATCCAGTATAAACGCCCGTCCTTCCAAGATAAGTAATAAGTTTACCGGTCCAATTAAGGATCGCACGCCAGCTATATTCAGACATCCCACCTAAGTTTCCGGAGCTCCTGCCAACACCATGGTCTCTAGCCGAGAAACATGTAGATTAGATTGACGACAAGTGGTAGAATCGGAGAGCACAAAAAAGGCAGGAAATAAAGAGTAAATTTGTCTATCAACATAACATCTTCCACATTATAAATGAAGACACTGGATGGTTGGTGCTTTACTAAGGATTCCGAGATATTTCCTCAAAGAAGATAAAGAATGTATACTCCAAAATCAACGTAGTGCAAAACCTATCTATATACATATATACACACACATGCATATATAGCGCATATATAGCGGATGAATCGCAGATGTAGGATCAATGAAGATCCAAACCATATTAAAAAATTTTGTCTTTTATTTTTATCATTTTTTGTCATTCTTTGCTTCTTCCCACTACTCTACCCAAAATCCAAAAATATAATCTCCACAAAATTCACATCCAAGGTTGTGTAAGGATGATGCAGCATAGTTGCTTCAGTTAGGCGAGTATTACTTTAATCAATATCATTTCTTCTAAATTTAAATTCTATTGAGTGAAAGATGAATGAAAAAGTTTGCCAACAAAAGTATTTTTGCTTCCTCTGCTAAAAAACCGAAAGGAAAATAATTCATTTTAGTACTAAATAAAATATGAAAATATAATAAAAGTATGGTGCTAAGGGCACCCCAATTTACTCTTCCTATTACCGCTACTAAAAATTAGCACAAGAATTATCATTAAACTCTTCTTAATAACTCACGTAAAAAATAGGGGCTACCAGAAAATTGCAATGTAAACTGGTTTATGAACATTTGTTTTTAATGATATAAAGAAATAAAAATAATGTGAAAAACGAAATCATTTTTTATTTACGACGCATGTCATGCGTATTAAATGAACTTGAATTTGAATGAATTATTTTGTTATTAATTATGTGGTTATATACGATGCATAATACTGTCGCAAGTAATGGAAATTGATTTGATAGAGCATTCACTACTTATATTAGATGCGACGTACCAAAGCGTAGTAAATATTGAATTTTTACAACACATAATCTTATGTCGCAAATGTTTACGTAGCTAAAGAGTCATTTTGTTGTAGTGTTAATAGCGACGACTACATGATCCCATTTAGAAGGAAGACTTCGTAAAATCTTCTCAACTACTTTCTTATCCGAAATTTGCTCGCCAAAATTTTTAGTTTTATTAACTATAATAGTAACTCTAGTGATATAATCTTGCACTGATTCATTACCTTTCATAAAGAGCATCTCGAAATCTCGACGATAGGTTTGTAGTTTCACCATCATTACTTTGTTATCTCCATGGAACTCCTGCCTCAGAATTTCCCATGTTTCCTTCAATTTGGTGGCGCTTGCAATACATGGAAAGATGGCCTCTGTTATAGCTTGTTGTAGAACAAGCAGAGCCTTCGTATCTTTCTTTCGAAGCTCTCTTAGCTCAGCTACTGCTCTTGTCTCTGCATATCCAGATTCAACAAGCTCCCAAAAATCTTGAGAAATAAAGTAAGTTCTCATCTTAATGCTCCATAATTCGTAGTTTTCTCCATTAAAGATCGACACTAAAAACTGGTTTTGTGAAACATTAAGAGAATTCATGTTAACTTGTGTTTGCTACTGCACTTGCTCTCTGAAACAAGGACGTCCAAGTGGATCAACCTGGCTTTGATACCAAAAATGTTAGAAAAATTGAAAACAATACACAGAAAGCTACTGCTTCTTTAATATGGAGCTGACGCTCTTTTTGCTTATTTCTCTCTCAACACGAAAAACAAAGGATGATAACAATTATGTACTAAGTAACCCGTGAACCTAGACTACAAATATGCATCTACTTATTCAAATAAAAAACTAAGACCTAGTCTAAAAATCTTGTAAAAAACTGACTTTGTCATCAACTTTTATCAATTTTGCTTTAATGATGTTGTTCTGTTTTAAACATAAATTAATTAAATTACAAAACAAAAATAAAATGGTCTGCTTAAATGGTCCGTTTGAACTCGAAAATGCATTATCCGCTAACTAAAATATCCGCTTCCGTTTTCGCTTCCGCTTCACTCAACCACACTCTTACATACAAGATTTGTAATATTTCAGAGATAATCAATTACAATGGTATACAAGTGTTTGCATTGAAAAAAAAAATATTTTCTGGGCTTGACTTGTATAACTATATCGTAACCGAAGCGCAGTCTTATTTTATGTACTGTCCTTTCACGCAAATTATATTTCTCTTAGTTGTGGACGTATGTCTGTGGTTCCAAACTTATCTGCGTCCCATGCATGAGTATTCATACATTTCACGAATTGTGTTGAATACCCGTAACAGGTATTAAATAAATAAATAAATAGATATATATATATATGTATATAGCATACAGAAAGAAAATGAAAATGGAAAAGGTAATAACATCTGCTTTCCAGTACTTATTTTTCAACAAGAAATCCATGAGGAGCGGCAAAAAGGCTTTATATAAAAAGCTCAGTAATACACACAGGGTAGCGTTCTGTTCCACTCAATGGAAAGAGAGAATGAAGGGAAGTGAACAGAATATGAATTTGTGGTGGAAAATAGTGAGATGAGCAAGATGTTTTAATTTGGAATGCTGTTGAACCTAGCTCATACATATATACATATATACATAACAAGTGGATTAAACTCCGTGTAGCAAAAATCAAAACCTTTTAAATTGTATTTTAATGTCTCGACAAGTTTGAAAACGGTACTTCACAATAATTATTTTTGTAAATTAGCTAATAACTGCAAAATTTAACATGCGCTTTTCAAGACAACGACCCTATTGTAAAAGCAATAGTTACTACATAATCAACGGATATGCTTTTACTTTACGTTTGATTATCTATAGTGCAATAAGATTGCACCTAATAATTAAGAGAAAAGAACTGTGAATGGGGATTGAAATTGGAGCCCGCAATTGAGACTTTCTAACTGCAAAAGTGGCACTATCATAAATGTACGTGAGTGCATTGGAATATTTGTGGTGGCAGAGATATGTTAGTACAAAATTTCGCTCAACAAACTTGGCACACGGGTCTGGACAATCATGCTTTCTTTACCTTTAGCAATAAACAAATAACGTAAACCAGTAAGGGAAAAATTAAAAACTTTCAGGTATGTCAACAGAGTTTAAGAAAAGAACAAGCAAAAAAAAAAAAAAAAAAAAAAAAAATCTAATGGCTTCTTTACCCGCAACAGGATTGAAAGTTCTGGAAGGTTCTGAACAATTGTCTAAGTGCCCCCCGCGTCCTCGTCAGATTCAGCCTGAGGGGCGAAAAGCAATACTATCACATGCGCTGTTTATACATCATAACTTGTAATACCTCAAATTTTAAAAATATTCGTACATATCTTTATTTTCATAGATTACTTAATATAATATAATAAATAAATATATTTACAAACTTGGACTATGTTTATACAAATATTAACAGTTGAAAACAACGATCTTCAATTGAGTTGTGTACGTGGTCGCTCTTTTTAAGTCATTTCAATTTTTCAATCAAATGTGTAAAGCACTTTAAAATCAGCGTAGCTGCCTCTAAGATTAAGCAATATCTCTTAAATTAGTTTGATGTATCGACTTGTCCGCACAAACGGAAACCGACTCTGATGCACTCTCAAATATATTGCTTTGATTTGATTTAAAAAAAAATAGTGTAGAAGAAGATGTATTCGATTCAAGGAAAACTACATGCATTTCTATTTCATCTCATTGTCATTTAAATAGATAGAATGGTATGAAAATATTGTTGCTTTAATGGAGGACGAGACCTATAAAAATTAGATTTTAGGAAAGAACGAGTCCAAGTTGAACGTTACAAAATGTTCTCTAATACGGGCTGACCTAACCAGACTATACCAACCCAATCCACTACCGTTCATAAAATGATTAAAAATTTATGTCAAAGATTAAGTTTTCACTACAACAAGCTCAGCCCAGTCCGGGTCGGGTCGGGTCGAGTTGATTCGTAAGCACGCATGTGTGTAATAGTCCAGCATAGTCTCCATCCTAAAAAAAAGCATCGCTAGATGCCTAAGCGACTCAGTTAATCATTTAAAATCAAGTATGAATATTTGATTCTACGCTATAATCCTACGAGTGGAACTATTCCTCAAATAGGGGTCATATACACTTATTTCATTTTTTTTGGTAATTCTCAAAACATTTTTGAAACACCCCACCCTCCATTAAGGTCACTCACAAGGGGAATGCCTTAACTTTGGTGGAGGTTTTTAAGTAAAAGTCACAGATAAACACAAGACAGATATATAAACACATATATATAAGCAGCGGAGAACAAACAGACTTTTTATTTCACAAATACGTGTTCATACAAAACATTTCCACAACTGTCACATAATAACTTCCAAAACATTACATCATCATTTTTGTCTTGGTTATTGAATAAAAAAGCATAAAAACATAATTAAAACTGCATAAATCCCCATAGAATGTGTCCAACAGCCATAGCCAAGGAAAGAGAGTCCAAACCGTACATCTACTATCTTGAAGCTTGCAAAGAGTCTGACTAAGCTGCGTTGTTTCCTCCCTGTGGACGGAAGAAAAGAAGACGAAAGAAAATAGGGTCAGACATAAAGCCTGGTAAGACTAGTGACTCTTCAGTATGTGAATAAGAAAAAGGGCATGATAGGTATAAACTAGAAATATGAAATATCATAAACTAAGATAAAGCAGTTTGAATCGAATATACTATCGCACCCCCACACTATATCTCTGCACCTACTTACATTGTCTCAACTCGCACCCCATGATCAGGGTGAAGTGATCCCCTTTCTAAAGATCGACTCCTACTCACATAATCATCTGTCTTACAGCCCCCAAAGATTGTAGATACTTATGCTGGTCCCACCATGGGGTGTATCAAGTCCCATGGTGGCGGCCCGACACAATCCTTAGAATGCATAGGGTATACTACTAGTGCCCCAGTGCCCATTTTGTCAGCTCCGAAGTGTGTGCACGCCCGCACTGCGTTAGAACCCACACTGTTGCACCAACCGCCGTCGCTTTTGACCGCTTACAATCAGCCCAGTAATCGTGCCCCACCTTGCCTAGTTTCAGGGTATCATGATACCTAATTGGGTTACTGCTGAAATGGGTCCCCATTACTAGGGTTTTCTAGTCAAACATGTTAAGTGGTTAAGTGTCTGTATTTACCTAACCCCACCCATCAGTTTAATTAATATGTTGAATTGGTTAAGTGTTTTAGTTAACTTAACCCTACCATCCTGACTTGTCTGTCCTTAGCTTTTTAAAGCACCGACCACTCACATTAGACAGGTTTTGTTACGGTTACCAGATGTGCCGGTCGGTTCCGGGCAGGTTTACACTGTAACTCAGTCTAACCTCGGGTCCTTATTGGGCTCAATGCTTAACCACCCACATTGGATAGGTATTGTTGTGACTACTAGACAGCCGGGCGGGTCCGGGCAGGTTTACATCACAACTCAATCCAACCTCGTGTTAAGCATATTCGTATTTTCTAAATTTACATATTTGTCTTTATTACTTGTTATATGTAAATTTGCATAACAATTAAATGTTATGGCCCACTTTCCAAGTTTAACATTTTTGGTATAAGAATTTATACCATTCTAGTGCCACCAATTTTGGCATGTGACAAACATGCCAATTTCATATATTTTCACCAATTTATGTCAAGTTTCCTATAATTACCAATTTTCCCAACGTTACCCCCGTTTAAATATTAGGCTAACAATCTTAGCCTAATTTTCGTTCGCATGGTTTTTAACATATAATATTAGGCTAAAAACTTAGCCTAATTTAGCGTACATAAAATTGGCATTCATTAACATAAACATGACATAAATGTGAACTTGGCATTATTGGCATAGTCAATATGAACATCATAGGTGTGAACTTGCAAAATAGTCAATATACATATATGTGAATTTGCAACATAGACTGAATCATGTGTTTCAACTTGTCATGTGAACTTACATTTAAAAGGGGAATCTAACTAAACAGGTGTCACATGAATTAGCATATGATTTAGACAACATAAGCCTAAACATGTTTAGATCTAGGCATAACATCGAACATCACTAACATATGACAAGAATATGACATGTTCATAAAGTATGTATAATTTCATCTCATGTGTGAACTAGATCCAATCATATGTCCAACTACAACATGAAACATGTATTAAAGTGGATCTTGGCATGGATCCAATTATTAACTTTGCAACTTTTGTATAGACATATGAGCATGTATATAAACTTAATCATTTAGGCATAGAGGTTTTAGCATAAAGTATGTACATGAGATCTTAGCTTAGTCATAACACATACAACCTATATAATCACATAAACATATAGGTGTAGATTACAAAATGAACTATACAACTTGCATGTGATTCTAAATGTACAATAGGATCAATATCAACTCAACTATACCACAAACATCACAATAACACAATCATTTCAATACATAGATATGAATTAACATCGTTGTTACACAAAAACACAATTCCATTTCCATTTTACATCGAATCAAATCCTAACTTTTATTCACATCGAAAAAATCACTATACTTACAACAAACGACGGTCTTGTTTTCTGATTTCTGAATTCTGAATTTGAATTGCTTTCCTTTGGGTAGACAAACGTTGTTTTGATTCTTGTTTTAACTTCAATTTGGCTCGTCTCTAAGCTTTTCTACAAGTGGAGGCTCCTCTCAGTTTTCTCCCGACAGCATGGCGGCTCCGTCTCTAAATTTTTTTATGTGAATTTAGGTTGGAGTCTTAAGTTGTTTATATAGAATTTCAGATTGATTTGAGCCGTCAGATGATCATAATTGAATCTGGACCATTCACATCGAGAGGAGCCAACCAGAATGTGACAAATCAGCCCTAGTGACACAGCCAAGCTCAGAAAGTCGACCAGAAACCGACCAGGCTAGCCAGGGCCAAACCAAGTCGAACCCCAGGTCGACCCTATGGTCGACCCCAAGATCGACCTAGAGCCTGGGCGGGAATTTTCCCGCCCAGCCCACTTTGGGTCTGAATTCGAAATTTGAACTGAATTTTGAACTGTTTGAATTTTAAATTGAATTTTGAAACTTCCGGAGGTCATAACTCCTTCATACGCAGTCCGATTCCCGCAAACTCGGACTCTATCTCAAGCAGAATTCCGAGACGAACGCAATGGCGTAACCCGTTTCCCTTAATTATTTCATTAAGAATTAATTATACTTTAATTTGTTAATTTACAGTTAACAGAAAATTCGGGGTGTTACATTCTCCCCTCCTTAAAGGATTTCGTCTCCGAAATCTTCAAGTCTAGGAGAACGTAAGTCCTAACATCCAATCGTCCATCTACTCAACCAACAAACACAGGCGTCCATTGTCCTTAAAAGACTTCTATTGCTTCATGATCATATGCATAGTGTGTGTATATGTCCTTATCTAATGCAAAAATTAAGCGATCTACTGATTCAGTTGACCTCCTTAATGCGAATCATGTAAGTGCCATGAATCCATTATATATGCAAATTTTTCTTACTCATAATTCTACATGAGTGTGCAACCATTCATACAAATGCTACATCCATATGACAACATATCAAGTTTCAACCACATACAAATATGAATACATATATGCATATGCAATATGAAGTGACTGAGCCGATATAAAACCTAGGTTGTGTGTGTATATGCATCCACGAGAAACCACTAGCAACCACTTGCAGCCATCAACCGTAACATATTTCAAATACATGTTTACATCCAAAAGGGGTTTTTACCAAAGGATGAAGGATAATATCGAGGAGATATACCTAAAAAGATAGATACAAGCACAACTTAAGGAAAAAGAGAGATCAAAGATGTACCCTAAAAAAGAAAAGGGTAGGCCGCGCGTATTCTGTCCTCAGTTTCCCAAGTCGCGTCTTACTCAGCGTCGCTCCACTGAACTTTAACGAGCTTAACTTCGCGGTTGCGTAGCTTTTTGATTTCAGTTCCTACGATTCGAGTTGGAATTCTCCTCACAGTTGCTTCTCGTTCCACTTCGGCTTCTTCTAGAATGCTTGGCTCCACCACTTCCGCAGATTCATGTAGACATTTTCGGAGATGAGAAACGTGAAAGACGTTGTGAATTCCCGCCAACCTTTCGGGCAGCTCTACTCTATAATCCATCTTCCCAATCTTCTCGATGATAGGGAATGGTCCTACAAATCTTGGTGCTAGCTTTCCTGCGGATCCAAAGCGAACGACGTTCCTTAAAGGTGATACCTTAAGGAAAACCCTGTCCCCAACCTCAAACTCAAGGTCGGTCCTTCTTTTGTCTGCGTAGGATTTCTGTCTATCTTAGGCAGTCTTCACTCTCCTTCGTATCAAGTCTACTTTTTCTGAAGTCTCTCTAATCATGTCTGGCCCAAGTATAATCTTGTCAGTAGACTCCCACCAACAAGTTGGTGATCGGCAAGGTCTTCCATATAGAGCTTCGAAGGGTGCCATACCGATGGTGGCTTGGTAACTGTTGTTGTAGCCGAATTCCACCAAAAGGAACATGATCCTCCCATCTCCCTCCGAAGTCAAGAACGCATAGTCTCAAAAGATCTTCTAATACTCTATTCACCCTTTCTGTCTGACCATCTGTTTGGGGGTGATAGGCCGTGCTCAAGCATAACTGTGTGCCTACAGCTTCTTGCAGACTCCGCCAAAATTCGCTCGTAAAGATGGGATCTCTGTCACTCACTATGCTGGAGGTTATTCCATGGAACAAAGAGAAGCTAGAGACGAAGCAGTCCTTCTACTCTTGATAGGTATAAAGTGGGCGCTTTTAGTAAGCCTGTCCACTATTACCCAAATGCTAGTATTGCCTCTTCTTAACCTAGGCAACCCGTCAATGAAGTCCATTGAGATGCCATCCCACTTCCATTGCGGGACTTCTAGAGGATGAAGCAGTCCTCCAGGCTTCTTTTGTTCTGCCTTGACCTGTTGGCATGTCATGCACTTAGAAACGAAATCTGCCACGTCTTTCTTCATGCCGCTCCAATAGAAAACTCTCTTTACATCCTTGTACATCTTGTCCCCACCTGGGTGTATTGTCATCTTGGAATGATGTGCTTCCTCGAGAACCCTCTTTACTAAATCCCTTTCTTGTGGGACGCATAGTCTTCCATCCCGTCTCAGCCAACCCTTATCATCAATGGAGTACCTATTTAGATGACTGGAAGTTTCACCCCTAATTAGTTTATCAATCACATCGACAAACTGAGGGTCTTCGCGCTGTGCGGCCCCTATTTAGTCGAAAAGAGTGGGCCGTACTTTTAGGGATGCCAATAAACCAGGTATAAAATCAGAGGAGGGCCTAAAGTCAAAACTGGATATATACTCCAAGCTTTGCCTTTCTACAAAGAGAGGGCTTAGGGTTAGCTTCTTTCTTCTCAATGCGTCTGCTACTACGTTGCCTCTGCCAGGAGTATAGGAGATTTCAAAATCATACGAGGCAAGGAACTCCATCCACCTTTGTTGCCTCAAGTTAAGATCTTTCTGCGAGAAAAGATACTTCAACGATTTATGGTCAGTATATAATTCGAACTTCTCACCTAGGAGATAATGGCGCCAAGACTTAAGCGCAAAGACAATGGCGGCCAACTCGAGATTGTGGGTTGGGTAGTTCTTTTCATGAACTTTCAATTGTCTTCCACCATAAGCTACTACCCTCCCTTCTTGCATCAGAACAGCGCCTAGCCCCGTACCACAAGCATTCGTATATATTGTGAACATCTTGCTTCCATCCGGCAAAGTCAGAACTGGGGCTGTTGTGAGAGCCCTTTTTAATCGTTGGAAAGCAAACTCACAATCCAAATCCCAAGTGAATGCCAGATTCTTCTTTGTTAGCCTTGTGAGTGGAGCTGAGAATTTCGCGAAATCCCTAATGAACTTTCGGTAAAAACTGGCTAGCCCAAGAAAGCTTCGGATTTCGGTTGCATTCCTTGGTGCCATCCAATCTTGCACTGCCACTACTTTCGCGGGGTCCACAGCTAACCCCTCTTTGGACACTATATGTCCAAGAAATCTTAAATCTTCTCTCCAAAAGTGACACTTGGAGAATTTGTATTTTAGCTGATGAACTCGAAGAGTTTCCATGATATCCTTCAGATACTGAGCTTGTTCTTCCTCATTCTTTGAGAAGATCAAAATATCGTCTACGAAGACCACCACGGACTTATTGAGGAATTTCCTGAACACCCTGCTCATTAGGTCCACGAAATAAGTGGGTGCGTTTGTCAAGCCGAAAGGCATGACAAGCCACTTGTAGAAACCGTCTGGGGTTCTGAACGCTGTTTTATCAATGCTATCTTCAGCTACCCATAGCTGATGGAACCCAGTAGCCAGATCAAGTTGGGAGAAGACCGACTCACCTACAAGTTGATCAAACAAATCGTCTATTCTGGGAAGCAGGTGTCTATTCTTTTTAGTCAGCTTGTTTAGCTCCCTATAGTCCACACAAAGATGTAGTGAACCATCTGCTTTGGTGGCGAACACCACTGGAGCACCCCATTCCAAGATACTCCGCCTTATAAACCCCTTCTCGGGAAGCTCCTTAACTTGCTTACTGAGGTCCTTTCTCTCCTTTGGAGCCATGTGTCTAACAGGAAGGCTACGGTCTTTGCATTATCAACAAGATATATGCGGAAGTCTATTTTCCGCTTCGGAGGTAAGCCTTTCACCTCTTCAAAGACATCCGGATATTCCCGGACCACTCTAACTGACTGTAAATTATCAACAGAAGCATCAAGCGACTCTAGACATCTAAGCATAACAGCGTTCAAGGGATTACAAGAAATTTCTAGAGTGTTATCGAGCCGAGTCAAGAGTCTAACCACTCTTTTCTCACAATCAAGAATGGCACCATTACTGGATAACCAGTCCATGCCTAAGATCAGTCCATATCCTGAGAAGCCAAAAACAAAGGCGCTACATCTAAATTCAACACTTAGAATAGAGATTTTCAAATCCAAGCAAACCATCGACAAATAAGCGGAGCCCCCAATTGGATTTGAAACAACCAAGGGATCTTCTATCATACTAGTGTCTAGGTGCAGAGATTATACTAAAGCAGATGAAATAAAGGAGTGTGATGCACCAGAATCAAAGAGAGTGCGAACTGGATGATCATAAAGATAAACTAAGCTTTCTACAGAAATATTTCTACCTCGTTCCTGCGGAGGTGCCACCAGTGCGTGAACCTGTCCCCCTGAGGTGGATCCAGTCCTCTGTCCATGCCCCCGCTTCTTTGGGCAGTCCTTAGCCAAGTGTCCAGTCTCTCCACAATGGAAACAACCACCATTCATCTTTGTCTTCCTCTTCCTGCAGTCTTTCGCTATATGTCACACAATGCCACATAAATTGCACTTTCTCTTTTCATGGGTTTTGTTGTTCTTCCTGCCTTTCTTGAAGTCTGTTTTCTTAGCCTGTAAACCCTCTTTATTTTCTTGAGGCACTTCCACCTTTGCCTCTTTCTTGCCTTTATCTTCCTTGTGTAGCAGCGCCATGTCCACCAAGCTTTCATAGGTCGCTCCCATGGGTATATGGGTCATAGCAAGGCTGTGTAGAGGCTCATTCAGACCTTTGACGAAGTGAAGGGCCTTCTTGTGTTAGGTGTTTACTAAATCCAGCCCAAATCTGGCCAGTTGATTAAACTGATTGACGTACTCCTTGATTGTCATACTTCCTTGTTTAAAAGTTAGGAACTTCTCCATCTGTAGGCTTCTTTCAGCTTGGGAGAGGAACTTCATCTCAAACCTCATCCTGAAATCTTCCCAAGTTTCCACTGGCCTTTCAGCATGGGGAAGCTTCATCTTTGAGCAACCACACTGCTAGCTGTATCTTTTGCCTGTCGTCAACTTCGAAGATGACGAACAAATCTTCGGTCTCCTTCAGCCAGTTCCTTGCTGCCACAAATGATTCAGTTCCATATAAGTCCTTTCCTCTCATAGCCTTGAAGTCTCTACACGTCTTAGAGAATAGTATTTCCACGAGGAGGAGGAGGAGGAGGAGGAACCGCTGCCACTATTGGAGGAGGAATGTCTGTTGGGCCCGCACCATTGGCCCTAGCCTCTAGGTACCTTCAGAACCAGCCAGGGGTCGGTACTCCTTCTGCAAGGTTAAGATCTCCAGACATGCTGGAACAAAAGGGAAAGTATTCAAGACAAAGGATAGAGAGATAGTGCATATGGCTTTTGGGGAATTATGCCTTTTAAAAATAACTCTTTTTCTTGAAAACAATGCTTCTTTAAACTTCCTTTTTTTTTTGAAAATGGTTTCAAAAACTTTTATCTAGTCTGGCACATCTGTGCTCTGATACCAATTGAAACACCCCACCCTCCGTTAAGGTCACTCACAAAGGGAATGCTTTAACTTTGGTGGAGGTTTTTAAGTAAAAGTCACAGATAAACACAAGATAGATATATAAACACACATATATAAGCAGCGGAAAACAAACGGACTTTTTATTTCATAAATACGTGTTCATACAAAACATTTCCATAATTGTCACATAATAACTTCCAAAACATTACATCATCATTTCTGTCTTGGTTATTGAATAAAGAAGCATAAAGACATAATTAAAACTGCATAAATCCCCATAGCATGTGTCCAACAACCATAGCCAAGGAAAGAGAGTCCAAACCGTACATCTACTATCTTGAAGCTTGCAAAGAGTCTGACTAAGCTGAGTTGTTTCCTCCCTGTGGACCTGGGTGGGGGGGGGGGGATGAAAGAAAAGAAGACGAAAGAAAATAGGGTCAGACATAAAGCCTGGTAAGTCTAGTGACTCTTCAGTGTGTGAATAAGAAAAAGGGCATGATAGGTATAAACTGGAAATAGGAAGTATCATAAACTAAGATAAAACAATTTGAATCGAATATACTATCGCACCCCACAATATATCTATGCACCTACTTGCATTGTCTCTGCTGGCACCCCATGATCAGGGTGAAGTGATCCCCTTTCTAAAGATCGGCTCCTACTCGCATAATCATCTGTGTATTACGGCCCCCAAAGATTGTAGATACCTGTGCTGATCCCACCATGGGGTGTATCAAGTCCCATGGTGGTGGCCCGACACAATCCTTAGAATGCATAGGGTATACTACTGGTGCCCCAATGCCCTGTTTGTCTGCTCCGAAGTGTGTGCACGCCTGCATTCCGTTAGAACCCACACTGTTGCACCCACTGCCGTCGCTTTTAACCGCTTACAATTAGCCCAGTAATTGTGCCCCACCCTGCCTAGTTTCAGGGTACCATGATACCTAATTGGGTTACTGCTGAAATGGGTCCCCGTTATTAGGGTTTTCTAGTCAAACTTGTTAAGTGGTTAAGTGTCTATATTTACCTAACCCCACCCATCAGTTTAATTAACATGTTGAATTGGTTAAGTGTTTTAGTTAACTTAACCCTACCATCCTGACTTGTCTGTCCTTAGCTTTTTAAAGCACCAACCACTCACATTAGACATGTATTGTTACGGTTACTGGATGTGCCGGTCGGTTCCGGGCAAGTTTACACTGTAACTCAGTCTAACCTCGGGTCCTTATTGAGCTCAATGCTTAACCACCCACATTGGATAGATATTGTTGTGACTACAGGATAGCCGGGCGGGTCCAGGCAGGTTTACATCACAACTCAATCCAACCTCGTGTTAAGCATATTCGTATTTTCTAAATTTACATATTTGTCTTTATTACTTGTTATATGTAAATTTGCATAACAATTAAATGTTATGGCCCACTTTCCAAGTTTAACATTTTTGGTATAAGAATTTATAACATTCAAGTGCCACCAATTTTGGCATGTGACAAACATGCCAATTTCATATATTTTCACCAATTTATGTCAAGTTTCCTATAATTACCAATTTTCCAAATGTTACCGTATTTAAATATTAGGCTAACAATCTTAGCCTAATTTTCGTTCGCATGGTTTTTAACATATAATATTAGGCTAAAAACATAGCCTAATTTAGCGTACACAAAATTGGCATTCATTAACATAAACATGACATAGGTGTGAACTTGGCATTATTGGCATAGTCAATATGAACATCATAGGTGTGAACTTGCAAAATAGTCAATATACATATATGTGAATTTGCAACATAGACTGAATCATGGGTTTCAACTTATCATGTGAACTTACATTAAAAAGGGAAATCTAACTAAACAGGTGTCACATGAATTAGCATATGATTTAGACAACATAAGCCTAAACATGTTTAGATTTAGGCATAACATCGAACATAACTATCATATGACAAGAATATGACATGTTCATAAAGTATGTATAATTTCATCGCATGTGTGAACTAGATCCAATCATATGTCCAACTACAACATGAAACATGTATTAAAGTGGATCTTGGCATGGATCCAATTATTAACTTTGCAACTTTGTATAGACATATGAGCATGTATATAAACTTAATCATTTAGGCATAGAGGTTTTAGCATAAAGTATGTACATGAGATCTTAGCTTAGTCATAACACATACAACGTATATAATCACATAAACATATAGATGTAGATTACAACATGAACTATACAACTTGCATGTAATTCTAAATGTACAATAGGATCAATATCAACTCAACTATACCACAAACATCATAATACCATAATCATTTCAATACATAGATATGAATCAACATCGTTGTTACACAATAACACAATTCCATTTCCATTTTACATCGAATCAAATCCTAACTTTTATTCACATCGGAAAAATCACTATACTTACAACAAACGACGGTCTTGTTTTCTGAATTCTGAATTCTGAATTTGAATTGCTTTCCTTTGGGTAGACAAACGTTGTTTTGATTCTTGTTTTAACTTTAATTTGGCTCGTCTCTAAGCTTTTCTACAAGTGGAGGCTCCTCTCAGTTTTCTCCCGACAACATGGCGGCTCCATCTCTAATTTTTTTATGTCAATTTAGGTTCGAGTCTTAAGTTGTTTATATAGAATTTCAAATTGATTTGAGCCGTCAGATGATCATAGATGAATCTAGACCATTCACTTCGAGAGGAGCCAACCAAAATGTGACAAATCAGCCCTAGTGACACAGCCAAGCTCATAAATTCAACCAGAAACCGAACAGGCCAGCCAGGTCCAAACCAGGTTGACTGGGTAGGTCGACCCCCAGGGCCAAACCAGGTCGACTGGGCAGGTCGACCTGGTGCTTGGGCGGGAATTTTCCCGCCTAGCCCAGTTTGGGTCTGAATTCGAAATTTCAACTGTTTGAATTTTAAATTGAATTCTGAAACTTCCGGAGGTCATAACTGCTTCATACGGAGTCCGATTCCCGCATACTCGGACTCTGTCTCAAGCCGAATTCCGAGACGAACGCAATGGCATAACCCGTTTCTATTAATTATTTCATTAAGAATTAATTATACTTTAATTTGTTAATTTACAGTTAACAGAAAATTCGGGGTGTTACAATTTTCAACAATCTCCAACTTGAATTTTAGAGAATTATTTTAAAGCAATTCATGAATGCATAAGATTATGCATAAACAAATGTGTCTTTCGATTTTAATCTTTGCATAATGGATAAGATTTAGTCTTTATTAGAGTGAATCAGAGTCTTAAATTACATTCCTAACATTAAACCATACATAACCTCTCTAAATACAATCAAATAAGCCAAAGCGTTTATGAACAAGCACGTGTATCACAGTTAAATGGTTGTTGACCGAATTTTGCCATAAATTTCATAGGAAACAAAAAAATATCCACATTCACTCAGTTGATGCGCAAAAGTTAGTACAACAACCAAATGGTTTCAAAGTCAATGGAAACAAATGTTTCACATGAGTAAATCGCAGTAAAGTAGATCACACATTGTTTATAGTGGTTCAGTTCTTAAGAACCCACGTCCAATTTAAAGGCTTTGCACTTTTATTCAATCTTTTGTCAAGTTTACAATGGTGATAACAATAGTTCCATGTGACTACAAAGATAATTGTGGAAACGAGGTCCTAGTATGTTCAAAATGGAGATGGTGTTCTTCTTCTCGAAAAGCTTATGCAGTCCAAAAGGTCCAGATCTTCAAGAAGGAGGAAATTTTTTTCTTCTGAAGTGTACGGTTGAGTTAGGGAGTCCAAAGTGCAAATTCTTCATACCACTGTATTCAAAGAACAAGCAGACCTTTTTCTTGTAGCAGACTAGGGGTATTTATATGAGAGCGGAGCAGGCTGGAGCACGTGAGAGGGAACGTGGCCGAATGAAACACATCTTCAGGATCGGTACCGATCCCCGAATTGATGCTAGCCCCAAAGACTTAATTGTTTTCTATCTTTTGCTCGAAATCTTGAATCTGCTTCGTATTGCTTGGCATTTGTTAATCCCTAAAAAATTCATACGCACATTGAGTAAAGGATACGAAACGAGCACCATCAGAGTCGGTCGTGCGCAATGATATCCGAGGCTCTTAAACAGCTCACGATGGATAGGACGCAACTACACGGAGCAAAACCCAAGACAAATCAAATCGACCAGTACGACCGAAGAAGATGGCACGATATGCTATGAGAAATGCGGCTCAATAAAGATACGGATTGTACATTATGTAAAGCCGCTCACAACAACGGAGCACTCTTGATCTAATATCAAAGTTTGGTCGCGCGCATCAAGACAGGAGACAAGGTCGCACGTATATTTAACAGCTGCTCATGAATTGCAACTCCTATCGCTCGACACTCAAATTAGAAACCTATTGGTAAGTCGTATACCAACTCCTAGAAATAGCACATTCACATTTCAAAGTCGCAAGTCTCAGTCGGTCGCCTCTAGACTAATGGAGATCGTCGCCTCGCTCGCTCAAATCAGACACAACCACATTAAGGAACTATGATCGATCGTTCCTTCATTTCGCCATCAAGTCAGATATCTACTCATCAAATGCCATAAATAGCTGCACCTGAAGGACATCAACCAAAGTCGCCCGCACAACTAGGGGTGGGGGTTTAACCGACCGTACCGACTTAACCGCCTTAACCGATCTATACCGAACCGACTTAACCGCAGTAATCGGTTAACCACCACAATCGATTAACTGACCGCCTTAACCGCCTATCTTCGGTTCAGTTAACGGATAACCAAATTTTGGTCGGTCGGTTAACCGTTAACCGATATAATATTATAGAGAGCCCAAAATTAAATAAAACCACCCCTAACGCAACACACAAGACCAGCCCAATCCCATATTAACATCTCATGCCCAGGTGCCCTAATCCATCCAAAAAGTAGAAGCGGATACTGATTCTAATTCACTCGCTCTTCTTCAAAAACAAATCCGTGCGAAATCCAGTAAAACCCCTAGTGTTATTCTTTGAATTTTGAACTCGGTTTGTGCCTCGTGGCTCCGTTGTTGAGTTCGACTATTCGAGAAGGTACATGGAGTCGTCGACTGCAAGATTGACAAGGAAGAGAAAGCATGTGACTGTGAGTGATTTGTTTGAACTTAATATTGGTGATTTGATGTTTCTAAATTCTAAGAACTTCATATCTAGACTAGATGTGTTTACTACTTTACTGGTTATGGCTTTATGCCATGAAATTTCTGCCATTGTCCCTTTAGGCTTTAATGAAGAGTAGACAGTCCATTCTCTTTCTTGTATGAACAAACACAGTCCAAGACTCCAAATGTTTCTAAGAACACATGATCTGATCACTTTTCAAAGCCATATAATTGCAATTTGCAATAACACATTAACACTTGCAAATGAAGTGTTTACAAACTGATTTTGAGCTACAAATGAGACTTGCAAATGAAGTGTACTTTACAATATTATATCTGAATAATATATATATATCTGAATTCTGAATATATAAGAAGCTGTGTTTACAAATGAGACTTACAATTTGCAAATGAAGTGTTTACAAACTGATTTTGAGCTACAATTGAGGAACATACATTACAATTCATGCAGTTTTGTTATATAATATATACGCAGTTCTATTAGTATTATATACACAGTTTTATTAACAGTCAAAGTAATTATTTATGGTATTATTTTTATTTTTTAGGTGGAAGTTGGCACTCTAAATGAATTAGACAAAGATTGGTTGGAAGAAGAAGAACTAGAAGAAGAGGACAGCGACGCCGAAGAACCGAGTGCAGAGCCCGCTAATGCAAGAAAGCCGCTGCTAGCTCCTAAGCGCAAAGCATCTACAAGAAAACCGTCCATGGTATGGGAACATTTTACTAAGGATGATCCTTCTAATACGGTAAATCCTAAGTGTTATTGCAATTATTGTCATCAAGAATTTGCTTGTGCTGGTAAAGAGAATGGCACTTCACACTTAATATACCACGTAAAAACATCTTGTAGATCAATTCCTCGAGAGAGCGATAAGAAACAAAAAAGTTTAGCTTTTACAAAACTTAGTGAAAGTTAAGGAAGCAACGCCCTTATTATATGGAAATTTAACAAAGATGAGTGTAGAAAGTCTCTAGCTCGAATGTTAATTATCGATGAGCTTCCTTTTAGTTTTGTTGAGGGTGAAGGGTTTCTTGATTTTTGTCGAAATATGTGCCCTAGCTTTGAAGTGCCATCACATAGGACAATATGTAGGGATGTGCTTAATTTATAAGGGGACACCAAAGATTATCTAAAAACCATGTTTTCTAATTGTTTGCATGGTGTATGTCTTACTACGGATACGTGGACTTCTTGTCATAATGTAAATTACATGGTTTTAACCACACACTTCATTGACAACGATTGGAAGTTGCATAAAAGGATTTTAAATTTTTGTGTGATCACAAGTCATAAAGGGGAAAAAATCGGAATTTTTTTGGTTTCTTGCATCAAACAATGGGAACTTAAGCAAATCGTGTCTATCACAGTCGATAATGCCAGTGCTAATGAAGTGGCACTTAACTATGTGAAAAATGCTTTGAATGATTATAATGAATCTAGTGGTTGTGTTTTGAATGGTGAATTCCTTCATGTACGTTGTTGTGCTCACATTGTTAATTTAATTGTTAATGATGGTTTGAAAGAAATTGGTGGCACAATCGCGGGGATTCGTACCGCCGTTAGATTTGTAAGATCTTCTCCATCTAGATTGGCTAAGTTCAAAGAGGTTTGTGTTAATTTGAGAATTGATGACAAGTCCATGCTTGCATTAGATGTTCCTACTAGGTGGAATTCTACGTATTTAATGTTGGAAAGTGCTTTGAAATATAGAAATCTTTTTGATGAGATGAAAGAAAGCGATGGTATTTATGTTGCCTATTTTAGTAATGAAACCCAACCCCCGAGTTTGCAAGATCGGAGAAATGCTGAATTTTTTGTAAATTTTTTAAAGTTCTTTTATTATATTACTTTAAAGTTCAGCAGCTCTTTATCTATTACTTCAAATGTATGTTTTTCGGAGTTGAATGGAATTCAAGAAGAATTGCAAGAAATGATTGGTAAATTGGATCATAATCTATCTCGAATGGCAAGAAGTATGAAACAGAAATTTGATAAATATTGGGGGAATATTGGTAGCATGAACAAAGTTTTATTTATTACTTGTGTGCTTGATCCTAGATATAAATTACAATTTTTGAAGTTTTGTCTTGAAGACATGTATGATAAAGAAGTGGCACAAGATATATTAGCGGATGTGAAACGTATTCTAGTAAGGTTTTTTGATTTTTACGCTACCGATTCTACATTTGGAACGCAAAGTTGTGATGAACCACAACCTACAGATCCTAATTCATCCTTTTCTAGTGTAGTAAGTGCCGATAGTGTTAGTAGTGTTCAATCTAGAAGAATGAATACTTTTCTAAAACAAGTAGAACAAGAAGACAATGAAGCTAATGAACTTGAAAGGTTTTTAAATTAGACGGCTGAAAAGCCAAAGGGCAACTTTGATATTTTATTATGGTGGAAGGTGAATGGTCCAAAGTATCGAGTTTTATCTCTAGTTGCACAAGACCTTCTGGCAATCCCGGTATCTACGGTCGCTTCAGAATCTGCTTTTAGCACCGGAGGGCTTGTTATAGATCCATTCCGTAGTAGTTTAAGTCCGAGGATGGTTGAGGCATTGGTTACTACTCAAAATTGGCTAAGGTCTAACCCTATTTTTGTAGACCATCGAATTGAGGTTCCTTTAGATGATGTGAGCTATTATGATGTAGCTTTCTCAGGTAACGTTCCTATATATTTGATTATTACATAAAATATACATTATCATAAATCATAATATCATCGACTTGTTTGGCTATAGAGTTTGTACGTGGACGTGGTTTGGCAACTTCTTTATCTATAGATTTGTCATCGGACAATGCAGCGAGGTAAATAACTTTTAACTGATAAACTGCTGTATTGAATATAGTTTCATACTTTCATTTCCAGTTCATCCATGTATTTGCTGTCAAACTTGATAGGTTACTTAGCTCACTCACTGTATTCAGTCCATGACTCCATGTAATATGTACATAGCAGCACTGTCATTTTTAGTCCATGTAATATGTATTCACTTCAGTCATGTAATATTTTGCATGTAATGTATTATGTATTCAGTCCATTTGCATGTGGCATGTAATTTGTATTCAGTCCATGTGTATTCAGTCCATTTTTTGTCCATGTGTATGTCTCTTCTACAAAAAATGGTGTATTCAGTCCATTTTTTGTCCATGTAATAGTTTTCATGTGGCATGTAATTTGTATTCAGTCCATGTGTATGTCTCTTCTACAAAAAATGGTGTATGCATGTGGCATGTAATTTGTATTCAGTCCATGTTTGCATGGTGTATTCAGTCCATTTTTTGTACAAAAAATGGTGCATGTGTGAACATAGTGTTGGTACATGCAATAACAAAGCTAATTTGGCCTATTTGAGTATACAAAAAATGGTGCATGTGCGGCTATACTAGTATTAGATGTTCAGTTGCACCATTAGTGTTAGTACGTTTATTATGTATTCAGTCCATTTGTATGTCTCTAGCTCGAATGTATAATGTATATGGTTCATTCTTAGTCCATGTAATATTTTGCTATCAAACTAAATATGTTTATTTATTTTTGCTTTCAGTTAGCAAATTAGCTTTGGAGTTTGGACATGCTCGGAGAGTCGGAATGAAGATTGCTTTCATCTGTGTACCTTCAATTTGAGTGTCAAAATTTCAATGCAAATTGTAACTCTATTTGTGTACCTTCAATTTATTAGTATTTAGAGATGATGATCCATCATCCATGTGTTATGTGACTGTCGGTGTCACTTATGTCATGTAATATGTACTACGTAGTACTAGTAGGCTAGTAGCAATGTAGCATTGTGCATTTGTAGTTTGTACTGTTGTATTAGGCTATTAGCAATTTGGCATGGAAGTTGGACTTGGAAGTTGGAAGAACTGTAGTGTTATGATGTTAATTGTTATTTGCGAGTGCATGATGTTTTTTTGTTACTTTGTTTTACTTATATGTTAATTGTTTTACTTATCTGCAAGTGCATGATGTTAATTGTTAAATTGTTAATGGTTATATGCAAGTAATATATGCTTGCTCAGTTCTACTTCTGCATATTGGTTTGGAGCAACAAGTATCTAACAGACTTTGCAAACGGTTAACCGGTTGATTTAATTGGTTAACCGCTTGATTTAATTGGTTAACTGATCAACAGTTAACCGATTAAATTGGATGGCTAACCGTTTAAATTAAATGATTAACCGCGGGTAATTTTAGGCGGTTCGGTCGGTACATTACATTGTCGATTAACCGACCATCGATTAACCGAACCGCCCGCATCAAGCGGTTAACCGAAAATTTTAACCGCTCGTCTTGTTTAACCGACCACGCCCACCCCTACGCACAACTACTCAAGATGCTCACTTCATTGAGTCGCTCGTCCATGACAACCGAATACAGCTCTGGACAGTTGGCTACAACTAGCCAATGACATGATTGTAATTAACAGAATGAGCGATCCGTAGCCTGCATAAACGAATTTCAAGTCATTTCCCAAAGGAGACTCACCTATAAATACACCATGGCTGCCGACACAAACGGGATCCAATCTTTGAAATCACGAAGTGCTGCTAAATTCTATCCTCAACTACTGATTCGGCCATGGCGTCAAATACAATCTAGTGATAAAGGAAAATGAAGGCATCCTCCTTCTCAATCATTCATCCATCCTTCTTCTCCTCAAATTCTACCATTCTCTTATGCAATTCCAAAATTGAAATATATAAATGAAGGTATATTGAGTGAATACAGAGATGTATGAAAAGAGTCAATTGATGTATTTTGTTATCCTCATTATAAGATTGGAAATCACCTTCACAGTGGACATAGGCCTAATTAACGGCTGAACCACTCTAAATCTTATCTCTACTTTACTTTTTTGCATTTTTCCTTTTCAATTGCTGATTAAACACGGTTCCACTTATTTCTTACCGTATTGGTGAAGTAGGTGTTTAGACCAATTTTGGTGTAAACATTTTGGCGCCCATCGTGGGAACGTGTTCATAGTTCCCTTTCGTAGTTCAGCAATCTAGAAAAAAATCCAAAAAAACGCTTTCCCCTTTGAAACCATGGCCGGATCGAAGAAAAGCGGCAAATCTAATAAAGTTACTACGATCAGTGAGGGTAATAATGCTAATGAAGCTACACCTCAGATCTTGAATCAAGGGGAAGGGGACACCCCTAGGCCATCTATAACGCGAGATGAATTGAATGTGGTTGTAACCGGCTTGAACGAAAAAATGGATAATACAACGAAGATGATAATGGAAAGGTTTGATGTCCTGACTAATGTTCAAGCCAATTTGTTACCACTAAATACTATGGTTAATCCTGGCGAGAAAAAGGACTCATCAGCCTCTGACCCTGGACGACCTCATAACTAAGTGGTAGACAGGGGGAGGCCGGCGTTGAGGATCCTAAGGCCAGATCTCCATAGCGCAAAGAAGAACGTGCGACTCGGGGCGTCGCAAGTCCCACCAACGTAACATCCCTCAAAAAGGATGCAAGGCGCCGCAGCTTAAATCGTGGTCGCGCTAAGAAAGGCATCAGTGATGCTCTCGATGAGCAAACAGGTGATGAGAGGCGCATCACAGACATGATCCAGCGAATAATAAAGGAGAAGGCGACCCGAGAAGATGAGGAGAAAGAATGGGAGTTTTACCCTAGTAAAAATCCATTCATAGATTAAATCCGTCAAGCAAAATTCTCGAAGAAATTTATACCCCCAACAATAGCACCTTATAGCGGTGTTAGAGATCCAACCATTTTTCTGTTCAAGTACGACCAGCACGTGAATGGAGCTAGGGCCGCTGATGAAATCAAGTGCTTATACTTTCCCGTGTTCCTGGAGGTTGTGGCCTCACTATGGTTCACCAGACTTCCACCTAAATGTATTAACCAGTTTGCTGATCTGGAAAGGAGATTTCAAGATCAATTCCGATTACAAACCACCAAGGCAAGGGACACGATTTCACTCAGCGAGATGGAACAAATGCCCAGAGAACCCATCAAAGCTTTTCTTACACGCTGCAGCAGCAGAGGATATAGAACCAGAGTCTTGGTACTTATTGGCAGCCCTGAAAGGGGCTATCGATAAGAAATCAGAATTCGGGAAGTGACTCAAGATGAAGAAGCCAAAGACTCTAAAGAAGTTCTACAAGAAAGCCGAAGAGTACATGAGCGTGGAAACCAATACCCTAGATATTCAGAAGGACACAAAGAATAGCACTATTAAGGAAGGGAAGAGCAATGAATCTTCTCAGATAATTCAGAAGGATGACTCTGGGCATAAGAGAGGGTTTGATGGGAGAGACAGTAAAATACATAAGAAGTCAAAATTCTTTAAGCAAACATAATTGACTCCCTTGAATGAAACTTCAAATAAAATATACTCTGCCATGAAGGACTCAGGCATGTTTCCTCAGGTAAAACCCAAAGAATCACAAAACAGCAGGCAAATTCCGGAAAGTTCTGCCCGCTTCATAATCAACCTGGGCACAACATGAACAAATGTCGACACTTGAGAAATTTAATTGAGGAGCTCATCTGAAAAAATCAACTGCAGCAATATGTTAAGAGTCCTCAAAACGCATCAGAAAGTCAGAGGCAAGGTAAGGTTGCCGATCAGGCCGGGTCGCATGAGATAACCCAAGCGCCCGAAGACTTTACGGTCGATTATTGACTAATGACCACCAGGTGCAATCCAGTATCCAGAGCTGGAAATGCGCGACCCCCATTCTCTTTATTTTTCCATTTCTGTAGTTTGTCTTTTCCACCTGTATTTTCATGGAATGATCTGTGATCCACCTTTATCGTGTTAAGCAAAAACTCTACATGATAAAAGATGTTCGCTCATGGATTATAATCTTATGGAAAAAAAAATTTGCAAACTAATGCCAAAATTGGTCTCTAATATAGGGCAAATCGTGCATCACGCACCAAGAGCATTGGTCAAACCAGGCAGGATAGTCAAACCCATCATCTTGCAAAACTCAAATGGAAAGAATCGTTCCAAAGCAATTCATGGAGAGCACACCAAAATCTGGAGGCTGCACTCTTTATTTTATTTTTTTAAATCTAGGCTGGAAAACACCAGTCTTTGGATCGGAAGGTCCCATAAACATGCTGGAAAGAGCAACGCAAAAATAGAAATCCTAGCCGAAAGGGGATATCAGAAATCCTAGCCGAAAGGGGTATCAGAAATCCTAGCCGAAAGGGGGTATCAGAAATCCTAGCCGCAAGGGGGTATCCAATTTGGGTCTCTATTTGATCATAATAGCCAGATCAAATAAGATCGAAATTGGGTCGAAAACTTGTAACTTAAGTCCTCCCATGTGGGCGCATACTCAAAACCAGTCTCCAAAGGGCTCGGGTCACTGAGTTAGTGGGATATGGGCTTGAGTACATATAAAAAAACAAATTGTACATACAGAAATGCATTTAATCGAGTTTCCGAAGAGCTTGGGACGCCAAATCAATAAGGAATAGGATTAAATATACAACAAGATACCTGCGCCTTATAAAAGTGCACATCCAAAATAAACTTTAAAGGTTTGAATTACCAGACCATTAAAGAATGCGAATATATGCATAATAAGAACTAAACCCCTCAAAGAAGGGGCAGAAGAGGAAATATGATGTCCTAAAATCAAAGCAAACCAGCGATATTGACGATGAACAGTGTAAAACGTAACCATCGCATAACCCATAAAAGCGTAACACAATACAAACAAATAAAAATTGTGATAAGGTGCAGCGTATCAACGCTAATGAGTAAAAACAAAATACAAATTCATCATAAAGATACACGGTTGTAAAGTAGGTACTGCAAAATGCAAAACAACAGCACATCATTTGGCGATGTCTTCAGGAATGGCGTGGTCGTCGACCACGTGAACCTTAGAAGTACCTTCATTAGCAGTAGAAGGTTCCATCAGAAAAACTTGGGATCCCGAAGCTCCATCTCCTACAGGACTGGGGCCATGAGCAGGACCAACATTCTGGACTTCTTTTCCAAGGGATTGAGCTCGTTCATCAGCCAGTGTTCTCCTACCTTTTTCCAAAGCAACACGATCGCTTTCCTCAAGGAGGGCCCCTTGCAAAACACTATCTTCCTTATTTTTGAAATAGCTAAGCACTTGCTCCCAGACAAGAGCTAATGTACGGGGGAAGTCCTTGTTCAGATAACTCAAACTTCCGTGGGTCATAACACTAAGGGTGTAAAATCGAAACAAGGACTCATCAATTTTAATTTTGGCTTGCTCAAGATCACTGGTTAACCTTGCTTTGTCTTCTTCTAAAGTTTCAAGAACCTTACTTTGGGAAGCGAGTTTACCTTCGAGCATTGCCTTCTCCTGCCGACAAGAAACCACAGCCTGTTGTATAGAAGCTAATTGAGATTCAGCGAACTCACAGCCAGTTTGAGCCTCCTCAAGTTGTTTTTTGGCGGCTTCAATCTCCTCCTGAAGCTTTCTATTGTCAGCCTCCAAGCTGCTCATCCTACTGTTCGCATCCTTAAAGAATGCAATTTCGGCTTCCTGAATTTCGATCACACGGATCAATTCAATCTTATCATTCTCCAGAAGCTCGATACGCTCAAGATGTTGAGTATTCAACTTCTGAAATTCGAAGTAGAACCTGTTCCAAGACGCGAATCACTCTCTGGAAGTATTTTTGGCCTCATCTAACTGAACTTCGAGCTGATAAATGACAGTAGTAAGCTGTGAGGTCACATAATTTTTTATGGTGCTCAACTCCTCGACGGTAATCTGGTCATCATATGGAGACAAGTCTAAGTCGAGGTCCATTCCCCTTAAGTTCCATTCTCCGAACCTGTCCTTTAATTTAGGATTACCAGGGGAAACTCCGTAGGGAGGTCTGTCAAGAATCGCTTGAATCTAACAGAGAGCGGATGCATTAGGCATAGAGGATTTGAGCAACGGTTCTACAGGGACCGAAGAACTGGGGCATAAAAGTTCGGCCGGTTCAGAAGACCCATCAAGCCTATCCTTATCTTGTTTGTTATTACCTTCTCTCCCTTCGGCATCCTGGTTTTCTCCTCCTGGTATCCGGGGTCGATCATGCTTCTTTTTCTTTAGTAAACTCGCCAGTGGTGCTTCAAGAGCATCTTGGGTTAAAAGATCTGAAGATGGACAGGTACGCTTGAGGAAACGAGAAAGATTGGACTGTAAGACATTCCGTGAATTGACGAGAGCAAATTGCTGGAAGAAACTGTCCAATAAAGATGATCCCATTCCTGGATCTAAGAGGAAAAAGAAGATCTAAGCACCTTATTCATTGAAAGGTGAGAAAGAAGGATAGGAGAGAGAATACACGGAATATATGAAAACAACAAAACTAAAACATTTCCAGACTTTGTGAGATAGCACTTTGACCCAGAAATGAGGGGTTTTTCGTAAAATTCCCACGACTAAAAGGTTTTGAAAGACAAATGTTCAAATAACGGTCTTATCTTGAACAAGGTCTTCATCTAAATTAAGGGGATCAAGACCTTTAAAAGTCTATAAACAATCTTCCTCTTGGTTGTCCTCAGAAGAATTCTCCCCGCCTTCGGGTTTTCTTTAGAAGTCACTACAATTCTGTCAGACTGCTCCACTTCTCGCGCTTGATCCGAGGTGATCTTTAAAGGAGTCACATTCACATCTCCCTGGGCAACTTCCTCTAAGGGAGGCCCATCCTTTTCGCATAAGACCACTGAAGTCTTAGGGCCTTTGTGCTTTGGATGCTTGGATACTACCTTTTTGGCAAAGGTCGCTTTGCTTTTGAAAGATGCGTCGCTGCTCTCCACGGTGCTAGAACATTCCTTTTTCGAAGATTTCTTGATAGCATATTTGTTGGTAGCTTCTTTTTTATCGGAAGTATCCACCGCGAAGGTGCAGAGAGGAAATCAAATTATATTGCTTTAAGAACCCCTCAGTGATCAAGAACTTCCTATTTCCCTCGCCCTCACCAACAGCTAATAATGAGTTGCATAAATCTTGGTCTATGGGTATGCTTTGATCGGGAAGCGCTGCGGCATATCCAAAAGATTTTAAGAAAAAGGAAGAGAGGGCAAGATGAAATCTAAAGAATAAAAATACTTACTACCTTCCATCCAAAAGCCACAGAAATTATCGGGACATCGGACAAAGAAGTATTGATTGGGAAATCCTCGCACACTGTCCACTAAGCCAGTAATTATTTTCGAGCCCGGCTTTCCACAAAGATAAACGAGGGACGCTAGTTTCTTGTCCTAAAAGCATATGATGAGAATATATCCTTAAATGAAGGAGCCCGATGTTTTTCCCTCATAAAAAGGATATAAAGGCTTATCAAAATCGTATAACCATTGGGATGCAACTGATACGGGGCAATAGCCAAGCTCCGGAGAATCATTTATATATAAGGATTAAAGGGAGGAACCGCTCTGCTTATCAACATGCCACGAGTAATGGCAACATATCTTTTGGGAGGGATATCTGCAAGCTCTCTTTCCCCAGGTAGCTTGGCCTCTTCTTTCTTCGAAATACCGAATTGTTTGCATAGTTGATGGAACGAGCTGACAAAAATCTCCGTCGGGTGCCTTTCACCAGGTACTTTAGAAAGTGCACGTGGTTGTGGAAAATCTTGCGCAGCGCCTATCGAAGAGACAACACTGGGCATAGACACAACTTGATCAAAACTTTCTGCTTGATCAGACCTTTCGACCTGGTCCGATATAGATTGCTTCCTGAAATTATGGGACTATTGAAAAAGGGAAACCCTACTTAGAAACTCCAAAGCCACATGATCAAAATTCATGCTTCGAAATTGGGTCGAGACAAAATCAAAGGAGGAATTTACTTACAGGCGAGCGAACAGTCTAGAATCTAGGCTAACAGTCCAGCCAAATCGATCTCGATATTGGGATGCCTCGACAACAGTGCCATGCACAAATGCAAATCAGAATAATGAATGAACTAGAGTAATCAGAAGTTATGAAAGGAATCCAAGCAGTAAAGAGAATTGCTCAGAATAGCGCCGCCATTAAAAGCTTTCTTCTGAAAAGAGGAAGATAGAAAAATAATATATAAAAGATAGATGAGTGGATTGGCTAACCGAAATAGTATTTCCATCCGGTCTCGCGTACGAAAGATAGCCCTATGTTCAGATTAGTAGGCTTGGCATTCAGGCAATTGGGGAATCACTCAAAACAAGCACACATAGGTATACGTGGAAAACCAATTAAATTTGCGCAGTTGGCATCTCGAAATTCAACTGTACGACCGAACCCTCGACAAATCTACCAAGCAATGTGCGATTAAATATGTTGAAACCAGTAATTCCTTACTAAAAGAAATCATGGACTTCAAGGGGCAAGTGTTAATCCCTCAATTGGGGAATCACTCAAAACAAGCACACATAGGTATACGTGGAAAATCAATTAAATATGCGCAGTTGGCATCTCGAAATTCAACTGTACGACCGAACCCTCGACAAATCTACCAAGCAATGTGTGATTAAATATGTCGAAACCAGTAATTCCTTACTAAAAGAAATCACGAACTTCGAGGGGCAAGTGTTAATCCCTAAAAAATCCATACGCACATTGAGTAAAGGATACAGAACGAGCCCCTATCAGGGTCGGTCATGCGCAACGATATCCGACGCACTTAAACGGCTCACGATGGATAGGATGCAACTACACGGAGCAAAACCCAAGACAAATCAAATCAACCAGTACGACCGAAGAAGATGGCACAATATGCTATGATAAATGCGGCTCAATAAAGATAAGGATTGTACATCATGTAAAGCCGCTCACAACAACGGAGCACGCTTGATCTAATATTAAAGTTCGGTCGCACGCATCAAGACAGGAGTCAAGGTCGCACGTATATTTAACTGCTGCTCATGAATTGCAACTCCTATCGCTTGACACTCGAATCAGAAACCTATTGGTAAGTTGTATACCAACTCTTAGAAAGAGCACATTCACATTTCAAAGTCGCAAGTCTCAGTCGGTCGCCTCTAGACTAATGAAGATCGTCGCCTCGCTTGCTCAAATCAGACACAACCACATTAAGGAACTATGATCGGTCATTCCTTTATTTCGCCATCAAGCAAGTTAGATATCTACTCGTCAAATGCCATAAATAGCCGCAACCGAAGGACATCAACCAAAGTCACCCGCACAACTACTCAAGATGCTCGCTTCATTGAGTCGCTCGTGCATGACAACCGAATACAGCTCTGGACAGCTGGCTACAGCTAGCCAATGGCATGATTGTAATTAACAGAATGAGCGATCCGTAGCCTGCATAAACGGATTTCAAGTCATTTCCTAAAGGAGGCTCACCTATAAATACACCATGGCTGCCAACACAAAGGGGATCCAATCTTTGAAATCACGAAGTGCTGCTAAATTCTATCCTTAACTACTGATTCGGCCATGGCATCAAATACAATCTTGTGATGAAGTAAAACTAAGGCATCCTCCTTCTCAATCATTCATCCATCCTTCTTCTCCTCAAATTCTACCATTCTATTATGTAATTCCAAGATTGAAATATATAAATGAGGGTATATTGAGTGAATACAGAGATGTATGAAAAGAGCGAATTGATGTATTTTGTAATCCTCATTATAAGATTGGAAATCACTTTCACAGTGGACGTAGGCCTAATTAACGGCTGAACCACTCTAAATCTTGTCTCTACTTTACTTTTTCGCATTTTTCATTTTCAATTGCTGATTAAACACGGTTCCACTTATTTCTTATCGTATTGGTGAAGTACAATTTTAGTACCTTGGGTGTTTAGACCAATTTTGGTGTGAACAGCATCCATCTGGAGCACTTGTGGAGATGTGAAATAACTTCACCGATCCGGAAACAGTTTCCCGGAGGCTTGAGCCAATACCGATCGCGAAGCATTGATGAGTTCTGGATGAACTTTGGTGATACGAAATCTCAAGAATGAATTTGAGGTACAAAATCGAGAGTGTCGATCCCCAAGTACTTGCATAATTTCTGATGGAGGCTGCATTACGCTTTTGGGATACAAATTTCCAAAGAGGGTTGCGGGATATGAAATCCTAAACATCGATCCAAGGAGTGTTAGTCAATTTTCTTGAGTTATCTAAGAGAAGTTTTGTGGAGTCGAGACGACCATACCATATATAAGTCCTTCCGGGCACGATTACTTGGTGTTTGGACTACATTTTTGGGTCAAGAAACCACGCGATGGGTCGAGCAATGTGGGCCTAGAATGCTTTTGGTAGTTAGAAAAGGCCAGTAAACACTTGCCTCTCAAAGTATGTCTTGTATTAACAGACATGCTTTGAGTTGAGACAAGTCTTTCTGAAAGTTGAAAAGATCTCTGAGCCGCATCGAGATATTGGCCGCGACCATTCTGTTGAGTGGATTATTTCGGGTTGTATGTTGTTTCTAAGCACTAGTGACGCTTCTGTTGTGGCTCGGCGACATAAGCACGGAGCTCCAATATTGTTGAGAATTCTAATTACCTGGACATGAATCCTGCCTGATTTGCTCGGGTAAGCCTCTAATTACTGTCGATTCAAGAAATTAAACGTTAATCGCCGACTCAGCTTACTCCGAAGCATTGACGAGTCGTTGTCGACATAGAGTCATGTATGCACTCACATGTTTGTACATGATTTTGCGCAATACAATTAGGGCTCGGAATAAGTGACACAATTGAAGTGGTATGCCGCGGGTGTTCAACGACATCGAATCATAACTTAATCGCTTGGCATGTACTTTAGAATCACTCACGTTCGCGAATACATGATTTGTTAATGATTCGAGTTGGTTTCGATGATTGAAGTATTGGAAACATGTACACGCGATCATAGTCGTAGTTCAAGTGTAGAAACCTTCACCGTTCATAGGCATGTTGGATTTTCCTCTTCTTCCCTTTTTCTTCCCTTGTCTGTTCCTTACCCCTTTTTATGGGATTTGTACCGATCCTGGGAATAGTACTGATCCTTGGATAGTTAGATATTTTTAAGTTTCTAGAATCTTTTCCTATCTTTCGTATAAATACAGGATATAAAATTTCCTTCCTTCTTTTGTTACTTCCTATCCGCTTGACTTAGAGATTTTGTGACTCCCTAAGAATTCAAACTCTCCTTGCGCCTTATTGTGGACCACTCAGAACATTTTCCCTGACCATCAGAGGCTCTAAACATCTTCAGCACGCAACCTTGAACCCACATCGAATCAGGTAGGTCATGAACTTTCATGTGCTGGTTAAGGTTTTGATCTGATTTGGGTTTATATGTTTTTTGTCTCAATGTTAAATCAAATATGTAGAGGTGAAGGTGGGTGATATGGGAGTTAATGCTGAGACCGTTGTAGCACGTAACAATTCTTGGCCATGGAGAAATTGTTGTTTAGAGTTGGAGGAGTGTCGTTGGAGTTTTGAAGGAGAAGGACACATTAGGATATGAAGTGGGAGGAAGGAGGTGAAGATGTAGGGATCAGTATTTATTTGGGATGAGAGGAGTGGTTTAGGATGGAAAAACTAAGGTTGGGGATATGAAATTTTTATTTCGTATCCTGTGGAAATTTTGGGGAGACGAAGTCGATGCGTGGTTGGCGGGATCGGTAGGAGTTGATGCAGCATCTGGGAAGTGGAAAAACTAAGTACTTCGGGATACGAAATCATATTTTCTATCCCTAGATTTAGCTTTTCTTGGGCAGCTTCGAATGCGTTTTAGAGATACGAAATGATTTATTATCCCCACGCTTGAAATATTCAAGGTTTTGAAGATGCTTTTTGTATTAGAAACTTAATGGTTTCTTTTGAGTTGAAAAGTTTAGGACAAAATTTTCTTGAAGCATGTGAGGATACAGAATAAAATTTCATATCCTGGTAACTTAAGAAATTTTCGATTCTGAAATTCAACTTCGTGAATTCGAGTCGTTTTGTGATGTCGCATGATTGGATTGAGAACTAAAGCGAACATATTGTTGCATAATGCATTAACGCTCTAAAGACGAACTTGTTTGGACTAATAATCCGGACATGCACATAAGATTAGACCATAAACTCGGATTATGGACATATGACTGAACTACCAATCCACTGGCTTAATTTTTAACCCGATCACGACGTTATCGCGAATCGACGTGAATTCAATGGCCTCAGTTAGTGATGATGCCGGTTCAAGTTTATGAAACTGGAAATTATCGTTGCAACCCTAAATATTTTATTATAATTGTATCAGCATGCATGACGCTGCACGTTCCACGTTCTTTTTCCTGTTAGTAGCCATTAAGGTCATTGTTAGTAGCCATGATTTACTGTTCTTTTTCTAGGAGGAGGTGATAGGTGTTGAGGCAGGTGTAGTGAGGGTAAATGTGGTGTTGTTATTGGTGGGTGGTGGATTTTTCCAAGCATACTATGGGGTGATCGAGTCAAAGGAGTTGGATTGAGTGGTGGGGATAGGAGAAGGTACAAAAATTAGTGTGATTAGAGAAAAAGGATTGGTTGTGCCAAGTCTTATACTGTTGTCATGCATATAATGTGCAGTTTGACATTGTATAGGTCTTGATAAGTTTGTGTTTTGGTGTTGGAAGGTATGGTAACATAATCATTCTCTTAGACAAAATGACTTTGACAGGATGGGGCTTTATGTATTTAGCTATTTCAACATCGGGAGATGTTGTGGTTAAGTTCAGTCGTAGCTGAGTGCATAATGCAATTAGCGTTGAATCAAGCCCTTGGATTGGTATGATTTTCTAGCAGTAGAGGTTGATGAGGCCATGTTAAGATAGATTTCATTTCGAGTTGAAGTTCATGCTCGAGGCCATAAAGGAGGATTTAGCTTAGAGGTTTGTATATTTAAAGCAAGGTGATTCTTTGGTTTTGAAGAATGTAGCTGCAGTGTTCAAATATAATGTGGGGCATGTTGGTATAACTGTTAAAAGAATAAGTAATTTGAGTATGATTTGAAGAAAACTTTTGGAAGGTGCTCTTTTCTTAGCTCAAAGTAATATTTAAAATCTATTAGCGCCACTCTTAAATTGATGGAAGTTGAAAAATATTGTTGTGAGGAAGCTATTCAACGTAATAAAGATTTTGTTTAAAAGAAATAAAACCATTTGGTTCGTTTAACCCATACTTTTCCTTCTAACAAAGCTAATAATTGTAGCTGCAATTATAAAGACCAGACAACTGGGCATATAATATGTTATAATTATAGTGAAAGAGGGAATTACTCAATGTACAGTTTTAAGGGTTCAAGCTACCTTTACATAAATAAAGTGGATCACTCCATTTGTTCTTTCCAAATGTTAATAATTAATTTAAAAGAAGGAAGACTGAATGCAGTCAACTCTTCTAAAGGTTCGAAGTAGTAGAGAGTTGCATCTTCATCTACACTGAGAAGACTGTCTCATGTTAAGACAACTCTATGTTAATAGAAAAGCATCACATTTGTTTTAACAACCCGAATTTCGAAAAATCGGATTTTTCTTCAAAACTCCCAATCTATCGAATCTCGAGTTGGCTTGTTTTGTACCCTGCAGAAAAGAGAGAGAGATAATAAATATATTTGAGCTCAATATAACATCTTACAACGGAATGGATAAATTATAATAATCAAATATACCCTTTTCGAAATAATAACACTATCTAACAAGTATCCAAAGGCTACCAAATCTCTGTCATAAACCTAACCTGTGAGTGTGTTATGAGGAAGGGGTCAAAACACCAAGTTTTGGTGATTGGACAAATTATACGTTCTAAAATAACTCTACATATACCGTTCAGTTATGTTTTCTTAATTATTAGGTTATTTGGGTTAACAACACTCAAGGCTCCATACTCACATCGTACCCATCTACTCCCCGATATATTAATCTAATATGTAGCTATACCCAACATCTCAAGGTACATCCCATAGTGCCTTTCTCATATGGTCTCCGCCGCTATGCCACAGAAGCGTATACAACATCCATACTACGTCAAATCGCATACGGAAACCAATATCTTTACGCTACATAATCGCACAGAACTATCATTGCTACGCCACGTAAGCATACGGATCATCGTTTCCAAACTCCTCGGTCGAGTCAAGCCTCAACACGGAGTAATGCCCTACTTTCTATGATACACCACCTAGTGCGTGTATCTAAACCCCTTATGCATATGTATTGTCTACTGTACCCCGAGCCCCGTAACAGGCTGCATCCAATGCACGAAACTCAGTCAGGAGATTTCCATATCTGCAAAGGCCCACCTCATTAGGCATACAATGCAGATATCCAGAGTATAGCCTGCATTTTCACGGTCGCTATGACCCCACCTTGTTCCCTCCCTCAACTAATAAGTGACTACATCAAAGACCTAAGTGACATGCCCATATCAAACAAACTAACATCCCAATTGGCATGTCCCGCAACCAACGCCTCGACAATGAAAAATCGATGGTCTCTAGGTTTAGCTCTAGTCTTTCCACATCACACACTGACTACCGATGAAAGATAACCGACGATTACTATCCTGTATTGGTCCTGAGCCGCCTCTCTCAAGGAAAACCACCGAATCTCCCCACGCCATTAGCTACAACTTTCTAACTGCTAAACTACTGTTTTAGTCAAGTTATACTTACCGGGTGGTATCGCATAGACTAAACCTCTGCGAGTACACCCTGAGCATGCACCGCATAAAGGACCACTATAGAGTACCCTACCATGTCCCGCAGAAGCCGTGTGTTTCCCACTAGTCTCACAGAGCAATCATGCAGAATAACCATGCAGAATAATCAAATGGACGTGCTCCTCTCGTGTCACACCACGATGATCTACCATGTTGGGTTCTTCACCTTCGTACGTGCAGATTGGTCCAAGCGCATCACACTAACATGTTATTGGATATTACGTCTAATCTCTTAACCAGGCGCTTGCTTTATCTCATCAGACTGCTAATTAACTTGATTATCCACATATTCAATTTTCACTCAAGTTACCAGAATTATTAGATTCCAATTGGCTGTTTTCTTTCTTTATTCAGCCATGTGCCACCGGAGTAGTCTTTCGCTTATTATTTATTATGTTTATTAGATTTTGTACTCCCATTAAGTCTATTAATAATAAGTCTACTTTATTCATTCTTACTTACTCAAAACCTTGTCTTATACTATTGTCATAACTTGTTATTGTTGTTTACTTATTAACTTAGTTCTCTTTACTAAGGTTAACTAATAAGTTCTCTTTTCATTTATTGTCACCCATTTTTTAACTCCACTTGTCCCTATGACCAGCCTACCTATTATATTACATTCTCATTTATATAATTAATCATAATATGTTATAGTCCCTATTCATCACAATTTATCTTGGGTTCCTTAATTTGAACCAACTTTCATTGTTGTCATCTTTCTTTAATTACCATCATGTACATTCTTATTATTTCAGGAAAACATTTCACACAACTCATTAGATTGGTTAGTGGAAAGATGTAAAGATCTATTTTCATAACGTGCCTCAACTAAGATCCGTAGTTCCATGCGTTTTCTTTTATTTTCGTTGTAAACATACATGTATATTTTATTTAATTAGTGTGTAATATGGTAAAAGAACACCTATTTCATGCTAATCCATTTTTCCTTTATTTTCTTACAACTATGTTCTTAGTAATTTTTCTGGCAAAACCGACCGGTTTTTAAGGTGATCGCAAACACCTTTTATTATAACTAATAATAAAAAATTAGTTAACTACTCATGATTGTTAGTTAACAATCAATAATCGGTTATTAAGGTGGACCGTCCACCGCCTACAACATTTAAAGTGGGCCGTCCACTGAGTCTAATCTAAATTACAGTACAAGTGCTAGCTTATGTTACTAGACTGCTATATTCTTATTAATTTTTACAGTTGTGGAAATGTATCCGTTTATCCTAAAGTCCAACTAACTCAATCCACCGCTAACTTTTACCCTTTTTGTACTTTGAGTTAGATGCTATTTCCTGTTTTTCATTTACCGTTTTCAGTTACAATAAATTTCTCATATTTCCGTCAAAATAACATGTTTTTCAAATTTCTGTCAAATTAACATGTCTTCCCAGTTACTATCAAATTAACACATTTTCCGAATTACTGTTAAATTAACATGTTTTTCCAAATTATTTCCAACTAACATGTTTTCCCAAATTACTGTCAAATTAACATGTTTTCTAGATTATTATCAACTAACATGTTTTCCCAAATTACTGTAACTATATTTACAACATAGCCATTACACAACAATTTCAGGAGCATATTCATACTTATTGTAAATTCCATAATTTTAATATAATTCCCTTTTTCAATATAGCCAATTTGTCATTACATATCGATTATTATCAACTAACATGTCTTCCTCCTCCGGCGTCAACTCATCATGACCAGACTCCTCAAGCGTATGATCCCGTGACTACTGAAATTTGTTTATAATGCGAGTAATAAACTAATCGATGAGAGTAATAAAATTTAAAATACGCATACATATGCAGTTGTCGCCCTTTCCTGATCATCCCACTGATAAGTGACGTAGTCAGCCTCGTCTACACGCTTGGATGCGTGTATGTGAGTAAATACATCCATGTAGGACACAAGATGTCCACGAGCTTTTTCCTACAATAGATAATTTGAATAATTTAATTCCACAAAGTTAATTACTAAACTGATTAATATACAAATGTAATAATTGACAAATTTACCAGGTCCTCATGGTGATGCTGGAAAGAGCTGGATCCTCCACGTTGAGTAACTGGATTCCTGTTCTTGTTTGTCTTGTTCCTTGCTGACTCAGCCTGCAAATGTACATTAACTAATTATTTAAAATCAGAAAATAAATAAATTAGATTTGTTATAGATTTACCATGAATACATCCATTTCTCACTATGCAACTATCTTATTGAGCACTCCATCGCTCATCCACCTTGGTTTCTTCCCATTTTTTTAATCTCATTCATCTTCTTCCTGTAATTGCTGGCACCCTTTGAGTTTCAGTGTTGCCGAACTAGGCTCATCCTAGGCTCTTGCACATCTACTGCACCCTGTACAATGAGAAAATATTAATTACCTCATTTATTTGTATTAATTAATTTGTAAAGCGGTATAAACTTACCCGAAAATCATGCCAGACAGACTCTCTAACGGCCTGTGGGAACCTGCTCCACTTAGACCAGAAATCGCTTATTCTAGCCATATATGCATCCCTAGAAATATCTAGAACCGTCTGAGATACCTCCAACTCAAACCACTGCGTTAAATATAAATTAGAACTTTATATAATATAGATATATTATGTACAAAAAATTAAATTGTTATGCTGTTAATTTTGATACTTACGTATGGTCAGCCTTAAAGTTCAAGTAAATAGCTGGACAAGCTAACTGATCACCACTACCCTCACCGGCTTATCGGGTAATGCTACGTCCTCTAGAGCCAGATCTAGAGCCTGAACCAGAGCCAGACATAATATACCTACAACATAGATATAAAATTGGATTTCAAATACAATGGCATAGTCATATCATAACAACTAGACAAACCAAATCCTATCAATTTGTAGTTTTTTAATTTATTTGTTTGTTTGTTTGTTTTGTTTTTGAGAATTATTAACATGCATTGTGTTTATGCAAACAAGGTCAACAGTGTAGTCAATCATTTTAAGCATTCTAAAATGTCGAGGCTTAACATGTGATATAAACATTCTAAGCATTAAGCAATATGACCTATAATTTTTGTGAAGATCAAGCATAAGCCACAGGGTTAGGTGAATGTTTGAACTTTGATTATTCTCAACCATTTTACTTTAACATGAACACATTAATGTGATTGTAGCTAAATGATAGGGGATGTATAATTTCATAATCTTAGTTGATAAAAAATTGTAAAAGACGAAAAAGGATGCGAACTAAACATAAATTTAGTTTTATTTCATATTTAGCGGCAACCTAAATGTACAATCTGGTTATAGTTGTAGGTTTAACAAAAAAAATCGTTTTTCTAGTTAGCATCTTTTATTTTATTTAAAATATTTTTTTGATATTCTTAACAAGGGATGACCCCTCTGAATTATTTCAAAAAAATACGAGTGGTTTTTTAATTCTAAGGAGTAGCCTTTTTCTTTTCGGAGGTTGGAACCCTCGATCATCAACGATTTAGAGAATTTACTATAAGATACAGCTACCTAAAACTAAGCAAACGGTCGGACACAGATTCACATCTATATGTGAAATCATTTTTTTTACTGATACTCTTCAACCACCATAACACATAATTGAAATAAGTAAACAATTTTTTGATTGTTGATCCACTTTGGTTCTAAAAAATAAAAATGTCAAAGTAAATTAATATTGAACAGCCACCATTGTCTTTTATACACATTTTAACCTATATAAAATAGAAAATGACAGTCGTATGTACTAAAATATAAAAAAGGCTATAATCTTGATAAAAACTAGAGGATAATTATTGGATCAACATCCGTATTTGTTTTTCAAATATTGTATAATTCTTCATATTTCGTATACTTATACAAATGGATTTCGAATATTTTGAGTACTTATTGACAACCTTGAATATAACTAGTTTTATTTTATTTTTATATTAATTTCCATTTTCTCTTTTTCTTTTTACAAAATTTTGTAACAAGCGGTTTGATCAACTGTGTTATAAATGAACTGTTAGAAAAAATACTTTCAATTGTTCATATTCATTCATGATATACAAAGGTTTGATGTTTTAAGAGGATAGAACAATTATTGCCACGATGACACATTTATAGGATGGTAAGTGATCATGGAAAAAATGAGATGTAAACCAATTAAGCGGTAAAAAATGAAAAAACCATGATTTTGAAAACTTAATAATTTATCTTCATATACATTTACTAACATATTTATATTTTAAAATGCTAATAATTCATGGCAACAAGTTTTTGCATTTAAGGGTTCGATTAGGTGGCATTGTAAGAATGCAAAAACAAAGCATTTGTTATACATGCTAATAATTCCTAAGAATTTGATCATTACAGTGATAACAATAGCAATTAGGAAGTAACATTATGTAATATACGTATACAAATAACTAGAAATCAAGAAAACTTCAAACTAAACTCAAAAACAATGAAAAACTAAAAATTAGGTTTAGGAAAACTACCGAATTCAGGGAGCAAGGAGCATGGAGACAGGTTGGAGAAGCTTGTAGATGATGTCGGAGGTGCTCAGAGAGGTTGTTGGGGGTGGAGGAACTAAAATTGAAGGTGGTGAAATGGTGGAATTTGGGAGGAAATTGAATTGGGGATGGTGAAAAGAATAATGTGCAGCAGGTCAGACGTTCTGGAAATTATGCAGGAAAATTTCCAACGGCCGCCAACAGTCTTTATTCTATTGGTTTCCAACGTCTTCTAATGGTCTCTTAATAGCCGTTGGCGGATGTTGGAAATGGGGCGTTGGAATAGACTGTCCATCAAGTAGTGTCAAAAACGGTTTGGGGGTGATAAAGGGATGATCTTATGGCCTTGAAATCGAGAATTGTAATATTGAAGTTTATTTGAAAAGAAACACGCACAACACTGAGTTGTGTCGGATTGGATGCAGGTTAACTTAGAACCAGTGTAAAATCCCGGCATGTTATTTCCTTTACTGCTTTTATTCATTAATTGCATCTGTGATTGACTCTATGATAGTATCATATCTATGATTTGCTCTTGATTCTACTATATTCAAAAAAATCATAAATTCAATTAAATGTAATTCACATCTCTTTGGTGTTAAGTTAGCCTTAAGATCGCATGCCCAACAAAATCTAGAAACTATAAATCAAAAGGCTAGATCAAAGTAATATTTAAAAGAGACTTATTAGGGAAACGACGCAAGTGCGTGTGTGTAAAATGATGGGTAGCTAATAGGATATTTTCCCTTGTACAGAAAAAACAGAAGTGAACAAATGTTCAAACCGGGTTTGTTCAATGACAAGTCTACAGTGGCTTATGCTGGCACACTTGGAGAACAAGAGTTATGCTAAATTTTCTCCAGAAGAAAAAATTAGTCAGACAGAGCAACTTATGGCCTGATCTCCTTTAAGAACGTAGAGAGTAGCTGGTTCAATAATAAACCAAAAAGAAGGGGTAGAATGAGAATCTCGCACTAAGACATCGATCACAAAACAATTTGACTTGAAGTAAATATGTCTATTTTCTCTAAAGCACCCACAACAGGAGTTCTGCACGAAAAAATACCGAGCGCAACCTAGATAGAGCCCTACGACATCAATATTACCCTCAACGAGAGATATACATGTCATCTTAGTACATGCATTGGGATGAGGACACCTTCATAGGCAAAACAACGAACATGAAAATCCTAATACTGTTAATCTGCACCCCTCACGATGGAAAGCAAGGGAATATCAGCTTATTGATCTTATTACCTTAAGGTAGCTTTATACACAACATCTAGTATGACCGCCCGTTCTTCAATCAATTGATCAACGGTAAATTGTTCGACGCCACAACAATGCCGAGAAAGAAGAAAGCTGCAAATACATCGTCGTCTCAACCCCGGTAAACTCAATCAAGTAAGTTTAGAGCTTCAAACGGTAAAAATTTGAATTTTCTCGTACGAAAGATGAAGTAGACAGCGATTGTTGTTGATTAGGGTTTTCAGATTAGGGATGACTACGTGATTAATTCGGCAAATACTGGCTAAGTGAAAGATTAGAATGAAGAGTTAATGTGGTATTATGAAGCATACAAAATTTAATGAGTTTTAATTTTTTAATTGCGGTTTTAGGAAAAGAATATTGGAGTACCCTTAGCATCACACTAATAAAGTACGGTTTACCCTTTTAACCTATATTCTATCCGTTAAACCATTTTATTTCAGCTTTAATAGAGTTTTGAATTTGTTTTTTTTTTTTTTTTTTTCGTTTTTATTGTTTGTTACACCTTAGTTCTCTAGTAAAACGCAAGGATAGGGCATCGATTAACAAGCTTTAAGGTGAGAACCCCTTATGAAATTTGTAAATAAACCATTATGAAATTTGTAAATAAACCATTGCAGACAAATACACAATCAATGGACAAATTTTTGATTATATATACGTGTTAGATTAGTTGTTTGCTGTGTTAAAATCTACCAAAGTTCTATACTAAGTACAAAGCTGCAAATAATTATATTTATGCAATCATACAATGATTTCTGGTTGATGGTTGTAAGTGCAAGCATGTTTTCATGTGAAGTTCATGTGTTACAAAAATAAAATCAAGTGTATGAGAAAAAAAATTAACAATCAAATATAATATCTAGAGTGTGTTAGGGTTGAGAATCAAAGATCTTACGGCAAATCTAACATTAGAAGGGGGGATTTGAATAGTGTTTTAAAGAACTTATAGAAATCTTAACCAATTATCAATTACTTGAACTGCTATATGAATCACAAAACGAACATCACAACAGACACAATCACAGATGCAGATATAAACCAAAGTAAAATGCAGAAAAGGAAAGACCACACCGGATTTTTATATTGGTTTGGATTGCTCCTACATCCACTACCGCACAACGCTGGATTGCGCAGAGTTTTATCAATATCAGCATCCTATTACAACAACCTTGATTTCACGGCTATACGGTTAACACCGCCCCTTTTCCTAAATTTACGGGGTACAAGGAACACACCCTATATATCATTTTCCTTGATTTACGGCATACAAGGAAGACACGCTCACGATTTTTTTATTACAATTGCCCTATAACTCTTGAGTAGCATTTCCAATCAGAGAGTATTTGATAGAGAATAAAAATAGAAGGAGAATGATATAATTTGTACTGAAATTGGCATTGTATAAGCGTAGAACTTAGAAATTTGAGAAGAATAATGGTGGTATGTTAAGAGAGGAAGAAGGAGAAGATTAAATTATGAAAAACTTCGAAATTAAGGCCAGTATATAGTGTTCCAAAGAACACAACCGTTTCTAAAACGTTTTAAAATGAAAAGACACAACTATTTAAATTTTAATAAAAAATCAGTTATATGTCGACATGTTAAAACATGTATGTTGACATACATACATATATATTTAAATTTTAAATCAATTTTTTTTGAATTATTTAAACTAGTATATATATATATATATATATATATATATATATATATATATATATTCCGGAAATTTCTAAAATAAAACTAGTTGTTTAATATATAATTCTTCAAGTATAAAAACAAAATAAAATATTATTTGAACATATGATTTAAAAACTATATATATATATATATGTAATATAAAACTATATAATATATTATATAATTAAAACTTTATATAAATATAAGAAACTTAGGAAATATATATATATATATATATTTGAAGTCATAAGTTTAAAATCCTTAAATGAAAAAAAATCATTTTTGAGAAGAGTTCGAAATCGATTTGAAAATAGTTAAAATCAATTTTAAAGAGATAATTTGAAAACTAATTTTGAGTGCTATTCAGAGTTTTACATACTAACTAGACTCTATTACTCTGATAATCTTGGACTCTTGATATCTTGATACTAATGAGTCTTGATTCTCCTTTGAAATCTTGAATCTATTAACTGTACAGTGTTCGATTATTTTTAACTTGCATATAAATACTGCATATACATATATATACACACACACACACACACTGGATAAAAGTGATAGTATATATTTATAATCAATAATGATAATGATTGAACTAAGGTTGTTGTCATCAAAATGTCATCTACATTTCATTCTCCAACATAGTGGAGAAGCTCTATGAAAACGTCATCACTAAGGCATCAACGACTTCCCACCGGTCGATCGGTAAAGGAATTTTGGAGCTAGAATCATGGACTTGTCTGTTATATCTTGCTTTGTTTTTCGATTCTTTTTTCATGTTGATGATTTCTAATGTTTGAAGCTCAAATACAATTTAGCTATAAATTTAAATTTCATAATTAGTGATATTGGAAAATAGTTGCAACCTTATTAATAAAACTGGAAAATAAGCTATGTGTACATACATAGATTCAAGTATTAGATTTTATATGGATGTAAAACGTTTATAGTATGTATATCTTGATAGTGAAAGATTTTAGTCTAGAAGAAATAGATTTAAATATGTATGATGCATATATATATACAATTATTATTTTTAAAGTATTTAAGAATTAAACTAGTTTTTCTATGGATACATAGAGTTCGAGTAATGAATAATTACCTAATGTTTTGCTTTTTGTATTAATATTCGGCATGTGTACGTGTTATACAGATTACAGCCCAATTGGCCTCAAGTTATGTTCATGGATATAAATACAACTATCACAACTCTACATCACTACTGAAAACAATAATACATCATTTTACACTTTCTTTGCAACATCATTCTATCTCAAATATACAATATGGTATCGTAGCACTCCATTTAATGACACAGCTTCCATCCCTTCTAGTATCAGAGAAGCTTCATCATCTTCTGGGGGTTGCAACTGGAGGTACATTGTCAGAAAAGTGTTTCTCTTCATTTGATTCTTCCTATGTGTGTTTTTCTGTTTTTACCATTCTTTTTTGATAATTTAATTCTTACTGAGTTGATTATCAAGCCTCGCCAATATCATCTATATTGCATCATCATATATTGGTTGCTTTCCTAACTCAACTGTGTGTTTCTTGACTCTTCTTAGTGCCTATTTCTCCTCCGCCGATCAGTTCCTAAAATTTCTGCCACTGCTATCAATTTGATCTGTCTGAAACTACGGCAAAAGATACCAACAACTCTGTGACATCAAGAAATTCAAAAACCACCAATCTAACTCAACCAAACCAACCTGAAAAAAATTATAATCAATCCCCAAAATCAGCTGATACCTATACAACTTGATGAAACCAATTATCCCATATGGAAGTTTCAGATTGAGACTGCCATTGAGGGTTATGGACTTTATGAATATATCAATGGAACAAAACTTATTCCAGAATAGTTTACTACTAACGATTATGGAGACACTATTGTAAGTAGAGAATATACTATACACTAGAGGAAAGACAGACTTTTATGCTCATGGATTTTTTTCATTCATCAATTCAAGTATAGTTCCCCAACTTATTGGTTGGAAGGCTTCTTTTGAAACATGGAATACGGTGCAAAAGGTTTTCAACCTGTAGTCCTCAACCAAGGTTATGCATCATAGGAAATAATTTCATTGTATAAAGAAAGGAAGCATGTTGATGAGGGAATATTTCAATAAAATAAAAAATCATTGTCACTTACATGCCTCAGCTATTCAAATCATTTCAGATTCTGAATAGATAGTGTATATAATGAATGGCATGAATGAAGACTATGAGGCTGTGATGGCCATCATTTCAACCATGGACCCCACACCCTCCTTGCACAGGATGGAAGACTTGACCATAAAAAACCACAACGACTTATTTGTCATTGAATTACATCTCAACAAACAAGGGTAAAAGTCAAGAAAGGTCAAACAATCCTCAAAGAGGTGGTTTTTCAAATAGAAATCAACGTGGAAGAGGAAGAAGATTGGGGTAACTCTAACAATAGGCCAAGATGTTAGATTTGCAAAATGTTTGGTCACTCTACAAACAGGTGTTATTTTCGGTTTGATTCAAGTTATAGCTCTACCGAAGGCACCCAAAAGAATGATAATATAAGTGCCAACTGACAAATGTGCGTTAAGAACAAAGAAACCAAACTAATAATTCTAAAAGTGATGACATAGCAAAGTTAGAAGACATATGCAATGAAGAATGGTTTCCTGATTCTGGTACCAAAAATCATGTTACTAGCAATTTGAGTACCTTAAATCTTGGGAACAAAGACTACAGATGTAAGCAATGCTAATACGGGAAGCTATGCTCCAACCTAATGCTATTTTGCATTGGTGCTCCCCTTTTTCCACTCCCATCACCTATTGTGTAATAGTGTTCATGTCAGATTTTTGGAAGTAATTTTCTTTGGTGTGCTATGTTGTTCGACTAGTGGTGGTTTGTGTACTTTATTATTGTAGCTTCATGTGCTTTGTTTTCTGATTCCCATACCATGAATTTTGACGATAGCTTGTCTATGGAGAGCTTGCTATGTGTTTTGGGTTTAAGTTCAACCTACATTTGGGCTATTTACTTTGTTACCTTTTTTGTCAGATTTGCCTTGTTATGTCATATTATCATGGAAGCTGTTATGGTATTTTGTTGTTGCGCTCTTTTCACATCCGCTTGGTTGTGGTGGATTTGTTCCCTTGGAGCATTTTTGTCTATGCAGTTGGAGTTGTTCCTCTGGTGTCTCGTGCACTACAGCAACGTGAAGTCCTACCGTACTCTTCAAACGAAAATTTTGGTTTTGGTCTGTGTCTTGCCATGCCATGTCTTAGTAGTATTTATTGGAGAATGAAGTATTTATGACAACAACCTAATTTCAGTATTAATTGATTATCAAATATATACTAAGATCTCTATTTAGAATATACACACACACATATGTAGGAATTAGTACTGTAGACTGTACAATTTAAGAGCTTTAGAGAATCAAGAGATTTAGAATTCATAGGAGATTCAAGCCTCATGACTAATCAAGAAATCAAGAGTTCAAGATAAATATAGTAATAGAGTCTAGTTTATGTAAGACGCTGAATATCACTCCAGGTTCAAATTCAAATTCTATTTTCCAAATTCTGATTTTCATATTTCAAATTCTATTCAAATTTTAATTAAGTTTTTATATTACTTTTGATTTTAAACTTGAGTTTTAGAGATTATAAGTTTATATATATAGTTATATACTTTTATACTTTTATATTTATATAGTTTTTAACTAATAATAATTTCATAAATATGTTCATATAATTTATATTTATGATTTCATATGATTTTGTACTATATAATATTTATTTATATCACTATGTTTTAATTCAAGAATTTCCAGAATTATATATATAGTAAAACACATTAAAAATATTCGAATTTCAAATTTTCAATGACATATGTCACCATTTGTAACATTCCAGAAGCATTGCAACCTTTCAAATGTTAAAAATAGGGGGTTGATTTTGAATTTTTTTAATCATTCTTCTTCTCCGTCTTCATCCCCTTTCATTCCTCCATTATTATTTCATATTTTTTATAATTTCTACACCTATACTCTACCAATTTCAATTCTATATATAAAACTTATTCCCTTCTCACTCTCTACTCATTACTTTCTGAATCGAAGTGCTATTGAAGAGTTATAGGGATGTTGTAATCTTTTAGAATTGTTTTGGGATAGTCTTGAAATGGTGTGTTCCTTGTAGCCACGAAATCAAGGAAGGAATCAGTGTTAACCTCGTAGCCGAGGAAATCATGGGTGGTGTGGAAATGGTGGTAACCTTGTGGCCGTGAAATTAAAGGTGTTGTACTTGGATATTGATAAGGTAATAAAATCCTGTGCAATCCAGCGTTGCGTGGAACTTGATGTAGGAGTAATCCAAACCAGTATAAAATCCGGTGTGTTCTTTCCTTTTCTGTATTTTATTTTTGTTTATTTTTGTGTTTGTGTTTGATTCTGTATCTGTGATCATCTCTGTGGTGCGTGACTCATATAGCAGATCATATAAGTTTTAGATTTTCTTAAATTTCTTAAAAACACTATTCACCCACTCTACTGTTAGTTTTTCCTTAACGATCCATTCCGCATTCCCTAACAATTGGTATCCGAGCAAGGTTTTTCAAAAAAGTTCAAAATATGGTTTTTGAAAATTTTAAATGGCAAATTTTGAAATAATTGTTAATACTAGTGTCAATTCATGCATTGTACCAATTATGAAAGAGTCTACATACAAATGTGTTGAAAATTCAAGTGATCTACTGAAATGTTATTCAATACAGGAAAAGATGTGTTATATGGCTTTTGAAAATTCAAAAGTTGAAAAGATGGGTGGAATGACTGTTGGAAATTCAAATTCCAAAATGGTGGCTTTTGAAAATTCAAATTCTTAAGTGGTGTGTTACATGGCTATTGAGAATTCAAATTCTGGAAAACAAATAATGGAAATCAAAAAGGACAAATGGATATTGGATAGTGGTTGTTTGAGACATATGACGGGAAATCCAGAAATACTAAATAATCTAGTCTATGAAGATGGTGGAATGGTGAACTTCAGAGATAACTCTAAATGATACATATCGGGATCGACAACGTCGGTAATTCTGAAACTCCTACTATTTCCGTTGTTTCATTAGTCAGGAATCTAAAACACAATTTACTAAGAATAAGTCAACTTTGCGATAAGGGTTTTAAAATAAACTTTGAGAAAGTTAATTGTTTTATAGAAGATAGGAACTCAAAAATCTATATATTGAGTATGAAAATCTCCAGCGATAATCTATATCTTATGGACAACACAAGTGACCCTTGGATCTGGCATAATAGATCTGTATATTTAGATCATCTTGTGCCTATCATATTTGATCTGAACTAGTTAGACATCTAAATTGTTATTTAGATCTTGTTATACTTATTATGACATGTTAGAAGCTAGGTTAATTATCACAAGTTCACTAGATCCATTCTTATATGTCCACCTTATCATTAAGTCCAGATATATTTATGTCAGTTATGTTAGAATAACCACTATTGTCATATTCCCATCACCTTTCCCTTTTGTTGTTTATGGTCAGGTTACTTCCTAGCCTAGGCATGCCGCTAAATATATGCGAATGCGTTAGTCAGGGAACACGGGAAAACATTAAAATTGGTATAACTTGGATAATGATTATGAACATGAATTTGGACATATAATTTACTATGAACATAACTGGGGAAAAGGAGCATGAAACCTATAACGATATAGGTAAAATTGGCTAATAATGGAATGCCCAGGATTACAGTAATTAGAAACTGTAACTGCACTTATGACACGAGGTTAGATTGCACTTGCAGCGGAAGTCTACTCGGAACCGACCGACATATTCAGCGACCACAAATATTATATCTAATGTGAGAGGTCTGCATACACAAATACAAAATGTGCTAAGGCATGAGGTTAAGCCCAATTTGTGGAATAAGTCTGCCCGGATCCGCCCGGCATGTCCAGCATCCGCAAATGGTAGGCTTAACGTGGGAGGTCTAGCATACTGCAACCATAAATGGAAATATGGTAATAAACCTTAAATACTTAACCTAGTTGAATGCACAGGGATTGTATGACATGAATTTAAATTGGGGTTAAGTAAACCTGAGGGGTTGGGTAATATTCACATATAGGCCCACGAAATTTACCTGATAGGATCATGTAATTAAAGACACCCAGTGGTAAGTGTAACCTGTGAAAATGTTGAAGTTATGTAATTAAAGACACCTTTTTACGGTAAGCATAACTTGTAGAAATGGTAGGGTTATGTGGTATACATAAACGATATAAATCCTAGTGGAGATACAAGACAAGGGGGAGAGCTTGTATCATACTGTGTGGGGGACCCATTTCAGTCAATAACCCTTAATAAGTATCAAAACGAGTACTCCGCCCTAGATCGGAGTGGGGTACGCTTACTGGGCTGATTATAAGAGATCCAAACGTGGAGGACGGTGTGGGCGGCGCAAACCAACTGTGCGTGCATAGGCCGGGAAGAGGGGGATAAGACGACCATGACACATGTAGATATGGGACTGCGCATATCAGCGAAGGGTTGCCACTATAGGACGTGATATATCCTATGGTGGGGCCGACACAGAGTATCTTTGTGGATTAGGGAGCCGATCGATTAGGGTAGTAGTTAGGGTACATCTGAACGTATGCCTAAGTCTACCATTTGATAGTTGTTGGGATCATATCATTTCTGGTTATACTAGTATCAGTGCAGAGAATCCGAGTAATCATTAGGGAAGCGTATACACACTATCCTGTTTACCTTTTTATACCTTCCTTATATAGTGTTATCTTTCTATCCACTTTATATGTCTGTTATGCTACTTTTATTTATTAACTTGCTGAAAGTAACTAGAATCGCCAGGCTTTATGTCTGACCCTTTTTGTTTCCTCTTCTTTCTTCCATTTCCCCCTCCTCTCAAGGTTCTCAGGGTGGGAATAGTCAGGCTTGACCGTGATTCTGCTTACATTTTGCCGGAGCTTCTTAGATGTATGGCTCAAGCTCTTATCCTTGTTTCTATGGCTATATTATGTTTCAGGAATTTTGCTACCTTTATGTACTCTGATGTTTTAAAGTACAAGACAATAGTTTTTATGATGTAATGGTTTTTGTGTATTTCAGACATGTGATGTTTTTGAACCACGATGCTTTGTGATAAACAAATTTTTTAATTCTGTTGTCATTTTATATATCTGTCTTGTAATATTTCTATTTCTGTTTACCTACAACGCTTCATGAAACTTAATGTGTTCCCTTTGCGAGTGACATTAACAAACGTGGGGTGTCACATATTATCTCTAAAAATTAAAACAATATGCATTGACCATGGCAGAGAATTCGAGAATGTAAATTTAAAAAAAAATTGTAATAAAAGGGAATAACCCATAATTTTTCTATCTTGAGAACCCCTCAACAAAATGGAGTAGTAAATCGTAAAAATAGGATGATACAAGAGTGTGCGATAACTATGTTATCTAATAGTAATTTACCAAGAAATTTTTGGGTGGAGGTAGTTGCAACAGTGTAATAACCCAGAATTTCTGAACCAATTTAAAATTTTCATTTTAGCTATTTTAATGGATTTTGAATATTTAAAATGATTTATTTTAAATAATAATGACCAAAAATTTATTTAAATCGAAGTTAGAATGTACAAATTTAAAATTTAATTAAAACGAACTTGAAATGGTGCAGTAGTTTGAAAATTCGATTTTAAACTTCAATTGAATGTACAAAATTTAATATAAGTCAGAATTTGATGAAACAAGTCTATTTAACTATATCTTTCTAACAAATGTAAGAAACTGAGGTTTTACTTTATAAATTGTTAGTTATGTCCAGTTTAAAATTTAAAATAGTCACTATGGAATTTATATATATTTTAATATAATATATAGCCCTTAAAAGTAGTCATTTTGCAAACGATCGTCGTTTTTGATGAAACCACTTTTATTGGATCCGGAATGTCAAATTATTGTCAAGTTTAAAATTTCATAATTTTTGGAATTAATATGCGAGCGTGGTGAATTTAAATGTGTTTTGAAATTTCAGTTTGAATTTAATTAACTGGAAAATGACCATTTTTCAAACGGTGTCAAAATTCGATAAAATTAGTTTTGTTAGGACCGTATCGTCAAAACATAGCTATATTTAATTTTTCTGTAATTTTTGGAGTCAGTCAGTGGCCCCGGTAAATTAAAATGTACGGTGGAATTTAATATTGATCGTTATATTACAAAACTAATCGAAACTGTCGAATTGGCTTACAAAACATATCTCATTGTGTCCGAAATCGGGGTATTTAGTTAGGCGCGACAGTCGTTGGGTTTGATTTGGAGTTCGAAGGGTTAAACAAGTAAATTTGGAATTAAATAATATTAAATAAATATATAAATAAACAATTTTCCCAAAATCCTCATCACAAAATCGGGTCGTCGTCTTCTTCCACCTAGGGCTAAAACCGCTCAGAAAAACCAAGCTAAAAATCTCCAAATCTTGATCGAATTAATCCATACTCCCAAAGCAAAAATTGTAGTGCTTCATTCCCTCTTCAAATCCATACCGGTTTCACAGATTCTCGCGCACAATTTAGGGAGAAATCGCCGTTCCATGCGCCACCGTTCAACACAGTTTTCAAGGAAGGTGGGCCCACCAAGTTCAATGCGATCGAAGAAAGATGGAGGCGCCTCCAAGGCGGTCGTCGTGGTCCCTCCTGATTGTCGTCTGATGGTCTATGGTGAAGGTGGCGGCGCGAAATTGCTTTTGAGCGATGGGTTTCCTGAAGGTTACGGGGAGAGGAGGTGATTAAGGGAGGGGTTAGAAAATTAATTATTTTTATTAGTTTTAAATTATTCAATAATGTTAACAACATTTATAAATTCATTACTCTTTCGTACGAGGTCCGAACTGAACGATTTCAGTTGCGTTTCGATCGTGATAAAAAACACTACAACATGGAACTGACCAGAACGGGAACAGGAACAGTTGGAATTTTTGACAAAATTAAACGTCTGTTTAATTTTGTTAAAAACAGAAATCATCAGATAAAGAATGACGGAGTGGAACCCAAAGTGATAATTCTCTCACTAAAATATTTGTACAGTTATTTTATTTATTTTATAACGGTAGATATATAGAAATGGCTAGTGTTGATTTTTATCTGTTGTATGTGACATTGCTTGAGTTCAACACATGAAATATTCACGAATCATCTGCACAAGAAGCGTTGTTTGAATATACGACACTCGTGTTTCAAACAATGTGGATAAAATTTGTGGTTGTTGAGATGTGATATAAATGTCCATTCATAATTTGAACAGTGAAAATTGGTTAATTAGAAAAATAATTTAAACCGAATTAGAATTGGTTAAATTTACTAACCAATAATTTATTTAATCAACTGTTGCTGTTTGAAAACCCCACATGGATAATGGGATGGTATTTGGCATACACTAATCCTAGTATTTAGTTGTATGTAAATCGATGGGTTGACAGGCTGTGATGAGCGTTATTTATTTATTTTAGTGCTTATACAGTTATATAATGCACTCTGGATGATGTTCGAATGTTGAATGATTATTTATCATTATTGTTAAACACATGCGATGTATGAATTCATATGACTGAAATTATGTGGTAATTGATTGAGTTGCATTCCGATTCAGAAATAACGAATATTTTAAAATAAAGAATATTTAAAAATAAAGAATATTTTAAAATAATATTCAGTGAAGAATTAAAATACGATTTTAATGTCCGATTTCAGATGGACACGAAAATATCGAAATATATGAAGTCGAGTAAGCAGATACTCGCCATTTTAACCCGAACAGGTTTGCCGATTGATTATATTCATTTTATCATGAATATCGAAGAGAATTGATTCCAAAGTCTGCTATTTTGAAAATACTATCATTTTAATATTATAATGATATGGAATATTCAATTTTGATTTAAAATTGAAAAATGAAATTGAAATCATTTTAAAATGAATTTATAAACGATTTATAAAATATGTTTTAAATAGAAATCGACGAAATATATATTAAATATATTTAAATGGCCTGAATAGAATGCGCCGTGCAATGACGGTTCGCGAATTCCGACCATTAACTTCAAATTGATGCAACGGGAGATCCAACCGTCGAATTCTCCTAAAACCAGAACTGTTGGGTTCATACTGAAGAGATCTTTTCAATGAATATAAGAGATTTAAATTTAAATGATTAGCTTTCAAATTATGTCCATATCAATTTCAGAAAAGGTCGCTATGGATGCAAATCGGTGGCCGTTATTGGGAATCGACTGAAATGGCAATATTAAAATTATTAAAAATATGGAAAAATTGTATAAAATCATAATAAATGATTGGAATGATTTTGGATGAAAAATTCCATATTCGAAAAGATTAAAGTATATTTTTATCACAATGAACTAGTTATTAACTAGAATAATAATCCAATTATTTTTAGAAATAAATAAATTGGATTTGTAAAGAGGGTTTTAAAATTACCAGAATTTTTCCAAAATATATAAATTGAAATGGATTTGGAATGGGAATAATCTTCGGAATGTTTCGATATTGGATTCTGTGATTATACGGATATTGATGAGGTTTTTGGATGTGTACTGTTATTTCCAATACGATATTTGTTGGCTTTAGAATTTGGTATTGAATATGAGCCGATATAATTTATATTCAGAACCTTGTATTTAATATCAAACTGGTTTTTGGGTTTGTCCTGAATGGTGTCCTTATTAATACTGTTCTTAAACCCAGTTGAGAATAGAATAAATCTTTAATTAAGATTTAAATAAGTTTACCAATTAATTTAATTGGAATTGAAATGAAAATTGGATTTTGTGTTTATCCTGATGTTTTAAATAACATTAATTCTTTAACCCAATTAACAGTGAAGAAATGATATGGAATTAATAAAAAAATTTATTAAGATTTAATGGAAATTCTCCAAAGTAAAGTTTTCCAATTTAATATATTAAATTGGAATAGAATGGAATTCGATTTGGTATTAATCGAGATGAGCTTCTGTAAAGGAAGACCGTTACTATTTATGGAATTTAAAAGGCCTAGCCGCTATTCCACTTGTAGTATTAGTTTGATACGGAAATTTATATCGATTATATACTGTTATGATTTCCATGAAGATTCCATAGTTTATGGAAGGGGACTTGGGTTTATCGTGAACAGTGTTTTAATAACATTGGTTAATTATCCCTGTTAAAAACGAGATTAATTTCCTAAAAAGTTGAATAATCATAAAGTAATTATTTTTTATATTAAAACAGAATTGGAGTTTTAGTGAATCTTTAATTAGATAAAAATAAGGATAAGATAATTAAACTTATCGAATTCATGGAATGATCGAGAATGGAGTACCACCAATTTTACTCCAAGTGATAGTTAAATCTTTAATTAGATTTGAACGTGAAATGGTAATTAAATTTGCCGATAACACCATGGGTGTTAGATATGGAGTACTACCAATTTTTCTCCATGGGATGAATAGGTTGGGGTTGAAAAATAAAATAAAGGATTGCTTCGGTAAGGCAACGTGATCCCGACTAGTGTTATAAACCTTAATTTAATTTAGAATTGTTAAAGAATAAAATCTTATGAAAATTATATCCAAAGAAAGATTAAAGAATTTTTTTAAAAGAATTTATCTTTGATAAAATTAATGGGAACCTTCCCCTAAGATGTGAATATTTGAATAAAAGAATATTCTGAATTGGAATGAGGCATATGATGTGTTTTTATAGCACTGGATTATTGATTATAAAATGCGCGAATTATTTGGAAAGACCGGGTCTAACCTATTCTGAATAACTAATATGGCGACTAAAAGTCAACGATGAAGATGGTGGTTGAAGACCGGAGATCTTCACATCGTTTGGATGATTACTGATGTCTTTATTCGGCTGTGCACCCAAGACAAGGTAATAAGTGGTGATCGTCCAGGCGTACTTGGAGATTGATTGGATATGCGAGGACCTCTCTCCTGTGTTGGACATATGGGATGAGGAATAAGGTGCCTCCAGTTTCGTTCAGACCCAGAACGGACTTGTAAATGGATGTGTGTCTGACATTGGATTTCATTCTATGTTGATTGATTTCTATTAAATATACATCTATTTGGTGGTGGAGAATTTATTCTCTTGCATAACATCTTTCTCTGAGACGTACGAGCTTAGAGGTTATATATTGACAGACATTAGTTGTATGGCGTGAATTGTCAGTGTGGCATGCCTGGATGCAAATGATCAAGGCTTTTGCTTAAAAGTAGAGTCTTGTGGTGGATGATCAAAGCACGACCTTAATTAGCATAGCTTTGTGTATAACATTAATTTGCGAGTCTCACATGCGGTATGAGTCAAAAACGAGATAGTGACTGCAGGGAGTGCACAACGTTTCTTTCTAACTAGGAGTGGTGTCATGGTATGAAGCCCAGACATTTTTTACTTATGTGGATGATGGAATGAGGCGCCTCAGATATTGAGTCCCTATTGGCTCAGAGTTAGGTCCGATAGGACCAGGAAATGTGTGTTTAGGAATAATTAATCCACGAAAATAAGTGTGGATCGGCCCTGAGATCCCGGGGTATCCCTTGCCTCGACTCATAGATGAAAATTCAATTTCATATCCGTGACTTTCCGGTTTTAGTGGTAAATCTATATGGAGACATAGTGGGATGGGGCGCTCATGCTGTCTATGACATTTATATTTGAAGTTGTTTGATACACTATGCACTTATAGTAATATCAAAATGATTTGGTTTAAAACGTACCAAGCATGTTTGGCTATTATAAGGTAAAACTCTATCCTCCGGTTTGCATTGCATTGTGTGGTGGGACCGGAGTCTTATAATAGCTTCATTTTTTCAAAAGAATTGCATTGTTTATAAATTGTTTTGTTTCAAGCTTTGGTATTCGTAGGAGAAAACTCGGTCTGTGTCATACGGCGTAGTCCCGTGATTTACCGTATTTTAAAGTAAAAGTTTAATAACTGTTTTAAGTTCTCACACCAGTCCCATGACTGACTCAGAGTTTATTGTTTTAACCTAAACTCTAGGTTCCCCTATTTTCCACACAGGCAGCTAGTAGTTTTGGTTTTCGCAGATATTTATTTTCCCAGGATCCTGGATTACAGCTGGAGCTATATTCGGAAAGTTTTGTATCTGTATATCTCTTTCACTTATGTAGTTGTTGTATTTTCCGTTGCTTTGTAACTTGTAAATCTTTGATATTTATTTTTCAGCTGTACATTATTTATTTTTTCTCTGATATTCTTGTACTCTGATGTAAATTGTTGTAATAGCAATGAAATGTTCTATTGTTTGTGTTCTAATGCGTCGTGTCCTCAAAACAATTCGGGCTCCTCCGTCACTTCCGAGAACGGAGAAGTTTGGGTCTTTTCAGTTTGGAATCAGAGCTTTGGTTTACAAAGCCCGAGAACAAGACACATGAGAACTGCACAAAAGAATTCATCAGAGATAGGATTAGTAATATCCTATGAGAATGACTCGTTAGAGATAGGATTAGTAATATCCTAGAATGAGTTTAAGGAGGGTTATATCTAAAAACAAATTTAGTTTTGAAATTTTAAATCTTATTATAAGTATTTGAGTATTTTATTTCAAATTGATTTTGGACTATCCGGTATATAAAATTTTTGAATATACGAATAATTAACATATATCTGAAGCCTCAAATATACTGGATAGATATAGGATCACACTTTAGTCGACCGGAGATGATTTTGATAATGATCGTGACATCATCGGTGTTTATGTTCGAGTTTCGAAAGTGAGATATCTATATATTTCCATTTGACTGGTGTGAGAAAAAAAAAACTTAGATAGAGTTCATGTTGTTATTTGGCACTGAAAATATGATTTATAGGTATATAAAGTTATATATTTGAAAGGTTAATCAACTAATTGATTGTTGGTTGTGATGTGTGATTATTAGTTTAACTAATTAAAATATTAGAATGATTAAACCAATAAGTGAATGAAAGGTAAATTTAGCCAAATCGAATCAAATATTGAATTAAAATTGAAAATTGATTGGAATTGCATACATGTACATATATATGTGAACAGGTCCTAGCATGGAAGCTAAGAAGAGGAATAAAATTGTATGCCCGACAAACAGGTACATGTTTACTATATTCATTGGGTTTGATGATTTTATGAGCCGATTGGCAAGCCGCTTGGCTTTTTCTTTTTGATTGATGAGGGCCCCGTGAGGCAAGTTGCGGTTTTACCGATCAGCCCGTACAAAGGAGGTTATGGCGAAATTTTTCAAAAATTTAGGGTGTTAGCCAATTTTTTGAGAAATTAGAAAATTCTCAGAAACTGAAAAGTTGAAGAATGAAAACCAGAATGAAAGTTGAGTTGGTTAGTTAAACAACTTTCAGCTCCATTTCTTTTCGAGAACGAAAATATTTTAAGTGGCGGAGATTGTAACCCGGAATTTCTGAACCAATTAAAATTTTTTATTTTTGCTATTTTAACAGATTTTGAATATTTAAAATGATTTATTTTAAATAATAACGACCAAAAATTTATTTAAATCGAAGTTAGAACGTACAAATTTAAAATTTAATTAAAACGAACTCGAAATGGCGGGTAGTTTGAAATTTTAATTTCAAACTTCAATTGAATATACAGAATTCAGTACAAGTCAGAATTTAATGAAACAAGAAGCAATAGGATATGTTTAACTATTCTTTCTAACGAATGTAAGAAACTGAGGTTTTACTTTATAAATTGTTAGTTATGTCCAGTTTAAAATTTAAAATAGTCGCTATGGAATTTATATATATTTTAATATAATATATAGCCCTTAAAAATTGCCATTTTGCAAATGACTTCCCTTTTCGACGAAACCACTTTTGTTGGATCCAAAATATCAAATTATTGTCAAGTTTCAATTGTCATTATTTTTGGAATTAATATGCGAGCATGGTGAATTTAAATGTGTTTTGAAATTTCAATTTGAATTTAATCGACTGGAAAATGGCCATTTTTCAAACAGCCTCCAAATTCAACAAAATTAGTTTTGTTAGGACCGTATCGTCAAAACGTAGCTAGATGTAATTTCCGTGATTTGTGGAGTCTGTCTGTGGCCCCGGTAAATTAATATGTACGTTGGAATTGAATATTGACCGTTACATTAATTTTTATTTTAATTTTGACGAAAACTGATCGAAACAATCGAATTGGCTTATGAAATATATCCCATTGTATCCGAATGCGGGTATTTAGCTAAGGGCGATTGTCGTTGGGTTTGATTTGGAGTTTATAGGGTTAAACAAGTAAATCTAGAATTAAATAATATTAAATAAATATATAAATATACAATTTTCCCAAAACCCTTGTTATAAAACCGGGTCGTTGTCTTCTTCAAACTAGGGCAGAAATCGCTCAGAAAAACCAAGCCAAAAATCTCCAAATCCTGATCGAATTAATCCATACTCCCAAAGCAAAAATTGTAGTGCTTCATCCCCTCTTCAAATCCATAATGGTTTCATCGATTCTCGTGCACGATTTGGGGGAGAAATCGTCGCTCCAACCTCAGTTGTTTATCACAGTTTTCAAGGAAGTGGGCCCACCAAGTTCAACGCGGTCGTGGGAGGCGCCTCCAAGGCGGTCATCGTGGTCCCTCCTGATCGTCGTCCGGTGGTCTATAGTGAAGGCGGCGGCGCGATATTGCTTTCGAGCGATGGGTTTCCTGAAGGTTACAGGGAGAAAGGTGATTAAGGGGAGGGGTTAGGAAATTAATTATTTTTATTAATTTTAAATTATTCAATAATGTTAACAACGTTTATAAATTCATAACTCTTTCATACGAGGTCGAACTAAATGATTTCAGTAGTGTTGCGATCGTGATCAGAAACACTACAACATGGAACTGGGCAGAACGGAAACGGGAACAGTTGGAATTTTTGACAAAATTAAACGTCTGTTTAATTTTATTAAAAACAGAAATCATCAGATAAAGAATGATGGAGTGGAACACAATGTGAGAATTCTCTCACTAATATATTAAATATATAGAAATGGCCAGTGTTGATTTTTATCTGTTGTATGTGGCATTGCTTGAGTTCAACACACGAACTATTCACGACTCATATGACCAAGAAGCGTTGTTTGAATATCTGACACTCGTATTTCAAACAATGTGGATACACTTTGTGGTTATTGAGATGTGATATAAATATCCATTTATAATTTGAACAGTGAAAATTGGTTAATTCGAAAAAAAATTCAAACCGGATTAGAATTGGTTAAATTTACTAACCAATGATTTATTTGAATCAACTATTGTTGTTTGAAAACCCCACACGAGTATTGGGATGATATTTGACATACACTAATTCCAATATTTAGTTGTATGTCAATCTATGGGTTGACATGCTGTGATGAGCGTTATTAATTTATTTTAATGCTTATACAGTTGTATAATGCACTCTGAATGATGTTTGAATGTTGAATGATTATTTATCATTACTGTTGAATACATGCGATGTATGAAATCCATATGACTGGAATTATATGGTAATTGATTGAGTCGCATTACATTCAGAAATAATGATATTCAGTGAAGAATTAAAGTAAGATTTTGATGCCCGATTTTGGACGGACACAAAAATATTGAAATATAAGAAGCCGAGTAAGTAGATATTCGCTATTTTTACCCGAACCGGTTTATCGATCGATTTTATTCATTTTATGATGAATATCGAAAAGAATTGATTTCAAAATCTAATATTTTGAAAATATTATCATTTTAATATTATAATGATATGGCATATTCAATTTTGATTTAAAATTGAAAATGAAGTTGAAATCATTTTAAAATGAATTTACAAACGATTAATAAAATATGTTTTAAATAGAAATAGACGAACTATATATATATATATATATATATATATATATATACTTAAATGGCCTGAATAGAATGCGCCGCACAGTGACTGTTCGCGAAATTTGACCATTGATTTCAAATTGATGTAACGGGAGATCCAACTGTCGGATTCTCCTAAAACCGAAACTCTTGGGTTCGTATCGAGGAGATCTTTCCAATGAATATAATAGATTTAAATTTGAATGGTTAGATTTCAAATTATGTCCAAATCAATTTCAGAAAAGGTCGCTATGGATGTAGTTCGGTAGTCGTTATTGGGAACCGACTGAAATGACGATATTGAAATTAGTAAAAATATGGAAAAATTGTAAAAAATCATAATAAATGATTTGGAAATATTTTAGATGAAAAATTCCATGTTTGAAAAGATTAAAATATATTTTTATCAAAATGAACTAGTTATTAACTAGGATAATAATCCAACTATTTTTAGAAATAAATAATTTGGATTTGTAAAGGGGGTTTTAAAATAACCAGAATTTTTCCAAAATATATAAATTGAAATGGATTTGGAATGGGAATAATCTTTGGAATGTTTCGATACTGGATTCCATGATTATATGGATATTGTTGAGGAATTTGGAAGATATATATATATATCATTATTCACAATACAATATTTGTTAGCTTCAGGATTTGGTATTGAATATGAGCTGATATAATTTCTATTCAGAGTTTTGTATTTAATATCAAATTGGATTTTGGGTTTGTCATGAATGGTGTCCTTATCAACACTGTTCTTAAACCCAGTTGAGAATAGAATAAATCTTTTAATTAAGATTTAAAGGAGTTCACCAATTAATTTGATTGGAATTGAAATGAAAATTGGATTTTGGGTTTATCGTGAACAATGTTTTAAATAACATTAATTCTTTAACCCGATTAACAATGAATAATTGATTTGGAATTTATAAATCTTTTTATTAAGATTTAATGGAAATTTTACAAAGTAAAGTTTTCTAATTTAATATATTAAACTGGAATAGAATGGAATTTGATTTGGTATTAATCCAGATGAGCTTCTGTAAAGAAAGATCGTTACTATTTATGGAATTTAAAAGGCCTAGCCGTTATTCCACTTATAGTATTAGTTTGATACGGAAATTTATATCGATTATATACTGTTATGATTTTCATGAAGAATCCATAGTTTATGGAAGGGGATTTGGGTTGATCGTGAACTGTGTTTTTAATAATATTGGTTCTTTAACCCTTTTAAAGACGAGATTAATTTCCTAAAAAGTTAAATAATCATAAGTAATGATTTTTAGTAAAAGATTTTTAATGAATCTTTTATTAGATTAAAATGAGGATAAGATAACTAAATTTATCGAATTCATTGAATGATCGAGAATGGAGTACCACCAGTTTTACTCCAGGCAATAGTTATATCTTTAATTAGATTTGAATGTGAAATGGTAATTAAATTTACCAATAACACCGTAGGTGTTAGATATGAAGTACTACCAGTTTTGCTCCATGGGATGAATAGGTTGGGACTGGAAAATAAAATAAAGGATTACTTCGGTAAGGCATGATAATCCCAACCAATGTTATAAACCTTAATTTAATTTAGAATTGTTAAAGAATAAAATCTTTTAAAATTGATATCCAAAGAAAGTTTAAAGATTTTTTTTAAAGAATTTATCTTTGATAAAATTAATGGGAACCTTTCGCATAAGATGTGAATATTTGAATAAAAGAGTATTCTGAATCGGAATGAGGCGTATGATGTGTTTTTATAGCACTTGATTATTGATTATAAAATAAGCGAATTATTCGGAAAGATCGGTGTTACTACCAAAATGATCTTGGCATAAGACGACAAGTGAAGGGATTTCAAATGATTGTAAAGAAAGAATAAGGAACTCAAGAGCAACTCAGGCCGATACCCCCTCTCGAGGAAAGGGACCCAAAACCTTCCAGGTATCGACAAAGGTTCATCCTATGAGATCCACCCGCCAAGAATCAACCAATGGATACCAACACATTAAAAGAGGAGTGTCGGGTCAGAACATAAAGTTGGTTTGAAACAATCCTCGAAGAATGGCTCCATCGATATAGAAAGAGGTTACTTTCGTAAGTAAAACAACAATCACCGAAGGCTACCCTCCAGAGTGCCAGAGTGGAAGGCTAAACTGCGACTCAAGCAAGGATATGGGCTGCTCGTACTAATCCGCTTAGTACCTGAACCATCGATGGTTCTAAACCGGTAGACATCTGCGTAAGGCACGAGGGCGAGCCCCTCCGAGTACCCACGATAAAGCCGAAAGCCTACATCTGAAAGCCCACAACGAAGGATCAACACTAAGAGCATCCATAGAAATCCGAAATGCCTCCGCGATCCATCTCGGCAACAAGCCATTTTCACCTAGGATAGATCACAATTCACACGACGCTGTCACTTCAAAAATGGTAACCAATACCATGAGGAGAACCGATAGGCCGATGCCCGAAACTCAGAAAGAAGCGACCGATAAGAATCGTTCGGGACCAACAACCTACTGATGGAAAACCCCTGATTCTCTATAAATAGGACCCCAGATACTCCGCAATGGGGGGACGAACGTTTCATTTCTCAATCTATCTCCTTCTTTCTCAAGGAGAGCAAATAATCAATTCCTGTAATATATCTACAATCTATAAACGGAGAATTCTGGTCCTATGTGTCATGCGATTTGATAACCTTGTAGTATCATAATAACGAAATAGGGAGTTAACACTAACCTTTCTGATGAGGAGATCAATCAAGGTGCTCCAGTGATGGGGGAAGGGAACTTGATAGAAATATGAATTCCCCTTCTCCTCACCTTAAGGAGCCGCCATGATTGATCCATACCCTCATGCTGAGCCTAACACTTCTCAAACTTTGATGTGACAAAATCGATATGAATTCCTAGTTCGACCTCCATTGTAATTCAGACTCCTCCCCCAAGAAGATCTAGTACAAAGTAGTCATCGAAGTTAGCAAATGTTATGATGCTTTCATCCATGAACTCAAGGGAGGTGTTAGCCTATTTTCTACTTATTGAAATACACCGTGCAGTTGTCATGGCCCAAAAACCTACCCATCCCTGATTCAGGATCATTTCCTGAGAATTCTGAGTCATTAGCATGACAAATTTCGTGAATACACATATTACATTATGTAATTCGGGTGTTGACGAAAAATATCGTTAACATTTTAGCGCTAGAAGGAGGGCTGGAACCTCCGCTCGTGTGGTTAATTTGTTTAAACTAACTAGTTGAAATCATCATTCCATGGTAGGAAACAATGAAGATGAAGAAATTGAAGGAAAAAACAAATAACTGGACCCCAATGTCACCCTTGAAGGGAGTGAGGGCCCACAGCACTTAACCCGAATAATAACGAGAAAGAGGCTGTGCCTAACCCACAGCTGCTACCAGAACAAAATGCCATGGAGGATAACATCACAAGAATCTTGGCCTTGGAAAAGTAGCTCCAAGAAATGCGGGCTCAGGTCAACACTGTACAAGCGCAGAAGTCCTCGAGGCTCACCAGATTTAGTCAGAAAAAGACGAATGAATCTCCGAAAAGGAAGGCCCCCGTTCAACACTCAGAAGCGAAAGGAAGACCTAAAGCAACCTCTTCCAAGAATAAGAAGTCTCATCTGACGGGAGTAGATCATCAAGGAAATCAATGCGAGCAGGTTCAGTCCGGGAGCTCCACTTCCAAAGGATATGACCCTAAGAGAAAAGATTATGATAACATGGAGGTTTACATCAAAGATGTCACAATAAAGACCGTCAAGGACTTGCTGGGAAGCGAGGGGAAGAGAACCCAGGTTGACAAGGTTAACAACAACGAGAAGGTAGCCCCGTTCATTGATGATATTATAAAGATCGTGATATCGTTAAGAGTCAAAGTCCCAACCATGAAATATCTAGGAACAACTGACCCTGACGACCATTTGATGGCTTTCGACAGTCAGATGGATCTTTACAATGCTTTTAGAGCTGTCAGATGCTGCCTCTTCCCAGTGACCTTCCAAGGTGCAGCGACAAAATGGTATCGCCAGTACAGGGAAAATACCATTTACTCGTGGATACAATTCTCCTATGAATTCTCCATGTAGTTTTGCATCTGCAAAGATCCAACCATAGATTATTCAATAATCGCTAACATCAAGCAGAGTCAGGGGGAGTCTCTTAGGGACTATCTCAAAAGGTTCAACCTCGACGCCTTAAAAGCCAAAGATATGAATGACCGTGACAAGTTGATCACCGTATATTCAGGGTTGATAAAAAACACCCCCTTCTGGAAGGAGTTACATATCCGTGGCTGCAAGGACTTGCAAGATTTCCATTTCCAAGCTGACAAGTTTATCCGCACGGATGAACTATACTTCACGAAGAGGAAGTTCGGGCCTCGAGGAGGAGGAAGACCGAATTTCGGACGAAAGCTCCCGGAAAGGAATCAAAGGAGATCAAGATGGGAAGACTCTAACACCAACTCGGTTGCCTTGAACAATCCCATCTTGTATGTGTATGCTGTTGCAAATGAAAGGGTAAATAACTTCCCGGTCTCTTTCAAAGCCAAAAATTGCCCCGAACCACATGCTAGCGGTAAATACTGCGAGTTCCATAAAACCAACGGGCACAAGACAGATGAATGCAAGGTCTTAGATGGAATTATCTAGAAACTAATCCGAGAGGGGCACCTGAAGGAGTTTGTTTCAAATAGAGCAGCACCAGCTCAACGTGCAGGAAGATAGCAGAAGGTTTCAGCAAACACGATAGGAGTCACCGTGGGAGAGAACAACCTAGATTTGGGGCCTCCCGTGAACCGAATCAATGTGATTCATGGGGGACCTCACCCTGTCGGTAGCTGTCCGAAAGCCAGGAACCAATATGTGAAAGAAGCTTTGGAGGGAATCTTCTTCATCCAGGAGGAACCATCATTGAAAAGCATACGTTATGCCCTCATAATGCGTGACCTCGTGGTCTCTCCGGAAGAAATGAAGAAAGGAGTCTGTCACCCATATAACGACCCCCTCATGATACCAACGCAGTTACGGCTTTCGGGTGTTTCTAAAATATTGGTGGATACCGGAAGCACTATCAACATCATCTTCAAGCACACCATTGATCAGATGGGAATTTCCGAAAAGAAGCTAGAGCCAAGGAACGAACCAATTTTCGGGTTCAACAATAAAGGGTCGACTTCGGTTGGTCAAATCAACCTCTTGGTTCAAGTAGGGCTGTCCCCTCTTCACAGGACTTTCGAAACTCTCTTCGTCGTGATTGATCAGTCGTCCTATTATAATGCCTTCTTTGGACGACCGGCTTTAGAGGGGAAGGATGCCTTCATTTCTTCCAAATATCTCATGTTAAAATTTCTGAACAAACAGGGATGGGTACCATCCAGGGAGAACAGTTTAGCTCCCGAGAGTTGTACTTTGTAGCGGACGAAAAATACAAAAGGGAGTATTCTTCGTATTTTGATTCTTCTACTGTTTTTCTGCCTTTAGATAAGGGATTCTTACACCCCTCACTAGAACCCATGATAAAAATAAATAAGATTGGCAAATGCACTAGTGGTAGGTATACTTCTCTTAAAAGGAAGAGGTCCAATGAGGTGAACTCGACCGAAGAAGGAGAAATTATCACAGATTTAGACTTTGGAGGAGACATCGAGAGGATCAAACCAATAGAGGGAATAGAAGAAGTAAACGTTAACCCGAAGGATGAATCGAAGGTCATCAACATAGGGAAGAGGTTAATGGAACCTCTCCGAAGCGACTTGATTTGCTTCATGCAGCTCAACAAATACATTTTCGCCTGGACCCATTCGAACATGGTGGGTATCGATCCTTCAATCATGAGCCACAGCTTAAACATCGATCCTTCGATAATCCCGACCTGGCAGAAGAAGAGACAATATAACAGTGACCAGATTGAGGCCTTGAATGACGAAGTCAAAAGGTTGGAATCTAACGGGTTTATCGGAGAGGTCCAATACCCGAAGTGGTTAGCCAATCCCATGCTAGTTAAGAAGACCAATGGGAAGTGGAGGACGTGTGTCTGTTACACGGATTTAAACAAAGCTTGTCCAAAAGATTGTTACCCTCTTCTGCGGATCGATCAGTTAGTTGACACCACGAGTGGACACAAAATACTATCCCTTATGGACGCTTATTCGGGGAACAACCAAATAGCAAAGCATAAACCCAACGAGTAACACACAAGTTTTATTACCGACTGGGGAACATTCTGTTATAAAGTAATGCCTTTTGGTTTGAGGAATGCAGGGGCAACATACCAAAGGCTGATGAACAGGATGTTCTGAGAGCAGATAGGGCGCAATATGGAATTATATGTCGACGACATGCTAGTGAAGTCCACCGAAACAGAGAATCATCTAAAGGACCTGGGAGAAATGTTTGGTATCTTGAAAAGTTACCAGATGAAGCTGAATCCTCAAAAGTGTTCCTTCGAAGTTCAATCTGGGAAGTTTCTAGGATATATGGTGAGCGAGCGAGGAATCGAGGCTACCCCCACCAAATACAGGCCATTAAGGACATGGAGGAACCTAAAACCAGCAAGGAGGTCATGAGCCTAAACGGGAAGGTAGCGACACTCAGCAGGTTCATTTCTAAAGCCACCGACAAATGCGTCCATGTCTTCAGTATCATAAAGAAGAAGAAGAATTTTGAGTGGAAAGATGAGTGTAGGAAGGCATTCCAAGAATTCAAAGTTTATATGGGAACACCTTCGGTTTTTTCCAGTCCCGAGAAGGGAGAAACTCTATACCTATACATAGTTATCTCTGAACATGTAGCGAGCTCAGTATTGATAAGAGAGAATAAGGGGACCCAATACCCTATCTAATATGTTAGCCGGAGGCTAAAGGATGCGGAAACTCGATACCCCGTCATAGAGAAATTGGCGTATTTCTTAATCCTTGTTGTACGAAAGCTCAGAGGTTATTTCCAGGCACACCCTATTAAAGTCTTAACTAGCTTCCCGCTCAAACAAGCGTTCAGCAAACCGTAAACCTCAGAGATGCTAATTAAATGGGGTATTGAGCTCAGCTAATACGAAATTGAGTTCCATCCTCACGCCGCAATCAAAGGTCAAGCTCTCACAGATTTCTTGTACGAGTGCATGAACTTCATTTCAGAACAGTCGGTCAAAGAAAATGACTCAAAGGCCAAAAGGCAGCTCTTTGTAGATAGAGCTTCCAATGAGCAGGGGGAAGGTTATGTTATAATCACCCCTGACGGACACCGCTTGCACTAAGGTTCCCGAAAACCAACAATGTGGCTGAATATGAATCCATGATAGCTGGACTGAATCTGGCGTTACAGTTGAAGATACCGAGGATAGAAATTATCAGCGACTCACAATTAATGGTAAACCAAATAAAACAGACATATCAAACCCAAGACAAGCCGCTCATTTTATACATGAAGAAGGTAATAAAGATGCTTTCCCTATTTGAGGACTTCTCACTTCATTAAATACCCCGCGGGGAGAATACCCAAGCAGATTCGCTAGCCAAATTAGCAGCTCCCGAGGAGCCCCCGAAACCCGGATAGTGCCGGCGGGATATCAGGAGATGCCCAACATTGAACAGAAAGAATCAGAAACAGGAAAAGAGTTGTTGGTTTTGACCCGACCCTAAGCCTTGAGAAAGGGAAACGGAGAAGACCAAAAAGGAAACTCCGAGAGGGAATCCCCCATAACGGAAACACCGCCCCAACAGGAAGTTACGTGGATGACTCCCATAGAGGACTACCCCTTGGAAGGGACATTACCCCTTAGTAAGAAAGATGCAAGAAACATAAAACACCAAGCTCCCATATTCGTGATCATAGACGGTGTACTTTACAAAAAGGGACACTCACTTCCTTATTTAAGGTGTGTAAGTTTCGTAGACGGCACTACACCAAAATAGCAAATTTGGCACATCAAGATATGAAGATTTGATACGGCTTAAAGCCGTATCAAATTTGATGGTGCTCATAGCCGTACCAAATCCATTTGGCGCATCGGTTGCGATCCGCATCATCCCTCTAGACTAAAATCTAGCCCTACATCTTGAAAATTTTGGATTAGTTCATTTGACAAGGCTTGGAGCCGTATCAAATCCACCCATATTTTTGGCCCCACTGTTTTCTCATTTCTCACTATCCCGTGTCATAACAGCTTTGAGAATAACAATGTCCGCTTTCCTCTTTTTGACGTCTGACTGAAAAACAAAATTAGGGTTTTGACCCAAATCGTGACTGCAACGTTGCTCTTCCGGTGATGCTGCTCTGCTCTTCTCCAACTTAGCTTCCACGTGTTGAATCCAATTCAGGTATACTTCACCTAAGTCCTCCTTCAATTTCCAAATTGTATCTTGTTTCTGAAAGACCACTATCGTAAATGGATGCATAAAAACGGTATTGGTAATTTCAGATTTGCTCATAGATCTGCTTCATAATTTACTATTCGCATTCTGTTGCATTCAATTTCTTGAGAGTCTACTACAATTATCCGTGATTATGAAAAAGGGGGTTTGATTTAGGATTATTTGTTGGGGATCTGGCTGTTGATGAAGACGTTAGCAGGTAGTTTTGAAGAAAAATCATTTTCAATATTTATACTTCAAATTGCTTCATTATTTGAACTGATAAGTTTCTACTTTTACACACACATACTTTTAAACTTGTTATCAATTCCTCATCGAACGTTGAAATTAACTTCTTATTTAATACCCATCAGAGCCGGACCTGGAGTTTATAATGGCCTGTGCAAATTTTTAAATGATGTCTCTCGCTATTACCTTTACTACTCCGTTTTTTTTGGCCTGTAGAAATAATATAATTATTTCTTAAACTGAAGTACAACACAGCTAATGCTTTGTGCCTCACTTACAGATAAACATTCATAATTTTTCAAAAGCATAAAAGTTACCTCTTCTTCTTTGGCAAAGGTCAGGAAACTTTGTTTCTAAACAAAGAAAACATACATGTACAACAAAAACAAAACAGAACAAAAAACAAATGAAAAAAATACAAATGAAGTTGCATCACTCGTGAACTTTTTGCAAATAATGTTATGATTTAATTATATGTTACTATTCTAGTCATAGATTCCACATAAACTATCAAATAGCCATACAGTAAGGCTGCAAAATTGTTTGCAAAGTGAAAAAATGAAGGACATGGAGGCTTTAAGGGGAGATAGACGAACCAAGAAGAAAGAGTAAGAAGAATGAGGGGAACGGAATCAGTCCCCATTAACGAGGAACATCGTGAAAGTTATTGATCGTGATAGTGGGAATTTGCTGCCCCTTTCATTTTGCTGCCCCGTTCTTACGCACTGTTGGCACTAGGTCAAAACTGGGCCTGATACCCATATTCAGTTAGGAACTTGCAGATTCTATCACTTATGTCAGTACATAATCTGGTGTTCTGCTTCTAAACATCACATGTACCATTTATTGCTTTTAATCTTAATCAACTGCAGACCCATATTTGGAATTTGATAGGTTTCTACTTCTGCTGCAGAATTAGGAACAGCTTCTCTTGACGTAGGCATCATGGGATGACTTGTTTTTATTGGTTGTCATCATCTGCATCTCTAGAACATTGGCTAGGATTTTAGGATGATTTAATTAGTTAATCAGTATCATTTAAAATTATTTTGTTCAAGTAATCAAGAAGCGAAACACCCTAGTTTTGTTCGTAAACCAAATTATGTTATTTACCTTTTCCTGTTTCCTTATTTATACTACAATGTTAACTGTGAAAATATACCTGTCAGTAGCTTAAATGTATAATAGAACTGATTAAGTTAGCTGTGTAGGATTTGATACACTTACAAATTCCAATAGTTGGGTGTGGAAGTAGAAGCAAATAAAGATACCATCAGCGTATGTCTAAAATAAATGGCAATAGAGAACCAAACATCGAAGTGAAACATGGTGATTTATATAATTACTCTGTTTTTAAAGTCCGAATATTATACAAATTTATTTAATGTGAAAATTGCTCATATTCGATTTTTGATAATTGTTGCCTTGAAATTAACTTCTACTTAAAAAATTTATGCTTCTTCAAGAATCTATTGTCTATTGAAAGGCTTCTAGAACTAAAGTAGTCACTTCTCTTTATAGTGTTTTAGCGGGTAGTATTTGTTATTGCTTCACTATTTTTTGGTTATAATTTGATCATAGGTTTTAGAGAGCAAAGGCATGGATATGGTAATCGATTCATTCAACTCTAGTGCAATAAATACAATGTTTGCAGCGTTATTCAGGTAAAGCAAGTGAATTTTATTTCTTTGCTTCATGTAAATAAAGAATCTGAAATTTGATTTATTTGCACTTGTAAGCTTGGAGTTTGGTTTAAAAACAACATTTTGACTGATGTTCTAGAGAAAGCTTTGGATGGGACTGTCACATTTACTGCATGATGTCAAGATTTTCATCCGACAGGTATGCGCGAAAGTTTGTAATTAGGATTAAGATATTAGTTTAATTTTGTTTTCACTAAATCTAAATTAGAGTATCTTTATTTATGACCAATTTTTATGGTTTCAAACTTGTCGATGTCGCTTAAGGCTTATCGATCCAGCAAGTGCTTGTCTTCATTGGTGCAAAATGCCTATCGACAAGGTGACGTAAGGACAAGAGCTTTGAACCAAGGAGGTGGAGAACCATAGGTACGGGACTTGTGTAAATATTGATCTTATGTTATCAGGTATGAAATCCATATTTACTTGCTAATTCAAAAAGCTTGGTGTCAAATGTTTTGGGCTCAAGTTTATTATAGATTTGTGATTAAATGTCAAATGTCCAAAATATTTTTTTGGAAATACTATGGATGCAATTGCATTACCAAACATCAACAAAGTGTTTCTTAAGAGATCGTGGTACACCAAAAAGGTCAATTTGAAAATTGTAAAGTTTGTAGTTGAAGTTATGAATTCAACAGTGTAGTTTCACAGTTAGAGCAAATTAGATTAATCTATGTCCACTGCTTTCAGTAAAAAGTAAGTGTTGACAAAACGAGCATGAAGCTGAAAACAGAAGAAAGGATACTGAAATATTTTATCTGATGTTATATTCAGAGTGGAATATGATATTTGAAGTAAGAATCTGAAGGGCATCTAATTTGGGTCCGATTTGAGATCTCTATGTTATCAATTGAAACTTGAATTGGCTAATATCAATATCAACTACTCTTGCTTTCAGTAGTGTCAGTTCACTAAGACTGTACGTTCATTGTAGCAATACATGATTATAGAAGTATGATGCAGCCATTTCACGTGTGATTAAGTATCTGATGTAGCCAATATTTGGTTTTGATTTAGACAATTGTTATTATTGTTTTTTTAACAATATATTTTGAGGCAGGGTGATCTAGTAGATGAATTTGAACGCCTTTGTGAAGTTCAAAGTGACAAAGCAACAATTGAAATTACTAGTCGTTTCAAAGGAGAAATTGTCCAGCTTCATTTTCTACCTGGTGACATAGTGAAGGTAAAGTTATTACAAGTAGTTGTAACTTTCAATGTGTACAGTGTACTACACCCATCTCATGATGTTTTGAAACAAGTAGTAAACTTTATATCAGATGCATTACAGCTTTATGTTTGGGCATATCTGTCCCACCTTTTAAAGTTTTTGCTTTCTTAGGCATTCTAATTTGTTGCCACATTCAGGTATTTTCTTCGCCTCAGCATGTTTACCATTTAGTCACATGATTTTTCCTTAATATTTTCCAGATTTCATTAGCTTCCGAATTCTAATATTTGTATATAAAACCACTTTTGGTCTCCTGGACCGGCGACATTGTGATGCATGTGACTTATTATTTCATCGTTGTGTCATCATCCATTGCAGTATTATTTCATCATTGTTCTTTATTCACTTACAATAAGATAGTAAAAATCGCTAGGTGGATGTTAGGCGGTAAGCATGGACTGGAGATTAATCGAGAATTAATCGGAACTAGGATTTTTTTAATAAATTTAATATTTTTGATAAAATTTGATTATTTTGCTCAATATTAAGTGGTCTACAGTGGAACATCATGGATTTGAAAGCGGCCATAAGAACAAAATCGTTAGAAACAAACATTTCGATGCTCATAAAAGGCGCGAAGCCTAAATTGGAGCATAGATACTGCTTATAAACACATTTTTATGCTTAGATATTACAATAAGCTTCACCTAGGCGGATTAGTCAAAATCTTACATGGTAAGGCTGGCCTAGCAGTGTAGGTGGTAGTCTAGGTAGGTTGACTAGCTGCAAAGTGTTCTAGAGCATGATATTTTTCTTTTCTTTTCAAAGCTCCTATTTATTTCTTTAATTCACCGAGTAAATAAAGTATAAACAGAGTGTGAATGGAGAAGAAAGAGGTGCCACTGAAAAATAGAAGTACAAACAACAGTCATAATAAAGTTTCTGCTCAATAGATTTTCCTGTTTTTTCTCTCATGTTTCTACTTAGGCTTTCTTTTCACTAACCGGTAACATGGTTTTTTCGGCTGATTTTTCTTTTTATACACTGCCTGGGCTTTCTTTCCACACTGTCTTATGTTATTAGATTATGGATTACTCCTGAATCTAAGACGAGCACAGTTTCAGATGGACAAAGAAATCAAGAACTTAAAATCATCTCAGATGTCTCTAAGTCCAATGAGGTTAGTTTATCTCTTGAGTGTATTCGTTACTCGCTTCAAAAACGAATATGATAAATGCACAGAAAAATTATTTGAATCCCTTTATAAGATTTATCTAAAATCATGGTATATATTATTATCTGATATAATATATTAGCCTCTTTTGCGGCACAACAGGTGAATTCATGTTTCCTAACAAAGATTCATACTGCTCTATTTATTTACCATACATTAATATGCTTCAATCCTTTACCAGAAGCATGACCAATACAAGGATGCAAATCAAATGAAGATGGACAAAACTCCTGTAGTACTTCAGTATGTAAAAGAACTTTGATAAGTTTATCCAATTTTATATATTAACGTCACAATCGATTCTTTTTTTTTAATCTTATGTTGATTTACTGTTTTCATTGGTTTGGATGATATAATTTCACTACAAAAGGAACTTACTGAAATTAAGGCAAGTGCGAGTTCACAGCTAACTGCGAAAGTGCCTCGAAAAAAGAAGGCATTTGTTGTTGTTGGTATAAATACGACATTCACTAGCATGAAGCGGCGTGATTCGCTAAGGGATACATGGATGCCTCAAGGTTTACTTCTTATTTTTATAAATTTGTTAAATCATATTATATTGTTACTTATTAAGATTAAATGATATAAGTATTTGAATCTATTACTAATTATGGTATGTAAGTTGCAACTTATGATTATAGTATTAATTTGTTTTAATATCAACATCTTTACCTTACACATGCACGGATACCCTTAATCTGCTTGCATAAGTAACTATACTACTAACACCATTGGATACAACATATAAATGCTGTGAGATATTTTTTTTGTGCCTACTGTTTGGACTAGAAATGCCTTTAAATATCCCTTGGAGGGACCCAACATTGATACTTGCTCACTAACCTGAGGGAGTGCTGAAAGTGAATCAGTTCAAGCAATTTTAGGCTGGCAGCATAGAACAATGGAGATGATGTATAGTGACATTGCCAATGCACTTGAAGGTAAAGGATTCAGAGCACCCAACCTCAAGGAGTATCTTACTTTCTTTTGTTTAGGAAACAGAGAGACGAAGAAAGGCGTGGAATATGTTCCTCCAGAGCGACCAGAGCCTGATACCGACTATAGTAGAGCTCAGCAGTCAAGGCGGTTCATGATTTATGTTCATGCTAAGATGATGATCGGTATGTTAATGTTATAATTTCATTACATTTGCATTGATTTATTGGAAATCTTTAGGACTCTCAATACTAATATCAGTTTGAACTTGCAACTCTTAGGTAGTTTTTCATGAATAGTAAATGGCAATAGTATTTGAAATTTTTGGATATTTAAGTTGAAATATTGGTTCAATCCAGTGGAAATGAAATATGCAACTATTTTCTACTACTGACTTGCTGACTTAATTACTACTTATAAATCAAAATTTCATGTTGTTCATAAACACAAAGTTACTGCATTACTGTTTTTTTGTTTGTATGAACATCTACACAGTGGTGAAGCCATTCTATACTTTAATGCTGACTGCATTTTCAACCAAATCAAATGCAATATTGAAATTGATAATGCATAACTGAAGTACAAAATAGGTGTCAGGAGATGATCAAGTGGTTAGTTAAGTAAAATGAAAATAATTCAAAAGTATGAGCTGAATTTCTGTACCAAATTGGATTACATTATTTCCAGTAATTCATTACTCAAACGTCCATGCATCCAGTGGTTGGCTACAAGTGTTCCTAGCACATTTAGTCTGGTCTTTCACTGCGAGAATGTTGTCAAACTTCATTGACTCGCAAGGATGTCTTAATGACAATTGATTGCATCTTATCACGGTTACTTACAAGAATATTTTACTACCGAGTCCTATTGTTAATACTATTTATATTCCTTATGAAGAAATGTTAGTTTGGCCTTCTATTAAAGAATTTTATTTCATGTTCACTAGACAGAAATTGATGCAATTCATTCTGAAAAATAAGCAGACAAGCGTTGTATCAGTTTGCGAACAGAAGTCGCAAACTGGATCAGTTTACGACAGAAATCACAAACTGAGTCCAGTTTGCGACTTCTGTCGCAAACTGAGTCCATGTTAGTTAGTCTACGGCAAAATGATGCTTGTTATTGTTGTCTTCTTGTTGTTGTTATGGAGACGGAACTAAACAAATGTTTGTTATTTTAATTCCTTTTCAGGATTTGGAACAAGCATGAGTTGCATGGGCTCGACAACTACAGTTTTGTTATTTTTTTTTAAGCAAGAACTGTGAACATTATGCTTTGTATATATTGTGTTATGTGGTTTGTATTAACTGAAATTATGGTTTATATATTAATCGAATTACGTTTTGTGTATCTTCTTTATATACTGTTATATGGGTGCAGCGTATCTTCTTTATTGCGCATATATATATATATATATATATATATATATATATATATATATATGTGTGTGTGTGTGTGTGTGTGTTTCTATATCTATATATATATATATCAATGGGTATAATGTTTCTGTATATTGCATATATGATATACCGATTTTGATACGGTTAAAAGCCGCATCTAATTCGTTGATAGCATTGTAAAAATGAGGCATTAAATACAGTTTAAAGCCGTATCAATCTACTAAATTGATACGGCTTTAAACCGTATCAATCTATGAAGTTGACAGTGTCAACATATTAATTTGATACGGCTTTAAGTCGTATCAAATTACCAATTTGATACGGCTTTAAGCCATATCAAATTACCAATTTGATACGGGTTAAAACCGTATCAAAATACCAATTTGATACGGTTTTAAGCCGTATCAAAGCAACAGAGACGGCATTTTTTGATACGGCTTAAAACCGTATCAAATCCATTTTGATACGGCCATGAGCATTGACGAATTGGCATTTTTGGTGTAGTGCGGACTCAGCCTATTAAAAGAAATTCACAAAGGATGGTGCTAGGACCGTTCCAATGGGGTTAAAGTAACCAAAAGGGTCATGCAATAGGGTTATTATTAGCCACATATGTTAGTCAAGCGGTTGAATACGTCAAGAGGTGTGACAAATATCAGAAATACTCTAAGGTACCACGACTTCCTCCCAACAATCTAACCACTATATCGAGCCCTTGGCCTTTCGACATATGGAGGATAGATTTGATCGGGCTCTTGCCACTTGCCAAGGGAGGAGCTAAATATGTCATATTAGCTATCGACTACTTCACCAAGTGGGTAGAGGCGGAACCCTTTCCGATTATCACATCCAAGAAAGTGTTAAAATTCATGGTAAAAAATATTGTCACCCGCTTTGGGATCCCCCATAAGATCATATCGGATAATGGAACACAATTCGAGAGAGAGGAATTCACCTGGTTCAGCGAGAAAAATGGAATCATCAAAAGTTTCTCCTCAGTGGCCCATCTGAAAGCTAACGGAGCTGTGGAAGTCGCAAATAAGACCATTAAGACGATCCTTAAGAAATGCCTAAATTAGGCTAAAGGAAATTGGGCGGATGAGTTTCCTCTAGCGCTATGCGCATACTGGACTTCTACCAATACAGCTACGGGACACACCTCCTTTTACCTGACATATGGTTGCAAGACTATGCTTCCAGTTGAGGTTAGAGTTCCGTCACACCGAAGGATAGCATACACATTTGACCCCAACCAGGAGTTAATAAAATAACCATTAGACATGATACAAGAACTAATGGATGAGGCTACGATCAGAACCGCCGAATACCAAAGAAGGATCACAGAATATTAAAATTCAAAGGTCAAAACTAGAACCTTCGCTAAGGGTGAATAAGTACTACGAAGAGAATGGCTAACACTAATGATCCGGCTGATGGTCCTCTCGGCCCCAATTGGGAAGGATCCCTAATTGTACATTAAGAAGTCATACCTGGCACATACCTGCTACGTTGGCCCAACGACGATCTTATTCCAAGGACATGGAACTCAGAACATTTGAGGCCATATTTTCCAACCATAAAAGAATAGAGGACAAGATCCTTCCCCCAAGTAATCGTCATACAGCTAGGGGCATGGAAACCCTCCCAGTAGCTTGTACGAAACCAAAAAGGGGTCGAGCTGAAAAGAAAAGAGGATTGAATCCCTCGTCATCGCCAAATTAGCCGGGGCGAGGCATCCCCCAAAGAGGGTGAATGTGTTAGTCTTTCTCCTTGCCCAAAGCAGAGGGGGCAGGGTTAAAGCATCGAAAGCGTAAGCCGCCATTTCACACCAGAAATGGTCGTGACAGTGCATCTAAAAATTAGCACGCCCTGACTCTGCTCGTAGAAGAGTATGCCCTGCCTCTTCTTGAACTAAGCATGTCCTACCTCTGCTCGCAGAAGAGCGCGTCCTTCCTTTGCTTATGTTCCGCGTTACCTGCAGAAGGGAACGCAAACCCCTATCATCGCCTACGATGGTCAGGATAAGGGAACCCCTTGGAGAGGGGTGGCGTATAAGCCTCTATCCGTGTCTACGATGGCCCATATAGAGCGTCAAAAGAGTAAACCTCAGTTCTGTGCCGACGATGGCCCTATCTAAGTTTCTAAGCCCTTATTATCGCCTATGATGGTCAGGATAAAGCGCCTGCTAGAGGGAGGTCGGGTAAGTCCGTGGCCCCTGCTTGTGGATAAGCTATCCCAGTGCTCCAGACACACATGCCTAGAGAGTGGCCAACAAAGCTCGTACATCCTCTGCTTTGTCAATGGAAGCCCAAGGGGAGGCTCAAGAAGCACGTACAACCTCTGCTTCCCGAATCAAATCCAAGGGGGATACTCGCTCTATTAATACCGGAAGGGTTTTTGGTCCCCAAATCTACTAATACCCGAATCTGGGTCGGTTCGGCGCTCTATTAATACCGGAAGGGTTTATGGTCCCCAAAATCTACTAATACCCGAATCTGGGTCGATTCGGCACTCTATTAATACCGGAAGGGTTTCCGGTCCCCAAATCTACTAATCCTCGAATCTGGAACGATTTGATGCTCTATTAATACCAGAAGGGTTTCCGGTCCCCAAATCTACTAATACCCGAATCTGGTCGATTCAGCGCTCTATTAATACTGGATGGGTTCCCGGTCCCCAAGTCTACTAATACCCGAATCTAGGTCGATCCAGCACTCTATTATTACTGGAAGGGTTTTCGGTTCTAAACCCAAAAATACCCAAATCTAGGTGGATTCAGCTCTTCATTAATGTCAGACGGATTTTCGGTTCTAAACCAAAAAATACCCGAATCTGGGTGGATCCAGCTCTTCATTAATGCCAGAAGGGATTCGGTCCTCAAATATAAATATACCCGAATCTAGGTGATTCGGCTCTTCATTTATACCCGGAAGGTTCTAGGCCTTCAACCTTTAAGCTCTCGAATCTGGGCGAAGTCAACTCTTTAATCCCGATTCGCCCAAGCCTGGATAGTGTTTGACTCCACATCATTATCGAAAAAGGTTTTCAATGTTTTACCAAAACCTGAATCTAGGTTACCTTATTCCTCCACAAGGCGTCAGAAGCAGATCTCTTTGGCAGGTCCTGTGGCACTACTTAGCAAAGGACAATAATTGGCAAGCAAATAGGCGAAGGCCAGGTGAAAGAAGCTTGACTTGGAGAGTTAAAGCCACCCCTTCACTAAGGGGAGGGGGAAATGTTACTACCAAAATGACCTTAGCACAAGACGACAGGTGAAAGGATGTCAAATGAATATAAAGAAAGAATAAGGAACTCAAGAGCAACTCAAGCCGATACCCCCTCTGAAGAAAAGGGACACGAAACCTACGAGGTATCGACAATGGTTCATCCTACGAGATCCACCCGCCAAAAATCAACCAATGGATACCGACACATCAAAGGAGGAGTATCAAGTCAGAACATAAAGATGGTTTGAAATCAACCCTCGAAGAATGGCTCCGTGGATATAGAAAGAGATTACTTGCATAAGTAACAGAAGAATCACCAAAAGCTACCCTCCAGAGTGCCAAAGCGGAAGGTTAAACCGAGACTCAAGCAAGGATACGGGCTTATCCTACTAATCCACTTAGTACCTGAACCATCAACGATTCTAAACCGACAAACATCTACGTAAGGAACGAGGGCGAGCCCCTTCGAGTACCCATGATAAAGCCAAAAGCCTACATCCGAAAGCCCACAACGAAGGATCAACACTAAGAGCATCCACCAAGAAATTCGAAATGCCTCCGTGATCCGTCTCGGCAACAAGCCCCCTTTCACCTAGGAGAGACCCCAATTCACCTAAAGCCATCACTTCAAAAATGGTAACCAACACCACGAAGAGAACCGATCGGCCGATGCCCGAAACACAGAAAGAAGCGGCCGATAGGAATCGTTCGGGACCAACAACCTACTGATGGAAAGACCCCGGATTATCTATAAATAGGACCCCAGATACGCTGCAATGAGGGGACGAACTTTTCATTTCTCAATCTAGATCCTTCTTTCTCAAGGAGAGCAAATCATCAATTCCTGTAATCTATTTGCAATCTATAAATGGAGAATTCTGAGTTCTATGTGTCATGCGATTTGATAATCTTGTAGTATCATAATGATGAAACAGGGAGTTAACACTAACCTTTCTGATGAGGAGACCAATCAAGGTGCTCCAGTAGCGGAGGAAGGGGACTTGACAGAAATATGAATTTCCCTTCTCCTCACCTTACGGAGCTACCATGATTGATCCATACCCTCATGCTGAGCCTAATGCTTCTCAAACATTGATGTGACAAAATCGTAAATGAATTCTAAGTTCAACCTCCGTTGTAATTTAGACTCCTCCCCCAGGAAGATCTAGTACACAAGAGTCATCAAAGTTAGCAAATGTTGCGTTGCTTTCATCCATGAACTCAAAGGAGGCGTTAGCCTGTTTTCTACTTATTGAAATACACAGTGCAGTTGTCATGGCCCAGAAACCTACCTATCTCAGATTCAAGATCATTTCCTGAGAATTCTGAGTCATGACCATGGAAAATTTCGTGAATACACATATTACATTCTGTAATTGGGGTGCTGACGAAAAATATCATTAACAACCGAGTTTAACCCATTCTGAATAACTAATACGTCGACTAAAAGTCGACGATAAAGATTGTGGTTGAAGACCAGAGATCTTTACATCGTTTGGATGATTACTGATGTCTTGATTGGGTTGTACACCCAAGACAAGGTAATAAGTGGTGATCGTCCAGACGTACTTGGAAATCGATTGGATATGCGAGGACCTCTCTCTGGTATTGGACATATGGGACGAGGAATAAGGTGCGTCAAGTTTTGTTCAGACCCAGAACGAACATGTAAATGGACGTGTGTCTGATATTGGGTTTCATCTGTGTTGATTGATTTCTGTGATTGATTTCTGTTAGATATATATCTGTTTGGTGGCGAGAATTTAGTCTCTTGCATAACACTCTTCTCTAAGACGTACGAGATTAGAGGTTATAGATTGACAGACATTAGTTGTATGGCGTGTATTGTCAGTGTGGCATATTGAGATGCAAATGATCAAGGCTTTTGTTGAAAAGCAGAGTCTTGTGATTGATGATCAAATAACGTCTTTAATTAGCATGGCTTTTGGAATAGTGTTAATTCGCGAGTCTCACACCCGGTATGAGTCAAAAACGGGATAGTGACTGTAGGGAGTGCACGATGTTTCTTTATAGCTAAGAGTGGTGTCATGGTATGGATCTTAGATATTTTTACTTATGTGGATGATGGAATGAGGCGCCTCAGATACTGAGTCCCTAGTGGCTCAGAGTTAGGTCCGATAGGACCGGGAAACGTGTGTTCAGGAATAATTAATCCACTAAAGTAAGTGTGGACCGGCCCTAAAGACCCAAGGGTTCACTACGGGGGATCCTGAGACATTTGCTAGAGTGTCTCGAATCGGAAGGAGCCATCCCTTGCCTCGACTCATAGATGGAAATCCAATTTCCAATATGTGACTTTTCGGTTTTGGTTGTAAACCTATATGTCGACATAGTGGGATAGGGCGCTCATGACGTCTATGATTGATACATTTATAATTGAAGTTGTTTGATACACTATGCACTTATAGTAATATCAAAATGATTCGTTTTAAAAATGTACCAAGCATGTTAGGCTATTATAAGGTAAAACTTTGTCCTACGACTTGCGTTGCATTGTGTGATGGGACCTGAGTCTTATAATGCCTTCATTTTTTCAAAAGCATTGCGTTGTTTATAAATTGTTTTGTTTCAAGCTTTAGTATTCGTAGGAGAAAACCCATTCCATGTCATACGGCATGGTCCCATGATTTACACTATTTTAAAGTAAAAGTTTAATAACTATTTTAAGTTCTAACACCAGTCCCATGACTGACTCGAAGTTTATTGTTTTAACCTAAACTCTGGGTGCCCCTATTTTCCACACAGGCAGTAGTAGTTTCGGTTTTTCGCTGATATTTCTTTTCCCAGGATCCTAGATTATAGCTGGAGCTATATTCGGAAAGCTTTTATCTGTATATCTCTTTCAGTTGTATAGTTGATGTATTTTCCACTGCTTTGTAACTTGTAAATCTCTGATATTTATTTTCCGGTTGTAATTATTTATTTATTCTTTGATATTTTTGTACTCTGATGTAAATTGTTGTAACAGCAATGAAATGTTCTATTGTTTGTGTTCTGATGCGTCGTATTATCAAAACAATCTGGGCTCCTCCGTCTCTTCCAGGAACGTGGAAGTTTGGGTCGTTTCAAACAGCTTGTTATATTTTAAATAGAATTTCAATCAGACCTTAACTCATAAAACACCGTATGAACTTATGTATAATAAGAAACCAAAAGTATCATATTCTAAAATATTTGGAACTAAATGTTTTATGCTTAATAGTAAAGAAAATTTAGATAAATTTGACTCGAAATCCGATAAACGAATTTTTATTGGATATTCAGAGAAAAGTAAGGCATATAGAGTTTTTAATTCAAGAACCGATACTATAGAAGAAACCTTAAACATTTCTTTTGATGAAAATTATTAAAATACAACACAACACAATGAAGATGGCTGTGAAAATGAAGTTAATGAAACAAATCATGAAGATAATCAACCAAATAAACGAACTAGATTACTAAGAGGCCACCTTGTAGAAAATATCTTAGGAGATATTGAATCCATCATTAGGACTCGTATTCAATTAAATAATATGAGTAATTCTGCATTTATTTCGACTATTGGACCTAAGAATCCAAAGGAAGCATCTTCCGATGATTCATGTATCCTTGCCATGTAAGAAGAACTGGATCGGTTTACTAGGAATGATGTATGAGAACTTGTTCCTAAACCTAGGGCTGTTATGGTAATGGTTACCGTTACCGTTTGGCAAATACCGTTACCGTACCGTTTTTACTGGTAAGCCAGAATTACTTACTGTTACCGTTACCGATCAACTGGTATACCGTTGACTGGTATACCGATAATCTGGTAACCGTTACACTGGTAATGGTAAATTACCGTTTGTCGATCAAAGTTTATATCTTAACATATTTTTTGTACACTGTGCATTTTAATTATACTATATGTGGTGTTAGTTTATAAAAAACATAAATGAAAAAGAAAATAAGTGTACCTGAAATTATTTCATCTGATTATTGAACTAAATATAATCATTTATTTGGTTCTACGTGCATGTAATAAAGCATATCAGATGAGTATACTTATGTTTTGAATTAACTGGTAAAATTACCGTTACCGCTGGTATTCCAGAAACATTACCGATAATTTACCGTTAAAAATGGTAAATTTACCGTTACCATACCGTTTTAACTGGTATACCGATTTCAACCAAAAATGGTTACCGGTCGACTGGTAATGGTATGGTAATGGTAAATTTACCGTTACCGTAACAGCCCTACCTAAACCAGTGGATAAAACTATAATAGGTACTAAATGGGTTTATAAAAATAAAATGAATGAACATGGTGAGGTCGTAAGAAATAAGGCACGACTAGTAGCACAAGGGTATACTCGAGAAGAAGGAATATATTACGTTGAAACATTTTCCCCCGTAGCAAGATTAGAAGCAATTAGGATATTACTAGCCTTTGCAAACCATCATAATTTCAAATTATATCTAACGGATGTTAAAAGTTCTTTTCTAAACAGATTTGTTAAAGAAGACGCATATGTAGAGCAACCACCTCTTTTTGAAGAGGAAAAATTAACAAAACACGTATATAAGTTAAATAAAGCGTTATATGGATTAAAATAGACTCCTATGGATTGGTACGATAGATTAAGAAATTACTTACTACCATCCAACTTTGAAATAGGAAAAATAGATAACACCTTGTTTATTAAAAGGAATAATAAGGATATACGATTAGTACAAATATATACTGACGATATAATTTTCGGATCGGCAAATAATAAGACGAATAAAGAATTTTCAGATATTATTACCGAAGAATTTGAGATGAGTCATATACGAGAACTAACATTCTTTTTAGGCTTACAAATTCGTCAATTAAAGAATGGAATATTTATTAATCAAAAAAATACGCAAGAGATCCAATTAATAAATATAACTTAACAACAACTAATGGGAGACCAACACCAATGACAACTAATATAGCCTTAAGTAAAGATAAAACATCAAAAGACGTTGATCAAAAATTATATGGCGGAATGATAGGATCGCTATTGTATATAACTGCTATAGACCAGATATTATGTATAGTGTATGTCTCTGTGCAAGATATCAATTGCAACCTAAGGCAACACATTTAAAAGCCATAAAACGTATTTTAAGATATGTAAAGCATACATCAAACTTTGGATTATTTTATCGTAAGGATGATTCATTAGACTTAGTTACTTATTGTGTTGCTGATTATGTGGGATGTAAATCCGACTGTAAAAGCACTAGTGGAACATGTCATTTCTTAGGACATTCACTAGTCTCGTGGTTTACTTAAAAAAACACCATATCCTTGTCAATAAATGAAGTAGGATATACCTCTACTGCTTTAGCGTGTTCACACGTAATATATATGCAACAAACTCTAAACGATTTTGGATTAAATACAAAAAATCACCAATATACTGCGATAATACGAGTTCTATAAATATATCATAAAATCCAACTCATCACTTAAGAACTTAAGATATCGATATACGACATCATTTTCTAACAGATAACGTAAGTAAAGAGAAAATTTCACTTGAATTTATAGAAACAGACAAACAAATACTAGATATATTAACAAAACCATTAAACGAAGTAATGTTTACTAAATTTAGAAGTGAAATAAGTATTTTCCCACTAAGTGAATTAGAATAATTAAATATATATTATTATACATAAGAATAACATTAAAAGTCAGAAAAATAAAATAAAAATTATAAATGTGTTGACATACATATGTCACTATATCGACATATAACTGCCAGATTTTTAAAAATTAATTCCCACCAAAAGTTAGTTATAATAACCATTTAAATTCTCCACTTTGAATTTTTCTTTTTCATTCTCTTATTTCACTTATGTAAAAACTCAAAACCAAAATAAATAATGGCCTCCATAAATTATACCAACCAAATCAATTACGAGTCATCCGCTGGACCATCCAAAGGTCCTTTCCAACATTCAACCCTATCACATGTCGTCAAATTGGAAGAGAAAATGGAATATACTCTTCAAATGCTTGCTGAGATTCAAGTGCTCCAAATTCGGATAAGTTAAGAACAAAATTGATAAGGAAAGATGATACGGAGCCTTCTTAAAATATGTAATGGATAATCAAGCGAATCTAATCATCATCGAAGATAGATGAAAATCAAACAATGGAAGAAGAAGAGGAACCGGAAGAGAGGAGGAAGAAATGATGGAAGAAGAGGAACAAGAAGTAATGCACGAGGTTGATCAAGTCGTATGTGTAGGCGAAGTATTGTTCGATAAAAATGCTAATGTAATTGAACGAAATGGAGATTTTGTCTCCACTACCCAAATTGCCCAACCCATAAGTATCCTGTCGTTAAGAAAAAAAGAGTTTAGGTTTCTTTTTGTTTCTTTTTGTTCCTTTGAGTTTATTTGATTTATTACGTGTGTAGTAGTCTTTTAATTTCTTACTTGTATTGAAAAACGATGTTCAATATAAGGCTGGTTTTATCTCTCATAAGCATTCTATTAGGCTTGAATTTAGGGGGATTATTTTATGATTATAGGATATATATAGATAGATTTAGGATTCATGAGGAGTACATTACTTAGTATATGAGTTATTTAGATAGTTATAGGATTTAAGGGGAGTATTTTTAGAATTTCTTTTTGATAATGCCAAAAGGGGAGAAATTATAGAATGTAGACTTAGTTTAAGTAGAATATATAGGACTCATATTGACAAGGGGAGTATTTGAAGGATCAACATGAACATGTATGAACATTTTATAAACTAAGGTTGTCATCATCAAAAAGGGGGAGATTGTTGGAGAATGGAATTTTGATGACAACAACCTTATTCCAATATTAATTTATTATAAAATATACACTAACATCTCTATCTAGAATATATATACACACACATATATGCAGGGATTAATACCAAAGACTATACAGTTTAAGAGCTTTAGAGATTCGAAATTCAGAGAAAATTCAAGACTCATGAGTAATCAAGAAATCAAGAGTTCAAGATAAATATAGTAATAAAGTCTAGTTTATATAAGACTCTGAATAACACTCCAGGTTTAATTTCAGATTCTGTTTTCCAAATTCTGATTTTCAAATTCTGATTTTCAAATTTTAATTAAGTTTTTCTCTTTTACTTTTGATTTTAAACTAGAGTTTTAAAGATTATAAGTTTACAAATATAGTTATATACTTTTATACTTTCTATTTATATAGTTTTTGACTTTATAATTTTATAATATGTTCTTATAATCAATATTTATGATTTCATATGATTTTCTACTTTATAATACTTATTTATATCACTATGTTTAAATTCAAGAATTTTCAGAATTATATACATATAGTAAAACACTTTAAAAATATTCAAATTTCAAATTTTCAAAGACATATGTTGACATACATATGTGATGATGTCGACATATAACCGTCATATTTTCAATTTTGAAAGGAAGTGTGTTTTCATCATTTGTAACATTCCTGAAGAGTTGCAACCTTTCAAATCTTATAAATAGGGGTTGATTTCTAATTTTTTAAACATTCTTCTTCTCCATCTTCATCCCTTTTCATTCCTCCATTGTTATTTCATATTTTTATGATTACTACGCTTATAATCAACCGATTTCAATTCTATTTATATAAACTTCTTCTCTTCTACTCTCTACTCATTACTCTCTGAATCGAAATTCTATTGAATAGTTATAGGGTTGTTGTAATCATTAGGGATTGTTTTGGGATAGCCTTGAAACGGTGTGTTCCTTGTAGCCGTGAAATCAAGGTAGGAAACAGTGTTAACCTTATAGCCGAGGAAATCAAGGGTTGTGTGGAAACGGTTGTAACCTTGTGGTATTGAAATCAAGGGTGTTGTAATTGGGTATTGATATAGTAATAAAACTCTATGCAATCCTGCGTTGCGTGGGACTGGGCATAGGAGTAATCCGAACCACTATAAAATCCGATGTGTTCTTTCCTTTTCTGCATTTTATTTTTGTGTTTGTGTTTGATTCTGTGTTTGTGATCATCTCTGTGGTGTGTGATTTATATAGTAGATCATATAAGTTTTATATTTTCTTAAATTCCTTAAAAACAATATTCACCCCCTCTAGTGTTAGTTTTGCCTTAACGATCCATTCTGCATTCCCTAACAGTATTGTAGTCCGACCTTTCGTGTTATCTTGTCTTATGATTTTTGCTATAGTTAAGCCGTTGTTATGGTGCTTCTACAACATATATAGAATCGTGCCAACTGGATAATAGTTATGATGGGAAGGGACTTTGTTCCTTACAGCTTGATGCTACTTGACTTAGGAGGCACATGATGTTGTACGTTTTACTTTGGGTTGCTTGTACAATGTCAGTGTAATTGTCTATGAAAGCAATTGTCTGTCTAGCCCCTTGCGTGGTGTGCTTGGACTAGGAAATCTTATTGTTTAGATGCTTTTGTCTAGGCCTAAAACTGTAAGCTTGTACAGCTATTGGTCGACGGTCCACCTTGAAAACCGATGACGGTGGACGGTCCACCTTAAAAACCATTGACTGTGGACGGTCCACCTTAAAAACCGATCATTATTATAATTTTTTGTTATAATAATAAGTTGTACGACAATTATAAAACTTATCGACTTTGCCAAAAAGAACTATTTGAGTAACTCAGAGGCTCACTTCTCTAGATAAGAAAGTAAGCATAGTGGATTTAAATCACTTAGGGATAATGTCACTTAATTTACCCCTTAGTATGACACCGAGGGTGACAATGCTCAATCTCGGAATGGCAATAAAAGCAATTCAGCTAATGAGGATAGTGCTAACACTAATCAGTCAGGTCCAGATCAAACTGGTCAATCAACTCCTCATGAGACTGGTCAACTAACTCATCCTATGATAACAAGGGAAAAGTGTGATATCCTTAAACCAAAAGTTCTTAACATTAATTTAGACTATGTAGAACCTTGCAATTATTAGCAAGCCAGTCAAAATGTTAAATGGAAAACCGCCATAGATGAGGAATTCAAAACTCTCATCAACAATATTACATGGACTCTAGTTTCCATGCCGAAGCATAAAAATGTAGTGGAGGTGCAAAAGGACATTTAAATTAAAGAGAAATGCTGATGGGAGTGTACAGAAATATAAAGAAAGACTGGTGGCCAAGGGGTTCTCTCAACAACATGGGTTTGACTTCAATGGGAGTTTCTCTCATTTAGTCAAACTTACTACTATCAAAGTCATCTTGACTATAAATCTGCACAAAAAGTGGAGCATCATACATTGAATGTCAATAATGCTTTCCTCAGTGATATACTCCAAGTAGAATTATTCATGGAGCAAACCCCAGGATATGAGCATAGAAACACTGAACTTGCCTACAAACTAAATAAAGCCATATATGGTCTAAAGTAGGCACCTCAAGTTCGGTTTGAAAAATTAAAATCAACTCCAATTAAGTTAAATCTTATTCCATCAAAGTCTGATAATTCTTTATTAACAAGGTTTAATAATGACCTAGTTATATATATATATATATATATATATTGGTTTATGTAGATGATTCCATCATTACAGGCAATAGTAACAATGAAATCGACACACTTGTTAACCAACTAAATAGAGAATTCTCTATCAAAGACTTAGGTGGGTTGCACTATTTTCTTGGCATTAAAGTCAATGTAATTTCACAATCATCCATTATTCTAAGTCAAAGAAAATATATCTCTGAAGTTCAATTAAAAACCAAAATGGACCGAGCTAATAGCTTCGAAATTATGAATTTTCAAGTTTCAAAATTTGAAATTTTCAAATTTCAAACTACGAAATTTCGATTTTTCAATTCGAATCTTCAAATTTTGAATTTATACTTTTTAGAATTTTAAATTTGGGACAGTTTGGCTAGAGTCCCTAATAAGTTTCAAAATAGCAAAAATATCATTATCAAAAAAGGTATGTAAATTAGATCCTTAAAATTAAGTTAACTAATAATTGTATAAATTTATGCAATTATTCAATGAATAGTTGCAGACAATTACGCAAGTAAATCAAAAAAATGCGGAAATTTTCGCATCTTTTCAACGGAAAATTTGCCGAAATTTACGCAATTTTCACTAAAAAAGTTGCTGAAATATCCGCAATTCTTCCCAAAAATTGTGGAAATTTCTGTAATTATTCATCAATTTTTTTTTTGGAAATTTTAGTAATTGTTCATCAAAAAAATTATGGAAAATTATGCAATTTTTTTATATTATTGCATAAATGTCCACAATTATTCATTGAATAGTTGCATAACCCTGTGCAATTTTCAGTAACAACATTCTAGGGACCTAATTTACAATCTTTTTTTTGAAAGGTGATTTTGTGCATTAAATTTGTTTTTAAGGACCTGAGCCTAATATTCACTTTAAACGTTAAAATTTCATAATTCTAATTTTAAATTTATAATAAATGGGTTACCCATTTATAACCCTTTTAACAATGGGTCAACCCAACCCATAACCAATTTAGTATAATTCAAAAATGGGTTGATCCAACCCATTTATAAGTAGGGTAAATAGGTTGGGTTAATAAGATGGGTCATATTTTGACGGGTCCAATGACTAGCATCACTGATGATCAATTACTTCACTGTTAACAGCATCTTCTAGCACTTCCCTAGTCCACCATCACCATACATAATAGTACTATCAAGCATGCGAAATCACTAGTAGTTCGGCACTAGATCCTCTTTGTTTTTTCACCTTAAAAATTGATTATAGTTTTTGCTGAAGGTGATCATTATGTAGATTAATTATATCGATATTTTGATCATATCCATGCTACCATCAGATAGATATGAACTAAATATGGTTGAATATGTCAAAAAAAAGAAGAGATGTACATTATCAAAAAAAATGGTGGGTGTATTGTATGGTGAAGAACATTCTAACCATTCAAGCAAAGCATCTTCAAGTGCAATGGGAATCTTTCCTACATATAAACAAAATTTACATTTTCTTTCACATGATAGTATTATGCATTCATATTAAATACTTTCAATACGAAGATTAATTGAATGCATCTTTAGTACTACAAGCATCTAGAGTATAACATGTACTTCCATTCACCTAGAACAAGTAGGAGATTTAAACTTAGAATACATATTAATAAAGTGAGTATCAGGCTTAGGTTTGTAAAATAAAACTTAATACACTAAAACTCCTTTCCAAAAAAAATGTAAATTAGGTCTCTAGAATTTTATTACGGAATTATTGCAGAACTTTATGCTTTTATATCCAAAAAAAAATTTAAATGTATGTCGTTATTTGATGGATAATTGCATGCATTTTCGCAATTTTTTGATGAATAATTGCAGAAATTTCCGCAAATTTTCGTTGAATAATTGTGGAAATATTGGCAATATTTAGATATAATATCATATATATTTGCAACTACTTGATAAATAATTAAAAGATTCATGCAATTGTTTAATAAGTTAATTCTAGAGACCAAATTTACACACTTTTTGGATAAGGATCTTTGGTGTATTTTTAAGCTTAACAAGACTTTTGCCATACTACCTCATAAATGTATTAGTTATTTTAGTGATAAAAACTAAAACTGTAAAGTTAATCGATTTCTTTCAAGTGCATACTCTACCATTCATGTATTAACTAGTTTATTCACAAATACATGTATGTTACCTACAATGCTAAGGTGAAGTGCATGAACCTATGGCAGATGAGTTGTACTTATACCCATTATATTTTTATTATTAAATTTTATGAATTTTTTTGCTTTCAATAAATATAAATAAAATACATTCAAAACCTTGAAAATATTCTCATTTTGTGAAACATACTACTACAAATGAAATTATATTTACATTTTTTAAATTATTTTAAGTCAAATGATTGACCAAATTTTTCATATTTTGGCAACATTTCTATTTATTCCTAAAAATATATGCAAAAGTGCATATAAGAAAAACAAGAAGGATGTGCCGTCAAAATTTCGGTAACAATTTTGAGAAACAGATTTATAAAATGTAAATATTATTGCATTTATAAGTTGTATAGTATAAGATGAATGCAACAAAATAATATACCAATTGAATATTGATTTATATTCTATTTAAAATGGAATATCTACATAATGATAATTTATGGCACTTGTCAAACATGGTCATCTTAAAATATTTATGATGTTTCATTAATAATACAATATCAATGATGATGAATTATCGCATAATTTAAAAATATTACCAATGATATGTTAAACCATGTATGAATTATCAAATTAATAAACTTATGTCGACAATCACACACTAAAAAATATCATAGCATTAATAAAAATTAAATTTGAATAGAACCACACATATGGACGGTGGTGCTTATGGTGGCTTAGGAGCTTGGGCTTGCAATGGTGTCGAGCTAGCTAGCGATGGATAAAAACCTTTTGTTGCAAGTTACAACTTAGGGGAAGCACGGTCTTTGGGGATTGCAACTTAGGCTTAGGACAACGAGTTGTTAGCTAGGATTAGAAGTTGGGGCTTAGGGAGAATGGCTTGCAGCAAACTAGGGAAGGAGGCAACATTAAGCTTGTGGAGGTATTTTCACTTATGGAGGCACAGAGGGATGAGGAAGACGTAGAAGGATGGTGCCGTGGAGTTAATATTTCTTTTGTAGTTCGAAGAGTGATGGTATAAATAGAGGCAACACCATGCCGAGGCCTCACCGAAGCTAAACTTCAAATTAGTAGTCGTCTATAATTTTATCTAGGTAACGAGTTACCTATGAATTACCAACTATATACTGACGCTATAAACAGAAGCATCGATGAGGCATTAGAAATGTCAGATTGGTAAATAACAAGTTTTCTAGTAGTGGAAAACTCGAGCACTACAACAAAAATACATTTTTCACTATATTTTTCCTTGCATCATCTGTGCAAAAGAAAAGGTCATAAAGTAGCTTCTAATGATGTATTTTAAGTAAACATTGTATTATCGCTTGTTATTTCTAATTTTTTTCATGTAAATTCTATTTGCACTCTTTACCAATGTTTTTATTTAAAAGATTGGAAATACTGACTTAAAAAAGTTTCTTTTAGGTTGTCTTACCTATAATAATTTAACAACTATTTTTTGTTGAAAAAGAGTAATAAATATATTCAATAAATAATAATCTGTAATTAATAGTTGAGAAGTAATCTTTATTATTTACTAATTAAAGTTTTAATAATAAGTAAATATTCATAATTTATATTAACAAGTAATATTTAATATTTAATCCTTATTGCGAATAAGTAATAACTAATAATTTTGACTAAATGTAATAGTTATAATTAAATAGTTAATTTTTGGAAATCAATGATTTAATAACTAATCTTTGATAGTTAAGAAATAATGATATAATTTGGTATTTAATAATTAATAATTATAACTGATAATTATAATTAAAATTTAATATGTCAAAAACTAATAATTAATATAAATATTGATTAATTAACAATTAGCAATTACTATTGAAAATTTATGAATTTATAATTAATAATCAAGGCTATTATTTATTATTTAATATTTACTATTTGATAACAAAATTTTAATTAAAAATAATTAATGTGTTTTCTTTTTTTGGCATAACAGCCCGGTTTTTACAGTGACCGCAAACACATTTTATTACAACAAATAATAAGTACATTATTGCAGAAGTGAGACAAACTATCTAACTACTACTCGATTTTTAAGGTAGACATCCACCACTAACAGAATTTTTAGGGGTCTGTCCACTGCACTATACAAGCTCAAAGTATAGGGGCTAGCCTAAATGACTAGACTTCTAAATTTCATACTACATGAAGGGAGACAAGTTACTAATACCGTCAAAAGCAAATTACACTAAAGAGATTAGACAACAAAACCTAGCTACAATGACATGAGATGGCTATGACCATACAGAGAGCTGTACGCAACATCACTACCCAATAGGGGAATACGAGACCCATCATTACACGAGCACCTCACTTGTACCTTGCCAAACAGAAGAAGGACAAGGTACTACATTGCAAAAATGGCATCACATACGAACCAGCATGGCTAGAACAAGAATGGAAAAATAAACTATCTAACATGTAAGTGCAACTCCAACAGTTGCCTATTCGTCCCCTGAATCAGTAATTGGGGAGAGTTTTTCCCCTCAACATATATTACTTCACGCATATTAAGGCAAATGTTACAGGGCCAATCCTGAATTCGGAATTGACCCTGCGCGCCCATTTTATTGGAGCACAACATAGCACGTTGATTTTATTGACGTGCGTCGAATTATTCAACGCGCTACGTAGTGCACTGGTAAAATCGGCGATGTCCTATACAACCCATTACCCCTTAATTTGATTCACTTTGATTTACCTTATAACGATCATATCTTGCTCCAACAAATATACAACGTTCATAATGTCGTATAACAATACTAGAAAGGTGAAAATACAGTTACAAAAGATATATTTAATTTGACCGGATTAGGTGTTTTTTAACTTGTAGCCAGAAATATGATAACTTTAGATGTCAATAATTGTGGGTTAATACCAGGTATAAATTCAATCGTAAAGGAGTCAGATGATAAGGTCATCCCCTATTATAAATCGAAAAGGAGTCGAACGATTTGGGTTGGCCCCTATTTTAAATCATAAAGGAGTCGAATGATTAGGGTCATCCTCTATTTTAAACCGAAAAGGAGTCGAACGATTAGGGTCATCCCGTATTTTAAACCAAAAAGGAGCCGAACATTTAGGGTCGTCCCCTACTTCAAATAGAAAAGGAGTTGCACAATTAAGGTCGTCCCCTGCTTTAAATTGAAAAGGAGTCGATAGATTAGGGTCATCCCCTACTTTAAATCGAAAAGGAGTCGAAAGATTAGGGTTGTCCCCTATTTTAAATCAAAAAGGAGTCGCACGATTAGGGTCGTCCTCTACTTCAAATTGATATATTTTTATAAACGGAAGGAAAATTTGATTAATCGACGTTTGAAAGTTTAATGTATAAATTATATAAAAACGAGTTCGTAACATCGCGGTAGTTCGTAGTTACATGTTTTGAACTTCAATCGAATATACGGGGTCCAAAATACATCGGAATTCTTCGAAAATAAAACCATCGTGATATAATAGATTACTGAATGCCAATGAAAAAGAAATATTGGATTTTCGTATTGTAGATTCGAGTTATGGCAAACCAAAAATCTCAAAAGGTCGCTATAAAATTATTTATGAAGTTTATCGATATATTTTTCTAATTGAAAGGAGAAATTAAAAGGAATAAATTAATTAATCGACATTTGAAAGTTTAATTTATAAATTATATAAAAACGAGCTCGTAACGTCGCGGTAGTTCGTAGTTATGCATTTTGAACTTCAATCGAATATATGGGGTCCAAAATACATCGAAATTCTTCGAATATAAAACCACCATGATGTAATTGATTACTAAATGCGAATGAAAAAGAAATATCGGATTTTCATATTGCAGATTTCAAGTTATGGCAGACCAAAATCTCAGAAGGTCGTTATAAAATCGTTTACGAAATTTATCGATATATTTTTTTAATCGAAAGGAAAAATTGAAAGGAATAAATCAATTGATTGACATTTGAAAGTTTATTCAATCGAATATAATGGGTCCACAACACGTAACATCATAAAATATAGTTGTCAGCATGAATGAACTAAATAGGTAGATAATATAATTTAGTACAACATGAATCAACATGACATATGATGTAACAACCCGCATTCTACGCATCGGAGGATTGTAGAATATTTATTTCTTTCACATATGAAGTCGTATGGTCATGTAACTTTGGGAGACGACTATTGGGGTCATTTCCCATGTTCATGATTTTTGTCGATTTTTAAATGACCATTTTGCCCCTAGCTGATCTTGTTTCAGCCATAACTTTTGATTGGTAAGGATTTTTGACCTGAAACCACTTCCATTAGAGTGGATGATGGACGAAAGGTGGTATTGGATCGCCTACCTTATGATGAAGATGATAAAAGGAGTCAGAGAAGCAAATGTACATTGGATGTATAGTAGTTTGGTTAGGACTTGATCATGGCCCAAAGGATTAGGTGACCAAAGTAAAGGATATCGTATGCTTTATGCACTGAGTGAGGGATGTGAGGATGATTGCTATGCTTGATTGTTTGACATCACTATGACATGCACTTCCCCACCCCCGTATTTCTTACACTATATGTTAGTGGCACTATAGAGTATTGTACGGTATGTAGTGCTAACTCTTTGGTTGCAGGTTCAGGTATGATTGGATTATACCTGTTATTGTTTTGTTTTGTTGCTTATCGCTCATACCAGACTTTTGTCTGACCCAGAGTTTTATGTCTCTTCTTATTACTCTGGGTGCTCACACGAGAAGACTAGAGACAGGTTAGCAGGTGATGCACGAGCAGCTGATCTGGAGGCGAGCATGAGGCTTCCACGTATGATATATATAGATATTCTCCCTGTGTCGTTGGTGGTCACTACTTTGGGCATTAGTAGTGTACCTTTTTTGTTTATCTTTTTGAGACATTATTAAAAGTTGTAATAATGATGTTGGCTTTGGATCATAAGCTGTATTTTGGATTTTCCGCTGCTATGATAGTTTGTTTCAGCTTATACACTATCTCACCTGTTTTGTGTCAAGTATATGTTATGATTATATTTTATCCCATGCGCTGTGAGACATATTACAGGTTCTTTGTTAGTTCATTCTCTTCTTTCTTTTCTTCTGACGACCGTTCCATGCTAATTGGACATGTGTACAGTGCACTTTTGGAGTAAATGTCGGTTGGTGCGGGGCGGGCCATCACATATGAACACGAGCAAACATGAAAAAATAACATATAGTCCAGTACATCAAGCTATATACATATATACATCATGATAACAAAAAACCACATCACCGTTGTGATCCTCATGAAAGTCATCCTAAATCGGCGGCATCACCGTCATTATTGTGCTCAGACTCTTCACCTTCCTCCTCCAGGTCATCATTGTCATGATACATAATAAGGTCGTCCTCGTCACCACCCCTCCTGATCCTCTAGCAATACCCGATCCTCTAGTGGAACCTGATGCTCCTGTATCACCACCACCACCTAATGCAGCTAGTCGGGCCTGTAAGTCGTCGATCTGGGCCTGCAAACCCTGCAATATCGCCTTGTGCTCTTGACATAACGACTGAGAATGTAGCAGGGCCATCTACTGAAAACTAGCTATATGTCATCTATACTAGTCTAGCCTAGGTGCAAACTGTAAATAAAGAACATATAAACTCAGTATGTATACCTTAAAACAGATGAGCTAATAAATTTACAAGTATGAATATTACCTCATGTGCGAGATACAATCCAGTTGTAGGGATACTAGCAACCATGTGATCAAGTGAGAGAAAAATCCATAGGCTGATTGAAGTACATTAAAGGGGCCGGGTCAAAAGTAAACAATGGAGGATGAACTGTACCCGTAGACACTCGGGGTCTAATGTGATCGGAATTCACACCTCGACTATAAACTGGCAACATGTACTAAAGAGGAACTACTCGATGCCAATAAGTATCAAAATTTGTTCCCGGTAATAAATAATCCTATGTATCAACCCATCCTACATGTCTCAGATCATGTATATACTATCTCATGATAGAACGACGCAACCCAAACATATCATCAATAGTATGTGGATCTCCGGGTACACGCAACTCATCGGGCCCCTGATAATAACAACGGTCTCCTAAGTACCAAATAGGAAGGTAAGCTGACGAGAGCAAGACGACATGGCGCAAACATAAATGACATTTAATGATGAATGGGTGTGCATCAGCTAGTAGGCAACCCGCTGACAATAACATCCAATAAGAAGTCCACGATGCACGTAATATTTTGGCACTCGACCTCAAATCTATTTGAGATCGAGCCTCCATCAAGTCATGTCTCACACCAGCAGGAACACGCCGGACTACATGGCTAGTCTCCCACCAACGCATGCATGGGAAAAAGGACTCGGTGGCATGACTAGCGGTCGCCTCTATACGTGGATGCATGTTAGTCGTGTACTCGAAGTACCAGCATGACAACATATACCAAAAAGCAAACATTTGCTGAGCCTCTCCAAAAGCATAAGAGTCAAGAGCAGTGTATAGACATCCCAATATAGCCGAGCCTCAATCAAGCATATCCAGATGCTCTAAATCGACCAGTGCTTCTAGGTGGCCCAATCGAATCGTACTCTTTTGGTTCAAAAAGAATGTCGAACCAAAGAGATATAAAAGGGTAGCCTGGAAAATAACATCGTGCATGGCCTACGTACCCATATGTGCTAAAATATACTCAAGTAAATATGCAACGGAGATGGCTCTACAGGATATACGATCGGTGGAGAAATAAGGAAATTACTGCAAGTAAGACTTGAGTGACTCGTAGGTGGAGTCAAATGGGCAATGGAGTCTATTAGGGAAGCCTATCTCAATCCCCGTAAGCATATAAAAATTGGCTGGGGTGATACCTAGCTCAAAATTAGGAAAGTGGAAGGTGTGTGTAGTAGGCCACCATCTCTCTAATAAGGCCTCTAGCAATGGTTGATCGAAGGACTGGGGCTGTGTAATATGTAAGAAAAGACTGAATGGACTGGCCAGTAGTCTCTCTTGAATAACAAGTGGTAGGACGACAAAGGCCCCTAAAATAAACTTCTCCCAACTCCCACTAATGCAACTGTATCGCGTCTCATAAATATAATTTTTTGGTCGGTTACTAAACTACAACTTTAAATATAAAACATAATTCATACTACCTACGTACTACGGTAAATTACTTAAGAGTTCAATAATTATATATGAGTTAAAATTAGGATTTATACCTAAACGGTCTCGAACGCGGTAAAAGAACGGTGAGTGAATCCCTACGGTAACTCATGAAGGATCCATAGGTCCTCTATCGTTGTCTCCGCTGCCGGAGGATTGTGCGCTGGACCAGCTGCGTCGTCCAACTGAGCTCGAACTGTACATCTACTGGTCTTCTTTACGTGTGGCAGCATCCCGACGTCCGGACTAATTAAAAAAATAAAAAGTGGAAATTTTGTGAATTTGTGAGGAAATCCAACCTAACTCGCTCTATTAATCTGCGCACTAGGCCGGACGCCGATTTTATCGGTGCATTAAGATAACATGCCAATTAAATATGCAGGCTCTGATAAAATCGACGGGATCCGATAAAACTGACGCACGCCGATAAAATCGACGCGTGTATGTTGGAAGAATTTTGAAATTCTCCCCTGAATATTACGGAACGTAATACTACGTTCCATTAAAATGTTGGAGATGGTCTTAGCTAACGCAAATGAAAATTACATGGCATCGGAGTTCATCACAAAGAACACTGCACCAGAGAATCCCACCGTTCATCGTAGAAATATTATCGCTATGACCAATAGAATTTTTGCGCAACTACAAGAATGCATAGATGAACTCCGACAAAACAACCCAAACCCCATACTCCCAGACAGATACAAAAACCCTGTAGCACACTGCCTTACATCCAAACCAAACTCAAATCTCCAACTTGAACCCAACAAGACAACACGCCGATAAACAACATCAGATCCACAACAGCACCATCAAATACCATCCACAACTAGGGATGGCAATGGGGCGGGTCTAAGGTCCAAACCTGCTTGACCCGCCCCTGTATTGACCCTTTGAGACTTGCCCCATATGGTCTTCGGGGCGGGTAGACCCACGCCCACTTTTGGAGGTCCGTGTCAAGGGTCGGGTCTGAGGCATGGCTAACCTGCCGCAACCCGACCCGCATTATCGAAACATCATTCAAACACTTTATAACTATAACTATTACTTGTTAATCTTCTTAGATCTACATGGTTATAACTTGAATATTATATTCTTTCAGTTGAAAAACTATAAAATTTTCATTGTATTAAGTTGCATCAATGATAATCATACAATAACAAATGCATATATTTTGAACTATTATCTTACAACTCATTTTATAATATTCTCTTGTCATTGTGAACACATTATAATATGCATATAATTTATCATTTAGTAATAAAAAATTATAAATATATAAATTTGTGTACACTAGAACATAATATCACCAGGTCGCGGGTCGGGTCTACCCTGACCCGTACGGGTTTCGGGTACGGGACGAAATTCCAGACCCACACCGGGTCTACGGGGCGGGTCTGGGGCGGGGATCAAAAAGTCCGAGTGGGGTTTAGGGCACAAGAAACCCGCCCCAACCCGCCCCATTGCCATTCCTATCCATAACAAATCAGACAAAAATATCCATTCACTTACCAAGCTAGAGATAATGCTCAGCCGCCTCGATGCTTACTTGATATATAATTAAATCTTACATTTGGCTTACCAGACAAGGTGAGAAGCACAGACTCGAAGCAAATCAGTGTACTCAATCAAATATTATTCACCGGCCACTTCACGTTGGAGATAAAATCAACCACCGCGCAACAATCCAAACCACAACCAAGCAATTCACAATCCCCTTAGATGCAAACTACACAACAACGCCCCAATGATCACCAACTCCCTAAATCATCTAACAAAATCCAGACAACGCTGGACAAAAATTCACCTAGCAATGAATTTGGACATACTCGCTAGAGTACCTAACATTGCAAATTATAGGAGACTGGAGGCTAGGATGTCGCGAGAACATAACTACACAATCAACGACGAGGACTCCAAAAGGGGCTGGGAGGGACGTCGCACTGAGCAGAAGAGGGATGACCAGAGTAAATTAAGACATAAGGAGTGTTATAAGGGAGACGGATCGAAATTTAAGAGGAAGATCCGGAGTGGAAGGGCTTCAGATCTGAATCAGACATGGAAATATGGAAAGGGCTTTAGCCGCACAGTTGAAAACAAGGCAGAAGAGATTAGGGGTAGAATAAGGGTAGATCGATAAGCTGGGAAGAGGAAGAGAGGCGGAAAATCAGAGGAGCGAAGAAAGAAGAGAAGGGGAGAGAAACCTTGTCGCTATTAACTGTCGTAATCTTTAGTAATTAGTAAGTTCTCCCTCCAGTTCATAACATAAGATGTTTTACAAATTTACACGGGAATTAAACAAAAAATTTATTGACATTTTTGTCCACACTTAAATAAGTAGGCCCTGTAAGTTATGTTCTCTTTTTATGTGCAGTCTAATTATCACTCCTCTTTTCATGCATAAATGACAACCATTTAGCCTCTACCATTTATTATAAATCAAGGATAAAACAGGAATAACAAGCTAAAATATCTTATATTTTGAAACAAATCAAATAACTTAAAACATCTTATATTATAAACCGGAGGGAGTAGCATTTATTACATAGTATTAAATGCTTAATAATCATAATTGACAATTATATTTAATATTTCAAAAAAGAAGTGAGCTTTTCTGACTAAGATGACATACATATATAAACAAATCACTCTCCAAGTCCAAAAGCATATATACATTTTCAAAATCATGTTGAAATCCATAACTACATGGTTTGGTCAGTACCGACATGATTTGATCAACACAAAAAAGAAAAAAAAAACATGCCCACCTAAGTGAGATATGATCAATTTGCCAAAAAAAAAAACTTTAAATCTAGTTGTAGAAGAGAACATGGTGTGCTAGATTATATTGATTCAAAGGAAGCTTTTTTCTTTATAAAAGCATACTTTAGGAGGCCAGTTTTATCCAGTCTTTAGCTTGAGAAACTTCTAAGTGAATTTGGAACCTGATAAAAATGGAATAAATCAAGAGCTTGGGGCTTGCTTGTAATGGTTGGGAGAAGCAACATGGAAATTTAGGAAGAAAAGAAGGAGGTATCATTGTCGATGCTGAGAACAACTGCGACCGTCATTGATTGGTTGACTGAGAGACTAACCATGAACTTTAGTGGATCAATGCTTACGAAAATGTGGGAGGGGTACATAATGGCCCAGTGAAGATCCATATGTTTACTAGTTACCATAATTATGGTTGGTATAGCCAGTATTAACATGATTTCATTACCCTATATTAACTTATTTTCCTTCTTATCTTCGTGAATCTGATATCTTGGTAATTCTTTCATGGTTTAGTGACTACAATGGATGATTCTAGCAATCAATAGGAAGTCTAAAGAAATGTGGGAAGAATATTGATACTTTTACCAATAATTATCTCTTTTGGCCTTCACTTCCACCATTTTCCCAAACTTATCAAATGCAAGCATGCTTTGTTTTCAGAAATTGAAAACCTTATAAAAACGCTTGTATTTTTAATATATCTATAGTAATTAAATTATTTTGGAGTAGGCGTTGGATTTGGAAGAACCATTACGTGTGTTCTAACAATTATTACTTGTTTGTGTTAAATCTCTCTGTTTTACATCGATCTGTGTTGTGTCACATTGACTCCAAAACAGTTAATACAGATCTAGAACGAATGTTACATTCTCCAAACCAAAGTCAACGTCGGTTGATTTTACCAAAGCATAAGTGTCCATGGAAATGTTTACAAGTTTTTAGAATGAGTACTATCTAAAAGACTCCATCCTAGAATACACTTTTTATCAAGACTTGGAAAAACCTGCATGAATTTACAAAGCAAGCTTCTATAATTAGAACAAGAACTCATCCTCCAACCTAGAGGTAACATGAACACAACGTAGAATGTCTTGGTTGGATCAAATAATGCGATCCAACATTGGTAGCCCTCATAAACTTAACAGTGTACTCCCATTTTTGATGTTTGTCATCGTAGCACTTTGGGTACTCCCCGCCAAATGAAGATTACTAGCAACTACCATGACTAACCTTGGAATAATGCAGTTAATGTATGCATTTAATGCAAAAAAGGTATAAAAAAAGGTAATTTTTATTTTAATCCATGGTTTTAATAAAGTTAATCCACCATTGTACTTTAATAAGTTAATCCACAACTATCTTGTAAGTTAATCCATGAGTTGATTAACTTAAAGATTTAAACTATTATATAGCTGACAATCGATTTTATGCTTCTTCTTTCACAATTCTGCGTTATTTCACAATTATTTGTGCTGAATTGTCCCTCTCGTTAGATAATGTAGTAATAAATAAATATGTGTTAAAAATAGAGTTGATAGCACTTAATTCAACAAAAAAAGCAATCAATTAGATATAATTAGTTCACTAATTGTCTCTGAACATGATCAGACATGTAATGGTAGTAGATGATTATGAAAATAAAAACTAAGATCAAGATTCCAGTAGAGGAGTACGCATCAAATGTTTTTAAATAGCTTAATATTTTGAAGATACATCACCAATTGCACCGGGCAAAACAGTAAATCGGAACTAAAATCAAATTCAAGATCTACATATTAGACAAATAGCAAGAAATTAAACAATACTAACAAATCAATAAAAGAGAAAATTGTATATTATAATTGCACGAGAGTATAACTACTTAAGGGGTCTAGATAGTGAATGTTATCCAAACGGCCTATATTCCTATTACAATATTTGAATAAAATGATATTCTACTAATGTATAATTTTTTCGAGATTTCAGAAAATAGCTAACTATAATTATATGTGATAATGGTGATATTAAAAAAAACAATTTTGTATACAATTAATCAACTTCAAAAAAAAAAAACTACTTACTGTTATTACATTGAATAACTCCGTTTAAGCTTGGATTTAGATGTTAGGATTACATAAATAAGAAGACGACGGAAAATATAAAGAAGAAGACTGAGAAGAAGAGAAAATAAATACGTTTTTTTGTGTGGATACACTAATTAAAATATAAATTTAGTAAAAGTCAATGATCCTATAAAATAGGGTGGATTAACTTACTAATATTGTTGATTAGAATAAAAATTACCAAAGAAAAAAATATGTTCTCTCAGTGTCATGTCCAATGCATTGTGTGTGTGTGTGTGTGTGTGTGCGTATATATATGTTAAGTTACCATGTCATATATGTGTGCTTTACTTCCTCAGCTGTCCATACAACACTACACAAAGCAATATATCTTAAAGTGGCTCTATCGATTCATTGAAGTTCTCTAGGCACACAACACTTAGCTTGGTCCTCAAACTGCATAATCAAGTTGCCTAAGCTCTCATACCAAGTGCAATAGCCAATTGTTTACAAGATCTTAAATGTATGTTGATCAGCTTATATGATTTAAAATATTGTACTAGGCATACTCTTGGGCAAGTTTAGGGTCTGTCTGTGGTAAAGTGGTTATAGGGCTTTTAAAAGGGGTATTAAAGGGGCATTCAAATGGTGCTAAAAGTTAAACGAAGAATGCTTTGCTGTTTCAAATGAGGAATTTAAGCAAAGTATTTTAATTTACGAATTTTTATTTATTTACTTTATGGTTAATTAATAATCTAATTTATTGTGTAATATGTGTTTATTGAAATGAAAAACAACAATACAAAGACTGAAATACATGCATATAATTATACAAAATTAGGGAATACAAATTAAATAATATGATCAATTAATGCAACCTTGCTGCAACTATTTCACCTCTTACATTATCTCTGACCACTTCCATTTTGATGTTCTTATGTCAACGAACCCCTTCAGGGGCTATATTTGTTTTATTTTGGGTATTTCAATATTCTTCTAGGTGTTCATCCCGAATAAGATAAAGATCATCATCTTACACATGAAAATCTGAATCAGCCATGCTGTATTTTCATATGCAATTATATATATCCACTGCAACTACAACAATTTTTAATTGCATTTCGAAGGAATATGCTGGCATATTCTTCAAAATAACGAATTATTTCTTCCATATTTCGAATGTTCTCTCAATTGTCGTTCTTAAACTCAAATGGTAGAAACATAAATTTTCGTTAACTGATTTCAGTTGATTTGCAGTTTTCCATAAATAATGAGTATGATACCTAACATTATGATATGGTGGTAAATGCCCATTTTGAAGTGAAAACCTGAAGTTATAATACTATCCAGCTTGAGGATGAGAAAGTTCAAGTGTCTATCATATACTACCGAATTAAAAGTTCATTTATCATGCGTCGCCTTTCTCTACCACATTCTAGATACAACATAAATAGACAATAAATCGAACGAGCATGCAGCTAAGATATTATGTGTTAGATATCCATTTCGACTAATATATGGTACAATTCTCTCTTGCGGTAGTTGTGTCATTACATGCATATCGTCAATTGTACTGATGAAGTTTTGAAAATACGAATAGTATCGGTTTAGACTTCTTATTTCATCAGGAGTAGTACTGAATTGATGGTCTACCAGTTTTATTATATGTGAAACAAGTATCCATACAGTATATGAGACAACATGAAAACAACTTGAAATTGTGCTACCTGAACGTTAAAATATTTTGGTCATCTGTCTGTTTGAGAGAGTTGTAGATATAGTGTATAGGAATATAGCTATCATATACTAATAATGCCTTCCATTGTTGCCAAGCCATAATTATACAGTCTATTGCAAAATATAAGAAAACAAAGTCTTTTCAATTAAAAATTCCACTGATATCATTTTTCATGGCCATTCAAGAATTTTTCTACCCACATTAGACCTGTATATTTCGACGTGTGCATCCCAGAAATTTCCTCCTTGTACATAAGTAAGCAACAACAAAAAACATGTCTTATAAATCTTGATGGTCGAAATCGTTTGAATTATCCATAGCACTTAAAAGACAAAATTTCAAGCAAGTCTAAAAAAAAAATTAGGAAAATGTATGTTATACAGACCTTAAAAATGAGCATAACTATTAAAAAAATTAATCGAAGATTTGCATTATTGATTTTGAAAAAATCGAGAGTATGAGATGTGGAATGGAGCTTTGGGGAATGCTATGAACATAGACATGGAGGTGCAAATTTATAGCCAACGGTGAAATTCTACCCATTCTCTTGCTTAGTTAAACGGCCAGGCAAACGATACCTTAGAGAATATAAGAGCTTAAAGCTTTAGCTTGACCCCTACTGATATTCACAATAGAAATAAATACAAATAATATGGTAAGTATACTAGTGCATAATGGCACAATAAATGTACAAAGGTACAATAATCAAATGCTCATATCCATTAAAGATATCACATAAACACAAATAAATATTAAAATGATAAAGGCATAACATAAGTGACTTACATAAACTTCATACAAGATATAAGAAAGGTACTGATAAGAAACATCAAATATAAATCTTGGTCTCATACATGAATAAAATATATTGTACGTAAAAGGATACAAATATATGTAAGTAAGCAATACCTACATCTTTCGCAAAAACTGAACTATCCAGCTTTTATGCCCTAAAATATATAAATCGCTTTGACTATTAATTAGAGTAACCCAACTTAGAAATAAAGATTTTAGAACTTACCAACCATCCAATTTTTTTTTTCATCCTCTAAAAGGCACCGACACCAGTGATGTTTCTTCTATACGATGACTAATTCTCTCTCGATATTTCCATATATTATGTCATGGAACATTTTGTATATCATCACATGGTGTCCTATTTTGCATTTTAAGTTTTAACCCAAGAAATCGTCCCAATAAACAAAATTGGAGGTTAATTTGGGTCAATAAAAGAAAGTTTTTTTACCTTTCACCTTCATAATTTTCTTTCTTGAAATTGGTACTTTATACACAAAATTATAGCTAATATATAACAAAATACTTAGACCAACGGATTAGATCCATAGATCAGAAATCGAACACATGACCTCTTGCATAGGTTTAGGCAAGGGGGTTATCTGTATGTATTACAATTCTTTCACAAATTAGTTTCTTAATGAGGATGGGTGAAAAGTTTAAATTTGTGATTTGATGTGGGATAAAATTGGGATGAGGAAAAATGCAATTTATCGATTAAAATGGGGTTTTTAACATCCAACTTAACCTCGATTTGGCCACGATTAACCTTTTATCGTGGATCGCTAGGGGTAACAACCGATACTTTTATGAGCCTGAATTATGATAAAAATTGAAAGTCAAACTCATCCAAGCACGTAAGGTATAAATCTGGTATCTAAAGTAATGAGCGTAAGAAAACCAGAGTATTATATAAAACTAAACTCTTAGCAGTAACAAGAAAGAACAATAAGTATTGACCATGAGAACTACCTTAAAAGTGAATCACTACATCAATACTGAGCACGAGAGAACAAGAATGGAAAACCAAACACAAACCCTCCATGGATCTGTCCCCCTAAGTTAAAAATGAGAGTTGTTATGAGGAGAGGGTCTGAATAACGAGTCCCGGTAAGTAGAAAATTTATAAAATTATCCACATTATCCAAATATATCCCATTTGGTTCCACCCAGATTATATATTGAAACAGTTAGTCGTTCTAGCCAAACCTTGCACAATTACGCACAATGATTAACTATCATCCCCAAGGTAGAAGTATTCCAAAAAATAGGTTATTACATCTTAAGATAGAACCTTTTTGCATAAATGAAGCCTTTAAACCACCATACAAACCAATAACTAAGATGCAGGCTTCTAACTACCTAATACATCACCCAAAATTTAAAAATGCCATGCTCTGTAGCCACTTGTGACCTCAATCAAAACGTAATGTATCTAAGGAAGATATCAATGATCACTTAAGGCTTAAAGCGGATCTTATGATCACTTAGCACCTTGACCGGTAGTTTACTAACATCCAACTACAAAATCAGAGGACACTAGCTACTAAGTTCCCTAACCATTAAATAAGGCTTTCCTCACTCGCATATCGAAACCCTACATAAAGCGAGAGATAGTAAGAAAACACTTATGACCTACAGAATTAGCAGACAACTTCTTGCTATTTAATACCTTTCCCTGGTGGACCATCATGTCAATGTCTAATTGAACTTATAGGGTAATCCCCGATCCACTTAATTCTTCCCGTGGGATAGGCAGGCCTTTGGTGCATTTATAATAGCCATTTAATACCATATCCCGATGCAAACTCTAACCCGACCACTTACTACCTAGAGGAAGCAGACCATTCCAAATATAGCCAGACACATACCCAATTAGCTATTTAATAGTTCATGTTGGAAAAAGGCATGTTGTCCGATCACTTAATACCTAAAAGCGGCGGATCCCAAAATCATTAAGAACTTAATCTCAAAAGTATGCTACGACACTAAATGTCCTTTTGTTTTCTTCTTTCGGAAGGGAGGTAGACCCTACGACCGCTTATGACCTAACGCTTGAAGCAAACCATTAGGACACTACAATATAATAATTTTCATGGGTTCCTATGACTAATGATATCTCACATCAGTTGCACGTATATCTGACTGTTGGAAAGTGCAGACTTCTAATGGATAACTCAATTGGCATCGCTTCATCAACGTACAAAGTTCAATTCTTATATTTAATTAGAGGTTTTATTCCTGGGATTAAACTAATTATAGGATAAGATTGATATTCGTAAGATAAGGTTTATAGCTCTAAGATGATTATTGGACCTAGTACTAATTATGGTAATTTTACCGGAATTGCTAGTTTAAATAAACTATCATAACTGTCATTAATAACCATAATGACCAATTTTTTAAGGTTATAGACATTATAATAAATTATATATATATATATATATATATATATCAGTCCAAAAATTTTCCATTAATTCCTATTAATTCTAGCTAATTAATTATCTCTAAGCTACTATAGCATTAACTGCAAATAAGATTTTGAGTTGCAACATTTAAATCTTATTTACCATAATTGTAACCTTTTATGAGAGTATGAAATCTATATTTAGTTTCCAAATTTAATACTCGTAGACTCAAGGTTACAATTGTTAATTCTTCATTTATTACAAATACTCCAATTTATATCCATACTTCATACATAATAATTCAAATGAAAACTTAACCCAAATATCTACCTAATAATAATATGCGTTCTTCGCGTATGATGGTGGATACAGTGTGTGTATATATATATATATATACACATACATATATACATGTGTATATGTATATATATGTATATATGTGTGTGTGTGTGTAGATATATATATGTATATATCGACATGACTTTTGACGAGGTCATCACACTTTCGGCCTTACACAGTCAAATCATAAAGAGATCAAGCACAAATGTACTCAAGCTCATATTGGTCAGGATCAAAAGATAGATCTCACAAACTCCAGTAGTTAATCATTGATGAGATTATGAAGACCGTGATATCGTCAAGAGTCAAAGTCCCAACCATGAAGGAACGACTGACCCCGACGACCATTTGATGGCTTTCAACAATCAGATGGGTCTTTACAATGCTTCCGGAGCAGTCAGATGCTGGCTCTTCCCAGTGACCTTCCAAGGTGCAACGGCGAAATGGTATCGCCAGTAGAGGGAAAACACCATTTACTTGTGGAAACAATTCTCCTATGAAATCTCCATGCAGTTCTGCATCTGCAAAGATCCAACCATAGATTATACAATAATAGCTAACATCAAACAGAGACAGGGGGAGCCTCTTGGGGACTATCTCAAAAGGTTCAACATCGACGCCTTAAAAGCTAAAGATATGAATGACCGTGACAAGTTGATCACCGTACATTTAGGGTTGATAGAAAACACCCCCTTCTGGAAGGAGTTACATATCCATGGCTGCAAGGACTTGCAAGATTTCCATTTCCAAGATGACAAGTTTATCCGCATGGATGAACTATGCTTCACGAAGAGGAAGTTCGGGCCTCAAGGAGAAGGAGGAAGGCCGAACTTCAGACAAAAGCTCCCGGAAGGGAATCAAAGAAGATCGAGATGGAAAGACTCTAACACCAACTCGGTTGCCTTGAACAATCCCATCTCGTATGTGTATGCTATCGCAAATGAAAGGGTAAATAACTTCCTTGTTTTGTTCAAAGCCAAAAATTGCCCCGAAACACATGCTAGCGGTAAATACTGCGAGTTCCATAAAACCAACGGGCACAAGACAGATGAATGTAGGGTCTTAGATGGAATTATCTAGAAACTAATCCGAGAGGGGCACCTGAAGGAGTTTGTTTCAAATAGAGCAGCACCAGCTCAACGTGCAGGAAGATAGCAGAAGGTTTCGGCAAACATGATAGGAGTCACTGTGGGAGAGAACAACCTAGATTTGGGGCCTCCCGTGAACCGAATCAATGTGATTCATGGGGGACCTCACCCTGCCGGTAGCTGTCCGAAAGCCAGGAACCAATATGTGAAAGAAGCTTTGGAGGGAATCTTCTTCATCCAGGAGGAACCATTGTTGAAAAGCACACGTTATGCCCTCAAAATGCGTAACCTCATGGTCTCTCCGGAAGAAATGATGAAAGGAGTCCGTCACCCACATAACGACCCACTCATGATAACAACGCAGATAGGGCTTTTGGTCATTTCTAAAATATTGGTGGATACCGGAAGCGTTGTCAACGTCATCTTCAAGCACGCCATCAATCAGATGGGAATTTCTGAAAAGAAGCTAGAGCCTAGGAACGAACCGATTTTCGGGTTCAACAATAAAGGGTCGACTCCGGTGGGTCAAATCAACCTCTTGGTTCAAGTAGGGCTGTCCCCTCTTCACAGGACTTTCGAAACTCTCTTCGTCGTGATTGATCAGCCGTCCTATTATAATGCCTTCTTCGGACGACCGACTTTAGAGGAGATGGATGCCTTTGTTTCTTCCAAATATCTCATGTTAAAATTTCTGAAAAAACAGGGATGGGTACCATCCGGGGAGAACAGTTTAGCTCCCGAGAGTTGTACTTTGTAGCGGTCGAAAAATACAAAAGGGAGTATTCCTCGTATTTTGATTCTTCTACTGTTTTTCTACCTTCAGATAAGGGATTCTTACACCCCTCATTAGAAGCCATGATAAAAATAAATAAGATTGACAAACGCGCTAATGGAAGGTATACTTCTCTTAAAAGGAAGAGGTCCAATGAGGTGAACTCGACCGAAGAAGGAGAAATTATCACAGATTTAGACTTTAAAGGAGACATCGAGAGGATCAAACCAATAGAGGAAATATAAGAAGTAAACGTTGACCCGAAGGATGAGTCGAAGGTCATCAACATAAAGAAGAGGTTAATGGAACCTCTCTGAAGCGACGTAACTTGCTTCATGCAGCTCAACAAATACATTTTCACTTGGACCCATTTGAACATGGTGGGTATCGATCCTTCAATCATGAGCCACACCTTAAACATCGATCCTTCGATATTCCTGACCCGGTAGAATAAGAGACAATATAACAGTGACTAGATTGAGGCCTTGAAGGATGAAGTCAAAAGGTTGGAATCTAACGGGTTTATCCGAGAGGTCTAGTACCCGATGTGGTTATCCAATCTCGTGCTAGTGAAGAAGTCCAATGGGAAATGGAGGACGTGTGTCTGTTACATGGATTTAAACAAAGCTTGTCCAAAAGATTGTTACCCTCTTCCCAAGATCGATCAGTTGGTTGATGCCACGAGTGGACACAAAATACTATCCCTTATGGACGCTTATTCGAGGTACAACCAAATACCAAATCGTAAACCCAACGAGGAACACACAAGTTTTATTACCGATTGGGGAACATTCTGTTATAAAGTAATGCCTTTCGGTTTGAGGAACGTAGGGGCAACATACCAAAGGCTGGTGAACAGGATGTTCTGAGAGCAGATAGGGCGCAGTATGGAAGTATATGTTGACGATATGCTAATGAAGTCCACCGAAACAGAGAATCATTTAAAGGACCTGGGAGGTATGTTTGGTATCTTGAGAAGTTACCAGATGAAGCTGAATCCTTAAAAGTGTTCCTTCGAAGTTCAATCTGGGAAGTTTCTAGGATATATGGTGAGCGAGCGAGGAATCGAGGCTAGCCCCCACCAAATACAGGCCATTAAGGACTTGGAGGAACCTAAAACCAGCAAGGAGGTCATGAGCCTAAACGGGAAGGTAGCGACACTCAGCCGGTTCATTTCTAAAGCCACCGATAAATGCATCCATTTCTTCAGTGTCATAAATAAGAAGAAAAATTTTGAGTGGAAAGATGAGTGTAGGAAGGCATTCTAAGAATTCAAAGTTTATATGGGAACACCTTCGGTTTTTTCCAGTCCCGAGAAGGGAGAAACTCTATACCTATACATAGTTGTCTCCGAACATGCAGCGAGCTCAGTACTGATAAGAGAGAATGAGGGGATCCAACACCTTATCTAATGTGTTAGAAGGAGGCTAAAGGATGTAGAAACTCGATGCCCTGTCATAGAGAAATTGGCGTATTGCTTAATCCTTACTGCACGAAAGCTCAGAGGTTATTTCCAGGCACACACTATTAAAGTCTTAACTAGCTTCCCGATCAAACAAGTGTTCAACAAACCATAAACCTTAGAGAGGCTAAGTAAATGGGGTATTGAGCTCAGCCAATACGAAATTGAGTTCCATCCTCACGCCTCAATCAAAGGTCAAGCTCTCACAGATTTCTTGAACGAGTGCACGAACTTCATTTCAGAACAGTCGGTCAAAGAAATTGACTCAAAGGGAAAAGGCAGCTCTTTGTAGACGGAGCTTCCAACGAGCAGGGGGAGGGGGGAGGTTATGTTGTAATCACCCCTGACGGACACCGCTTGCACTATGCCATGAAATTAAGGTTCTTGGCAACCAACAATGTGGATAAATATGAATCCATGATAGCTGGACTGAATCTGGCGTTACAGTTGAAGATACCGAGGATAGAAATTTTCGGCAACTCGCAATTGATGGTAAACCAAATAGAACAAACATATCAAACCCAAGACAAGCCGCTCATTTTATACATGAAGAAGGTAATAAGGATGCTTTCCCTATTTGAGGACTTTTCAGTTCATCAAACACCCCGCGGGGAGAATACCCAAGCAGATTCGCTAGCCAAATTAGTAGCTCCCGAGGAGCCCCCGAAACCTGGATAGCGCCAGTGGGATATCAGGAGATGCCCAACATTGAACAGAAAGAAGCGAAAACAGGAAAAGAGTTGTTGATTTTGACCCGACCCCAAGCCTTGAGAAAGGGAAATGGAGAAGACCAAGAAGGAAACTTCAAGAGGGCATCCCCCATAACGGAAACACGACCCCAACAGGAAGTTACATGGATGACTCTCATAGAGGACTACCCCTTGGAAGGGACATTACTCCTTAGTAATCAAGATGAAAGAAAGATAAAACACCAAGCTCCCATATTCGTGATCATTGACGGTGTACTTTACAAAAAGGGACACTCACTTCCTTAGTTAAGGTGTGTAAGTTTCGTAGACGGACTCAGCTTATTAAAAGAAACTCATGAAGGATGGTGCTGGGACCATTCCAATGGGGTAAAAGTAGCCAAAAGGGTCATGCAACAGGGTTATTATTGGCCATGGATGGTTAGTCAAGCGGTCGAATATGTTAAGAGGTGTGACAAATGTCAGAAGTTATCTAAGGTACCATGACTTTCTACCAGCAATCTAACCACTATATCGAGCCCCTAGCCTTTCGACATATGGGGGATAGATTTTATCGGGCCCTTGCCACTGGCCAAGGGAGGAGCTAAATATGTCGTAGTAGCTATCGACTACTTCACCAAGTGGGTAGAGGTGGAACCCCTTCCGATTATCACATCCAAGAAAGTGTTAAAATTCGTGATAAAAAATATTGTTACCCGCTTTGGGATCCCCCATAAGATCATATCGGATAACGGAACACAATTCGAGAGCGAGGAATTCACCCGGTTCAGCGAGAAAAATGGAATCATCAAAAGTTTCTCCTCAGTGGTCCATCATAAAGCTAACGGAGCTGTGGAAGTCGCAAATAAGACCATTAAGACGATCCTTAAGAAACGCCTAAATCAGGCTAAAGGAAATTGGGCGGATGAGTTGCCTCTAGTGCTATGTGCATACTGGACCTCCACCAAAACAACTACGGGACACACCTCCTTTTCCCTGACATATGGTTGCAAGGCTATGCTTCTGGTTGACGTAAGAGTTCCGTCATACCGAAGGATAGCATACACATTTGACCCCAACCAGGAGTTAATAAAAGAACCATTAGACATGATACAAGAACTAATGGATGAGGCTACGATCAGAACTGCCGAGTACCAAAGAAGGATCAAAGAATATTAAAATTCTAAGGTCAAAACTAGAACCTTCGCTAAGGGTGAATAAGTACTACGAAGAGTAATAGCTAACACCAAAGATCCGGCTGACGGTCCTCTCGGCTCCAATTGGGAAGGACCCCTAATTGTCCATTAAGAAGTCATACCTGGCACATACAGGCTATGTAGGCCCAACAGCGATCTTGTTCCAAGGACAAGGAACTCAGAACATTTGAGGCCATATTTTCTAACCATTAAAGAATAGAGGACAAGATCTTTCCCCCAAGAAATTGTCATATAGCTAGGGGCATGGAAACCCTCCCGGTAGCTCGTACGAAACCCAAAAGGGGTCGAGCTGAAAAGAAAAGTGGATTGAATCCCTCGTCATCGCCAAATTGACTGGGGCAAGGCATCCCCCAAAGAGGGGTGAATGTATTAGTCTTTCTCCTTGCCCAAACCAGAAGGGGCAGGGTTAAAGCATCGAAAGCATAAGCCGCCATTTCACACCAGAAATGGTCGTGACAGTGCATCTAAAAATTAGCATGCCCTGCCTCTGCTCGCAGAAAAGTACGCCCTGCCTCTGCTTGAATTAAGCACGTCCTACCTCTACACATAGAAGAGCACGCCCTTCCTTTGCTTATGTTCCGCGTTACCCGTAGAAGGGAACGCAAACCCCTATCATTGCCTACGATGGTCAGGATAGTGGCGTATAAGCCTCTATCAGTGTCTACGATGGCCCGTGTAGAGCGTCAAAAGAGTAAACCTCAGTTTTGTGCCGACGATGGCCCCATCTAAATTTCTAAGCCCTTATCATCGCCTGAGATGGTCAGGATAAGGCGCCTCCTGGAGGGAGGTTGGGTAAGTCCTTGGGCCCTGCTTATGGATAAGCTATCCCAACGCTCCAGACGCACATGCCTAGAAAATGTCCAACAAAGCACGTACATCCTCTTCTTTGTCAACGAAAGCCCAAGAGGAGGCTCAAGAAGCACGTACAACCTCTGCTTCCCGAATCAAATCCAAGGGGGATACTCGCTCTATTAATACCGGAAGGGTTTCCGATCTCCAAATCTACTAATACCCGAATCTGGGTCGATTCGGTGCTCTATTAAAACTGGAAGGGTTTCCAGTCCCCAAAATCTACTAATACCCGAATCTGGGTCGATTCGGCACTCTATTAATACCGGAAGGGTTTCCGGTCCCCAAATCTACTTATACTCGAATCTGGGTCGATTCGGCGCTCTATTAATACCGGAATGGTTTCCGGTCCCCAAATCTACTAATACCTGAATCTGGGTCAATTCGGCGCTCTATTAATACTGGAAGGGTTTCCAGTTTTGAACCAAAAATACCCGAATCTAGGTGGATTCAGCTCTTCATTAATGTCGGATGGATTTCCGACTCTAAACCAAAAAATACCCGAATCTGGGTGGATCCAGCTCTTCATTAATGCCAGAAGGGATTTTGGTCCTCAAATTTAAAAATACCCGAATCTGGGTGATTCGGCTCTTCATTAATACCGGGAAGGTTCCTGACGTTCAACCTTTAAGATCTCGAATCTGGGCGAAGTCAGCTCTTTAATCCCGATTCGCCCAAGTCTGGATAGTGTTCGACTCCACATCATTATCGAAAAAGGTTTTCAATATTCTACCAAAACCTGAATCTAGGTTACCTCATTCCTCTACAAGGCGTCAGAAGCATATCTCTTTGGCAGGGCCCGTGGCATAACTTAGCATAGGAGAATAATTGGCAAGCAAATAGGCGAAGGCCAAGTGAAAGAAGCTTGGCTCGGGAAGTCGAAGTCACCCCTTCACTAAAGGGAGAGGTAAATGTTGCTACCAAAATGACCTTGGCACAAGACGGCAGGTGAAAGGATGTCAAATGAATATAAAGAAAGAATAAGGAACTCAAGAGGAACTCAAGAGGAACTCAAGAGCAACTCAAGCCGATAACCCCTCTGAAGAAAAGGGACCAGAAACCTACCAGGTATCGGCAATGGTTCATCCTTTGAGATCCACCCGCCAAAAATCAACCAATGGATACCGACACATCAAAGGAGGAGTATCGGGTCAGAACATAAAGATTGTTTGAAATCAACCCTCGAAGAATGGATCCGTGGATATAGAAAGATATTACTTTCAGAAGTAATAGAAGAATCACCGAAAGCTACCCTCCGGAGAGCCAAAGCGGAAGGTTAAACCGAGACTCAAGCAAGGATACTGGTTGCTCGTACTAATCCACTTAGTACCTGAACCATCTACAATTCTAAACCTGTAGACATCTGCGTAAGGAACGAGGGCGAGCCCCTTCGAGTACCTACGATAAAGTAGAAAGCCTCCATCCGGAAGCCCACAACGAAGGATCAACACAAAGAGCATCCACCAAGAAATTCGAAATGCCTCCGCGATCCATCTCGGCAACAAGCCCCCTTTCACCTAGGAGAGACCCCAATTCACGTAAAGCCATCACTTCAAAAATGGTAACCAACACCACGAAGAGAACCAATCGGCCGATGCCCAAAACACAGAAAGAAGCGGCCGACAGGAATCGTTCGGGACCAACAACCTGCTGATGGAAAGACCCCGAATTATTTGCAAATAGGACCCCAGATACTCCGCAATGGGGGGACGAACTTTTCATTTCTCAATCTAACTCCTTCTTTCTCAAGGAGAGCAAATCATTTATTCCTATAATCTATCTGCAATCTATAAATGGAGAACTCCGATTTCTATGTGTCATGCGATTTGATAATCTTGTAGTATCATAATGATGAAATAGGGAGTTAACACTAACCTTTCTAATGAGGAGATCAATCAAGGTGCTCCAGTAGCGGAGGAAGGGAACTTGATAGAAATATGAATTCCCCTTCTCCTCACCTTACGGAGCCTCCATGATTGATCCATACCCTCATGCTGAGCCTAACGCTTCTCAAACATTGATGTGACAAAATCGTATATGAATTCCAAGTTCGACCTCCGTTGTAATTCGGACTCGTCCCCCAAGAAGATCAAGTACAAAAGAGTCATCAAAGTTAGCAAATGTTGCGATGCTTTCGTCCATGAACTCAAAGGAGGAGTCAGCCTGTTTTCTACTTATTGAAATACACAGTGCAGTAGTCATGGCCCAGAAACCTACCTATCCTAGATTCAGGATCATTTCCTGAGAATTCTGAGTCATGACCATGGCAAATTTCGTGAATACACATATTACATTATGTAATTGGGGTGTTGACAAAATATATCGTTAACAACCGGGTTTAACCCATTCTGAATAACTAATACGGCGACTAAAAGTCGACGATGAAGATGGTGGTTGAAGACCGGAGATCTACACATCTTTTGGATGATTACTGATGTCTTGACTGGGCTGTACACCCAACACAAGGTAATAAGTTGTGATCGTCCAGACATACTTGGAAATCGATTGGATATGCAATGACCTCTCTCTGGTATTGGACATATGGGGCGAGGAATATGGTGCCTCCGGTTTTGTTCAGACCCAGAACGGACTTGTAAAGGGACGTGTGTCTGACATTGGGTTTGATCTATGTTGATTTATTTCTATAGATATATATATATGTTTGGTGGCGGAGAATTTATTCTCTTCCATAACACCCTTCTCTAAGATGTACGAGCTTAGAGGTTATAGATTGACAGACATTAGTTGTATGGCGTGAATTGTCAGTGAGGCATAATGAGATGCAAATGATCAAGGATTTTGTTAAAAAGCAGAGTCTTGTGGTTGATGATCAAATCACATTTTTAATTAGCATAGCATTGTGTATAACGTTAATTCGCGAGCCTCACACCCGGTATGAGTCAAAAACGGGATAGTGACTGCGGGGAGTGCATGATGTTTCTTTCTAGCTAGGAGTGGTGTCATGGTATGGATCTTAGACATTTTCACTTATGTAGATGATGGAATGAGGTGCCTCAGATATTGAGTCCCTAGTGGCTCAGAGTTAGGTCCGATAGGACAGGGAAACGTGTGTTCAAGAATAATTAATCCACTAAAGTAAGTGTGGACTGGCCCTAAAGATCCAAGGGTTCACTACGGGGGATCCTGAGACATTTCCTAGAGTGTCTCGAATCGGGAGGAGCCATCCCTTGCCTCGACTCATAGATGGAAATCCAATTTCCAATACGTGACTTTTCGGTTTTGGTTGTAAACCTATATGGCAACATAGTGGGATGGGGCGCCCATGCCGTCTATGATTGATACATTTATATTTGAGGTTGTTAGATACCCTATGAACTTATAGTAATATCAAAATTATTTGTTTTAAAATGTACCAAGCATGTTTGTCTATTATAAGATAAAACTCTGTCCTACGACTTGCGTTGCATTGTGTGATGGGACCTGAGTCTTATAATAGCTTCATTTTTTCGAAAGCATTGCGTTGTTTATATATTGTTTTGTTTCAAGCTTTGGTATTCGTGGGAAAAAACCCATTCCATATCATACGGCATGGTCCCGTGATTTACCCTATTTTAAAGTAAAAGTTTAATAACTATTTTAAGTTCTCACACCAGTCCCATGACTGACTCAGAGTTTATTGTTTTAACCTAAACTCTTGGTGCCACTATTTTCCACATAGGCAACTAGTTGTTTTGGTTTTCGCTGATATTTCTTTACCCAGGATCCTGGATTACAGCTGGAGCTATATTCGGAAAGCTTTGTATATGTGTACCTCTTTTAGTTGTGTATTTGATGTATTTTCCTCTGCTTTGTAACTTGTAAATCTCTGATATTTATTTTTTTGATGCATATTATTTATTTATTCTTTGATATTTTTGTACTTTGATGTAAATTGTTGTAATAGCAATGAAATATTCTATTGTTTGTGTTCTGATGCGTCATGTTATCAAAACAATCTGGGCTCCTCCGTCTCTTTCGGGAACGGGGAAGTTTGGGTCGTTCCAAACAGCTTGTTATATTTTAAATAGAATTTCAATCAGACCCTAAACTCATAAAACTCCATATGAACTTTTGTATAATAAGAAACCAAAAGTATCTTATTCTAAAATATTTGGAAGTAAATGTTTTATGCTTAATAGTAAAGAAAATTTAGATAAATTTGACTCGAAATCTGATAAAGGAATTTTTATTGGATATTCAGAGAAAAGTAAGGCATGTAGAGTTTTTAATTCAAGAACCGATACTATATACGAAACCTTAAACGTATCTTTTGACGAAAATAATAAAAATACGACATAACACAACGAAGGTGACTGTGAAAATGAAGTTAATGAAACAAATCATGAAGATAGTCAACCAAAAAAACGAACTAGATTACTAAGAGACCACCTTGTAGAAAATATCTTAGGAGATATTGAATCCATCATTAGGACTCGTAATCAATTAAACAATATGAGTAATTCTGCATTTATTTCGACTATTGAACCTAAGAATCTAAAGGAAGCATCTTCCGATGATTCATGGATCCTTGCCACGCAAGAAGAACTGGATCGGTTTACTAGGAATGATGTATGAGAACTTGTTCCTAAACCAGTGGATAAAACTATAATAGGAACTAAATGGGTTTATAAAAATAAAATGAATGAACATGGTGAGGTCATAAGAAATAAGGCATGACTAGTAGCACAAGGGTATACTCGAGATGAAGGAATACATTACGTTGAAACATTTGCCCCTACAGCAAGATTAGAAGCAATTAGGATATTACTAGCCTTTGCAAACCATCATAATTTCAAATTAAATCTAATGGATGTTAAAAGTGCTTTTCTAAACAGATTTGTTAAAGAAGACGTATATGTAGAGAAACCACCTCTTTTTGAAGACGAAAAATTAACAAATCATGTATATAAGTTAAACAAAGCATTATATGGATTAAAACAGACTCCTAGGGATTGGTACGATAGATTAAGAAATTACTTACTACAATCCAACTTTCAAATAGGAAAAATAGATAACACCTTGTTTATTAAAAGGAATAATAAGGATATACGATTAGCACAAATATATATTGATGATATAATTTTCGGATCGACAAGTAATAAGATGAATAAAGAATTTTCAGATATTATTACCCAAGAATTTGAGATGAGTCATATGGGAGAACTAACATTCTTTTTAGGCATACAAATTCGTCAATTAAAGAATGGAATATTTATTAATCAAGAAAAATACATAAGAGATCTAATTAATAAATATAACTTAACAACAACTAATGTGAGACAACACCAATGGCAACTAATATAACCTTAATTAAAGATGAAACATCAAAAAACGTTGATCAAAAATTATATGGCGGAATGATAGGATCGCTATTGTATATAACCGCTATAGACCAGATATTATGCATAGTGTATGTCTCTGTGCAAGATGTCAATCGCAACTTAAGGAAACACATTTAAAAGCCATAAAACGTATTTTAAGGTATGTAAAGCATACATCAAACTTTGGATTATTTTATCGTAAGGATGATACATTAGACCTAGTTACTTATTGTGTCGCTGATTATGTGGGATGTAAATCCGACTATAAAGCACTAGTGGAACATGTCATTTCTTAGGACATTCACCAGTCTCATGGTTTAATTTAAAAAAACACCGTATCCTTGTCAATAACTGAAGTAGGATAAATCTCTACTGCTTTAGCTTGTTCACAAGTAATATATATGCAACAAACTCGAAATGATTTTGGATTAAATACAAAAAATCACCAATATACTGCGATAATACGAATGCTATAAATATATCTAAAAATCCAGCTCATCGCTTAAGAACTAAAGATATCGATATACGGCATCATTTTCTAAGAGATAACGTAAGTAAAGAGAAAATTTCATTTGAATTTATAGAAACATACAAACAAATACCAGATATATTAACAAAACCATTAAACGAAGTAACATTTACTAAATTTAGAAGTGAAATAAGTATTTGCCCACTAAGTGAATTAGAATAATTAAATATATATTATTATATATAAGAATAACATTAAAAATCAAAAAAAAAATAAAATAAAAAATATAAGTATGTCGACATACATATGTCACTATGTCGACATATAACCGCCAGATTTTTAAAAATTAATTCCCACCAAAAGTTAGTTACAATAACCATTTAAATTCTCCACTTTGAATTTTCTTCTTCATTCTCTTATTTCACTTATATAAAAGTCAAAACCAAAATAAATAATGGATTCCACAAATTATACTAACCAAATCTATTACGAGTCATCCGCTGGACCATCCAAAGGTCCTTTCCAACATTCAACCCTATCACATGTCGTCAAATTGGAAGAGAAAATGGAATATACTCTTCAAATGCTTGCTGAGATTCAAGTGCTCCGAATTCGGATAAGTTAAGAACAAAATTGATAAGGAAAGGTGACACGGAGCCTTCATAAAATATGTAATGGATAATCAAGCGAATCCAATCATCATCGAAGATGAAAATCAAACAATGGAAGAAGAAGAAGAGGAACCATAAGAGAGGAGGAAGAAATGATGGAAGAAGAGGAACAAGAAGTAATGGACGAGGTTGATCAAGTCGTATGTGTAGGTGAAGTATTGTTCGATAAAAATGGAAATGTGATTGAACGAAATGGAGATTTTGTCTCCATTACCCAAATTTCCCAACCCATAAGTATCCTGTCGTTAAGAAAAAAAAAGAGTTTAGGTTTCTTTTTGTTTCTCTTTGTTCCTTTGAGTTTATTCGATTTATTACGTGTGTAGTAGTTTGTGTAATTTATTGCTTGTATTGAAAAACGATGTTCAATATAAGGCTGGTTTTATCTCTCATAAGCATTCTATTAGGCATGAATTTAAGGGGATTATTTTATGATTATAAGATATATATAAATAGATTTCGGATTCATGAGGAGTACATTACTTAGTATATGAGTTATTTAGATAGTTATAGGATTTAAGGGGAGTATTTTTAGAATTTCTTTTTGATAATGCCAAAAGGGGAGAAATTGTAGAATATAGACTTAGTTTAAGTGGAATATATAGGATTCATATTGACATGGGGAGTATTTGAAGGACCAACATCAACAGGTATGAACATTTTATAAACTAAGGTTGTTATCATCAAAAAGGGGGAGATTGTTGGAGAATGTAATTTTGATGACAACAACCTTATTCCAATATTAATTTATTATAAAATATATATTAACATCTCTATCAAGAATATATATACACACATATATGCAGGGATTAATACCGAAGACTATACCGTTTAAGAGCTTTAGAGATTCAAAATTCAGAGAAAATTCAAGACTCATGAGTAATCAAAAAATCAAGAGTTCAAGATAAATATAGTAATAGAGTCTAGTTTATTTAAGACTCTGAATTATTCAAATTCTGTTTTCCAAATTCTGATTTTCAAATTTCAAATTTTAATTTAGTTTTTCTATTTTACTTTTGATTTTAAACTGTAGTTTTAAAGATTATAAGTTTACAAATATAGTTATATACTTTTATACTTTATATTTATATAGTTTTTGACTTTATAATTTTATAAATATGTTCATATAATCAATATTTATGATTTCATATGATTTTCTACTTTATAATACTTATTTATATCACTATGTTTAAATTCAAGAATTTTCAGAATTATATACATATAGTAAAACACTTTAAAAATATTCAATTTTCAAAGACATATGTTGACATACATATGTGATGATGTCGACATATAACCGTCATATTTTCAATTTTGAAAGGAAGTGTCTTTTCATCATTTGTAACATTCCGTAAGCGTTGCAACCTTTCAAATCTTATAAATAGGGGTTGATTTCTAATTTTTTAACCATTCTTCTTCTCCATCTTCATCCCTTTTCATTCCTCTATTATTATTTCATATTTTTATAATTACTACGCTTATAATCAACCGATTTCAATTCTATTTATATAAACTTCTTCTCTTCTGACTCTCTACTCATTACTCTCTGAATCGAAATTTTATTGAGTAGTTATAGGGTTGTTGTAATCATTTGGGATTGTTTTGGGATAGTATTGAAACGGTGTATTCCTTGTAGCCGTGAAATCAAGGTAGGAAACAGTGTTAACCTAATAGCCGGGGAAATCAAGGGTTGTGTGGAAACGGTTGTAATCTTGTGGTATTGAAATAGAGGGTGTTGTAATTGGATATTGATATAGTAATAAAACTATATGAAATTCAATGTTGTGTGGGACTGGGCATAGGAGTAATCTGAACCAATATAAAATCCGATGTGTTCTTTCCTTTTCTGCATTTTATTTCTGTTTATTTTTGTGTTTTTGTTTGATTCTGTGTTTGTGATCATCTCTGTGGTGTGTGATTCATATAGTAGATCATATAAGTTTTACATTTTCTTAAATTCCTTAAAAACAATATTCACCCCCTTTAGTGTTAGTTTTTCCTTAACGATCCATTCTGCATTCCCTAACAGTATTGTAGTCCGGCCATTCATGTTATCTTGTCTTATGATGTTTGCTACAGTTGAGCCGTTGTTATGGTGCTTCTGCATCATATATAAAATCGTGCCCACTGGATAATAGTTATGATGGGAAGGGACTTAGTCTCTTACAGTTTGTTGCTACTTGACTTAGGAGGCACACGATGTTGTACGTTTTACTTTGGGTTGCTTGTACAATGTCAGTGTAATTGTCTATGAAAGCAATTGTCTATCCAGCCCCTTGCGTGGTGTGCTTGGACAAGGAAATCTTATTGTTTAGATGCTTTTGTTTAGGCCTAAACCTGTAAGCTTGTATGGTGGATGGTCCACCTTGAAAACCGATGATGGTGGACGGTCCACCTTAAAAACCGTTGACGGTGGATGGTCCACCTTAAAAACCAATCATTATTGTAATTTTTTGTTATAATAATAAGTTGTACGACATCTATAAAATCGATCGGCTTTGCCAAAAAGAACTATTTGAGTGACTCAGAGGCTCACTTCTCTAGATAAGAAAGTAAGCATAGTGGATTTAAATCACTTAGGGATAAAGTCCCTTAATTTACCCCTCAGTATGACACCGAGGGTGACAATGCTCAATCTCGGAATGGCAATGAAAACAATTCAGCTAATGAGGATAGTGCTGACACTAATCAGTCAGGTCCAGATCAAACTGGTCAATCAACTCCTTATGAGACTGGTCAACCAACTCATCCTATGATAACAAGAGAAAAGTGTGGTATCTTTAAACCAAAAGGTCTTAACATCAATTTAGACTATGCAGAACCATGCAATTATTAGCAAGCCAGTCAAAATGTTAAATGGAAAACCGCCATAGATGAGGAATTCAAAACCCTCATCAACAATATTACATGGACTCTAGTTTCCCTACTGAAGCATAAAAATGTAGTGGAGGTGCAAAAGGACCTTTAAATTAAAGAGAAATGTTATTGGGAGTGTACAGAAATATAAAGAAAGACTGGTGGCCAAGAGGTTCTCTCAACAACATGGGTTTGACTTCAATGAGAGTTTCTCTCATGTAGTCAAACTTACTACTATCAAAGTCATCTTAACTATAAATCTGCACAAAAAGTGAGCATCAGACATTGAATATCAACAATGCTTTCCTCAGTAATATACTCCAAGTAGAATTATTCATGGAGAAACCTCCAGGATATGAGCATAGAAACACTGAACTTGCCTACAAACTAAATAAGGCTATATATGGTCTAAAGTAGGAACCTCAAGTTTGATTTGAAAAATTAAAATCAACTGCAATTAAGTTAAATCTTATTCCATCAAAGTCTGATAATTCTTTATTCACAAGGTTTAATAATGACGTAGTTATATATATACAAGTGCGAACCCGTGCTTCGCACATGGCCGATCGTGAAAATGTTGCTTTCATTCATGAAAGAACCAAATTGAAAGAATGGATATGCCACGAATTTATATTATGCGTAGAATTCGAATATAAAAGATTTGGTACCCAACTGATTATGAAGCGTATGTGTTATAGATGAAAAGCTAGAGTGGTTTACAACTGAAAGTAGCATTAGCTAATTGATAAGTGAGTAGACATATGTAATTGATATTTGTTTCAATTAACGAATTATCATAATCTGTGAGAGAATTTATAAATGACTAATGAAGTGCATCTTGTTTGGAGGAAAATGCAATCAAATCAGTATTTGTTACTGTGTAGAGCAAAAAACACTTTTTTTTTGGGTAAAACGTTGTAGCATGGTGAATCCTAAATGCATGTGGAACTAAAGTCTCACTCGGTTTGATAAAGAGATGCCTTTATTTCCTTTTGTATGAGTTGAAACCGGTGACTCTTGAAATCACGTAGTGTCACATGCTTGCATTGCAATGCTTTAATAATTTCCTTTTTGATACATAATTTTCAGCTGGTAAAAGAAAATATAATTTTGTGAAATTTACTTTCACATGTGATCCCTTATATATCGTAGACTAATAATTTGAACGTTTTTTATTTCTATCAATAACTGACAAAAGATATTAATTGTGAAATATACATAATACTTTTTAGTTGTATGGAAAAAAAATTAGATTAATAAAAGATGTCAAAGTGGATGTTAAACATTATATCAAGGACAAGCCACCCCATTGACACACATATTCAAAATAATGACGTGGTATAATTTCATGATTATTTTTGAATTGGATATCATAAATTGACTTGATACTAATCAAATTTATAAAGGAAACATGATATCATAAAATATTGGTTTAAAATGACAGCTCTTTAATATCATAATATCAAATATCATAAATTGTATGTTCCACAATTTCGTATGTATGATATCAAACTTAGATAATAACTTAAATACATTAATCATTCGCGAACCCATGCTACGCACACGGGTTACTGACAATTCTATATCTAATTTTTATCATTCGATGAAGTAATTTGCATCCTTAGTTTGTGTTAGGCTCCGTTTGCACTGGTAGATGCAGATGAACCAAGTTATGGAGCTCCAAAGAAAATGAAGCAATAGCAAGCTAAAACAATTGAAGTCGCTTGGAGAACTTGGGCTATGACAATAATACGTGAGTAGGGCCTGAATTGATGCTTTACTCCAGCGAAATCCAAAAAAACACATATCAAAACACATGCAACAAACAACAGCCAGTGAGAAAGGAAAAAGCCTAGTTGAGGGCATGAATTAACATCTGTTGCGGTCATAGGCGCTGCAGAATGAAATACAATTGTATTGAAATATGTGTTTAACAGCAGGCAGCAATAAAAGTTCAATACATGAAATGATAGGATGCAACAGAATAATGTGTACAATAGGAAAACATATTGTTGTACCATGCAACGGAATGGTGATACAGAATGTCGATTTCATTGTTTAAATTCACTTGTTCTGTTCAAAGAACGCACAGTAAAAAAAAGGTACATGACTTGAGGAATAATTATACAGCATACACAACACAGCTAGTAAATAGAAAAAATGAATAACTAAACAACTAAAATGGGTATGCAATATCTTGATCAGCATAGTCCAGCGCTTGAAGTTTTGTTGAAGCATGAATGGGCATTGTTGTACCATGGGCTTCACAGTACTCTAAACCTGGAATATTTTCAGGTGGCATTGAATCAATAGGAAAAAATGTTAAGAATGTATGATGCGATGTAATTAACAGATGAAATACATGTATAAAGTAGAATGAAATGTAGCCAGTTAATAATAACGTTCCAGAAAGCTTATTTCTCAAAATTTGTCATGCAATAATGTTGTAGTTTATTTTTACATGCATAAATATAAGAAAATGAGTATAGGTTTTTATTTTCAGATTAATTACCTAGATCACAAAGACTCTGAGGCAGTTTCTGGTCCTGCATGCTATTGGTCCAAAAATATATGCCAAGGTAATCACTATGCTCCTACATAGAAATACCGAATGCTTAAGAAAATAAAAAGAAGGCAAGTAAAAGTTTTCTAAAGCTATCCTTACTATTTCCATTAAAACACATAAATAGACCAGTAAACAACTACATTTTATTTGAAACAAATTACAAAATGTATCACTAATTATTTGCCTTGATTGAAAATTTTCCATGATGATACATGACATAAAGCAAGAACTTCTCATCCTGATACTAAAATGGTATAAAAGTAATGTGAACGTGCTCAACGAAAGGATTGAAAACAACAAACAAATAAATTGGTTAACTCATATAACTTAATGCAGAAATTCTACTATTATGTCTAAGCCACTATTGTAATGCTCCTGAATAAGAAGACACACAGGAATAGGGGTTAACCTAGGCTACATATACTTAACCAATAGCAAGGTCCATGGAGGACATATCCATTAGTATATAAGTTAAAATGAGGAAATTAACAGGGATAATTTAGAGGGGTAACTAATGGAAAATTTTGAGAACCGTTTTTAAGTGGAGTTTCGAAACTGCTTATAAATTTAAAAAGATACACTGTATAAACAACACAGTTCATAACACACCAACTAATTACAGATAGTATAGCGCAAGCACAAAATAATCTTACATTTGAAATGTCATGAATAAATGTACCGGCTTGTTCAAACTTACATAATTTCACATACGTATACTATACTTGTAACATGAGTGGGGAATTGTTTTCTATCATCAAATTTATGACAATTACTGTCTAAACTAACATATAAAATCATAATACTGGGGGACATAATTCAAGAACTTCTCATCCTGATATGCAGAGGAATAAATATAATGATAATTTACTCCGCAAAAGGATTGAAAACAGCATACATATAAATTTGGTTAACTACTATAATATAATGCAGAAATTCTACTATTATGCCTTAATCACTGTTTTTAATGCTCTTGAATCAGAATAAAAAAAGGAATAGGAGTCAACCTAGGCAACATATTTTGCTTAATCGATAGAAAGTTCATTAAACATATCCATAGGTATATCGGTGAAAATGAAAAAATTAAGAGGGATAATTTAGTGGGGTTGACAGATGGAAAATTTTGAGAAATGTTTTGAAGTAAAGTTTAGAAACAGTTTCTAAGTTAAAAAGATGCAGCATATAAAGAACAAAGTCCAACACATCAACTACTTGTAGATAATACAGCGCAAGAAAAAAAAACTATTCTTGCATCGAAATGCCATGTGTAAGTGTACGGCTCCTACAAACTTACATAATTTAACAATATGTATACATGTAACATGAGTGAGGAATTGTTTTATTTCATTAAATTTAAGACAATTATTGTCCAAACTAACATGTAAATACATACTACTGGGTTGTTTGTAACTTTACTTCTTTAACGTAAGTGCTAGTTAAATGCTTGAATATAGACTGCATCAAAATCATACTACTTACTTTGGAGCCTAGAAGAAATATATTAGCATGTTAACTGTTTACCTAAGTGCTAGTCAAACATTATATATAGAAATTGATGGGAAATCTAAAACTCTGACCTTTCAGTTTAAAATTGGATAGTAAACAACATCAACTAAACATTTTCAAAGAAAAAAGTGCTTGTTTACAATCACACACCATATATTATATGCAAATCTTACTATACATTAAGGGAGATATAAGTAAATAAGTACAAAGCTCCATTTTAGTTTCGTTGTGGAAAAAATTAAAATATAATGCAATGATCAAGATCTTCCTTTGTCTGTTTCTTATACTCATTGAATTGATTATTAAAACAAACACTTCCGAAACAAACTTACTTTTCCTGGTGGCTTAAAAGTTGCAGTCAGATGATCACATCCCATCACATTAAGCCGTAGTGTTTTGGACCTGAATATAGCAACCTAAAAAGTCAGCAAATAACACGGTTCTACCAATATGCTCAACATGTAATATTTCAGGACATAATCATCCAATTTGAATTAAAAAAAACTCAAATATAAATGGAATGCTAGCTTACAAAATTTCTCATTGGTAAATTGGTTGGACGGTTGAGGTAGAAATTCTTGGGACATAATTTCATCTCATCTAAAAGACCTGGAAAGAAAATTTTACATTTATGAACTCAGTTTCATCCCAAATATACAACAATGCTACACTTAAATAGCAAATCAAATTGAAAAATAAAAGGGGTCAGTACAGATTCACAATTTAACCTAAATAACCTTTCGGAATAATTTGGCTATGGAATGATTCGATGTTTCCATGGGCGAAGGAATGTTACATCATTCTCTTTAATCCCATGTGTAATTTATTATCTCCTTTCATTATCTTAAAACACAGAAAAAATATTTTATTTTATTTTATTCATGCTTTAAAAATCATATTGGAATTTTGCAAAAATTTAGTGCTGATAACCCGTTGTTTAGGATTTTACAATGATTATAAGATAACTGACAATATTGTGCCAACCATTGCAAGTAATCATTGTACATACAATGATCACACAATGTTTCCCTCTAATTTGCGCGCAACTATAATTCGACAGCCTACTGCCAACCTGACGGAATCGAGCTGAGCAATTGTCGGAAAGCCATCAGAAAAGAGTAGCTAAAAAAGACGAAGAATCTTTATGCATTCAGGTGTTTACTGGCTTGTACTGAAGGGCATTATACATTTTTATCGAAATACACTCCATGTATAACTACCATTAAAATACAAAACAAATGAACTTATCTCAAAGCCAGTGAAATAGGCCATCGAGTAACCAAGTTATTTTTAATTTTAGCTTTGCATTGGCTGTGGAAAAGAGAGGAAACCATTTTAAGTTTCCAATGAAATTGAATAGAAGCAAGGGATAATTTATTGTATTAAAAATACAATGTATAGAATTTTAGCATTTGAAGCTTAAATGATAGAAAATAATGGCTACATATTGCTCTGCTTAGTCATGTATTCTAACGCAACATAGAAAAGCAATGGGAAAATCCGCTTACTTAGGTTGTTCTGAAGGCAAAAGATATTTAGGAGTACGTAACGAAGCATAATATTTACTTTGAAAAAAAAGGAAAGTAAAATACATTATAATTGTAAAATAATAGTAAAGGATTCACACTGGGTAAGTTAACATATAGTTTCGTTTGTCGCTAGTTATTTAGCGATTGTCATAGTTTAAACATGTATAGCATTATTTGTCGAAAAGCAATTTTATTGATTTCTTAATAAAGGTAAAATCATCTGATAAAGATATCACACAAGTATTGATATCACTTAAGTTTTATAAATTATTGAAAATAAAATATGTATAAATCATAAATGACTTAAGTTATTTAGGTCTCGTTGCTTGAACTTATAAATTATTGATGTGTTCATTAATTATTATTTCATTGAAGAACTAAAGGCTCTATCGTTTTATTTCTGGTTGACACAGACGGGAGAAAAGCATGTGTGCCAATGAATATGTAAATGGTTTCCTCTTTTTTCAAATGATAAAGTAAGCTTGTATATGTTGATGTAATCATAAGGTAACTTGCATTTTTAAAAATCTTTGCCATAAACTAAATTAACATGCTTAAATTGTGTACTCTGTACATACATAGGTATAGTTAGCATAAAAACGTCCATCAAATAACTGCATATTTTAACATGATAAAATTTGTCTTTATTTCTGTATTTTTCACCAAAAAAAAAACATTTAATCTTCCCCTTTCAAATAAAAATTATAAGTTAGCTTTCCCTCAGAACAAATATTTTAATTGTAAAGAAATAAACTTCATTCCAATACCCAAATTATGTACTTTGAACAGAAGGGAGAACATTAACTCACACAGATTTTCAAAAAAATAAAATTCAGTCTTAACTCATTGGTTCTTATATAAGTACTATAACTACTATTTACAATAAGATAACAATCAACTCTTAAAATAAAAATAGTATCAAATATGAGATCTGAAAATTGTCATTAGCAGATGGTGCAGCAGGGATGAAAATAGCTTTCATAATAATATCAAAGTATATAAGTCTCTTGAGACACATTAATGAATCAATTTATAATATAGTCAGTGGTGATATACAATTATAATAACCAAAGTGCACTTTTTGGGGAAAGTTTAACATAAGCGAGAGATAATAAAAATATATACTTCACACGCATTACTTTATTTTTAAAGTGTTGCAACATCCAATGAGCATAACGAACATTTGCTTTCAGAGGAAAATATTTGATAATAAAGAATAGCCAAAATGGTATGAATATATGTTTTCCCTCTAACTTTTCATCTCTGATGATAACATGCCTTCGGTAATAATAGAAATGATATCCAGATATTCTTATCATGATATGCTATGTTTTTTAAATGGTCAGGAATAGAGAAACCAGACTCGACTAAGCTATAACAATATTCGCCAGTACGCAAGAATAGGGCTTAAAATAGATAACTGTGTTGAGGACTTATCTTTCTTTCCCTTTTTTCATTGAAATCAGAGGAAGTCTATAGAAAGATCTAACCTCAGTAAGTAAAAAAAATCAAGAATTGAAATCAAACAGATCCCCATATAACAATTTATTAATAAAGTACTTAATAAATGCTCATCAGTTTAATATGTTTAATAGTAGATGAATAAATTTGGAAATCTCATTCATAATTAATCATAGTGTTACCTGAATATAAATGAAATAAAATCTAATTGATCATAAAAGCATAATGATTAAAAAAACCTTAATTTTAAAAAATTATGAATGTAAAATAATTCAACATTTTAGTATGTTATCTTTCTTTTTCTAGCTCATATTGAGGCTACAACTTACAATATCTAATATTGAAATTGTTGATTATATATGGTTGTTACAACATAGTCATGTCAATGTTAATATTATATCCAAACATACCTAAGTTCTATAGTTGTTTATAATGGAATTGTTCTGGGTTAATTCTGGTTCAGCATGGAAGGAGATAGTATTATAAATTTCCCTAGAAAATGCTAAGATTTTCTGTCATAAGAAAAGTAACTGAGTGAATACTGACCTAATGGTTATAATAATGTAAGACGGAAAGAAATTATCGAACAAAAAGAATAAATGTATGAGCAATCGATGGTAAATAGAAAAATGGCCAAATACCTTATTTTTCCTACCTTGGGCGAGTTTCCTTTTAAGAAGGAACAAAATTTTATAAAATCTTTTATGTTTCAATTCATACTTGTGGTGACATCCCAAATAAAGCAGAGAAATATCCAGAGATGGATCAGACCTCAGCCTACATTGCAGTGTATGTTAAATAAGAAAATAGCAGTTGAATTTTCAATCCCAATTCTTAGCAACAATTTAATATTTAGCTTACAGTATGATCAGTAAATTAGTAGCAAAAATACTCGTAACTTAAATTCTATATATGATAGTTTCATGAAAACAAATATTGGTTCACAACCGAATGTTGTGTTTTGATTCCAGTGTTAATCAATACATGTAAGAACTATTAATATTAGGCTTCAAATAAAATAATCAAGTCAGAGATAATTTCAAAGGGATTTGAACAAATTATTATTCAACAAAACAATTCATAAACATAGTTCAATGTGAAACAAAAAGGAAATAAATAATAAATATATGTGAACTAATAGATGGAAAAAAGGAAAAATGAAGTTTTTTATTAAGAGGAGGAAATGAAGAAAACAGAACTTAGCATATTGATTTTACATTTCATATGATCATTGTTGTGATATTTTATTGCTTAATCACCAAGGAATTATAGTATAGTAAAAAATTATATTTTCTCTAAGGAAATATATAGAATAACAAAATATACGAATGATAAAGTGCAAAAAGTTAGATGTGAAGCATTGAATATACAGTTTTTAACTTACACATTTATGATTAATTGTATACCTTATTTTTCAAGGTGGGACAACTGGAACAGAAGACTGAAATCGAGACCGAAAACATTCCATAGTTTATACAAAAAAATTGAAATTTTGATCATTATTTTCGATAAAGTGATAACTGAAGCTTTAGGTGAACTCTAACATAAAGAAGGAAGATTTAAAAAAGAAAAAAGGTAGTAAAATAGATCAACCTAGGTCGATAATTGGTACCATGAGCATAAACAGTCATAATCCTTATGCGATGACCGACAACAGCAAATTGTCGTTGAACTTAATCAACAGTACGAAATAAACAATACCGATAATAAATTAGCAATCTTTTCACATACACACATATGCAGATGAAAGATAATGATCCCCAACCTTTATTTGTCTCGATCACCTCCTCTTAACTGTATTGTACGACATATTTTAGTTGTGGACAAAATAATTTATTTTTTAGTTTTGATTCACAGACCATAGTTTAGAAAAAAAATCGACTGTTCGACTTCTAGTTTTTCATTAACACAGCATAATGTGAATTGCCGAAAATATTCATTCAATCATTCACTTAAAATTTAGTTTCTAAGCGGTTGAACCTCTGAAATAAAGTAAAATTTGTAAAGGTTATATTTGCGATAAGAGAATGATATCCGAAGTAAAGTAATAAATTCAATCAGATATAAACTAATGACATTTTTTAGGACTAAGGAATTTTTTTTAAAGCATATTATAGCATCTGATTAACTTTCCAACATTGCTGAATTAGTGTTCGGGATCTTCCATTTTACTGTTAATTGGAATAAGGTAAACCAAATTGTAATTTTACCGTATATATGGAGCAAAAACATCTTGGAGGTTCTTTAATCCACAGTGCTATCATGCCTTAGACATCCTCAAAGTTGGAAGATTATGATTCCTACCGAACCAAAGCAATTAACCTGTTAACTGAAGCTTGCCCTTTGATCTTTCCAGTATCAATGCATGGGGAAACAACATAATTGATATATGCTAAAGTAAAAAGAAATAAATTATACATATGCAATCAAAATGGACTTAAAAATTAAACTTAGTAGTGTATTTTGTTTGATCTCTACCAAAACCAAAAAAGGGCAGTAGGAATCTAAGCATTTCAATTGAAACCATGCCTTGGATTGAAGTAATAAGAATAAAGGAAACTCCTACTGGAAATTGATCAACCCTCGAGAAAGTAAAATTTCAATAGAAGGTGGAACCTCTACAATGAAGCATAAGGGCATGTGTGATTCATTTCTATTTTTCATTAATAAAAGACCCCCATTTACTTAAATTAAGATGTTAATATTTAAGCATTAGGACATGTGTGTTTAGCAGCCCTCAACAAAATTATGTGTACCTATGCAAACAAACAACAACATTTCAAAATATCATACAAATAATACATGTACATTCTATTGTCTAAATCTGGGATGAAATCTACAACCACTAAGTTTACATGTTATTATCTCCACAAATATCACAATGGGTTTCATATTTTCAGTGCGGTGCTAAGGGCACCACATTTTCTGCTTTCCGCTACTACGGCCGTCGCCGACGTTTTTTTTTTCTTTTTGTTTTTTTGATTCTTTTTGCCGCCTTCGGCGGTCAAACACTGACCGAAGGGCGTTGGGGCGGTAAGTGTGGTAGCCCAAAGTAGGAAATGCAATGCCCTTAGCACCACACTATTTTTAAACACCGAAATCCAGCAAAACAGCATGTAAGAAAGAAAATCTAAATCTGAATTCAAATAGTGATGGGTAAAAATATGTGACTCAAAACCAGCAACACGAAAAATCCCGATTGCAAGTGCAGCAGAGAAAACAGTAAGAGCGCAAGTAAATCTGAAGAAAGAACTTCCCACTGCCACAGCTCTATACATTATTTTGTTGTGGCTGCTTCAGGCACAGGCGTTAAAGCTGCCTTCTAGTTTACTCCTAGTAATGAATAGGTAGAAGTATTTAACCAACAAAACCCTTTGTCATGCCAAGTATTGGTGATAATAGAAGACTATAAACTAATTTCCACAAAACGAAGCTTGGTTAGCAGAAGAACAAATCAACCAATTATACGTGAAACGAAACTATGGAGTGCCCGGATGCAAATCAGAGAAGAAATCCCAAAAAAAGTCCAAAAAATCGCACGAATTGAGTGCATATCGTGAAGCATCTGTGGACTGTCAGGCGGTGGTGCTGGATAAACCTGTAAATTGACTCCTGATATGGAGATTTTCAATCAACCTTAAAGGGACGAACATTGAAGATGGAAGAGCAAGTGGCAGCAGGAGTTAGGGTTATTTGCTTTTGACAGTGGAAGGATAAATTAGCAATATTTTGAAGGGGAGAAGTTGGGTGCAGAGAATATTTTGGATTCTAAGTGGATACGACAAAGTAGGGCTGTAAATTTTGTTCGAATGTCCGACGTCCGTTCGTGTCCGTGACCGAAATACGTCCGTCCGAGTCCGTCCGATTTTCATTTAGGACACGAGTTAGGACAACAAGATTTGTACGAGAAAAAATCATGTCCGGTCCGGGCTCGTTCGAATTCATCCGAATTATTTGAAATTCAGCGTATAGTTGAGAGAAAATCTAGTAAAATGTACAAAATATGATACAAATAGTCATGTCCGACCGAGTCCGACTAGTCCGACCGTGTCCGTGTCCGACCGATTTTATTTAGGACACGAATTAGGACAACGAAATTTGTCCGATAAAAAATTAGGTCCGGTCCGTGTTCGGTCCGATTTTTTTTAGGACAGAAACTGAACACGTCTCCGTCCGGTCCGACCGATTTACACCCCTACGACAAAGAAAGCGACGAACGAAAGGAAAAAAAATCCGTGACCCTTGGGTTTCAAATAAGCAGGAGGCTTCTTGGCATTAAAGTCAATGGAATTTCACAATCATCCATTATTCGATGTCAAAGAAAATATATCTTTGAAGTTCAATTGAAAAACAAAATGAACCAAGCTAATAGCTTCGAAATTATGAATTTTCAAGTTTCAAATTTTGAAATTTCAAACTACGAAATTTTGATTTTCCAATTTGAATCTTCAAATTTTGAATTTATACTTTTTAGAATTTTAAACTTGGGACAGTTTGGCTAGAGTCCCTACTAAGTTTCAAAATAGACAAAATATCTTTATTAAAAAAGGTATGTAAATTAGGTCCTTAAAATTAAGTTAACTAATAATTGTATAAATTTATGCAATTATTCAATGAATAGTTGCAGACAATTACGCAAGTAAATAAAAAAAAATGCGGAAATTTTAGCATCTATTCAACGGAAAATTTGCCGAAATTTACGCAATTTTCGCTAAAAAAGCTGCTGAAATTTCTGCAATACTTCTAAAAAATTGTGGAAATTTCTGCAATTATTCATCAAAAAAATTGTGAAAATTTTAGTAATTGTTCATTAAAAAAATTATGCAATTTTTTTATATTATTGCATAAATGTCCACAATTATTCATTGAATAGTTGCATAATCCTGTGCAATTTTCAATAACAACATTCTAGGGACCTAATTTACAATCTTTTTTTTTTGGAAGGTGACTTTGTGCATTAAATTTGTTTTTAAGGACTTGAGCCTAATATTCAATTTAAACTTTAAAATTTCATAATTCTAATTTTAAATTTATAACAAATGGGTTACCCATTTATAATACTTTTAACAGTGGGTTAACCCAACCCATAACCAATTTAGTAAAATTCAAAAATGGGTTGATCCAACCCATTTATAAGTAGGATAAATGGGTTGGCTTAATGGGATGGGTCATATTTGGAAGGGTCCAATGACTAGCATCACTGATGATCAATGAATTCACTGTTAACAACATCTTCTGGCACTTCCCTAGTCCACCATCATCATACATAATAGTACTATCAAGCATGCAAAATCACTAGTAGTTCGACACTAGATCCTCTTTGTTTTTCATCTTAAAATTTGATTATAGTTTTTGCTGAAGGTGATCATTATGTAGATTAATTATATCGATATTTTGATTATATCCATGCTATCATCGGATAGATATGACCTAAATATGGTTGAATATGTCAAAAAAAGGAGAGACGTACATTATCAAAAAAAAGGTGGGTGTATTGTATGGTAAAGAACATTCTAACCATTCAAGAAAAGCATCTTCAAGTGCAATGGAAATCTTTCCTACATATAAATAAAATTTACATTTTCTTCTAAATGATAGTATTATGAACTCATATTAAATACTTTCAATACGAAGATTAATTGAATGCATCTTTATTATTACAGGCATCTAGAGTATAACATGTACTTCCATTCACCTAGAACAAGTAGGAGATTTAAACTTAGAATACATATTTATAAAGTGAGTATCAGGCTTAGGTTTTTAAAATAAAACTTAATACACTAAAACTCCTTTCCAAAAAAAAAAATGTAAATTAGATCTTTAGAATTTTATTACGGAATAATTGCAGAAATTTATGCTTTTATATCCAAAAAATACGTAAATGTATGCCATTATTTGATGAATAATTGCATGCATTTTCGCAATTTTTTGATGAATAATTGCAGAAATTTCCGCAAATTTTCATTGAATAATTGTGGAAATATTGGCAGTATTAATATATATATATTTTCAATTACTTGATAAATAATTACAAGATTCATGCAATTATTTAATAAGTTAATTTTAGAGACCAAGTTTACACACTTTTTGGATAAGGATCTTTGGTGTATTTTGAAGCTTAACAAGACTTTTGCCATACTACCTCATAAATGTATTAGTTATTTTAGTGATAAAAATCAAAACTGTAAACTTAATCGATTTCTTTCAAGTGCATACTCTACCATTCATGTATTAACTTGTTTATTAACAAATACATGTATGTTACCTACAATGCTAGGGTGAAGTGCATGAACCTATGGCAAATGAATTGTACTTATACCCATCATTTTCTTATTATTAAAATTTAGGAATTTTTTTGCTTTTAATAAATATAAATAAAATACATTCAAATCCTTCAAAATATTCTCATTTTGTGAAACATACTACTACAAATGAAATTATATTTACATTTTTTAAATCATTTTAAGTCAAATGATTGACCAAATTTTTCATATTTTGGCAACATTTCTATTTATTCCTAAAAATATATGCAAAAGTGCATATAGGAAAACAAGAAGGACGTGCCGTCAAAATTTCGGTAACATTTTTGAGAAATGGATTTATAAAATGTAAATATTATTGATCTATAAGTTGTATAGTACTAAGATGAATGCAACAAAATAATATACCAATTGAATATTGATTTCTGTTCTATTTAAAATGGAATATCTACATAATGATAATTTATAGCACTTGTCAAACATGGCCATCTTAAAACATCTATGATGTTTTATTAATAATACAATATCAATGATAATGAATTATCGCATAATTTAAAAATATTACCAATGATATGTTAAACCATGTATGAATTATCAAATTAATAAACTTATGCCGACAGTCACATACTAAAAAATATCATAGCATTAATAAAAATTAAATTTGATAATGAACCACACCAATGGACGGTGGTGCTTATGATGGCTTAGGGGCTTGGGCTTGCAATGGTGTCGAGCTAGCTAGCGATGGCTTAAAACCTTTTGTTGCAAATTACATCTTAGGGAAGCACGGGCTTTGGGGATTGCAACTTAGGCTTATGACAACGAGTTGTTAGCTAGGATTAGAAGTTGGGGCTTAGGGAGAATGGCTTGTAGCAGACTAGGGAAGGTGGCATTGTGCAGGGATTTTCACTTATGGTGGCACAGGGGATGAGGAAGACGTAGAAGGATGGTGCCGTGGAGTTAATATTTCTTTTGTAGTTCGAAGAGTGATGGTATAGATAGAGGCAAATCCATGCCGAGGCCTCACCGATGCCAAACTTCAAATTAGTAGTCGTCTATAATTTTATCTAGGTAACGAGTTACATATAAATTACCAACTCTATACTGACGCTATAAACAGAAGCATCGATGAGGCATTAGTAATGTCAGATTGGTAAATAACAAGTTTTCTAGTAGTGGAAAACTCGAGCACTACAACAAAAATACATTTTTCACTATATTTTTCCGTCCATCATCTCAGCAAAAGAAAAGGTCATAAAGTAGCTTCTAATGATGTATTTCAAGTAAACATTATTTTTCCGTTTGTTATTTCTAATTTTTTTATGTAAATTCTATTTGCACTCTTTACCAATGTTTTTATTTAGAAGATTGGAAATACTAATCTTAACTATAATAATTTAACAACTATTTTTTGTTGAAAAAGAGTAATAAATATATTGAATAAATTATAATCTATAATTAATAATCGAGAAGTAATCTTTATTATTTACTAATTAAAGTTTTAATAATAAGTAAATATTCTTAATCAATTAATATTCATAATTTATATTTACAAGTAATATTTAATATTTAATCCTTATTTCGAATAAGCAATAACTAATAATTTTGACTAAATGTAGTAGTTATAATTAAATAGTTAATTTTTAAAAATTAATGATTTAATAACTAATCTTTGATAGTTAAGAAATAATAATATAATTTGGTATTTAATAATTAATAATTATAATTGATAATTATAGTTAAAATTTAATATGTCAAAAACTAATAATAAATATAAATATTGATTAATTAACAATTAGCAATTACTATTGAAAATCTATGAATTTATAATTAATAATCAAGGCTAATATTTATTATTTAATATTTACTATTTGATAACAAAATTTTAATTAAAAATAATTAATGTGTATTCTTTTTTTGGCATAGCGGCCGGGTTTTTACAGTGACCGCAAACACATTTTATTATAACAAAAAATAAATATATTATTGCAGGAGTGAGACAAACTATCTAACTACTACTCAATTTTTAAGGTACACCATCCACCACTAATGGAATTTTTAGGGGTCTGTCCACTGCACTATATAAGATCAAAGTATCGGAGCTAGCCTAAATGACTAGACTTCTAAATTTCATACTCCACACAGGGAGATAAGTTACAAATACCGTCAAAAGCAAATTACACTAAAGAGATAAGACAACAAAACCTAGCTACAATGACATGAGATGGCTATGACCATACAGAGAGCTATACGCAACATCACTACCCAATAGGGGAATAAGAGACCCATCATTACACGAGCACCTCACTTGTACCTTGCCAAACAGAAGAAGGACAAGGTACTACATTGCAAAAATGGCATCACATACGAACCAGCATGGCTGGAACAAGAATGGAAAAATAAACTATCTAACATGTAAGTGCAACTCAAACAGTTGCCTATTCGTCCCCTGAATCAGCAATTGGGGAGAGTTCCCCCCCCCAACATATATTGTTCACGCATATTAAGGCAAATGTTATGGGGCCAATCCTGAATTTGGAATTGACCCTGCGCGCCCATTTTAGTGGAGCACAACGTAGCACGCTGATTTTATCGACGTGCGTCGAATTATTCAACGTGCTACGTAGTGCGCTGGTAAAATCGACGATGTCTTATACAACCCATTACCCCTTAATTTGATCCACTTTGATTGACCTTATAACGATCATATCTTGCTCCAACGAATATACAATGTTCATATTGTCGTATAACAATACTAGAAAGGTCAAAATACATTTACAAAGGATATATTTAATTTGACCGGATTAGGTGTTTTTTAACTCGTAGCCAGAAATACGATAGATTTAGATGTCAATAATTGCGGGTAAATACCAGGTAAAAATTCAATCGTAAAGGAGTCAGATGATAAGGGTCATCCCCTATTCTAAATCGAAGAGGAGTCGAACGATTTGGGTTGGCCCCTATTTTAAATCATAAAGGAGTCGAACGATTAGGGTCATCCTCTATTTTAAACCGAAAAGGAATCGAACGATTAGGGTCGTCCCGTATTTTAAACCGAAAAGGAGTCGAACGTTTAGGGTCTCCCCTACCTCAAATTGAAAAGGAGTTGCATAATTAAGGTCGTCCCCTGCTTTAAATTGAAAAGGAGTCGATAGATTAGGGTCGTCCCCTACTTTAAATCGAAAAGGAGTCGAAAGATTAGAGTCGTCCCCTACTTGGAATCGAAAAGGAGTCGCACAATTAGGGTCGTCCTCTACTTCAAATCGATATATTTTTATAAACGAAAGGAAAATTTGATTAACCGACGTTTGAAAGTTTAATTTATAAATTATATAAAAACGACTTCGTAACATCGCGGTAGTTCGTAGTTATATGTTTTGAACTTCAATCGAATATACGGGGTCCAAAATACATCGGAATTCTTCGAAAATAAAACCATCGTGATCTAATTGATTATTGAATGCCAATGAAAAAGAAATATTGGATTTTCGTATTGTAGATTTGAGTTATGGAAAACCAAAAATCTTAAAAGGTCGCTATAAAATTGTTTATGAAGTTTTTCGATATATATTTTTAATTGAAAGGAATAAATTAATTGATCGATGTTTGAAAGTTTAATTTATAAATTATATAAAAACGAGCTCGTAACGTCGCGGTAGTTTGTATTATGCATTTTGAACTTCAATCAAATATATGAGGTCCAAAATACATCGAAATTCTTCGAATATAAAACCAACATGATGTAATTGATTACTAACTGCGAATGAAAAAGAAATACCGGATTTTCATATTGTAGATTTCAAGTTATGGCAAACCAAAAATCTCAGAAGGTCGTTATAAAATCGTTTACGAAATTTATCGATATATTTTTTAATCGAAAGGAAAAATTGAAAGGAATAAATCAATTGATTGAAATTTGAAAGTTTAATCAATCGAATATAATGGGTCCACAACACATAACATTATAAAATATAGTTGTCAACATGAACGAACTAAATAGGTAGATAACATAATTTAGTACAACATGAATCAACATGACATATGAACACGAGCAAACATGAAAAAATAACATATAGTCCAGTACATCAAGCTATATACATCATGATAACAAAAAATCACATCACCATTGTGATCCTCATGAAAGACATCCTAAATCTGCGGCATCATCGTCATTATCGTGCTGAGACACTTCACCTTCCTCCTCCAGGTCATCATTGTCATGATACATAATAAGGTCGTCCTCGTCACCACCCCCTCCTGATCCTCTAGCAATACCCGATCCTCCAGCGGTGCCTGATGCTCCCGTATCACCACCACCACCTAATGCAGCTAGTCGGGCCTGTAAGTCGTCGATTTGGGCCTGCAAACCCTACAATATCGCCTGGTGCTCTTGACATAACAACTGAAAATGTAGCAGGGCCATCTACTGAATATTAGCTATATGTCGTATATACTAGTCTAGCCTAGGTGCAAACTGTAAATAAAGAACATATAAACTCAGTCTGTATACCTTAAAACCGATGAGCTAATAAATTTACAAGTATGAATATTACCTCATGTGCAAGATACAATCCAGTTGTAGGGATACTAGCAACCATGTAATCAAGTGAGAGAAAAATCCAAAGGCTGATCGGAGTACATTGAAGGGGCCGGGTCAAAAGTAAACAGTAGAGGATGAACTGTACCCATAGCAACTCGGGGTCTAATGTGATCGGAATTCACACCCCGACTATAAACTGGCAACATGTACTAAAGAGGAACTACTCGATGCCAATAAATATCAAAATTTGTTCCCGGTAATAAATAATCCTATGTATCAACCCATCCTACCTGTCTCAGATCCTGTATATACTGTCTCATGATAGAACGACGCAACCCAAACATATCATCAGTAGTATGTGGATCTCCGGGTACACGCAACTCATCAGGCCCCAGATAATAACAACGATCTCCCAAGCACCAAATAGGAAGGTAAGCTGATGAGAGCTAGACGACATGGCGCAAACATAAATGACATTCAATGATGAATGGGTGTGCATCAGCTAGTGGGCCACCCGCTGAAAATAACATCCAATAAGAAGTCCACGATGCACATAATATTTTGGCCCTCGACCTCAAGTCTATTTGAGATCGAGCCTCCATCAAGTCGTGTCTCACACCAGCAGGAACACGCCGGACTACATGGCTAGTCTCCCACCAACGCATGCGTGGGAAAAAGGACTCGGCGGCATGACTAACGGTCGCCTCTATACGTGGATGCATGTTAGTCGTGTACTTGTAGTACCAGCATGAAAACATATACCAAAAAGCAAACATTTGCTGAGCCTCTCCAAAAGCGTAAGAGTCAAGAGCAGTGTATAGACATCCCAATATAGTCGAGCCTTCATCAATCATATCCAGATGCTTTAAATCGACCAGTGCTTCTAGGTGGCCCAATCGAATCGTACTCTTTTGGTTCAAAAAGAATGTCGAACCAAAGAGATATTAATGGGTGGCCCGGAAAACAACATCGTGCATGGCCTATGTACCCTTATGTGCTAAAATATACTCAAGTAAATATGCAATGGATATGGCTCTAGAGGATATATGATCGGTGGAGAAATAGGGAAATTACTGCAAGTAAGACTCGAGTGATTCGTAGGAGGAGTCAAATGGGCGAGGGAGTCTATTATGGAAGCCTATCTCAATCCCCGTAAGCATATAAAAATTGGCTGGGGTGATACCTAGCTCAAAATTAGGAAAGTGGAAGGTGTGTGTAGTAGGCGACCATCTCTCTAATAAGGCCTCTAGCAACAATCGATCGTAGGACTGGGGCTGTGTAATATTTAAGAAAAGACCGAATGGGCTGGCCAGTAGCCTCTCTCGAATAACAAGTGGTAGGACATCAAAGGCCCCTAAAATAAACTTCTCTCAACTCTCACTAACGCAACTATATCGCGTCTAGTAAAAATGATTTTTTGGTCGGTTACTAAAATACAACTTTAAATATAAAACAATAATTCATACAACTTACGTACTATGGTAAATTACTTAAGAGTTCAATAATTATATTTGAGTTAAAATTAGAATTTATACTTAAACGGTCGCGAACGTAGCAAAAGAACGGTGAGTGAATCCCTACGGTAACTCATGAAGTATCCATAGGTACTCTATCAACGTCTCTGCTGCTGGAGGATGGTGTGTCGGACTAGCTGCATCGTCCAACTGAGTTCGAATTATACGTCTACCGATCTTCTTTACGTGTGGCAGCATCCCGACGTCCGGACCAATTAAAAAAATAAAAAGTGGAGATTTTGTGGATTTGTGAGGAAATCCAACCTAGCTCGCTCTATTAATCAACGCACTAGGCCAGACGCCGATTTTATCGGCGCATTAAGATAACGTGCCAATTAAATCTACAGGCTCTGATAAAATCAATGGGCTCCAATAAAACAGATGCCCGCTGATAAAATCGACGCGTGTATGTTGGAAGAAATTTGAAATTCTCCCCTGAATACTACGGAACGTAATACTACGTTCCATAAAAACGCTGGAGATGCTCTTAGCTAACCCAAATGAAAATTACATGGCATCGGAGTTCCAAAAGGGGCTAGGATGTCATGAAAACATAACTACACAATCAATGACGAGGACTCCAAAAGGGGCTGGGAGGGACGTCGCATTGAGCAGAAGAGGGACGACCAGAGTAAATTAAGACATAAGGAGGGTTGTAAGGGAGATGGATCAAAATTTAAGAGGGAGATCCGAAGTGGAAGGGCTTCAGATCTGAATCAGATATGAAAATATGGAAAGGGCTTTAGCCGCATAGTTGAAAACAAGGCAGAAGAGATTAGGGTTAGAATAAGGGTAGATCGATAAGCTGGGAAGAGGAAGAGAGGCGAAAAATCAGAGGAGCGAAGAAAGAAGAGAAGGGGAGAGAAACCTTGTCGCTATTAACTGTCGTAACCTTTAGTAATCAGTATGTTCTCCTCCCTCCAGTTCAAAATATAATATGTTTTACAAATTTACTCGTTAATTAAGGAAAAAAATTGTTGACACTTTTGTCCACACTTAAATAAGTAAACCCTGTAAGTTATGTTTTCTTTTTATGTGCAGTCTAATTATCACTCCTCTTTTCATGCATAAATGACAACCGTTAAACCTCTACCATTTATTATAGATCAAGGATAAAACAGGAATAACGAGCTAAAACATCTTATATTTTGAAGCAAATCGAACAACTTAAAACATCTTATATTATGAACCGGAGGGAGTAGTATTTATTACTTAGTATTAAATGCTTAATAATCATAATTGACAATTATATTTAATATTTCAAAAAAGAAGTGAGCTTTCCTGACTAAGATGATATACATATATAAACAAATCACTCTCCAAGTCCAAAAGTATATGTACATCTTCAAAAACACGTTGAAATCCATAACTATATGGTTTGGTTAGTACCGACATGATTTGATCAACACAAAAAAGGAAAAAGGCATGCCCACCTAAGTGAGATATGATCAACTTGCAAAAAAAAAAAACTTTAAATCTAGTTGTAGAAGAGAAGATGGTGTGCTAGATGTTTGAAGTAGTGAATCGATATCCTTGAAATAAATACGACGCTTCAACGATAATGTTTGGCCAACTAATGACCCATAAACATCGAAGATTATATTGCTTATATTGATTCAAAGCAAGCTTTTTTCTTTATAAAAGCATACTTTAGGAGGCCAGTTTTATCCAGTCTTTAGCTTGAGAAACTTCTAAGTGAATTTGGAACCCAACTAAAAATAAAATAAATCAAGAGCTCAGGGCTTGCTTGTAATGGCTGGGAGAAGCAACATGGAAATTTAGGAAGAAAAGAAGGAGCTATCATTGTCGATGCCCAGAACAATTGTGGCCGTCATTGATTGTTTGACTGAGAGACTAACCATGAACTTTAGTGGATCGATGCTTATGAAAATGTGGGAGGGGTACATAATGGCCCAGTGAAGATCAATATGTTTACTAGTTAGCATAATTAAGGTTGGTATAGCCAGTATTAACATGATTTCATTACCCTGGATTAACTTATTTTCCTTCTTATCTTTATGAATCTGATATCTTGGTAATTATTTCATGGTTTAGTGACTATAATGGATGATTCTAGCAATCAATAGGAAGTCTAAAGCAATGTGGGAAGAATATTGATACTTTTACCAATAATTATCTCTTTTGGCCTTCACTTCCACCATTTTCCCAAAGTTGTCAAATGCAAGCATGGTTTTTTTCAGAAATTGAAAACCTTATAAAAATGCTTGTATTTGTAATATAACTATAGTAATTAAATTATTTTGGAGTAGGCGTTGGATTTGGAAGAACCATTACGTGTGTTCTAACTATTATTACTTGTTTGTGTTAAATCTCTCTGTTTTACATTGATCTAAGTGTTGTGTCACATGGACTCCAAAAAAGTTAATACAGATCTAGAACGACTGTTACATTCTTCAAACCAAAGTCAACGTCGGTTGATTTTACCAAAGCATAAGTGTCCATGGAAATGCTTACAAGTTTTTAGAATGAGTACTACCTAAAAGACTCCATCCTAGAATACACTTTTTATCAAGACAAGGAAAGTCCTGCATGAATTTACAAAGCAAGCTTCTATAATTGGAACAAGAACTCATCCTCCAACCCTAGAGGTAACATGAACACAACGTAGAATGTCTTGGTTGGATCAAATAATGCGAATCCAACATTGGTAGACCTCATAAACTTAACAGTGTACTCCCAATTTTGATGTTTGTCATCGTAGCACTTTGGGTACTACCCGCCAAATGAAGATTACTAGCAACTACCATGACTAACCTCGGTATAGTGCAGTTAATGTATGCATTTAATGCATAAAAAGGTATAAAAAGAAAAAGGTAATTTTTATTTTAATCCACGGTTTTAATAAAGTTAATCCACCATTGTACTTTAATAGTTAATCCGCAACTATCTGGTAAGTTAATCCACAAGTTGATTAACTTAAAGATTTTAACCTATTATATAGCTGACAATCAATTTTGTGCTTCTTCTTTCACAATTCTGCGTTATTTCACAATTATTTGTGCTGAATTGTCCCTCCCGTTTGATAATGTAGTAATAAATAAATATGTGTTAAAAATAGGGTTGATAGCACTTGAATTCAACAAAAAAACAATCAATTAGATACAATTAGTTCACTAATTATCTCTGAACATGATTAGACATGTAATGGTAGTACATGATTATGAAAATAAAAACTAAGATCAAGATTACAGTAGAGGAGTATGCATCAAATTTTTTTTAATAGCTTAATATTTTGAAGATACATCACCAATTGCACCAGGCAACAACAGTAAATCAGAACTAAAATCAAATTCAAGATCTACATATTAGACAAATAGCAAGAAATTAAATAATACTAACAAATCAATAAAAGAGAAAACTGTATATTATAATTGTTCGAGAGTATAACTACTTAGGGGGTCTAGATAATGAATGTTATCCAAACAACCTATACTCCTATTACAATATTTGAATAAAATGATATTCTACTAATGTACAATTTTTTCAAGATTTCAGAAAATAGCTAACTACAATTATATGTGATAATGGTGATATTAAAAAAATACAATTTTGTATACAATTAATCAACTTCAAAAAAAAATTAAACAAACTTCTTACTGTTATTACATTGAATTACTCCGTTTAAGCTTGGATTAAGATGCTAGGATTACAGAAATAAGAAGACGACGGAAAACATAAAGAAGAAGATTGAAAAGAAGAGAAAATAAGTACATTTTTTGTGGATACATTGAATAATATATAAATTTTAGTAAAATTCAACGATCCTATAAAATAAGGTGGATTAACTTACTAATATTGTGGATTAGAATAAAAATTACCAAAGAAAAAAATATGTTCTCTCAGTGTCATGTCCAATGCAGTGTGTGTGTGTGTGTGTATATATATATATATATATATATGTTCAGTTACCATGTCATATATGTGTGCTTTACTTCCTCAGCTGTCTATACAACACTACACAAAGCAATATATCTAAAAGTGACTCTATCGGTTCATTCAAGTTCTCTAGGCACACAACACTTAGCTTGGTCCTCAAGCTGCATAATCAAGTTACCCAAGATCTCGTACCAAGTGCAATAGCCAATTGTTTACAATATATTAAATGTATGTTGATCAACTTATATGATTTAAATATTGTACTAGGCATACCCGTGGGAAAGTTTAGGGTTCGTCTGTGGTAAAGTGGTTACAGGGCTTTTAAAAGGGGTATTATAGGGCATTCAAATGGTGCTGAAAGTTAAATGGAGAATGCTTTGTTAAGCAAAGTATTTTAATTTATGAATTTTTATTTATTTGATTTATGGTTGGTTAATAATCTAATTTGTTGTGTAATATGTGTTTATTGAAATGAAAAAAACAATACAAAGACTGAAATACATGCATATAATTATACAATATTAGGGAATGCAAATTAAATAATATGATCAATTAATGCAACCTTGTCGCAACTGTTTCACCTCTTACATTATCTCTAACCACTTCCATTTTGATGTTCTTATGTCATTGAACCCCTTCTGGGGCTATGTTTGTTTTATTTTGGGTATTTCAATATTCTTCTAGGTGTTCATCCCGAATAAGATAAAGATCATCATCTTACACATGAAAATCTGAATCAGCCATGTTGTATTTTCATATGCAATTATATATATCTACTGCAACTACAACAACTTTTACTTGCATTTCGAAGGAATATGCTGGCATATTCTTCAAAATAACGAACTATTTCTTCCATATTCCGAATGTTCTCTCAATTTTCGTACTAAAACTCAAATGGTAGAAACTTAAATTTTCATTAACTGATTTCAGTTGATTTGCAGTTTTCCAAAAATAATGAGTATGATACCTAACATTATGATATGGTGGAAAATGCCCATTTTGAAATGAAAACCTAAAGTTATAATACTATCCAGCTTGAGGATGAGAAAGAGTCAAGTGTCTATCATATACTACCGAATTAAAAGTTCATTTATCATGCGTCCCCTTTCTCTACCACATTCCAGATACAACATAAATAGACAACAAATCGAACAAGCATGCAGCTAAGATATTATGTGTTAGATATCCATTTCGACTAATATATGGTACAATTCTCTCTTGCGGTAGTTGTGTCATTACATGCATATCGTCTATTGTAACGATGAAGTTTTTAAAATACAAATAGTATCGGTTTGGACTTCTTATTTCATCAATAGTTGTACTGAATTGATGGTCTACCAGTTTTATTATATGTGAAACAAGTATCCGTACAATATATGCGACAACATGAAAACAACTTGAAATTGTGCTACTGAACGTTAAAATATTTTGGTCATCTGTCTGTTTGAGAGAGTTGTAGATATAGTGTATAGGAATATAGCTACCATATACCAATGTCTTCCATTGTTGCCAAGCCATAATTATACAGTCTACTGCAAAATATAAGAAAACAAAGTCTTTTCAGTTAAAAATTCCACTGACATCATTTTTCATGGCCATTCAAGAATTGTTCTACCCACGTTAGACCTGTATATTTCGACGTGTGCATCCCAGAAATTTCCTCCTTGTACATAAGTACGCAACAACAAAAACCATGTCTTGTAAATCTTGATGGTCGAAATCGTTTGAATTATCCATAGCACTTAAAAGACAAAATTTCAAGCAAGTCTAAAAAAATTAGGAAAATGTATGTTATACAGACCTTAAAAATGAGCATAACTATTAAGAAAGTTAATCGAAGATTTGCATTATTGATCTTGAAAAAAATCAAGAGTATGAGACGTGGAATGGAGCTTTGGGGAATGCTAAGAACATAGATATGGAGGTGCAAATTTATAGCCAACGGTGAAATTCTACCCACTCTCTTGCTTAGTTAAACGGCCAGGCAAACGATACCTTAGAGAATATAAGAGCTTAAAGCTTTAGCTTGACCCCTACTGGTATTCACAATAGAAATAAATACGTATAATATGGTAAGTATACTAGTGCATAATGGTACTATAAATGTACAAAGGTACAATAATAAAATGCTCATATCGATGAAAGATATCACATAAACACAAATAGATATTACAATGATTAAGGCATAACATAAGAGACTTACATACACTTCATACATGATATAAAGGAGTACTGATAAGAAACATCAAATATAAATATTGGTCTCATACATGAATAAAATATATAGTACGTAAAAGGATACAAATATATGTAAGTAAGCAATACCTACATCTTTCGCAAAAACTGAACTATCCAACTTTTATGCCCTAAAATATATAAATCGCTTTGACTATTAATTAGTGTAACCCAACTTTCTATATTAGAAATAAAGATTTTAGAACTTACCAACCATCCAATTTTTTTTCCATCCTCTAAAAGGCACCGACACCAGTGATGTTTCTTCTATACAATGAATAAATCTCTCTCGATATTTCCATATATTATGTCATGGAACACTTTGTATATCATCACATGGTATCCTATTTAGCATTTTAAGTTTAAACCCAAGAAATTGTCCTAATAAACAAAATTGGACGTTAATTTGGATCAATAAAAGAATTTTTTTTACCTTTCACCTTAATGTTTTTTCTTTCTTGAAATTGGTACTTTATACACAAAATTTTAGCTAATATGTAACAAAATACTTAGACCAACGGGTTAGATCCATAGATCAGAAATCGAACACACAACCTCTTGCATCATATCCAAGTGATTTTAATAGGTTTGGGCAAGGGGGTTATCTATATGTATTACAGTTCTTTCACAAATTAGTTTCTTAGTGAGGTTGGGTGAAAAGTTTTAATTTGTGGTTTGATATGGGATAAAAGTGGGATGAGGAAAAATGCAATTTATCGATAAAAATGGGGTTTTGAACATCCAACTTAACCTCGGTTTGGCCACGATTAACCTTTTATCGTGGATCGTTAGGGGTAACAACCGATACTTTTAATAGCCTGAATTTTGATAAAAACTGAAAATCAAACTCATCCAAGCACATAAGGTATAAATCTGGTATCTTCAGTAATGAGCGTAAGAAAACCAGAGTATTATATAAAACTAAACTCTTAGTGGAAACAAGAAAGAATAGTAAGTACTGACCATGAGAACTACCTTAAAAGTGAATCACTACATCAATACTGAGCACGACAGAACAAGAATGGAAAACCAAACACAAACCCTCCATGGATCCGCCCCCCTAAGGTAAAAATGAGAGTTTTTATGAGGAGAAGGTCTGAATAACGAGTCCCGGTAAGTAGAAAATATATAAAACTATCCACATTATACAAATATATCCCATTTGGTTCCACCCAGATTATATATTGAAAAAGCTGGTGGTTCTAGCCAAACCTGGCACAATTACGCACAATGATTAACTATCATCCCCAAGGTAGAAGTATTCCAAAAAATAGGTTGTTACATCTTAAGATAGAACCTTTTTGCATAAATGAAGCCTTTAAACCACCGTACAAACCAATAACTAAGATGCAGGCTTCTAACTACCTAATACATCACCCAAAATTTAAAAATGCCATGCTCTATAGCCACTTGTGACCTCAATCAAAATGTAATATATCTAAGGCAGATACCAATGATCACTTAAGGCTTAAAGCGGATCTTATGATCACTTAGTACCTTGATAGGTAGTTTACTAACACCCAACTACAAAATAACAGGACACTAGCTACTAATTTCCTTAACCATTAAATAAGGCTTTCCTCACTCGCATATCGAAACCCTACATAAAGAGAGAGATAGTAAGCAAACACTTATGACCTACAGAATTAGCAGACAACTTCTTGCTATTTAATACCTTTCCCTGGTGGACCATCATGTCAATGTCTAATTGAACTTGTAGGGTAATCCCCGAGCCACTTAATTCTTCCCGTGGGATAGGCAGGCCTTTAGTGCATCTACAATTGCCATTTAATACCATATCCCAACGCAAACTCTAACCCGACCACTTACTACCTAGAGGAAGCAGACCATTCCAAAGATAGCCATACACGTACCTAATTTGCTAATTAATACTTCATGTTGGAAAAAGGCATGTTATCCGATCACTTAATACGTAAAAGCGGCGGATCCCAAAACCATTAAGAACTTAATCTCAAAAGTATGCTGCAACACTAAATGTCCTTTTGTTTGCTTCTTTCGGAAGGGAGGTAGACCCTACGACCGCTTAAGACCTAACGCTTGAAGCAAACCATTAGGACACTAGAATATAATAATTTTCATGGGTTCCTATGACCAATGATATCTCACATCAGTTGCATGTATATCTGACAGTTGGAAAGTGCAGACTTCTTGTGACGAAAAGGAATTTCGCTCGGTCCGAATCAGTCGCTTTACCGACCCAGACCATTCGAAACGCCCTATCATTTGAGAACACGACAAATCAGAACGCAGACGGAAGAACATTTCATAGTATATTACAACAATTCATCAGATTACAAGAATATACAGAGTATGAATAAATATTACACAGAAATATCAGAGATTTAAATTACATTTAAATACATCGCAGCGGAAAATAATACAATACACAACTAGAAGAGATATACGGATACAAAGCTTTCCGGATATCGTTCCAGCTGTAAACCAGGATCCTGTGAATATAAATCTGCAAAACCAAAACAACTAGCTTCCCGTGTCAAAATAGGGGCACCCAGAGTTTAGGTCAAAACAATAAACTCCAGGTCAGTCATGGGATTGGTGTGAGAACTAAAACAGTTATTAATCTTTATTTTAAAGTTAGGTAAATCAAGGGACCACGCCGTATAACACGGAACGGGTTTCCTCCCAAGAATACCAGTGTATAAAACAAACAACGCAATGCTAAATAAAGAAAAATGAAGCTGTTATAAGACCCAGGTCCTATCACACAATGCAACGCAAGCCCGGGGAAAGGGTTTTCCCTTATAACAGCCAAAGAATGCTTGATACGTTTAAAACCGCAAATGTCACGTATTTGGAAATTGGGTTTCCGTCTGTGAACCGAGGCAAAAGATAGTCCTCAACCGATTCGAGACAATCTAGCCTACCATGTCTCAAGATCAGAGCTCGAGTGACCCTTGTATCGTCAGGGCCGGTCCACCGATGTGGATTAAAATGCCTGAACACTACGTTTCCCCGCACTTTGGGGCGCAAATGAGCCAACGAATGACTCAATCGGACCCGGATCGTCCGATCAAACCGAGGCGCCTCGCAACAGCAGCAACCACATAGGTGAAAAGTATATAAATGTCAGGGCTGGTAGGTCACTGACACCACCCAAGCTAGAAAGAAACGCATGCCCTCCCTGATGTCCTCTCCAGTTTCTGGTTCACAACCGGGGTGCGAAACTCGCGAAGTAAACGTTACACAAAGCTACGCCACAAAGGCCGTGCTTTGATCATCACCACAAGACTTTGCTTTTCAACAGAAGCCTCGATCAATTGCCACTTAGGCATGCCACACAGGCAATTCACTCCATGCATTTGATATCCATCAATATATAACCCCTGAGCTCGTACGTCTCAGAGAAGGGCGTTAAGCAAGAGAATAAATTCTCCGCCGCCAAACAGATATATATTTAATAGAGATCAATCACACGGACTAAAAATCCAATGTCAGACACACAGTCCATTTACAAGTTCGTTCTGGGTCTGAACGAAACCGGAGGCACCTAGTACCCCGCATATCCATCGATCTCCAAGTACGTCTGGACGATCACCAACTGTTTCCATCTTCTTGGGTGTACATCCCAATCAAGATCATCAGTAATCACTCAAACGACGTGAAAACCTCCGGTCTTCGACCATCGTCTTCATCTTCGACTTATCGTCGTATCAGTTATTCAGAATGGGATAAACCCCGGCCTTTCCGAATAACTCGCATATATTTTAAATAAGTGTTACACAAACACAACATACGCCTCATTCCAATTCATCAGTCACTAACCGTAAATTAATCAAGAGAATAATTCCCCAAATATTAACCCCGAAGGCCAAAACCAACATCAGATCAATATCCAGAAAACCATTCTGCTTGGCTAACCGACAGTTAGTTTCTAAATTTCACATTCATAGGGAAAGGTTCCCATTAATTTTATCCAAGATAAATTCCTTGAATTTATTCTTTAATCATCTTTTGAATTTCGATTTAACTAGTCGGGATTAACGAACCTTACCGAAGTAATCATTTGTTTTAATTTCCTAACCCCAACCTATTCATCCCATGAAGTAAAACTGGTAATACTTCATGTCTAACACCACGGTGTTATCGGTAAATTTAATTACCATTTCATGTTCTAATCTAATTAAAGATTTATGCCTGGAGAAAAACTGGTGATACTCCATCCTCGATCGTTTCAATCTAATTAAAGATCCATTAAAACTCCACTTAGTTTTAATCCTTAACTGGGTTAAAGAATTAGTGTCATTTAAAACACGGTTCACGATAAACCCAAAACCACATTCCATTAATTATCGGGTTAAAGAACGAGTGTTATCTAAAACACTGTCCACGATAAACCCAAAAATCAATATCAATTCAATTTCAATTCAGTATTATTTAATTGGTACACTTCATTAAATCTAAATAAAAAGATTTAAATCTTTTCTCAACTGGGTTCAAGAACAGTGTTAGTCAAGACACCATTCACGACAAACCCAAATCACATTTGATATTAAATACAAGGCTCTGAATGGAAAATATCCCGGCTTATATTCAATATCAAATTCTATGACCAACAAATACCGTATTGGAAATAATGATATATATATATATATATCTGTATCTTTCAAATTTCCATAACAACATCTGTATAATCACAAAATCCAACATCGAAATATTCTGAAGACAATTTCGATTCAAATCCATTCCAATGCAATCATTGGAAATTCTGGTTATTTTCAAAACCATTTCAAATTCAATTTATTTATTTCAAAATAAATAGAATTATAATTCTAGTTCAAAACTAGTTCATTTCAATAAAAATCTATTTTTATCTTTTCAAATATGGAGTTTTTCATCCCAATTCCTTCTAAATCATTTCTTATGATTTTACACAAATTATTACTATTTTTAATAATTTTATCAAGGCCCATACAGTCGATTTCCATCAACGGCCATCGAACTGCACTTACAACGACCTTTTCCAAATTTGATTTGGACATAATTCCAAATCCCACCGTTAGATTTCTAATTTCTAATATTCGTTAGAAAGCTCTTTTCGATACGAACCCAACGGTTCTGGTTTTAGGAGAATCCGACGGTCGGATCTCCCGTAATATCCGTTCGAAGTCAATGGTCGAAATTCTCGAACTGCCGCGGCGCGGCGCGTTCTATTCAGGCCATTATATAATATATATAATATATACTTTGTCGATTTAAATTCAAAACGTGTTTTATAAATCGTTTTTAAATTCATTTTCAAAACGGTTTCAACTTCATATTCAATTTCAAATCAAAATTGAATATTCCAATCTAAATTCATTTTAAATTCATTTCAATTTGATTTCAATTCAAATTGATTTCTAATTCAATTTCAGCTCGTTTTCAATTCAATTCAATTTCAATTCGAATTCATTTCTATTCCATTTCAATTCGAATTCATTTATATTCAATTTCAATTCGAATTCATTTATATTCAATTTAAATTCGAATTCATTTCTATTCAATTTCAATACGAATTCGTTTATATTCAATTTCAATTCGAATTTATTCATATTCAATTTCAATTCGAATTTATTTATATTCAATTCTTTTCAAAATATCAGATTTTGAAATCACTTTCGATATTCATTATAAAATGAATAAAATCGATATAAATATCGTTCACGTCAAAATGGCGTCAATCTAATCAATACGGCTTCATATATTTCTATTTTCAAATATTCTATTTCAAATATTTCTTTTTCAAATATTTCTATTTTAAAACTGGAATGAGGCCCAATCAATTACCATATAATGTTAATTATATGGATTTTCTACAACACATGTATATATCAACAACGATGAATAATCAACCATCATCCAAAGTGCATTCTACACTGTATAAGCATCAAATATAAACATTCAACGCTTATAACAGTCTGTCAATCAATCGATCGACATACAACTAAACAATCGGGATTAGTGTACGTCAAATAACATCCCAATAGCCGTGTGGGGTTTCAAGCAATCAAACACAGATTTTTATTTGTGCAGTTGGGTGATGTGTAAAATTTATCGTCCCAATCAATGTCCTTCAAATAGGTGTACATAAACAAACCGTCCGGTTTGTAAATGAATATTTATTTATTTACATTCACGTTAAAAATTATATTTTTAACGATCAAACTATTTTATTCAACCTATGAATATTCTATTCGGATCATTTATTAAATAAAATGTTATCTTTATTTTTCTAACTTATTTTTTTAGAAAATTTCGGCGGCATAACGGCACGATACTAGAAACGGGACAAGGCCTAGCCTTATCCCCGGTCTAGTGAAGGCCCACGCCATTCACACATCAATCAAATCAATTTCATTTCACCAAACAATTCAATTCAAACCAAATAATCTAACCAAATACACAACCAAACAATTAAACAAACAAGCCATCCATGGTCTGTGGATGACGGGTGTCGGGTGCTACTAAGCACCGTCTGCATCCTAGTATATATATAACTAGAAAAAGAAATTGAAGAGTGAGAAGTTCTCACCAATAGCTATCCTAATCTCCACGGCACTTCTAATGCAGGAAATCTTCACTGCTCTCGTCTCTTATCACTTTCTTCGCCCGTAGCCACTACATATGTAAAAATCACATTTTTACTTCGTTATTCGATATATAAAAATCGAATTTTTACTTCGTTATTCAATATATAAAAATCGAATTTTTACTTCGCTATTCAATATATAAAAATAGAATTTTTACTTTGCTACCTCACAAATGAAAATCTCATTTTATAAATCAAATTTTATAAATAAAAATCATAGCCTTTCCTACAGTAAAAATCATCTCTTTGCTACGATAAAAATTCTATCTTTTCATAAAATAAACATCCTTACTTTCTTCATACGATGTTATATACAATAAAAATCTCATTTTTATTCTATGCTACATGAAGAAACCGATCTCAAATACAAACTGAATTTAAAATGTTTTTAAAACTGATTTTTGATTTTCTAAAATCATCTACCTTACATAAACCAAACAAAAGTAAATAAATAAAACAAATAAAGGCTTACCTTGATTGGTTTTCTACTGGGTGGGGGTTTCTACGCTTTCGAAAGGAGAAGGGAGGGTTGTGGAGCTGCTGTCGATGAAGGCGAGGAGGGTGCTGACATCGGTGGTGGCGCGGCGTTGGGCTCCAGGTGCGGTGGCTGATCGATTTGAGGAAACGAGGTAGGGGTCATCGGGTTTGGGGTTTCTGGCATCGGAGGGAGCTCACGAGATCGGGGACTGGAGGCGCAGGGTTGACTGGGTGGGGCTGACGTCTGTGGGTGGCGGCGATAGGGAGGGGAAGGCGATGGATCGGAGGAGCGGCGGTTTCAGGAAGGGTACGTCGGGCTTTTGATTTTGAAAAGGGGGCGGCTGTAAACACGTTTGACCCTGTTGACCAATGAATGGTTTTAGTTAGGGCTTTGGAGAATGTATATTAATTTATTTTAATTTCCCTTCAAAAAGTAACTTTTATTTTCGACCTCGAAACAAGACCCACCGCCTGTCGTCCATAGCATTTTACCCCCATTCCGAACACAATGAGATATGTATCGTAGGCTGATCCGGCTGTTACAATCAGTTTCCGCTGAATTTACATTTAAATCATTATATTGAATTTTAAACGTAAATTTCAAATCACCGGGGTCACATACTAACTAGAAAAATTCCAGAAAAATATTTTCTAGCTACATATTGACGATACGGTCCTAACAAAACTAGTTTCGTCGAATTCTGAGACTGCTTGAAAAATGGCCAATTTCCAGTCGATTAAAATCAACTGAAACTGGTCAAACGCGTTTTCCTTTACCACGCTCACATATTGATTCAAAAAATTATGAAATTTGAAATCTAGCAATAACTTGACATCACGGACCCAACAAAACTGGTTTCGTCGAAATCCGAGGTCGTTTGCAAAATGTCTATTTTTAAGGGCCTGAATTCCATAGCGACTATTCAGAATTTTCAACTGGACATATCTTTTGATTCCCGCTATGAAATCTCCATTTCTCGAATTCGTTGGAAAGATATTATCAAATAGATCCAATCATTTTTGGTTTTACTAAAATCCGGATTGTTTTGCACCCGGTACATTCATTTGAAGTTTGAAATCGAATTATCGAACTACCGCGCCATTTTCAATTCCTTTTATAAATATAAATAATTATTTATATTCTATCGTCGGTCTATACAACTATATACGATTGAATTTTATTCAAAAGAAATTTTCTCGTCGATATTATTTAAAATAATTCATTTTAAATGATCAAACTTCGCTAAAATTGCCAAAATAAAAATTTTAAACTGGCCCAGATTTTCCGGGTTGTTACAATCTCCCCCACTTAAAACTTTTCGTCCCCGAAAAGGAACAAAGTCGAAAGTGGTTTGATTAATCAACCCTACGTTCGATCTGGCTTCCATTCTCCAACTTTTCAGTTTCTGAGAATTTTCAAATTCTTCAAACATTTGGCTAACACCCTAAATTTTCGAAAAATTTCGCCATAACCTCCCCTGCACCGGGAGCCACGAGAAAATCCCGAAATTGCCATATAGGCCTTCAGATCTCAAAAAGAAAAAGAAAAAGCCAAGCGGCTAGCCAATAGGCTCATAAAATCATCATCACCCAAACAAAACAGTAAATTGTATAGTAAACATGTACCTATTTGTCGGGCAAACAAATTTTATTCTCTTCTCTAGCCTCCTTGCTATGTCCTGTTCAATGTAAGTACTTGTATATGCAAGCAAATGCGACTAATTTTCAATTTAATTCAATATGTGATTCAATTGGGTTAAATGGCTAAAAATTGGCAAACAAATAAACAAACAACACAAACATCAATCAGTTAGTTGATTATCATTTCAAATGCATAACTTTGATATATAGTCAAAAAATCAGATTTTTGGTGCCAAGTCACAACAATAAGCCCTATCTAGTTTCGGTTCTCACACCAGTCAATTGGAAATTTATAGAAATCTCACTTTTGAAACTCGAAGATAAATACTGGCGACAGTGCCCCATCACCAGAATTATCCCCGGGCAACTAGAGTATGATTCTATAACTATCCAATACACTAAAACTTCGAATACACGTTTGCAAGACATATATGCAAAATCTTTATATATCGGATTGTCCCGATCAATATAGAATAAATAATCAAATACGAATAGTTGATTTAAATTTTCAAAACAAAATTTGTTTTCATTTTAAAAATATACTCTTCACACTCGTTCTAGGATACTACTGATCCTATCTCTAACGAGCCATTCTCGTTGGATATTACTAATCCAATATCTGATGAATTCTTTCGTAGGGTTCTAATGTGTCTTGTTCTCCGAGATTTGTAAACCAAAGCTCTGATACCAACTGTGACGAAAAGGAATTTCGCTCGGTCCGAATCAGTCGCTTTACCGACCCAGACCATTCGAAACACCCTATCGTTTGAGAACACGACAAATCAGAACGCAGACGGAAGAACATTTCATAGTATATTACAACAATGCATCAGATTACAAGAATATACAGAGGATGAATAAATATTACACAGAAATATCAGAGATTTAAATTACATTTAAATACATCGCAGCGGAAAATAATACAATACACAACTAGAAGAGATATACGGATACAAAGCTTTCCGGATATCGTTCCAGCTGTAAACCAGGATCCTGTGAATATAAATCTGCAAAACCAAAACTACTAGCTGCCCGTGTCAAAATAGGGGCACCCAGATTTTAGGTCAAAACAATAAACTCCAGGTCAGTCATGGGACTGATGTGAGAACTAAAACAGTTATTAATCTTTATTTTAAAGTTAGGTAAATCAAGGGACCACGCCGTATAACACGGAACGGGTTTCCTCCCAAGAATACCAATGCATAAAACAAACAACGCAATGCTAAATAAAGAAAAATGAAGCTGTTATAAGACCCAGGTCCTATCACACAATGCAACGCAAGCCGGGGGATAGGGTTTTCCCTTATAACAGCCAAAGAATGCTTGATACGTTTAAAACGGATTATTTGATACTATTATAAGTGCATAGTGTATAAAACAACTTCAAATCATAAGTATCAATCATAGACGGCATGGGTACCATATCTCATGTCGCCCTACTAGTTCTACAATTAAAACCGCAAATGTCACGTATTTGGAAATTGGGTTTCCGTCTGTGAACCGAGGCAAAAGATAGTCCTCAACCGATTCGAGACAATCTAGCCTACCATGTCTCAAGATCAGAGCTCGAGTGACCCTTGGATCGTCAGGGCCGGTCCACCGATGTGGATTAAAATGCCTGAACACTACGTTTCCCCGCCCTTTGGGGCGCAAACGAGCCAACGAATAACTCCATCGGACCCGGATCGTCCGATCAAACCGAGGCGCCTCGCAACAGCAACAACCACATAGGTGAAAAGTATATAAATGTCAGGGCTGGTATGTAATAACCCGAAAATCTGGGCCAGTTTAAAATTTTTATTTCGGCAATTTTAGTGAATTTTGAACATTTAAAATAGATTATTTTAAATAATAACGACGGAAAATTTATTTTCGACGAAATTAAAACGAATAATTTTAATTTAATTATATAATGAGCCTGAAATGGCCCTGCAGTTCGAAAATTCGATTTCAAATTTCAAATGAATATACAGAATTCGTTTTAAGTCGGAATTGGACGAAACAAGAAATATCTAAATCTGTTTGACGATATCTTTCTAACGGATCCAAGAAACTGAGATTCCGTTGTAAAAATTGAGAGTTACGTCCAGTTTAAAATTCAGAAAAGTCGTTGTGGAATTTATATATATTTTAATATATATAAAAGCCTTTGGAAATAGAAATTTTGCAAACGACCTCGGTTTTCGATGAAACCACTTTTGTTGGATCCGGGATGTTAAATTATTGTTAGGTTCCAAAATTCATAATTTTCTGAATCAATATGTGAGCGTGGTGAAGTTAAACGTTTTTTGAACAGTTTCAATTAAATCGAGTCAACCAGAAAATGACCATTTTTCAAACGGTCTCAGAATTTTACGAAACTAGTTTTGTTAGGACTGTATCGTCAATACGAAGCTAGAAATAATTTTTCCGGAATTTTTAAAGACTGTATGTGGCCCGGGTAATTTAAAATGTACGTTCAAATTGAATATATACTGAATTATATTGTAAATTCAACAGAAACCGATTTAAACAGTCGAATTGACCTGCGATACATATCCCATTGTGTTCGGAATGGGGGTAAAACGCAAGGGACGACAGTCGGTGAGTCTGATTTCGATTTGAAAATAAAAAGTTGCTTTTGAGAATTTAATAATAAATTAAATAATATAAAATACCCCCTATATCTCTCCTCCTATACCCGTTGACCATTTCAGATTAAATAAAAAAAAACCCGATCGAACCCCTCTGCCCTAGCCGCCGTTGCCATCGCCCGTCGCTCCTCCCCCAAGGCCGCGCCTCCTCCTCCACCCCCTCTCATCTCGAAGCTCCGATGTCCCACTTCCCTCCCCCCTCTTCTTCAGCTAATCGATGCAGACCCCTCCCCGAATAGGGCAAGCCCAACGCGCACCCTTCTTGCCGCCGCGCTCCAGCAAATCGCCACCCTCCGACGACCACCCAACCACCAACGTGCCCCTCAGCCTCCCCCATTCTTATTTGAGTCGCGATCCCAACCCGCCCCTGCTCCGACATCCGCCAGTGACCGAGCCCCCTCTGACCCTCCGCCTGCTCCCACTCCGGCGCCGACCATCGCAGAAATCCTTCCCCCCTTTTTTCAGCAAAAATTGAATGAACTGTAAGTATTTATTTACTTACATTTATTTTATTTTTCAGTTTTAAATATATAAGAGTGTTTGAAAAATCGGATTTTTATTTATAAAGTAGCATTAAAAAGATTATATTCTTGTTCATTGAAAGTATGCTTTTTACTTCATTGAAGATATGATTTTTATTTCACTAACGATATGATTTTTATTTCACTAAAGATATGATTTTTATTTCACTAACGATATGATTTTTATTTCACTCAGGGTATGATTTTTATTTCACTAAAGGTATGATTTTTATTTCATTGAAGATATGATTTTTGTTAATGTAAAGGAGAGATTTTTGTTGATGAAAAGTATAGATTTTTATATATACGAGAAATATAGATTGTTGTTAATGAAAAGTATAAAATCTTATATATAATAACATGGAGTTAAAAATGAGATTTTTTATATGAATGTGAGGTAAAAATACGATTTTTCTATATATGAATGTGAAGTAAAAATTCGATTTTTATATATGCAGTGGATACGGATGACGAAAGTGACAAAAAAAGAAACGGCGAAGATCTCCTACATATGAAGAGTCGCGGCATTTGGTTTAGCATACCGGTGAGAACTTCTCACTCTAAATTTCTTTTTCTAGTTATATATATGTTAGGATGCAGACGGTGCTTGGTAGCACCCGACACAATCGTCCACAGACCATGGACTTGTTTGTTTGGTTGCATAGATTAGTTAGATGATTTGATTTGAATTGAATTGTTTGGTGAATTGAATGGATTTCATGGATGTGTGAATGGCGTGGGCCTTCACTAGACCGAGGATAAGGCTAGGCCTCGTCCCGTTTCTAGTATCATGTCGTTATGCCGCCGAAATTTCCCAAAATATGTTAGAAAAATAAAAATATAATTTTTATTGTATAAATGAACTGAATAGAAATTCAAGTGTTGAAATAAATATTTCTGTCGTTAAAAATATAATTTTTAACGTGAAAGTGAATAAATAAATATTTATAAACAAATCGGCCGATTTGTTTATTTACACTGATTTGACTGATATTGATTGGGTCGATAAATTTTACACATCGCCCAACTGCACAAACAAAAATGTGTGTTTGTTGATTTGAAACCCCACACGGGTGTTGGGATGATATTTGGCGTACACTAATCCCAATTATTTAATTATTGTCGATCGATTGGTTGACAGACTGTGTAAGCGTCGATTATTTATATTGGATGCTTATGCAGTTGTGTTGTGCACTTTGGTTGATGGTTGATTATTTTTCAAAGCTATTATATACATGTGTTGTATGGAATCCATATAATTAACATTATATGGTGATTGATTGGGCCTCATTCCAATCGGGAAAATAATGAATATTATAAAAGAAAATTCATGTGTTGAATATAAAAATAGTCATGTGTTGACGATGTTCATGTGTTGAGTGAAATATTTTATACAACGAAATTCACATCTTTATCATATTTACAATTAGAATCTACTTCTCACTAGGAGTCTAATTAAAAATCAAACGATAGATACCATAGTTTTATAAAATATTTTACATAACAAAAATAGTGATGTGTTGACAGTACTCATGTGTTGAGATTAGTCGTGTGTTGAAAGAAACATAGATTCATGTGTTGAATGGGAAAAATATTCATTTGTTGAATAGAATAAAGAAGTTGTGAAAAATATAAAGCCGTGTTGATTAGTTTTGCGCCATTTTGACATGAACGATATTTATATCGATTTTATTCAAATTGAAATGAATATTATAGCAAATTCGAATTGAAAAGAAAACGAATTTGAATTGAATATAAAAGGACTTCGAATGGAATTGAATATAAAACAAATTCAAGTTGAATTGAAAACGAACTGAAATTTAATTGAATTCGAATCGAAATTAAATTGAAATCAATTTGAATTGAAACGAATTTGAATTTGAATTGAATTGAAACGAATTTGAATTCGAATTAAATAAAATGGAAATGAATTCGAGTTGAATTGAAATCCAATCGATTTGAAATTGAATGTAGAAGTTGAATTGTTTTAGAAGCGAATTTAAACGATTTATAAAATTCGTTTTAAATAGAAATCGACGAAATATATATTATATATATAATATAATGGCCTGAATAGAACGCGCCGCGCCGCGGCAGTTCGTGAATTTCGACCATTTATTTCAAACGGACATTGCGGGAGATCCGACCGTCGGATTCTCCTAAAACCGGAACCGTTGGGTTCGTATCGAAAAGAGCTTTCCAATGAATATTAGAAATTTGAGATCTAACGGTTGGATTTGGAATTATGTCCAAATCAAATTTGAAAAAGGTCGATGTAAGTGCAGTCCGATGGCCGTTGTTGGAAATCGACTGTACGGGCCTTGATAAAATTATTAAAAATATTAATAATTTGTGTAAAATCATAATATGTGAATTGGAAAGAACTGGGATGAAGAATTCCACATTTGAAATGATAAAAATAGATTTTTGTCGAAATGAACTAGTTTTGAACTAGAAATAAATAAATTGAATTTGAAAGTGATTTTAAAAATAATCAATATTCCCAATACGTGGATTGGACTGGAGTTGAATCGAAATTATCTTCGGGATATTTCGATATTGGATTTCGTGACTATATGGATATTGTTATGGGAATTTGAAAGATATATTTTATATCGTTATTTCCAATACGATATATGTTGGTTTCTGAATTTGATATTGAATATAAGCCGATATATTTTCTATTCAAGGCCTTGTATTTAATATCAAATGTGATTTGGGTTTGTCGTGAATCGTGTTTTAGAAGACATTGGTTCTTTAACCCAGTTAAAGACATAATATTGATTTTTGAGAAGATTAAAACTAAATGGAGTTTTAATGAATCTTTAATTAGATTAAAAAGTGAATTGATAATTTAAATTATCAAATCTGAAAAGTGATCGAGAGTGGAGTATCACCAGTTTTGCTCCAAAGCGATAGTTAAATCTTTAATTAGATTTGAACGTGAAATGGTAATTAATTTTACCGATAACACCGTGGTGTTAGATATGGAGTATCACCAGTTTTGCTCCATGGGATATATAGGTTGGGATTGGGAAATAAAACAAATAATTACTTCGGTGTGGTTCGCTAATCCCGACTAGTTTGAAATGATATCCAAAGGAAGATTATAGGATAAATTTAGAAGAATTTATCTTGGATAAAATTAATGGGAACATTTCCCTAAGAATGTGATTTTGTGAATAAAAGAATATTCTGAATTGGAATGCGAGGCGCCTCGGATATAGGTCTGTAAGGACCGGGAAACGTGTGTTCAGGAATAACTAATCCTCAAAAGTAAGAGAGGACCGGCCCTGAAGATCCAAGGATCATAGTGGGGTCCTGAGGCATTTGCTAGAGTGTCTCGAACGCGGAGAGGAGCTTGCCCCTTGCCTCGACTCATGACGGAAATCCAATTTCCAATACGTGTATTGCGGTTTTAATTGTAGAACTAGTATGGCGACATGATAGATGGTACCCATGCCGCCTATGATTGATACTTATGATTGAAATTGTTTTGACACTATACACTTATAATAGTATCAAATAATGTGATTTAAACGTATCAAGCATGCTTTGGCTGTTATAAGGGAAAACCCTATCCTCCGGCTTGCGTTGCATTGTGTGATGGGACCTGGGTCTTATAACAGCTTCATTTTTCTTTATTTAGCATTGCGCTGTTTGTTCAATGCACTGGTATTCTTGGGAGGAAACCCGTTCCGTGTTATACGGCGTGGTCCCTTGATTTACCTAACTTTAAAACCAAGATTAATAACTGTTTTAGTTCTCACACCAGTCACATGACTGACCTGGAGTTTATTGTTTTAACCTAAACTCTGGGTGCCCCTATTTTCCGCACGGGCAGCTAGTAGTTTTGGTTTTGCAGATTTATATTCACAGGATCCTGGTTTACAGCTGGAATGATATCCGGGAAGCTCTGTATCTGTATATCACCTTCAGTTGTGCTTTGTATTATTTTCCGCTGCTATGTAATTTATTGTAATCTCTGATATTTCTGTGTAATATTTATTCATTTATACTCTGTATATTCTTGTATCTGATGGCATTGTTGTAATATACAATGAAATGTTCTTCCGTCTGTGTTCCGATGTGTGTTGTTCTCAAAGTATCCGCTCTTTCCTTCACGGGGAAGTTACGGGTTCTTACAGTTGGTATCAGAGCTTTGGTTTACAGAGCTCGAGAACAAGACACGTTAGAACCATACGAAAGAATTCATCAGATATTGGATTAATAATATCCAATTAGAATGAATCGTTAGAGATAGGATCAGTATTATCCTAGAACGAGTGTGAAGAGTATATTTTTCAAATGAAAATCATTTTGTTTTGAAATTTAAACCATTTTAAAACGTATTTGATTATTTATTTATTTTGAATATGGACAATCGAGTATATAAAGATTTTGCATATACGCGTCATGAACGTATATTCGAAGTTTTAATATATTGGATAGATATAGAATCATACTCTAGTGGCCCGAAGATGATTCTGATGATTGACTAGTCGTCATTAGTATTCATGTTCGAGTAACGAAGGTGTGATATCGATATATTTCCATTAGACTGGTGTGAGAACCAAAACTTATGTAGTTAGAACACATTGTTGTGAATTGGCATCACAAACATGATTTTCAGTATATATATCAAAATTATGAATTAGAAACTCTAATCCACTAATTGATTGATGTTTGTGTTGTTTGCTAATTTTGAACCATTATGCCTAATAGCATCAAATATTGAATTGTATTGAAAATTAGTCGCATTTGCTTGCATATATATACTTGCATTGAACAGGTCATAGCAAGGAGGCTAGAGCAGAGAATAAAATTTGTTTGCCCGACAAATAGGTACATGTTAACTACATAATTTACTGTTTTGTTTGGGTGATGATGATTTTATGAGCCTATTGGCTAGCCGCTTGGCTTTTTCTTTTTCTTTTTGAGATCTGAAGGACCGGGGAAGATATTTGAAATTCCCCGATGCTCCCGGTGCAGGGGAGGTTATGGCGAAATTTTTCGAAAATTTAGGGTGTTAGCCAAATTTTTGAAGAATTGAAAATTCTCAGAAACTGAAAAGTTGGAGAATGCAAGCCAGATCGAACGTAGAGTTGATTGATCAAACCACTTTCGACTTTGTTCCTTTTCGGGGACGAAACGTTTTAAGTTGGGGAGATTGTAATAACCCGAAAATCTGGGCCAGTTTAAAATTTTTATTTCGGCAATTTTAGTGAATTTTGAACATTTAAAATAGATTATTTTAAATAATAACGACGGAAAATTTATTTTCGACGAAATTAAAACGAATAATTTTAATTTAATTATATAATGAGCCTGAAATGGCCCTGTAGTTCGAAAATTCGATTTCAAATTTCAAATGAATATACAGAATTCGTTTTAAGTCGGAATTGGACGAAACAAGAAATATCTAAATCTGTTTGACGATATCTTTCTAACGGATCCAAGAAACTGAGATTCCGTTGTAAAAATTGAGAGTTACGTCCAGTTTAAAATTCAGAAAACTCGCTGTGGAATTTATATATATTTTAATATATATATAAAAGCCTTTGGAAATAGAAATTTTGCAAACGACCTCGGTTTTCGATGAAACCACTTTTGTTGGATCCGAGATGTTAAATTATTGTTAGGTTCCAAAATTCATAATTTTCTGAATCAATATGTGAGCGTGGTGAAGTTAAACGTGTTTTGAACAGTTTCAATTAAATCGAGTCAACCAGAAAATGACCATTTTTCAAACGGTCTCAGAATTTTACGAAACTAGTTTTGTTAGGACCGTATCGTCAATACGAAGCTAGAAATAATTTTTCGGGAATTTTTAAAGACTGTATGTGGCCCCGGTAATTTAAAATGTACGTTCAAATTGAATATATACTGAATTATATTGTAAATTCAACAGAAACCGATTTAAACAGTCGAATTGACCTGCGATACATATCCCATTGTGTTCGGAATGGGGGTAAAACGCAAGGGACGACAGTCGGTGAGTCTGATTTCGATTTGAAAATAAAAAGTTGCTTTTGAGAATTTAATAATAAATTAAATAATATAAAATACCCCCCCATATCTCTCCTCCTATACCCGTTGACCATTTCAGATTAAATAAAAAAAAAACCAAAACCCGATCGAACCCCTCTGCCCTAGCCGCCGTTGCCATCGCCCGTCGCTCCTCCCGCAAGGCCGCGCCTCCTCCTCCACCCCCTCTCATCTCGAAGCTCCGACGTCCCTCTTCCCTCCCCCCTCTTCTTCAGCTAATCGATGCAGACCCCTCCCTGAATAGGGCAAGCCCAACGCGCACCCTTCTTGCCGCCGCGCTCCAGCAAATCGCCACCCTCCGACGACCACCCAACCACCAACGTGCCCCTCAGCCTCCCCCATTCTTATCTGAGTCGCGATCCCAACCCGCCCCTGCTCCGACATCCGCCAGTGACCGAGCCCCCTCTGACCCTCCGCCTGCTCCCACTCCGGCGCCGACCATCGCAGAAATCCTTCCCCCCTTTTTTCAGCAAAAATTGAATGAACTGTAAGTATTTATTTACTTACATTTATTTTATTTTTCAGTTAAGAGTGTTTGAAAAATCGGATTTTTATTTATAAAGTAGCATTAAAAAGATTATATTCTTGTTCATTGAAAGTATGCTTTTTACTTCATTGAAGATATGATTTTTATTTCACTAAAGATATGATTTTTATTTCACTAAAGATATGATTTTTATTTCACTAACGATATGATTTTTATTTCACTCAGGGTATGATTTTTATTTCACTAAAGGTATGATTTTTAATTCATTGAAGATATGATTTTTGTTAATGTAAAGGAGAGATTTTTGTTGATGAAAAGTATAGATTTTTATATATACGAGAAATATAGATTGTTGTTAATGAAAAGTATAAATTCTTATATATAATAACATGGAGTTAAAAATGAGATTTTTTATATGAATGTGAGGTAAAAATACGATTTTTCTATATATGAATGTGAAGTAAAAATTCGATTTTTATATATGCAGTGGATACGGATGACGAAAGTGACAAAAAAAGAAACGGCGAAGATCTCCTACATATGAAGAGTCGCGGCGTTTGGTTTAGTATACCGGTGAGAACTTCTCACTCTAAATTTGTTTTTCTAGTTATATATATGCTAGGATGCAGACGGTGCTTAGTAGCACCCGACACAATCGTCCACAGACCATGGACTTGTTTGTTTGGTTGCATAAATTAGTTAGATGATTTGATTTGAATTGAATTGTTAGGTGAATTGAATGGATTTCATGGATATGTGAATGGCGTGGGCCTTCACTAGACCGGGGATAAGGCTAGGCCTCGTCCCGTTTCTAGTATCGTGTCGTTATGCCGCCGAAATTTCCCAAAATATGTTAGAAAAATAAAAATATAATTTTTATTGTATAAATGAACTGAATAGAAATTCAAGTGTTGAAATAAATATTTCTGTCGTTAAAAATATAATTTTTAACGTGAAAGTGAATAAATAAATATTTATAAACAAATCGGCCGATTTGTTTATTTACACTGATTTGACTGATATTGATTGGGTCGATAAATTTTACACATCGCCCAACTGCACAAACAAAAATGTGTGTTTGTTGATTTGAAACCCCACACGGGTGTTGGGATGATATTTGGCGTACACTAATCCCAATTATTTAATTATTGTCGGTCGATTGGTTGACAGACTGTGTAAGCGTCGATTATTTATATTGGATGCTTATGCAGTTGTGTGGTGCACTTTGGTTGATGGTTGATTATTTTTCAAAGCTATTATATACATGTGTTGTATGGAATCCATATAATTAACATTATATGGTGATTGATATGGCCTCATTCCATTCGGGAAAATAATGAATATTATAAAAGAAAATTCATGTGTTGAATATAAAAATAGTCATGTGTTGACGATGTTCATGTGTTGAGTGAAATATTTTATACAACGAAATTCACATCTTTATCATATTTACAATTAGAATCTACTTCTCAGTAGGAGTCTAATTAAAAATCAAATGATAGATACCATAGTTTTATAAAATATTTTACATAACAAAAATAGTGATGTGTTGACAGTACTCATGTGTTGAGATTAGTCGTGTGTTGAAAGAAACATAGATTCATGTGTTGAATGGGAAAAATATTCATTTGTTGAATAGAATAAAGAAGTTGTGAAAAATATAAAGCCGTGTTGATTAGTTTTGCGCCATTTTGACGTGAACGATATTTATATCGATTTTATTCAAATTGAAATGAATATTATAGCAAATTCGAATTGAAAATAAAACGAATTTGAATTGAATATAAAAGGACTTCGAATGGAATTGAATATAAAACAAATTCAAGTTGAATTGAAAACGAACTGAAATTTAATTGAATTCGAATCGAAATTAAATTGAAATCAATTTGAATTGAAACTAATTTGAATTTGAATTGAATTGAAACGAATTTGAATTCGAATTAAATAAAATGGAAATGAATTCGAGTTGAATTGAAATCCAATCGATTTGAAATTGAATGTAGAAGTTGAATTGTTTTAGAAGCGAATTTAAACGATTTATAAAATTCGTTTTAAATAGAAATCGACGAAATATATATTATATATATAATATAATGGCCTGAATAGAACGCGCCGCGCCGCGGCAGTTCGTGAATTTCGACCATTTATTTCAAACGGACATTGCGGGAGATCCGACCGTCGGATTCTCCTAAAACCGGAACCATTGGGTTCGTATCGAAAAGAGATTTCCAATGAATATTAGAAATTTGAGATCTAACGGTTGGATTTGGAATTATGTCCAAATCAAATTTGAAAAAGGTCGATGTAAGTGCAGTCCGATGGCCGTTGTTGGAAATCGACTGTACGGGCCTTGATAAAATTATTAAAAATATTAATAATTTGTGTAAAATCATAATATGTGAATTGGAAAGAACTGGGATGAAGGATTCCACATTTGAAATGATAAAAATAGATTTTTGTCGAAATGAACTAGTTTTGAACTAGAAATAAATAAATTGAATTTGAAAGGGATTTTAAAAATAATCAATATTCCCAATACGTGGATTGGACTGGAGTTGAATCGAAATTATCTTCGGGATATTTCGATATTGGATTTCGTGACTATACGGATATTGTTATGGGAATTTGAAAGATATATTTTATATCGTTATTTCCAATACGATATATGTTGGTTTCAGAATTTGATATTGAATATAAGCCGATATATTTTCTATTCAAGGCCTTGTATTTAATATCAAATGTGATTTGGGTTTGTCGTGAATCGTGTTTTAGAAGACATTGGTTCTTTAACCCAGTTAAAGACATAATATTGATTTTTGAGAAGATTAAAACTAAATGGAGTTTTAATGAATCTTTAATTAGATTAAAAAGTGAATTGATAATTTAAATTATCAAATCTGAAAAGTGATCCAGAGTGGAGTATCACCAGTTTTGCTCCAAAGCGATAGTTAAATCTTTAATTAGATTTGAACGTGAAATGGTAATTAATTTTACCGATAACACCGTGGTGTTAGATATGGAGTATCACCAGTTTTGCTCCATGGGATATATAGGTTGGGATTGGGAAATAAAACAAATAATTACTTCGGTGTGGTTCGCTAATCCCGACTAGTTTGAAATGATATCCAAAGGAAGATTATAGGATAAATTTAGAAGAATTTATCTTGGATAAAATTAATGGGAACATTTCCCTAAGAATGTGATTTTGTGAATAAAAGAATATTCTGAATTGGAATGCGAGGTGCCTCGGATATAGGTCTGTAAGGACCGGGAAACGTGTGTTCAGGAATAACTAATCCTCAAAAGTAAGAGAGGACCGGCCCTGAAGATCCAAGGATCATAGTGGGGTCCTGAGGCATTTGCTAGAGTGTCTCGAACGCGGAGAGGAGCTTGCCCCTTGCCTCGACTCATGACGGAAATCCAATTTCCAATACGTGTATTGCGGTTTTAATTGTAGAACTAGTATGGCGACATGATAGATGGTACCCATGCCTCCTATGATTGATACTTATGATTGAAATTGTTTTGACACTATACACTTATAATAGTATCAAATAATGTGATTTAAACGTATCAAGCATGCTTTGGCTGTTATAAGGGAAAACCCTATCCTCCGGCTTGCGTTGCATTGTGTGATGGGACCTGGGTCTTATAACAGCTTCATTTTTCTTTATTTAGCATTGCGCTGTTTGTTCTATGCACTGGTATTCTTGGGAGGAAACCCGTTCCGTGTTATACGGTGTGGTCCCTTGATTTACCTAACTTTAAAACCAAGATTAATAACTGTTTTAGTTCTCACACCAGTCACATGACTGACCTGGAGTTTATTGTTTTAACCTAAACTCTGGGTGCCCCTATTTTCCGCATGGGCAGCTAGTAGTTTTGGTTTTGCAGATTTATATTCACAGGATCCTGGTTTACAGCTGGAATGATATCTGGGAAGCTCTGTATCCGTATATCACCTTCAGTTGTGCTTTGTATTATTTTCCGCTGCTATGTAATTTATTGTAATCTCTGATATTTCTGTGTAATATTTATTCATTTATACTCTGTATATTCTTGTATCTGATGGCATTGTTGTAATATACAATGAAATGATCTTCCGTCTGTGTTCCGATGTGTGTTGTTCTCAAAGTATCCGCTCTTTCCTTCACGGTGAAGTTACGGGTTCTTACATGGTAGGTCACTGACACCACCCTAGCTAGAAAGAAACGCATGCCCTCCCTGATGTCCTCTCCCGTTTCTGGTTCACAACCGGGGTGCGAAACTCGCGAAGTAAACGTTACACAAAGCTACGCCACAAAGGCCGTGCTTTGATCATCACCACAAGACTTTGCTTTTCAACAGAAGCCTCGATCAATTGCCACTTAGGCATGCCACACAGGCAATTCACTCCATGCGTTTGATATCCATCAATATATAACCCCTGAGCTCGTACGTCTCAGAGAAGGGCGTTAAGCAAGAGAATAAATTCTCCACCGCCAAACAGATATATATTTAATAGAGATCAATCACACGGACTAAAAATCCAATGTCAGACACACAGTCCATTTACAAGTTCGTTCTGGGTCTGAACGAAACCGGAGGCACCTAGTACCCCGCATATCCATCGATCTCCAAGTACGTCTGGACGATCACCAACTGTTTCCATCTTCTTTGGTGTACATCCCAATCAAGATCATCAGTAATCACTCAAACGACGTGAAAACCTCCGGTCTTCGACCATCGTCTTCATCTTCGACTTATCGTCGTATCAGTTATTCAGAATGGGATAAACCCCGGCCTTTCCGAATAACTCGCATATATTTTAAATAAGTGTTACACAAACACAACATACGCCTCATTCCAATTCATTAGTCACTAACCGTAAATTAATCAAGAGAATAATTCCCCAAATATTAACCCCGAAGGCCGAAACCAACATCAGATCAATATCCAGAAAACCATTCTGCTTGGCTAACCGACAGTTAGTTTCTAAATTTCACATTCATAGGGAAAGGTTCCCATTAATTTTATCCAAGATAAATTCCTTGAATTTATTCTTTAATCATCTTTTGAATTTCGATTCAACTAGTCGGGATTAACGAACCTTACCGAAGTAATCATTTGTTTTAATTTCCTAACCCCAACCTATTCATCCCATGAAGTAAAACTGGTAATACTTCATGTCTAACACCATGGTGTTATCGGTAAATTTAATTACCATTTCACGTTCAAATCTAATTAAAGATTTAACTAACGCCTGGAGAAAAACTGGTGATACTCCATCCTCGATCCTTTCAATCTAATTAAAGATCCATTAAAACTCCACTTAGTTTTAATCGTTAACTGGGTTAAAGAATTAGTGTCATTTAAAACACGGTTCACGATAAACCTAAAACCATATTCCATTAATTATCGGGTTAAAGAACGAGTGTTATCTAAAACACTGTCCACGATAAACCCAAAAATCAATATCAATTCAATTTCAATTAAGTATTATTTAATTGGTACACTTCATTAAATCTAAATAAAAAGATTTAATCTTTTCTCAACTGGGTTCAAGAACAGTGTTAGTAAGGACACCATTCGCGACAAACCCAAATCACATTTGATATTAAATACAAGGCTCTGAATGGAAAATATCCCGGCTTATATTCAATATCAAATTCTACGACCAACAAATATCGTATTGGAAATAACGATATATATATCTATATCTTTCAAATTTCCATAATAACATCTGTATAATCACGAAATCCAACATCGAAATATTCCGAAGACAATTTCGATTCAAATCCATTCCAATGCAATCATTGGAAATTCTGGTTATTTTCAAAACCATTTCAAATTCAATTTATTTATTTAAAAATAAATAGAATTATAATTCTAGTTCAAAACTAGTTCATTTCAATAAAAATCTATTTTTATCTTTTCAAATATGGAGTTTTTCATCCTAATTCTTTCTAAATCATTTCTTATGATTTTACACAAATTATTACTATTTTTAATAATTTTATCAAGACCCATACAGTCGATTTCCATCAACGGCCATCGAACTGCACTTACAACGACCTTTACCAAATTTGATTTGGACATAATTCCAAATCCCACCGTTAGATTTCTAATTTCTAATATTCGTTAGAAAGCTCTTTTCGATATGAACCCAACGGTTCCAGTTTTAGGAGAATCCGACGGTCGGATCTCCCGTAATATCCGTTCGAAGTCAATGGTCGAAATTCTCGAACTGCCGCGGCGCGGCGCGTTCTATTCAGGCCATTATATTATATATATAATATATACGTTGTCGATTTCAATTCAAAACGTGCTTTATAAATCGTTTTTAAATTCATTTTCAAAACGGTTTCAACTTCATATTCAATTTCAAATCAAAATTGAATATTCCAATCTAAATTCATTTTAAATTCATTTCAATTTGATTTCAATTCAAATTGATTTCTAATTCAATTTCAGCTCGTTTTCAATTCATTTCAATTCGAATTCATTTCTATTCCATTTCAATTCGAATTCATTTATATTCAATTTCAATTCGAATTCATTTATATTCAATTTAAATTCGAATTCATTTCTATTCAATTTCAATTCGAATTCGTTTATATTCAATTTCAATTCGAATTTATTCATATTCAATTTCAATTCGAATTTATTTATATTCAATTCTTTTCAAAATATCAGATTTTGAAATCACTTTCGATATTCATTATAAAATGAATAAAATCGATATAAATATCGTTCACGTCAAAATGGCGTCAATCTAATCAATACGGCTTCATATATTTCTATTTTCAAATATTCTATTTCAAATATTTCTTTTTCAAATATTTCTATTTTAAAACTGGAATGAGGCACAATCAATTACCATATAATGTTAATTATATGGATTTTCTACAACACATGTATATATCAACAACGATGAATAATCAACCATCATCCAAAGTGCATTCTACACTGTATAAGCATCAAATATAAATATTCAACGCTTATAACAGTCTGTCAATCAATCGATCGACATACAACTAAACAATCGGGATTAGTGTACGTCAAATATCATCCCAATACCCATGTGGGGGTTTCAAGCAATCATACAAAGATTTTTATTTGTGCAGTTGGGCGATGTGTAAAATTTATCATCCCAATCAATGTCCTTCAAATAGGTGTACATAAACAAACCGTCCGGTTTGTAAATGAATATTTATTTATTCACATTCACGTTAAAAATTATATTTTTAACGATCAAACTATTTTATTCAACCTATGAATATTCTATTCGGTTCATTTATTAAATAAAATGTTATCTTTATTTTTCTAACTTATTTTTTTAGAAAATTTCGGCGGCATAACGGCACGATACTAGAAACGGGACAAGGCCTAGCCTTATCCCCGGTCTAGTGAAGGCCCACGCCATTCACACATCAATCAAATCAATTTCATTTCACCAAACAATTCAATTCAAACCAAATAATCTAACCAAATACACAACCAAACAATTAAACAAACAAGCCATCCATGGTCTGTGGATGACCGGAGTCGGGTGCTACTAAGCACCGTCTGCATCCTAGTATATATATAACTAGAAAAAGAAATTGAAGAGTGAGAAGTTCTCACCAATAGCTATCCTAATCTCCACGGCACTTCTAATGCAGGAAATCTTCACTGCTCTCGTCTCTTATCACTTTCTTCGCCCGTAGCCACTACATATGTAAAAATCACATTTTTACTTCGTTATTCGATATATAAAAATCGAATTTTTACTTCGCTATTCAATATATAAAAATCGAATTTTTACTTCGCTATTCAATATATAAAAATCGAATTTTTAATTTGCTACCTCACAAATGAAAATCTCATTTTATAAATAAAAATCATAGCCTTTCCTACGGTAAAAATCATCTCTTTGCTACGATAAAAATTCTATCTTTTCATAAAATAAATATCCTTACTTTCTTCATACGATGTTATATACAATAAAAATCTCATTTTTATTCTATGCTACATGAAGAAACCGATCTCAAATACAAACTGAATTTAAAATGTTTTTAAAACTGATTTTTGATTTTCTAAAATCATCTACCTTAAATAAACCAAACAAAAGTAAATAAATAGAACATATAAAGGCTTACCTTGATTGGTTTTCTACTGGGTGGGGGTTTCTACGCTTTGGAAAGGAGAAGGGAGGGTTGTGGAGCTGCTGTCGACGGAGGCGAGGAGGGTGCTGACATTGGTGGTGGCGCGGCGTTGGGCTCCAGGTGCGGTGGCTGATCGATTTGAGGAAACGAGGTAGGGGCCATCGGGTTTGGGGTTTCTGGCATCGGAGGGAGCTTACGAGATCGGGGACTGGAGGCGCAGGGTTGACTGGGTGGGGCTGACGTCTGTGGGTGGCGGCGATAGGGAGGGGAAGGCGATGGATCGGAGGAGAGGCGGTTTCAGAAAGGGTACGTCGGGGTTTTGATTTTGAAAAGGGGGCGGTTGTAAACACGTTTGACCCCGTTAACCAATGAATGGTTTTAGTTAGGACTTTGGAGAATGTATGTTAATTTATTTTAATTTCCCTTCAAAAAGTAACTTTTATTTTCGACCTCAAAACGAGACCCACCGCCTGTCGTCCATAGCGTTTTACCCCCATTTCGAACACAATGGGATATGTATCATAGGCTGATTCGGCTGTTACAATCAGTTTCCGCTGAATTTACATTTAAATCATTATATTGAATTTTAAACGTACATTTCAAATTACCGGGGTCACATACTAACTAGAAAAATTCCAGAAAAATATTTTCTAGCTTCATATTGATGATACGGTCCTAACAAAACTAGTTTCGTCGAATTCTGAGACCGCTTGAAAATTGGCCAATTTCCAGTTGATTAAAATCAACTGAAACTGGTCAAACGCGTTTTCCTTTGCCACGCTCACATATTGATACAAAAAATTATGAAATTTGAAATCTAGCAATAACTTGACATCACGGACCCAACAAAACTGGTTTCGTCGAAATCCGAGGTCGTTTGCAAAATGTCTATTTTTAAGGGCCTGAATTCCATAGCGACTATTCAGAATTTTCAACTGGACATATCTTTTGATTCCCGCTATGAAATCTCCATTTCTCGGATTCGTTGGAAAGATATTATCAAATAGATCCAATCATTTTTGGTTTTACTAAAATCTGGATTGTTTTGCACCCGGTACATTCATTTGAAGTTTGAAATCGAATTATCGAACTACCGCGCCATTTTCAATTCCTTTTATAAATATAAATAATTATTTATATTCTATCGTCGGTCTATACAACTATATACGATTGAATTTTATTCAAAAGAAATTTTCTCATCGATATTATTTAAAATAATTCATTTTAAATGATCAAACTTCGCTAAAATTGCCAAAATAAAAATTTTAAACTGGCCCAGATTTTCCGGGTTGTTACACTTCTACTGGATAACTCAACTGGCCTCGCTTTGTCAATGTACTAAGTTCAATTCTTATATTTAATTAGAGGTTTTATTCCAGGGATTAAACTAATTATAGGATAAGATTGATATTCGTAAGATGAGGTTTATAGCTCTAAGATGATTATTGGACCTAGTATTAATTATGGCAATTCTACCGGAATTGCTAGTTTAAATAAACTATCATAACTGTCATATGCCATTAATTACCATGATGACTATTTTTTTAAGGCAATAGACATTACAATAAATGTTATATATATATATATATCAGTCTAAAAAATTTCCATTAATACCTATTAATTGTAGCTAATTAATTATCTCTAAGTTACTATAGCATTAACTGCAAATAAGATTTTGAGTTGCAACATTTAAATCTTATTTACCATAATTGTAGCCTTTTATGAAAGTATGAAATCTATATTTAGTTTCCATATTTAATACCCGTAGACTCAAGGTTACAATTGTTAATTCTTCATTTATTACAAATACTCTAATTTATATCCATACTTCATACATAATAATTCAAATGAAAACTTAACCCAAATATCTACCTAATAATAATATGCGTTCTTCGCGTATGATGGTGGATACAGTGTGTGTATATATATATATATATACACATACATATATACATGTGTATATGTATATATATATATATATATGTATGTATATGTGTGTGTGTATATATATGTATGTATATATCGACATGACCTTTGATGAGCACATCAAACTTTCGACCTTACATAGTCAAATCATACAGAGATCAAGCACAAATATACTCAAGCTCATATTGGTCAGGATCAAAAGATAGATCTCACAAACTCCAGTAGTTGAACATTCCAAAATTTGGTTTGGCCTCCTTTATTGTCCTGGTTTGGCATAGACATACTACTTGGGTCGGCATACCCCTGTATCGGCTAAGTCAAATTATCTCGGTTCGACATTACATTGTAACCCTTGGATTGGCTAGGTTTGATCGACATTGTATCAATTTCACCGGAATGGGGAGGCGCTTGTGTCTCGAACATCCTCGAATCAATGTTAGCATGTTTGAATGCTAGCAAGTCAAGGTCCAAGCCATCTAGCAAAAAAGAGACGTGGAGAGGAAAAGTAGTTGGACGAACTCCAAATGTCAAACCAGGTCGATAGGCCTCTACCGATCCAACTTGAATCAGATCGACTATTCCAATCCTGATCGAGTTGGCTATGATGATCCAAGATCGGGCACAACTGGTGATGTGTCCCACTACTCTACAATATTTCACCCATCTTTCCATAGCTTTACCTTTCCCACCTATGCTTTGGCCGAGCCCAATTCGTACCCAGTCTGCAAATATCACTTTAGGGCACCATTTTAAGGGTCTTATTCAACTTTTTACACTCTCAACAATTTTCTTCTATTGTAATCAAGGTCATCTTGACCTGGCACTTTGTAACCATCAAAATCAATCAGAAATTATAAAAAATATTAAGTGGATGTAGGCCAATCTGAGCCAAACTACTATAAATTGTGTGTTCCCATTGTTATGCTCATTTTCCATTTACATTCTTCATTTTCATTCTCTACATACTTAATTTGGAGTGTTGTACTAATTTTGGTATCAATATTTTTGTTACATATTTTTGTAAAGACGGATCGCTCAGCTTTAAAGTCTTTTAATCTACTATTGGATTCTCAAGTATATCGAAAAAATCCAGTTTCTCTTAACCCTGCTACAATTATGTCCAAAAAAGATGCATCTTCTTCCAGGCCAGCGAATCAAGCTCAAGAAGAGACAGGGTAGCAATATCAAGAATGTGATGGTGACCACTGCAACATCTACTCTTGCACCTTCTTCTGCTCAGTAATGCGCAATTCCATGATGGAAGTTATGATAAAGGTAAGTTGTGGGAAAGTTGGAGAAGACTGGTAATGTCTTGAATAAGTGCATGACCGAGAATGTTTAGTTAAGGAAAAAAATGAACTAGATGAGGGCATAGTGAAATGATCACAGGACGTAGAAGACTCCTACTCCGCTACGCTACCTTTCGAAGGAATTGACATCGCTTAATAGAAGCGGGGGTCCCATGACATGGAGCATGCGCTGGAATGTCTATGAGGGCAACTCGCCCGATCCGCCATGACATGGAGTAGGTGTTGGTCAATCCAGTTCGGCTATACTATGTCGAACCAGAGTATGCTGAACTGGATCTGGTGGTTCTTCATCAACCTATCGTTGCTGCCAATGCTCATGACCGCAGCGCACCCAAATCCTTTCATGCTCCTATACTTCCTTCTTTGCTCCCTATGAGTGGCCGGGGTGGTCGGGGTCGAGAAAGTGCCAAACAGTGAAACAAGTGACATTACTTGTAGGGAGATGATAAGGTGTAAGCATCGTTGTGACATAGAGTATAAGCCCATCATTCGAACTGTAGACTTGATTGCCATAGTCGGATAGATCATCCACAACAGTCATGGTTTTAATAATGAGGACATGGAATTAATCATAGCCATACCCCTTTAACCGATAACATTTTGAAGACTAAGTTCTCTTATCGATTCAACTTGTGGTAGATGTTGCACTTTTCAACAAGACTAATCCTACCCAACATTTAATGCGCTATTGATGGTGTATGGATTCAATTCAAGCCTTTGATGATTTTAAGTGTAAGGGTTGCCTGATTCATCTAGACGGTGCAGGGTTTATGTAATGTATGGGATTATCACCAAAGTTAATAGTTTCATTTGATGATTTTGGTAGAAAATTCATGAGTCAATTTTGTATCCACAGATCCCTGTCAAAGCGTGTGATGACATTGTCCCGCATACATTAAACTTTAAGGGAATCACTCAATGACTATTTAGAGCGCTTTAATGTTGTTGTCACCAAAGTTAGTTACCTTAATCATGAAACAATTCTGATGGCTAATTCAAGGTTTAGGCTTGATACGAATTTTGCATGGTGGTTGACGGGAAACACCGTCTACTCTGGATTAGTTTTATGAAAAGGCTTCCCAGTTCTTGTGAATTGGGGAAGCTGATAAGAATCAAAAAAGAAGAATTGATAATCCAGTCAATAAAGGATACAGAGTAATGTTACAATATGGTAGTCTAGAGATAATTTTGGAAAGGTTCAACTCAATGTCAAGAATTATAATAAAAGGATCGACAATCAATGGAGAGGCGGTAATGGAGGTAGCCACAGCCAAAATAAGGACTTTAGGAAGCGACCTAGATTCTCGACATACGACAACTATATGTCGGTAAATAATACATTAGGGAATGTTTACTTGGAATTTTTTCCTATTCCATGAGATGTATGGTCGCACGACAAATGAGTGTCGTCATCTCTGGTATATTGTTGAAAAGCTCATATAGGATGGAAAGTTAGATGAGTATAAATCGCCTTGAGGGACAGAGGAAAAGTATTTTAGATGTCCTCCGTTTTATTATATTGGTTATTTACTCTCAATATAATGCTTTTTTGAGCCGACCAACCCCCGTCAACTTCCGATATTGCATTGTTCTTTGTGCTTGCTCCTGAAAACCCCAACAGAGAATGAGGTTAAGTTTCTACGGGGAGATCAACTAGCAACAAGGGTGTGCTATATGGCTAAATGGAAGGATGTCGACTAAAAAAAAGAGGAAGGTCATTGATACCTTCCTTTACGCTAAAGGTGCTAATGCACAGCAATCACGAAGATAATCCTAGCCCAGAAGGCATTGTTGTCTTTTCAAAGGCGTCGACCTTAGGAAAGATGAAGATTTAGGATACTAATTGGTTACATCAATTGAAACTATGGTGTTGGTTTCAATTGACAATGACGACATGTCAAAGTTATTGAAAATCAAATCCCACTCGGGACCCCTCCATGCAAGGGAATTGAATAATTTCTTCCATGCAAATCTCCATGTGCTTGCATGGATCCATGATGAAATGTACGGGATATTAGTCAACTATAATATGTCAATCTCTCAACATCGATTTGAAATACGTCCCAATGAAACAGAAGAGACATACGCTTAGTCGCGATAGGCCAGTTGCATTAAAAAGGACGTGAAGAAGGAAGAAGTTCAAGAGCAACATAGTTGTTTGATATTCATTATATCTCGATTGGGTATCGAATCGTGTTTTTTAGAAATACAATGAGAAGTGGCGAAGTTGCGTAGATTTCTTTGATCTGAACAAAGCTTGTCCGAAAAACAATTTTCCACGTCCGAGAATTGAACAACTTTTGGAATCTATAGTTGGACATGAGCTTCTCTTATTCATGGATACATACTATAGATATAACCATCTAATGCATGTACTCGATCAAGAACATATGAGTTTCATTACATATCTTGGACTATATTGTTACATGGTCATGCGTTTCGGTTTGAAGAACACCAAATTGACATTTTGGTGGTTGGTCACGAGCTTATAAAATCACGGTGATATGCCAACCATGTGGATGATTAAGGAGACATGTTCAGCATTCTCCTCTAATATAGCATGAAACTCGATCCCTTGAAATGCTCTTTCGGCGTTGCATTGGGAAAAATACTTGAGGGGACTGAAGTCAGACCTGAGCAGATCGAATCCATCTAGAACATTCAGGAGCCCATGAAGATTAAAGACGTATAAATCTTGAATGGGGAGGTGTCCGCTATGAGACGGTTTTATCTAGAGGGATGGATATGTTCATTCCTTACTTTGAGTTGATAAGGCGAGGAAAGCGTAGCTTAACCTAGCTCCAACCCGTCTCGGGGAATTTCAAAACCTATTGGACCACATGGAGAGGCCTCTAATATTATTAAAGTCGATCAATAATGAAGACATATTTGTGAATTCGGCAATATCTTTACATGCCATCAGCTCAGCACTTATGCATGAGGATAATCAAATCCAACGACTAGTGTACAATGTGAGCAAAAAGCTAACATGGAATGAGCGCAATCACTCGAAGATTGAGAAGTTACCGTAATGTCTTCTAATAGCATCAAGAAGATTCGCCACTGCTTTCAAGCTGATCCCATCAAGGTTTACACCGAACATCTGCTATGACAATTTCGTTAACAACCTGAAGAAATTAGAAGGCAGCTCAAATGTAATATTAGACTAAGCCAGTTCGATATTTCCAACATTCCTTAGAGGGCCATTCACGGAAAAGCGCTAGCCAACTACATCATCGAATTTTCATGAACCCAAACCATTGGCCACAATTTCGACAAGAAAGGTGATTATTTTCATTGCCAAAAACATCATGTATCCATTTGACTTCCTAGAACTATCATAATTTGTAATGAGAGCAAGTTCGATAGTACATAATTTAAAGACTTTTGTCGATGTAATCATATCGTGAAGAGATATACGGCAGTAGCTCACTAGCAATACAATGGACGGGTTGAAGCACTGAACAAAAATGTTAAGTCCGTCTTGAAGAAGCAATTGGAGAAGGCTAGAGGCAAGGGGGTCGATGAGCTAACGTCAGCCCTTTGGGCATACGGAATAACCCACAAGTATGCAACTGGCCATGTCACATTTGCACTGGCTTATGGCCCTGAAGCCTTCATATTAGTCGAGTTCAAAGTCCCCTCTCATGGAACTACTTACCATGACCTCTCACTAATAAAGAACTCCTCCTGGAGTCCCTCGACATGATTGACGGAAAGAGAGAGAAGGCTAACTTACAAGTTGTTACATATAGACATCGGCTCGGCGGATGCTACAAGATGAAAGTTCAACGTAGAACCTTCGAACTTGGATTTCTCATCCCTAAGCATGTCTTCCCTCACATAGGCTTGAAGTGGGAAAGACCCTACGTCATTTAGTAGAAATTTAAAAATAGATCTTTCAGGTTAACATCTTGAGTTTTCTATCCTCCTCAAAAATACGTGGCAAATATAAAAGTCACTTGGGCACTAAAAGAGTTACGTGAGTTTTTTTTGCAGAGATCACGCTGTGGGCAAAGCCTACCAAAAGAAAGCTGCTAAATAAATGTACTACTAGTTGACCACAATCAAGGATAAAATGAATTATGTTAAAAAACGTGATTTCTTGAAAAGGATCGCAAAGATATCATGAGTCTTCCCAAACCTTATAACCAAATTGATGTTCCCTTAGTTATTTGATATATAAGGAATATATATTGTTCCTAGTTTCCAACCGCTAAAAGCGGGCATAACAACACCATAGTTGTTGTTGACCACTTCACTAAGCAGGTCAAAGAAGAACCACTCACAAGGGCCAGTGCACCAAAAGTCTTTACTTGGTGATCAAGAACATACTACAAGGGAACCCAATTTAAGAGTTGGTTGTTCCAAGGGTTTTATGACCATAACATAATAGAAAAGTATTTCTCCTTTGTTCTCTGTTCACAGGATAACGGGCAAATAGGATAACTCAGAATATTTTGATTTAACAAATCAACTGAAGCCACGCAACAGAGCCTTGTATTATCATCTATCACAAGTGCGAACTCATGCTATGCACACGGATTTCATGATATAGTTTTGATAGTGTATTTTTTGAATTATTAGTTATATAAAATTGTAAATATATGTTTATAAATTGTAACTATTATTTTTCCTGAAATAGTGAACAAAAGTTTTTCAATAAATTTTTCTTGGGTAAACTCTAGCCATATAAGTAGAAAATTAATATTTTAGGGTCAACGGTTTTGTACAACAATGGTAACATCAAAAATTGGTTGTTTCTAATTTGATAAGTTTTATACTGGCTAAGCATATATACAATTATTAATTTTCAAATGAAAGCAAACCAAACTATAATTTTATCTATTTTCTCATTTTTCTCTATCTTCACATTTATATTTTTATTCACATTGCACAACATTTAGATAATTCGGGCATAAATGTTATCAACTATAGTTAATAAGAAATTGCCTAACTGAGCACGAAATATAAATTGAAAATAAATGTTGTATAATGATAATACCATTTGAAGAAAAATAATCGACAAATATTTGGTTTGAATCCTTGATATCAGTCCTAAGTTATATTTTCATTTTATATCATCAAATCTCAAAGGGAAGTACATGCTTACTTTCTCAATCATCAAAAGCTACAATTAAACATGAAAAACTAATTTAATGGAAGTAAGTATAGTTCTACAATAGTAAAGGAATAAAATTGTTGATTTCTAGCTCATGTTCTATATGAGAGAAACAACTAGCAACGTAATCCTAGAAAATAAGGAGCAACCGTGTAATAATAAAATAACAAAAACAAAATGTTTGCCTATTGGGAAGCAACACGCACTATAAGAGAAACAGTACATGCCAACGGCTAGGGGCCGTTAGTGGTCGTTGAAAAAGACGTTGGTAGTCGTTGGTATAGCCGTTGGTATATAGATCAACAGCTTCAAAAGAGGAAGACAACGCATATTTCCAACGGCCTCCAACTTCCTTACATTGCTACGTGTTTTTTTTTTATGAAAGAAATGTTGGAAGGTGTTGAAAACCACTGAAATATGTCATGCATAGCCGTTGGAAACCGTTGAAAAACAATGACCAGTAAGCCGTTACTTGCCGTTGGAAGCCATTGAAAATATGGGTATTTTTTTATAGGATTGAGATTGCACACTTCCAGCCGTACAAATATATATATCCATCAAAACTGCTCCATTTTAAGCATATAAATCTCAACCACAATCAAATACTCACCCAAATACAATATTATACGAAAATAAAACACATGCCACAAACCAACATTTACATAAAAAACAACCCAATATATACAATGATGTCCAAACCATGTCATTACCAACAAAAACCACCATCGCCATGTCCACAACATCATCAACAACGCAACATCCATATATATACAACCATGATCATAAATGTATCTAGTCTCACCAACTCTCATAGCATACACACACACACACACACACACACACACATATATATATATATAATAAAAAACAAAGTAACATCAACCCACTCCACCAAAAGGTGAAGGTGGCGTACCGTACCGAACAATGAACTCCGCCACCCGACGGTTAATCTGTTCCATCTGCTCTTCACGGAGACGACCGCGCTCATGAAACTCTGCAATTTGTGCTCAGAGCTATGTGACTCCTTCTTATCCTGAGCCCTCTGGTAAGTCTGCTGAGACGTCTAAACCTATATATAATTTTAGTTTTTTAGAATAGAAGGATTAATAATAAGATTGATACACCATTAATGCTAATCTCAAATTAAAAAAATACAACGTATACTTCGCAATTGTTTGTCTAAAGTTTTAATAATAGCAACTGGAGCAAATTTCAGTTTTTATTTTAAATTTTAATTTCGATACCTCTAGATTGCCAAAATCATATCGTTTATTCCGAGTAAGTGGATCCATGACGACATTAAATATCCTATTTTCATCCACCTTAGTCAAATCAGTCCTCCCACTGGAATCCAACATCAGCACCCTCTGATCCTGAAATTTCTCCTATTAAATAAAAAACAATGGAATTTAGATTACACTATAATTAAATTATAACTTTAAATAAACTATATTATACTTACATATGTCTTAAGCTCCTTGGCATCGTGGTCCCAAGAATAGGAAACTGAGCATGTGTCATCGACCGCAGGCAATGCATGCATATGCTCAAATACATCCCAGTACGACACAGGACCACCACGTTGTCTATATATATATATATATATATATATATATATATATATGTATGTGTGTGTGTGTGTGTAAATTAGAACTTAATGTTAAATCAACTATTAATTTTAACAACTTATAAATTAAAATCATTAACTATGTTAATTAATAAATATACCAGGTCCTCGCGATGGTGCTGAAATGTCTTAGACCCACTTCGATGCGTAACTAGATTCTTGCTCCTGTTTGCCGCATTTCCCGCGGACTTGGCCTATACATTTAAATTTAAAAAATGTTTTATACTAAATTATATATTAATTGAATAGAAAATTTTAAATTAAATTTGTAGTAACTTCACCAGAGACTCGTCATTATTATTCCAATAAGTATGTACGCCATCCCACGCCTTCTCGCCTATCCAGTCAGGTTTTTTTCCCATCTGATTTTATGTTGTTCATCGTCCCTCTGTAATTTTTTTCCACTCTAGAGTTATAGTGGTGCTTGATGAGGTCTAAATTGGTCTCCCTAAGATCAACAGCTCCCCGCAATATTTTAAAAATAGGATAAATATGAGCTGATCAAATAGGAGCATCACTACTTAATTAATGTAATAAATGATATAGCACACATACTACTAGAAATCCTGCTGGATCGTCTCCTTGACTGTTAGACCAAAAAGTGGTTCTAACACCCAAATTGATTAAAAGATAATGAAATAAGATAAAAATAAAAATGAACACACAGGATTTATAGTGGTTCGGCTAAGAAATGCCTACGTCCACTTGTCTCTCACTATTTTTACTGATTTAGTTGCAAGTACAATGAAATATTCACTTGATTTCTCTCACAACTCACTTACAATCACTCAATTGTAGAAAACAAATAATGAAAGAAGATTTGGATTTTCCAGGATTGCTGGAATTCGGGTTATGAAGGTGGTTGAACTCTCCAAGTGCCAGAAAAAAGATCCTTTTCTTTGTCTCCAGACGGGGTATTTATAGGTGTGAATTTGCTCAGAGCCCGATCCGGATCGGAGCCACGTGTCATCCATCCCATCAGTATCGGGTTCGGATGGATTTCTATGTTGACAACGCATCAGAGTAATGGACGTTATGGGCAGGAACTGGTCATAGCCGATCCGGATATCCAGGCGCTCATGCAGGGGAGTGATGTGGAAAATGGGTTCAGGTCGGAGGGACATGTACAAGGGGTTCAGATCGGGATATCCGATCCGACCCGGATTGACTTGGAAACAATTCTCTCTTCTCTTTATTCTGCTCCGCTCCGCTCTAACCTATCTCTGTAGCAATTGGGTGGCTTTCCGATCCGACTGGAAGTAGATTCCCCTCCGACCCGAATAGCTGTGCTTCTTTAATTCCAAGAGTAATAGTTCACCGATCCGAACAGCAGACTTTACCCTATACGAACCGCTATCCTGCTCCGATCCGACCCGCTTCAGAGTTTTTCAAGTTCTTCAATATTTCATATCTTGACTTTGTGTTGCCCAGTTCACAAAGTGGGCTAACATTTTGCCCCCTCAAAGGATGCTCTTGTTGGAGACGGAGCATGCTTTGACCATCAATGCATAGCGCTCTTCGAGGTAATTTCCCTTTTGATTTTCCTGGCGTTTTTATCTTTTTCTTCAAATTTCAATTCAGCCTGCTGCTGAGCTAAAGAATTCGGGTCGGTTCGGAATCCGATCCGAACAGACCCTCTCTTCTCTCTATCTTTTACTGGAGTATTGGGCCAAGCTTCGCTTCTGGGCTGTCCATCCGATCCGAACAGGGGTTCTCCTATTGGGCTGCCGATCCGAATGGGGAGACGAATAGTCACCTTCTTCTTCTATATAAACTTCGCCTTCTTCCTCCTTTCATTTTCACTGTTTCATTCACGAAGTTCTGTAAAACGAGAGAGAAAATACTCAATTCGTGAAACTTCAAAATTCTTCTTAATTCTCGAAGTAATCACACTGGTAGGTTATAAAACTTTGAACAATCCTTTCTTTAATCATTCTCGAGTCGAATTTGTAGACGATTAGGATGAGTTGGGCATGAAATTCTGATGAACTTTGCCACCGTGACCCTCCCTCGTCATCATCACCAATAAACTTGTCGTCGTCTCGAGATTGAAATGGTGGAGATTATAATCCGTTGTTAAGTGCACCATCGTAAAATCGCTTGGTTTTGACTTGAGGGACTGGCACGAGATTGGCCCTGGGGTCGGATAGGGAAGAAAGAGGGTGAAGGAGAAGAAGAAGACGATGAAGAATCGGTTCGGTTCGGAAGGATATGGAAGGTGAAAAACAAAGGATGAAGGAAGGAAATTCAAGAGGTCGGATCGGGTCCGGGCGAGCAAAGAAAGAAAAAAGAAACAAAATCTAGGAGATCGGATCGGGTCGGAGCAAGCACTTAAGACAGGAGGGAAGGAGCTTCCCTAACCGGATCGGATCGGATCGGATCGTAAAATGATGGAAGAGAAATATAACTACATGATCCGATCCGAACCGTTAGGGGACTTTGCCTCCGATCCGATCCGACTTCAATTTCTGAGCTTCAATAAGGTTTCCAAGCCTAAGGTTACGCCCCCGATCCGATCCCAATGAATGAATCCGAACCGAACCGAAGCACAGTCTACCTTAACACATAAAAACTCGTCTAACTGGCCAAATCAAACTTTGGCATAATCTTCAATTTTATGGACAGTTAGGATAGTGCCTTGCGAACGTAACTGGACATCAAGAATTACTTCAACTCTTTATATCTTGCCAAACTTTTTCGTCGCACTTTTAAACATTTACTTTGCACTTTCCGTATACACTGTTCACACTTTAGTTTGCACACACACACGGGGGGATACGGGCTAATTTACTCTAATTTGTGCTATTGCTTCTTCAATAGTTCTATGACCATGAGACCCAGACGTTCTTCCAGACTAGCTGAGAGGAAAGAAGCCCCGGAAACCTCTAACAAAATCACTCTCGAGGATATATCTTCTCCATCGGATCCAGAATGGGACAGTGAGGGTCCAGACTACGGGGTTGGAAATCGGGAAAGCGACGAGGTGTCTTCAGAGAATGAAGTTTCTCTGGGTTTTGAGGAGGAAGGAGGGATTGGTGACGATCGAGCCCCCGATGAATTTGAATCAGCCATTATATTGGAATCACCTCCAGATTCCGTTGAATCAACAATCGACAACGATCGACTTGTCCGAATTTGCTTAAAGTACGGGATAATGAAAAGGGACACTCTAGTGCCTTCAAGCTCTGACCGTCCCCACAACCCTCCAGAAGGATATATGGCAGTCACTTGATTGATGTGCATGGTCGGCGCTATTCCTCCATTCTCTCCCTTCATTGTTGACTTTTTAAGACAAATGCGGATTGCCCCCATGCAGCTGCATCCCAATTCGTATGCCTACTTGCACACTTTGTACATAGCATATCGTGAAATCTTAGGCATAGAGCTCACGTTCGATGACGTTCACTTCTTCTATAATTTCAAGCATCGGACTCGAGAGACTCCATCTTTCTGCTACTTTGAGTCAGTTCCAAAAAGGAAGATAATCTCAGCACCATTCAGCAGTAAAGCTGGAGATTCCAGACTAGAATGGTTCTACGTGAAGCGACAGCCTGGATGCGCCAGGAGGTGGACAAAATCAAGTAAAGCACTGATTTTCTAAATCAGGGCTCTATACACTTGAATCATCACCTTAACTTGTTTTCCTTTTTGTTTGCAGTCGACAATCCCAAACAAATATCAGATCAGGCGTCCTTTGACCGGATGCACCAACTTCTTAATGGCGATCAGAAATTCTTGACTATCGACGAAGTCCTTAAAGACGAATACCTTCACTTTCATGGGTTGTTATCCGTTTTTCGTAGTATCGGTCATGGGACGGCTCCATACGTATACATCCCTCCAGTGGAGGTAGTCCCAGAGATAGGAGAAGGCTCAGGAGTTCCTACAGTGCCTCTTCAAACTTCACCTTCTCCATCTTCTACACAAGACGACGAATTGGCTAATTTGGCCGAAAAGCATCGTGAAGGATATACTGCCCCCGAGGAGGCTACTTCTCCGGAAAAGTCAACATCCTCCCAAGAGTCGCCACTTAATGCTTCCGAGGGGGATATCCCTAATACTGATGATCGAATATTTCAGGGCTTGGGGGATCTCCCCTTACCTGAAACTATATACACTTCAGAGAATTTCAGGAAGGATCCTTTAGTCTTCACCTCTTCCGAAGAGACCACTCCTGCTAAGGCCAAAGAGCCTGCCCGTACTAGTCTAACTTCAGACTCGGGTTGGTTGGGGGGAAACACACCACTTAGGACACACTTTATACAACAGCATTAGCATTCATTGCACTTCTTTCTCTGTGGATCCATTGATTCTAAATTTTGCTTGTCTTATTGTGCAGGTACGATGTCTCGATCTTACTATGACATCAGGAAGCTTCGCCGCAGCATGTCTAATCCACCTCAGGATATCGAGTATGATCGCCGCGATGATCGCGGAAGGGAAGAGAGAAGGCCTCATGAACCCTATCGCTCTCGAACCTCACGCTCTCGCTCTCCCGTTCGATCAAACCAGGAGAAATATAAAGGTTATCAAAGTCGTAGGGAAGAGGACAGGCCACAATCGAAAGACTCCACCTCTTCCCACGAAAAGCGCAGCAGAGAGAAGAGCCCTCCAAAAGATACTGAGTCTCAAAGTAAACGCAAGGTCCCTGCCACTAAACGGCTTAGGACAGATAAAGCAACTATAGAATCCTCCACACACAGGGATTCTGAACTAACGATCCCCGCTCCCCCACCTCTAGATGCGGGAACTGGGATCAGGCGGGCGTATTTGAAGGAGCAATTTCCCGAACATTACTTCGAGACTTTGACTTTTTTACCTGCCCTTGAAAATATTTCTTCCAAGTGGGCAGATGAGGCCAAAGCAAAGATAGATGCGGTGGAAAAACAGTATTCTGAGATGTTTAAATACTCACGCAACCTTTCCAGAATCATTGGCACTCTAATCACAAATACCGACTCAATGCAAAAGACCGCGGAGGAGGATGCCAAGGCTTTAAAAACTCTAGGAAAAGATTTGGAAGACACTCAAGCTCAGCTAGCTGTCGCTCAAAGGGACGCTTCTAACTTCAAACAACAATTTGAGGAAATGCAAAAACGTTATCATGACTTGCTTGAATCTCACACTCAAGAGCGTTCTGAGTTAAAAAAGCAAGCTGATGAGGCTAAGTCAGAAGCTGCTAAGACACGCCTTGCTTATGCTGACCTCGAACGGAAAAATGCCGAGTTAGTAAAGAGGAGTGCTGAACTAGAAAAGAAGAATGCCGACTTGGCTTCAAAGCTATTGGAGGTAGAGAACAGAGCTGCCCTGGCTGAGGGCAATGTGGAGTGTGCTATTAAATCTGCGGAGGAAGCCTGCAAACAACTGTCAGAGGCGGAGGCTGATATTCAGGGTTTCGGCGAATTAATGATTGAATTCTTCGCACATATCATCCGTCGCCGAAACATTTCTTGGATCGAGGATTATCCATCCACTCTAGTTCAAGTATGGAATCAGATCGCCGAGTGGGAAAAAGAGGAACTTAAGGTCGATTCCATCGATGAAGATAAGCTAATGGAGAAATACTTGAGGGATGATGAACCGGAGCGCCTAGCTGAAGGGCGCCGCCTCATTGCTAAGGCCATGGAAGAAGAGAGACGGAAGTCTAAACAAAAGCATGTTCTCGAAGCTGGTTCCTCTTCTTCTGCTCCTGCGACTTCTGAAGTAGAGGGGTATGATCCTGAAAATCCGGGAATTCCCCGAACAACTCTGCTATCCCCTATTCCTGAAACCGCATCAGAGGTAGTAGTCACCCCTGCCGAGAAGTCTTCGGAAGGTATCCCTACCTTTTCTCCTCAATTTGTCAAGGCTATTTCAACCTTTCGCCACATGATTGAGCAATCGATGAAAAACCCATTATTTTCGCCTGAGTTGATAACTATTGCTTCTCATTCTGTAGGTATCGAGCTATCCGAAAAGACAGATGTGACTCAAGGAGCCATCACCGGGGCAGAACCTACAGAAAAGGCAAAAGGAGGGGAGGATAAAGCTGCTCCTATAGACTTGGGCGAAGGAAGTGTGCCGACTAAGGCCGCCACTACCCATGATGAAGAAATGATAGCAGCTTTAAAGGATGATGGCGGTGACGAAGGTCATTAGGAGGAACCAGAAGTAGCAATAGTCGGGGAGTCAAAAAATGCTGATGATGTTACTTTGGCCGCAATGAAAGCTGATCAAGACAAACGCTTGCAATTGAAAGCCGAAGAACTAGACCCTGAAGCCCTCAAGCCCCTCGCAGTTGTGGATGCGGGATCAAGGTTAGTTGTTAAGCTCTCAACTAGGTCTATTACAGAGGAACTCGCTAAAAAATCTTCTCTTGATTCCAGCGCTCCGCCCTCCGGGAAGAAGTCTGCCGGTTCTAGCACCGCATCTTCAGGAAAGAAGAAATCAAAACGAATCTTGACAGAGGCCGAGAAAGAAGCAAAGATGCAGAGAAAGCTGCCAAGAAATCCAAGGCTCACCCAAAATCTAAATAGTGGATTGCCTTGTGTCGTTTTAGCATTTGGTGAACCAACAATTGCTGCTGCAAGAGCGGCTCTTGCACCTTCTTTTCTGGTTATTTTCCTGTACAAAACCATTCATTTGTAAATAAAAAATAATTCATTTTCTGCAATGTCTGTTTGTCAGTAGTTCTGCACTTATGTAAAAATGCACGTCTTACTATAATTATGAAATGAAGTTACGGAGGGAGGAAATATGTGTATACATATATGCCCCCAGTCAATTCCCACAAATTATTTAATGCTTAATCGAGCACTCAGAATGCTCCCGATTTTCTGACGGGATAGCACTTCCTGTGTCGTCAGTACCTGTCGTTTTTTCTGGCCTTTCTTTTATACTCTCTCTCTTTCTCTTGAGAGTTAGAGTTTGAGCTCAGCAATCTATTCATTCCCCGGTCTTTCAGCGCGGAAAGATTTCTTTCTTAGCGCTCAGTCGGAGACGCTTTTATACTCTCTCTCTCTCTCTGGAGAATTAGAGTTAGGGGAAGAATTTCTTTTTCAGCGCTCAGTCGGAGACACTTTTATACTCTCTCTCTCTCTGGAGAGTTAGAGTTAAGAATGTCGTTTTCTCATTCTTTTATGTCTTGCCGCACAAATAGTCGTTGTGCTTCTTCTTATGTCCAAACTATCTTCAACCTTTTCAGGTTTTGAGTCATCCTATATTCTATAATCACAACAGAATAATCGAAGAATGTATATATGTAATGCATAAAAGTAAATAACACACAATATTTTTATAGTGGTTCGGCTAAGTCGTAGCCTACATCTACTTTATAGTCCTTTATTCATATCGTCAGATTTTCCCAGGGCAAGTCGTGCCTTATTACAGAGTTCATAAGAAAAATAACAAAGAGTACAACATTTCTAATCCAAATATCGCATTAAGTGTTGGGCATTCCATGCTCTAGTGACTTCTTCGCCATCTACGGTCGTTAACTTGAAGGTTCCTTTTTCAAGTTTCCGTTGGATGACAAAGGGTCCTTCCCACTTTGGACCGAGGTGAGGAAGGGATGGAAAGACTCTCTTTAGCACCAAATCTCCTGGTTCAAAAGTCCTGAGGCGAACTTTTTTGTCGTAATAGCGTGCCATCTGACGTCGATGTCTTGCCGTACGCAAATCTGCTTCGTCCCTTTTTTCTTCGACTTCATCAAGAGACTCAAGTAAGAGCGCCCGATTCGTCATCGGGTCATAATATGTCACCCTGTGGGAAGGAACTTCCAGTTCAACTGGAATTACTGCTTCTGAGCCAAAGGAGAGAGAGAAAGGGGTATGACCGGTGGCCGTCTTAAATGTTGTTCGATATGCCCACAAAGCTAGGGGCAATTCGTCAACCCATTTTGCCTTTGCACGCTCTAACCGTTTTTTGAGGATGGATTTTATTACTTTGTTTATTGCCTCTACTTGCCCGTTCGACTGCGGATAGGCAACTGCAGTATATCGCTTGTCAATCTTATACTTCTGGTAGAAATTTCTGAATTCAGTACTATCAAATTGGGTTCCGTTGTCAGTTATAATCGTCCTTGGGATCCCGAATCGGCATATAATATTTCTGACCACAAAACTTATCACCTTTCTTGCCGTGATCTTGGTCAAGGGCTCAGCTTCCACCCACTTCGTAAAATAGTCCACGGCCACTATTGCATATTTAGCTCCTCCTTTAGCAATCGGTAGAACTCCAATGATATCAATTCCCCATGTGGCAAATGGCCAAGGACTCACCATTGATTTAAGTTGGGTCGACGGTGCTCTGGGGATTTTGGCAAATCTCTGGCACTTATCGCAGCGTTGTGAATAATCAGCTGCATCTTTATTAATTGTAGGCCAGAAGTATCCGTATCGCAATATCTTCTTTGCTAAAGTCTGACCTCCTGTATGATCTCCACACTCACCTTCGTGTACTTATCTTAGTACACGCTTGATGTCGTCGTGTGCTATACATCGTAATAGGGGCATAGAAAATCCTTGCCTATAAAGAGTATCATCTTGTATGACATATCTGGTAGCCTTGCGAACTACAGCCCTTTTCTCACTCTTCTTTGATGGGAGTGTCCCATTATTAAGGAAATTCTTAATTGGAGTCATCCACGACTCCTTCTCCGGTTCCGCTTCAAAAGCGAACTCAATTTCCATTGACTCAAAGCTTGGCGATTCCAACGTTTCAATTGGAATTATTTCAGTCTCTTCTGGATTGTCGGAACTAGCCAGCTTTGCCAGCCTATCCGCTTTCTGGTTTTCAGCTCTGGGAATATGTGTTATGTTGTACCGCTCCAAGCTATTCAATAGCTGTCTCACTTTCCTGAGGTAGGCGATAAGTCGAGGTCCCCGAGCCACAAATTCCTCTCGCACTTGGCAAACAACGATTTTAGAGTCACAGAATATGTCCAATGTTTTTATTCCGAGGTCTTTAGCAAGCTTCAGCCCAGCAATCAGGGCTTCATATTCAGAATTATTGTTAGTCACCGAAAATTCTAATCGTAGAGCATAATATAACGACCGTCCTTCGGGGGTGACTAACACGATTCCAGCCCCGGACCTTCGATCGTTCTTGGCTCCATCTGTGTATAGTTTCCACGGATCTATCTTTAACTCATCCTCGGACCTAACCACTTTGTCATCGATTACTTCCTCCTCCGGGATGGTGAACTCCGCTATAAAGTCCGCCAGAGCTTGCCCCCTGACCGACTTTCGTGGTTGAAAATTTAAATCAAATTGGCTTAATTCTATATTCCATTTGATCAACCTTCCCGATGCTTCGGGTCTCTGCAACACATGCCTCAAGGGCTGGTCGGTGTATATGGTTATTGTATGAGCTTGAAAGTAGTGACGAAGTTTTCGGGATGCGATTAAGAGGCTGTAAGCGAGCTTCTCAATTTTTGGGGAGTTGCGCTCTGCCGCTGCTAATTTCTTGCTTACATAATACACTGGCCTTTGTACTTTGTCTTCTTCTTGAACCAGGGCTGTGCTAACAGTGTGAGCCGAGACTGCCAAGTAAACAAACAATTCTTCGTGATCCACTGGCTTTGACAAAATCGGCGGTTTCTCTAGCAGTTCCAATAAATTTCGAAAGGCCTCAACACAGTCCGGAGTCCACTCGAAGTTCTTCTTTCCTCTTTTAATCAAATCAGAAAACGGAACGCATTTGTCTGTGGCTTTGGAGATGAATCTTCTCAGCGCAGCTACTTTCCCTGCAAGACTTTGGACGTCTTTAATTCTCCTCGGCTCTTCAATGTTTCTAATCACTGCTATCTGGCTAGGATTGATTTCAATTCCTCGGGAACTCACAATGAAGCCTAGGAACTTTCCCGCTGCCACTCCAAATGAGCATTTCAAAGGATTCAACTTCATCCGATATTTTCGCAGGATACCAAACATTTCCGCCAAGTCTTGCGTATGGCTGGAGGACTGTTTCGATTTGACAAGCATATCATCCACGTAAACTTCCATAGTCTTCCTTATTTGATTATAAAACATTCTGTTCACCAAGCGCTGATAAGTGGCTCCGGCGTTTTTCAATCCGAATGGCATTACAACATAACAATATAATCCCAAATTCGTAATGAAGCTCGTATGCTCTTGATCTGGCAAGTGCATAGGAATTTGATTATATCCGGAATATGCATCCATGAAAGAGAGAAGTTCATGACCTGCTGTCGAATCTACAAGCTAGTCAATTCTGGGAAGTAGGAAACTATCTTTTGGGCAAGCTTTGTTCAAATCTAAAAAATCAATGCAAGTACGCCACTTTCCATTCGGCTTCTTTACCAAGACGGGATTCGATATCCAGTCGGGATATGTCGAATCTCGAATAAATCCGTTATGCTTCAGGTTCTCCACTTCCTCTTTGAGAGCAGCCGACCTCTCTGGGCCCATCATACGTCTCTTTTGCTTCACAGGCGGATGTTTCGGGTTTACATTTAATTTGTGACTTATAATGGATGGCGATATCCCACACATGTCAGCATGGGTCTAGGCAAACACGTCCAAGTTTGCATTCAAGAAGTCTATTAGTTCTTTGGCTCGACATGGATGCAATTGAGAACCAACCTTCAAAACTTTTGTCGGATCAGTTTCATCAATGGGAATTTCCACTGTCGCTTCATTAGGAGTTGCATTTTTAGTCTCTGGTTCCTCGTCTTTTCTAGGATCCAGGTCCTCAGGCGTTCCTTTGGGCAACTCCTTCGGGGTTGATTTCTCTAATTGCTATGCCGAGCCCCCCTTTGGGGGAGGCGAGGCATCTTTACTCTCAATGTTAAGTCCTTTCATCAACATCTTTAGTTCGGCCACATAGCAGGCCCGTCCGGAAACTTGATCCCCTCTCATTACTCCAGTTCCGGCTTCGGTTGGGAACTTAAGCAATAAACACTAGGGGGCGATACAAACTCTGAATTCAGCAAGGGCAGGCCTCCCCAAAAATGCATTATAAGGAGAATCTACGTCCAATACTACGAACTGAAGCATCCGCACTCTTCTGCGTTCTCCTTGCCCCAAGGTCACGGGCAACTCTATGTATCCCATGGGTGCTGTTGACGCCCCGTTGAAGCCTCTGATCCATCCTTCACATGGCTTCAAATCATCAGATTCAAGCTTCATCTGATCGAATGACTTCTTAAATAAAATATTGACAGAACTTCCGTTGTCTACTAATACCTTATGGACCAAAGCCGGTTCAATAGTGGTAGTAATAACCAACGGATCATCAGTGGGTGATTGGATCCCAGTATTATCTCGGCTGCGGAATACCACGTTGTCAAACATGGTCTTCTGTTGTTTTATGGGGGTGATATCTTCCAAATCATCACCTTCATTCACATCTAGGTGCTTGGCAGCATTTACGTATTGATCCATTGATCTGAAACTACGGATTGCCGGGTGAGGTCCGCCCACTATGGAGTTGATAACAATTCCTTTACCTTTCTGCTGCGCTGTAGGCTTGGGAGCAGGTAGAATCCGTTTTGGAGCCTTCTCTCCTTGCCCCCTGTCCCTCGGGGCAACCTTGTATTCATCCAACTTCCCTTCACGCAGCAGCTTCTCAATCACATCTCTCAAATGCCGGCATTCATTGGTTGAATGCCCATGAATTCCATGAAACAAACAAAACTTCCCTGTCGCCATCTCTTTCTCGGTCGAATCACGAGGTGGCGGTCTTTTATACTGCAAAACGTTGTACGTATCCAGGAAAATATTCTCCAGGGTGTCGTTCAATGGTGTATAATTCTCGTAGGTCTGGAATCGGGGTCTTTTGTTAGGATCACTTCCCCTATTTCTATTTCTTCTGTTTCCGTTCGCATTACGGTTATTGTTGTTGCCCCTGTTTCCAGCATTGTTATTTCCACCCTTGTTTCCCACATTTACTTCAACCTTGCCGGAACTTTCCCCAGACTGCTTCACGGCGACGTTACTCTGCACATTTTCTTTTGAAGCCGCCTCAGACTTTCTCTTTCGGTTTGCCCTGGCCTCCTCTCGCCTTAAATAAATATCGGCTTTTTCATAGAATATCTCTCTTGTGGCGGGTGTCTTCCCAGAAAGGTAATCCCCGAACTCAGATTCAGGATCGACTCCTTCCTTTAATGCCATCAGAATGGCGGGCTCATGCGGGTCATTAACTTCAGTCACAGCTAAGTTAAAACGGTCAAGATATGCCCTCAAAGACTCTCCTAGTGCCTGCTTGATTCTTGATAATTCAATAACACCCTTGGACTTTCGGGCATGGAGTCGGAACTGATTCATAAAACGTTTGCTCAGCTCCTTGTAATTCGAAATCGAACGAGGGGGAAGTCGGGTAAACCAGAACAACGCCACATCTTCTAAATAGATTGGGAATGCTTTACACTTTACTTCATCAGGGGCAGCAGCAGCATTCATGAGCCACGAGTATCGCATCAAATGCTGTCCCGGATCAGTTCTCCCGTTGTACTTGTCCATCTGTGGCAGGTTAAAACGCCGGGGAAACTGGAAGTCGAGGATATCATCGGTGAAAGGAGTATGGCTTCGCTCAATGCCATAATCTTCATTTGTATAGTTCCGGCTCTCGGACATGATCTGGCGAACCATTGCCTGTACATCAGCATTAGTTAGGGGCCGCTCAGGTTCCCTGGCCCTAGTATCCGAGTTCCTTTTGGGCTCTTGTTCAGGAGATGCCCTTCTTCTTCGAGCTGCTTCTGCTCTATTCCGTTCCCTGCGCTCCCGGTCGATCTCGGGAGGAGGGGACTGGAGCCTTTACCCCCGAGTGGGGTCATTGTTTCCTAGTGCTCGTGCAATATCCTCACGAGATCCCAAAGATCCAAATGTCAGCTGCTCCACATTCTGAGGTCGTTCGAGCGGCCTTCGTTCACGGGGCCGCTCTTCCTCGGAAGATGAAGACTGATCCACTGGGGTGTGACGAACCGGTGATGGGGTCCTTTGTCGACGGAGTTCGCTAATCTCCCGACTCATGAGCCTCATATTTTCCAGCATCATGAGATTAGTGCGCTCGTGGACTTTCATAGCCTCCCTTGTGCTCTCAAGCATGTCAAGTAAGCGCGAGAAATCTCCTTGAGTAATGGGCGCAGATGGATTGACCTGATCACTGACCCTGGTGGCTGGAATCGGAGCATTTGTGGGGACTCGAGTAGAAGTTCCAACATCACCAAGTGTCGGATCAGATCGGAGATAGGAGGTCGGGTCGGTTCGGAGCTGGGGAGCCTGGTCGGGTCGGTACGTGGCAAGCTGCTCGGTTCGGTTCAGGTTGGGGGAATGCACTGCTTCAGAATCTCCTACCCGGATCGGATCGGAGCTCTCCCCCTGAAGGCGGTTCGGGTTTCCTGCATCGGTTCGTCCTGCTACTGAACTCTGCCCACGAGACCTTGTCACAACCGTATTTTGCTGATCTTCGCCAGCTCCATTTCCTCGAACAGATTGAATTTCTTTGCCTTTTCCTTTGGCCATAATTCTTCGACAATCACTTCAACAAATATCCAAGGGCGTTGAGATTTGAAGATTAACTTCTTTGAACTCAACGGTCCAAAAAGTAGAACAATAATCCCGAAAAACAAAGGATTCAGATGAGTTCTCAGTGAAAGCACCAAAATGTTAGACCAAAAAGTGGTTCTAACACCCAAATTGATTAAAAGCAAATGAAATAAGATAAAAATAAAAATGAACACACAGGATTTATAGTGGTTCGGCGAAGAAATGCCTACGTCCACTTGTCTCTCACCATTTTTACTGATTTAGTTGCAAGTACAATGAAATATTCACTTGATTTCTCTCACAACTCACTTACAATCACTCAATTGTAGAAAACAAATAATGAAAGAAGATTTGGATTTTTCGGGATTGCCGGAATTCGGGTTATGAAGGTGGTTGAACTCTCCAAGTGCCAGAAAAAAGATCCTTTTCTTTGCCTCCAGACGGGGTATTTATAGGTGTGAATTTGCTCAGAGCCCGATCCGGATCGGAGCCACGTGTCATCCATCCCATCAGCATCGGGTTCGGATGGATTTCTATGTTGACAACGCATCAGAGTAATGGACGTTATGGGCAGGAACTGGTCATAGCCATCCGGATATCCAGGCGCTCGTGCAGGGGAGTGATGTGGAAAATGGGTTCGGGTCGGAGGGACATGTACAAGGGGTTCGGATCGGGATATCCGATCCGACCCGGATTGACTTGGAAACAATTCTCTCTTCTCTTTATTCTACTCCGCTCCGCTCCGACCTATCTCTGTAGCAATTGGGTGGCTTTCCGATCCGACTGGAAGTAGATTCCCCTCCGACCCGAATAGTTGTGCTTCTTTAATTCCAAGAGTAATAGTTCACCGATCCGAACAGCAGACTTTACCCTATACGAACCGCTATCCTGCTCCGATCCGACCCGCTTCAGAGTTTTTCAAGTTCTTCAATATTTCATATCTTGACTTTGTGTTGCCCAGTTCACAAAGTGGGCTAACATTGACCATGTTGGGTATCGACGTCCACGTGGGCCAACATTCAGTCATGCGGGCCTGATAAGCGCGTCTTGATGTACTCAAGATGATGTTGGAAGGCTCCAACTCAAAACCCATGTGTTCAACAAAGAAAACGTTTTATGGCTACTAGAATATTAATTTAAATAATTTATTGTATATAAATTAAATTTATACCTTTTGCTGGCTTTTGGCTTAGATCACACCACAGGAAGGGCTAGCTCCTACGATGGACCACTGCCATCACCACCTACAGGATCTTGTGACGTCATACTTGTTACAAACAATAACATAACATTACATAAAAGAGCTTTGTAAAACAAATAGCATGAGAGATAACATATACAAGAGTACTATGCGATATAAACAAAATGTCATGACGTAACATAAATAATATGGCATGACATAACATAAAAATATGACATAATATAACATAAAAATATGACATGATGTAACATAAAAAATCTGTAGTCTCAAATACTTCAATTAATGCATTTGATTCGTCGTTTAGAGGTCCAAAATCTGTTCGATCATCGGTTATTACTATTCCTCTATTTTCCTCGACATTTGCTTGATAAGCTTGGTCGTCTGTAATATTACGTCCATAAAATGTAAACTTTGCCTTTGTTTTAAAAATAGCCCACCAATGTATTTTATCTCTTCTTATAGATGGATAAGGAGCGTAATATACTTTAAGAGCTTGTTTGGCAAGTACAAAAAGATCATACTTATAATAACGGAAAGTATGTCTTACTTCTATAAGATTATATTTTGGGTGCCCGTTGAATCCAGAACCTGGAACATTGCTAAACCAGTTGCATTTAAACAAAAATACTTCTTCCGCGGGTCGTGTGAAATATGCCAATTGCATAATCTAGGTTAGCACGCCATAAAAATCGTGTACATGGTCATTTGGACCATCGCCACCTTTAAAAAATATACCGCCATCGTCAGTTAATTTTTCAGCACCATATTCTTCAGTGCTAAATGTATATCCATTGTCAAAGAATATTTGATATGTTTTGACAGTTCTTTTTGGTCTCATTGCCAAATGTTTCAATCCTTCATCCACAACACAATTTGTTGGATCAAAAACATAATTAGTAAACCAACTAGCGAATTCTTTTCTGATATCGCCGTTTGGATATTGTGATTCATAAATGCCGCAATTATATATAGGAAAAATGTTACATATATGATTAAAGATACAGTACATGTATATATTGATGTATAAGTTAATTACCTAACGAACGGTGCAACTTCTGTGCAATTGAGAAGAATATATGTGTGTGCTGCATTATAATCTCTATCATTCAGTCATTCTTCCACACATCTACCAGAAGGCAGACCATGTTTTTAAAAAATAGATAAAGTTGCTTGACATTCATCATGATCAATGGCTTCATCATTACGCGCAGTACATGCAAATGATATGTTCACATGATCGCTAAAATAATGAGAAAAAAAAACGAAACTTCTTCTTCGATGTATGATTTGCAAATAGAACATTCAACTCGAGCTTTCTGCCTCACTTTTTGATTTAAATACCTATTTATTGTAAATTATGTTTTTAAACATTTCATTAACCAAAACTTAATTAACAAAATATTAATATAACTTTCAAATGGATACATCCATTTGTATTGAACAGGCCCTCGAAGACATGCTTCTAATGAAAGATGAATAGGCAAATGCTCCATAACAATGAAAAAACCTGGAGGAAATATTTTTTTACAATTTGTAGAGCAATATGGGGAATTTTTTTCCTTTAGTTTACGTAGACGATCAATTTTTAATGTAATAGAACAAAGGTTTTTATAGAACAAACTGAGCTCTGTTACAACAGTTCAAACTTTTACGGGCAACAGTTCTTTGAAAGCGACGGACAATAAATTTTTAATCATAACATGACAGTCGTGGCTTTTCATCCCGCTAAGTTTATTGTTTTTATAGTCCACACATCTACGAAGATTGGAAAATATACCATCTGGGAATCTTAAAACTTCCATCCATTTTAAAAGTATTTGAACTTGATTACCGTCCAGTTCATAACACACTTTTGGTTTTTTGGTGTCATTTGGCTTTATATGAAGCTCGGGATGATTACATATTACTTCGATATTACGTCTTGATTTCAAATCATCTTGTTAGCATTTTATAGTTTAGAGAGCTATGTAGTTTGTTCAGAAAACCAATTGGTTGATGTGAACTGTAGCCTCTTAGTATTTATTCAGGATCTTAGTTGAATATTTTCCGATGTGGGACTTATATTTTCAACACTCCCCCTTTACGTGTGACGTATTTGAGCCATCTACGTGATCATCATAGTTTTTTTTGGATGGAGTGGCGGACATATGGCGGTTAAGCGCATATGTACTGGTTGAATTAGTTCAAAACCTGGGCTCTGATGCCAATATTGACATTTATAGTTTAGAGAGCTACATAGTTTGTTCACAAAACCAATTGTTTGATGTGAACTATAGCCTCTTACTATTTATTCAGGATCTTAGTTGAATATTTCCTGATGTGGGACTTATATTTTCAACACACCTTTCGTCTTCCCCTTGACATTCAAAATTTTATTAATTACATTATCGAATACGTTTTTCTCATGATGCATCACATCGATATTATGACAAATCAGGAGATCTTTCCAATAAAGCAACTCCCAAAATATGCTTTGTTTCCACCAATTATGAATCGTTGATTTACCTTGAATTTCTGTTTGTACTCCAGTTTCATAAATCTTTAGATAATCTTGTACAAGTTCTTAAATTTCTTCACTTGTCCATATTTTAGGTGGTCTCGTATTTTCCTGTCTATTATATGTCAAAAATCTTATCTCTTCTAAAAGGATGATTAATATGAAGAAAACATCTATGACAGTCAAACCATGAAATTTTCTTTTCAATAAATAAACAAAACGCTCTTATTTCTTCCATGCAGTACAGACAAGCTAGACGGCCAGCCGTACTCCAACCTGAATGTATTGTATATGCAGGAAAATCACTAATTGTCCACAATAGAGAAGCATGCATACAAAAGTTCTTTTTTCTTGCAAAATATCATATGTTACTACCGCTTCGTACCATAATTTTTTTAATTCTTCAATAAACGGCTGTAAATAAATATCGATTCCTTATATCGGATCATCAAGACCAGGGACGACAATTGTGAGAAATATATAAGGAGTTTTCATACACACCCTTAGAGGTAAATTATAAGGTGTGACAATTATAGGCCAGGACGAATATTAAGAACCAAATTTAGAAAATGGTGAAAATCCATCCGTGCATAAACCAAGTCTAACATTATGACTCTCTGATGCAAAATCAGGATAATTCTGATCAAAATGCTTCCATGCTTCTCCATCGTTGGGTGTGTTAACGTACCATCTTCTTGTGTTATCACACTGTGCCATCTCGTATGTTGTGCGGTTACGGAAGATGCATATAACCTTTGAATTCTAGGAATAATAGGTAAATAATGCTTATGTTTATACAAGACTTCTTTTCCCTTTTTCTTTCTCGGCTTGTATCTTTCTTGATTACATATTCTGCAATTCTTAAGGTTGATATCTTCCTTCCAAAATAGCATGCAACCCTTTAAACATGTATCTATTTTTTGATACGGTAAACAAAAGGCCGACATCATTTTTTTACTTCATAATGATTTTCGCACATTAAATTATTGGGAAGCATATGCCGCTTCGTTGTTTGTACAACGGTTGTAAATCCAGCTTCTGTGAAGTTGTATTTAGATTTCATCGCAATGTATTCAACAGTTACTGATAATTGCGTTCCTCTTTCACATCCTTCCCAAAGGGGTTATCGCGACATCTAATAAATCATATATGTTTTTGGCTTTAATATTTGGTTCTTGTTCATCATTACCATCGTCATCATTAAATTGTCGAACCGGAAACATTGATCGTGCAACATCTTCAACCATTTGTTCTACGAGATTCATCGTAGAACTTTCATTATTCACTACCTCCTCAACTTGTACAAAAGTAGATGCTAACGGTTCTCCATAACGATCCCAAACCAAATAGTTCAACACAAAACCGTATTGATGCAAATGAAATCTAACCATTTGCGGTATCGAATGCTTTAATAGCTTGCATCTGCTATATGGACAACAGATTTCGACTTCGTTTCCATTGTTAGTTAAAAGAAAAATCAATAAACACGTCGATGCCATTAATAAATTGTTTGTTTATTGTGCCATCAGTTTCTCTTCGTTTGTACATCCAGCTTCGATCTCTAAAATAATCGTCCATTTTTCCTAAGTACATATAAGATTAAAAAGTATGATAAAAATAATGCAAAACCAAAAAGGCGTATAGTATAAAGTTTACTTAAGTAGATGAAATTCCATTTTTTTAAGTAGATGAAAATACATTTTCAAAGTAGACAACCATTTTTATTATTTCTATCGCTGTTAATAGTTGAAATAGATTCACATTTTTTGTGTCCTTTCGTTAAATTCTCAAAATTTCTGTATAATTGATATATGAGTCACAAATTCGTATCTTAATCATGATAAATTTTAATATCTATTTTCATTCGGAATGCTCAAAAGCTAAGTTTGTATTTTAATGAAAACATTTCTTTTACGTATTAATGATGATAAAATTTGCATTGACATTTTATTAAAATAACTTTATTACTGAATGCATGTTATGTTAATTGATCATTTACTGGTGGGTCATCCTATCTCCCATTACAAATACAATAACGTAATTAAATCATGTAAATTCAAAAAAATTTACGTAGCACTTCCCTTTAGTTCCCTAAACAGTACACAGTTGCGTATACATAGGGAACATAAAGGAAGTGCTCTCGAAATTTTGAGAACCATTTGAAATGAAATGATTTACAAGATTTAATTTCATTATTGTGTTCATAACTTGCCCAATACAAAGGAAAAATCCAACAAATATTGTATATGATGAATTTTTATAAAACATAAATTTAATTATTTCCATTTCCACTGCATATTTTCGAAAAATTAAATATTGTTTCCAATGAATTGGGATTTTTACCAAATTCAATCATATGTACATATTCATGTGCATCAAGATACTATGAGATTATCATAGTTTAACTTAGAAATACAACACTATATATGTACATATATATGCACTTTTATATATACAACATAATTAACCCTAAGTTAGCAACATCAAATCAATCCATATATACATGTATTAACCGCAAGTACGCATACAAACATACAATCTTATAAACAAATTAAGCTTAAATTAGCAAACGTAAGGTAAGAAATAAAATTAGGGCTCACACCTTCGAAAATGGGGATGAATTGGAGATTAGATAGGAAGGAGGAGAGCATTGAAGGTGTTGGAGAGACTATAGGCGGGTGATGAGCTAGCAGACCGAAATCAGAAATTATGGAGGAATAAATTGGGGGAAAGATGAAAGTTTTGGGGGGAGGAATCGAAATGGGGAAGGAGAAAGCTGATCGGGTAATTTTCTACTTGACTATGCAACGGTGACCAACGACTACCTATGGGATTATAAACAATGGCCTCCAACGTCCTTTTTTTATTACATAAAGAAATTTCCAGAATTAGGCTCCGTTGGAAGCTGGTGCATCTTGTCATTGGAGGTCGTTGGAAGACTCCGTTGCTATAATGTGTGTTTCTTGTTGTGACTTTGGCAATATCATTACATCTAATTGGTCTTTGACCATCAAAGAATGGCCAAACAACCATGCTAAGACTAATACTATACTAGCAGCTATTAGACAAATTATTATCCTCATAGATGTCATATAGTTGCTCCATTACATTTCCATCTGAAGTCAACTACCATCCATGCAAACTTGAACATCATTTGTGGAAAATCAACTTTTTTTAACCTGCAACATCAAGCATAAAATAAAATAGTAGCCAGCTTGCAATTTAAAAAGAAAAAAAGAAATGAGGTAAGGACGGTCGGAACAAAGCCCCCCTTCCTTGCACACATATGAGCTGGCACACAACTTTCATATAACAAAAGGAATCCCTGTTGTTACATGCCTACCATCTCATATTTGTACACAACTCCTTCAATTTATTCCATGACATAAGACTAGTATATCCAAACCTCCATTCCTACCTTAACACTATGCGAGGAAATACTAACAGTCACCCCGTTGACTCGCATCCTATGGGTATCTTTTGAGAACACTGCCTTGCCTGCATGACTCAGTCCGAACCTTCGGCTCTGATATCACTGTTATGTAACGACGGTCGGAGCAAAGCCCCCCTTCCTTGCATGCATATGAGCTGACACACAACTCCCATATAACAAAAGGAATCCCTGTTGTTACGTGTCTACCAACTCATGTTTGTACACAACACCTTCAATTTATTCCATGACGTGGGACTAATGTGTCCAAACCGTCATTCCTACCTTAACAGCATGTGAGGCAATCCTAACAGACACTCCTATATACATTGCTGAGTGATTGTAGAATCATTTGTCTATGTTTTTATATCCTTATAGGAAAACACTAAGAAAATAAAATGGATTTAGTAGCTTGTCAAAATATAAGAATCAAAATCTATTATTTTTATCAATTTGTAAATTACAATAAGTAACTTTAAAGACAAACATGGAATTTCTTTTGAAAGTAACAGATGTATCTAATACCATTTTATTTGAGTTGGTGGAAAGGGATTTATTTTGATGTATTGTATGTTTATTTACTGAACATAGGAAATAATTATTCTTGAGCACTTTCATGAAAAATTATTTGTCACAAGCCACAATATAATATCATTTAGAAGACAACCTCATGATCTGTATGCTCAATTTTATCACTTGTAGTTCGTAACTTTTTTGCTAGATATTTGTGAACCATGTATTGTATTTTAGTACTTGTTTTTTCTAGAGTTCTATTTTTTTTAAGAAAGCTAAAAGTTATTAATGTTTTCTAAAACTATTTTCAAAAAACATTAAAATATTTAGTTTTTTCTAACAAAACCATTTTTATAATATTTTAGAATATATTTCAAACATGTCTTATTTTTCATGTTTTACCATTTCTTAAAATACTTATTTTTTGGAACTTTTAATACTTTTTTGATTTTGGTATATACAGTCTTCAAATATTTGAAGCACTTCATTCTTTTGAATATTCTAAAGATGCTTTAAAATTTAAAATTCTTGAACTTCTTCGATAATTTTGAGTTTGTGAGTTAAGGATATTAGTTGAGTTTTCTAAACGTTTTAAACCATTTCAAGATATGAATGTTTTCTGATATCTTTTAGAGTTTTGAGATCTCTTATAAGATGAATTTAAATTTTTTGAACATTTTTGTATCTATATATAAAGTACTAAATATTTTCACCTTAAATGAATTTTATCATATTATAAAAAATAAGAATAAGAATATTTTGGATTATATGAATGTTACCACTTATTACATTAACTTTATAAATATAAGGAATTTTCATACACTTGATTTTATTTTATTTTGTTAGCTTTATGATTTCCAAACTTTCAATATACATTGATTTTGTTGTTGAAAACTTCCCATTTTCAAATTTTGCATTCTTATTATATTTTTTGATTTTTACAACATTTATAAAATATACGAACTTTTAGTAAATTTCAATTTTAAATGTTTTTGATATTCTTTAACAAAAATTAGATTCTTTTATTGTTTTGTTTTTAGTGCTTTGTTTTTAGTTTTGAAATGTTTTGATATTTCCAAATTCTTTTGAGTATTCAAGTGTGCTTTTTCTTTTTATAAATTTTGAAGCACCTCAGGAATTAGAAATTTTGTTGATTGTAAGAACAATTGAATGTATTTAATTTAGTTTCTTAAACCTATCAGGTATTGTAATTTAAAAAAACATATTTTAGTTCATATTCCTTAATTTAATTAAAGATTATATTTATGTGAATCAATGAATGTAATTCTTTAAATCTAGACTGAATTCCGTAGTACAACATAAACTTATATTTATCTGCATAAAAAATGTAATTCTTTACATCCAAAATTGGGAAAAACTGAAACGACAAGCTTTTCCTTAACCTCACTTAGATGTAATGCTTATTTATTAGTACCACTTGTAATAAGTTAGTATCGTTCAAATGGAAATGGTTCATGCAACGTCCCCACTTGTTTGACATGTTAGAATTTTGAATTTAGTTAAAGAAATTTTATTGTTCTTTCATTTACCTAAAAATGCAATAAATTTAAGCTCAACATTTACTAAAATATGCATCCCTCATCTTTATTTTTTTCGCGCGTACCTCAATGAACATTTCTTCTGAATTAAAAAACAAATTAGACAAATAATTATTGCTGAGTACTTTACTTAATCAGTAAATACTTGTTTTATGGTTTTTTTTTTCAAGTAAACTATTAACATATGCATTTTTAACCACAATTATTTGTAATTTGAACTATATATTTCCACTAAAAATAAATAGAGAGGTATTTCGTGGAAGAGAAGGTTTTATTGGGTGTTAAGCCTAAAAATAGGGACCCTAATTTTTGCTTAGTTAATATACATAAAGAAACACTTCTTCTGAACTTGAGCATACATCGGCGCCTATTAAAGCCTCCTATAATTTTTTCACTACTTCATGTTTGAAGAGTTTCACATACATAGAAGAAATATAATATAAGCCAAATATCTCTTTTGTTATACCTAATATGCCTTAGCAATTTCATTTAAGTTATCATTTATGATCTAAAAAGTAAAAAATGATCCAGTAACATATTTAGCAGCTAATTAAGCCTGCAGTCGGTTTAGGCAACACAATGTTAGATATACGAAATCAACTTTTGATATTTATGTTGATAGCCCAACATTATTTTGTCCATATGCTAACTTGAAAATATTCGAACATGAAGATTAATAGTAAAATTGAGTGAGAAGAAAGAGCCTTACTGGATTTAACTAAAGGCCAGTTAGGATAACGAAGAGAAGACAAATATTATTCAAGAGTTCCGTAACTCCAATGGATGTTGAAATTTGTACTCTTCCTGGATTAGATACAACATACAAATATATTGTTTGTTAAAGCATAAAAATTGCTCAAACATGAAGTATCAGTCACAAAAATAAAAGCACAGATATCAACAACGATAATAAACTAATAAGTAAATCTAGAGAATTTAACAACGTATTAAAACGAAGGAAACTTAAATTTACTTCCGTATAATATAAAAAAATTATTCATCAGATTTCCTATATGTATGGAGGAATACATTTTAACAAAATAAGTCTATATATTAATATGTATGTGCACGTGCACGTGTGCGTGTGTGCATGTATATATATATATATATATATATGTGTGTGTGTGTGTATATATATCTATATATATTCATCTACAAAGCATTTTTCCATCTACACACATTACTTTCATGCTCAACCATACATATCATATATACCAATAATTTTGTTTACAATCTGATATAAAATAGAATACTCAAATACGTATAATAAGGTAAAATTTTCAAAACCATATTCATTTTTAATAAATAAAACTCTTCAAACTCATTCTAGGATACTACTGATCCTTTCTCTAACGAGTTATTCTTATAGGACACTACTAATACTATCTTTGATGAATTCTTTTGCTTGGTTCTAATGTGTCTTGTTCTTGAGCTTTGTAAACCAAAGCTCTGGTACCACGATGAAACGACCTAGACTTCCTGATCCCCGAAGAGACAGAGGAGCACAGATTGCTTTGAAAACACAATGCATCAGAACACAAACATTAGAACATTTCATTGCTATTACAACAATTTACATCAGAGTACAAGGACATATCAGAGTATGAATAAATATTACACAATGGAAAACACCAGAGATTTAAAATACATAGCAACGGAAACAAAATATATAAATACAATGCGTAGCGGAAAATACATCAGTTAGCATAACTAAAAGAAATACACGGATACAAAGCTTTTCGATTATAGCTCCAGCTGAAATCTAGGATCCTTTGAAAAGAAGTATCTGCGAAAACCAAACTACTAGCTGCCCATGCGGAAAATATGGGCACTCAGATTTTAGGTAGAAACAATAAACTTCGAGTCAGTCATGGGACTGGTGTGAGAACTAAAACAGTTATTAAATCGTTACTTTAAAATTTAGGAATTCATGGGACAACGCCATATAACACGGAACGGGTTTACTCAACATGAATCTCGGTTTAAGATAAAACAACGCAATGCTTTTTGAAAAATGAAGCTATTATAAGACTAAGGTCCCATCACACAATGCAATGCAAGCCGGAGGATAAAGTTTTCCCTTGTAATAGCCAAACATGCTTGGTACGTTTAAAACAAATCATTTTGATATTACTATAAGTGTATAGTGTCAAAATCAACTTAAAATATAAATGTATCAATCATAGACGACATAGATACCATATATTATACCGCCATACATAGGTTTACAACTAAAATCAAAAAGTCATGTATTGGAAATTGGATTCTATCTATGAGTCGAGGCAAGGGATTGTCCTCACCGGTTCGAGACACTTAAGCCCGTGCCTTAGGAACAGAATGCATCGTCTCTTGGATCTTTAGGGACGGTCCACACTTACTTTTGTGGATTGGTAATTCCTGAACAATACGTTTCCCTTCCCTATGGGGCATAAAATCTGGTCAGTATGTCGACCATATCAAGAGCCACTAGGGAATAAAATCCGAGGCACTTCGCAATCCATCATCCACATAAGCAAAATTCCTGGGCTTCATACCATGACACCACTCCTAGCTAGAAAGAAACGCATGCACACTACAAGAAAACACAGCTTTCTCAGCATTGATGGTAAGCATTTTCCGATTGAGTGACAAAGGCATTTCGAAAGATATAAGTTAAAAACATGAACGTTGTTTATACAGATCCTTCTTTTTTTTTCACTACGCGGTAACTTTGCCGCCTTCCTTCCTTTCTTCTTTATAGGGCGCAAAACGAAAAAAAAACCTAATACTAATCCTCCTCCTAAATTTAAATCTAATCAAAATCGAAAATGAAGACGAAGTCTCTATGGAATTCCATTCATCCTCTAAGCTTTTCTAGAATACCAGTTCACTTGAGCCATAAAATCCCCTGAATCCACTAGTGGAAACCACCTGATCCCTAGAGCCACTGGAATCAATCATTTACAAACATGAGAGCATAAATCTGATTTCGAGTTCGCTCACCAGTAAAGATTTTTCCATTGATTCTGCCATTCAAGGTAATTTAGTTTGTCTTTGAATGCATCTGAAAACACTATATTTATTATTTTCATGTTACTGCATAACATTGGAAGTTATGTTTGCAAGTTCTAGATGAAAAAATAAAGAATATATGTCACTGAATGGTAGAAGGTTGAGATACACATCCGCAGCACTGGATGAGATCTTTGAAAAATATAGAGTAAGCCCTGAAGATGTTAGGGTTTTATCATCAACTGAAGTCTATTCATTCCCGCTGCGTTTCTATTAGCCATGATTGTTAATCATTACAAGATGAGAGGAAACATATTTAGCTATAACCAGGATGGTATGGGTTGCAGTTCTGGCATCATCTCCGTCGATTTGGCGAACAATATCTTGCAGGCTAACTATAACAACTATATAGTGGTAGTGAGGCCTGAAGCTGTGAACTCTAAATGGTACCCTAAAAACAAAATATTGATGTTGATCTCAAATTGTTTGTTTAGAATGATTGCTCTGTAGTTTTGTTGTCAAACAGGAGGAGGGATTTCCCTAGGAGTGAAGTATCCATTGGAGAATGTTGTCAGGACTCATAAGGTCAATGATGAAAGAAGCTGCAGATGTAGAAGAACACGACTTCAAAGGCCTATTGATAAGATGAGACATTATTGAAGTCGGAGGCCAAGTCCCAAAAGCTAACATAACAACCCTTGGTACATTAGTCCTTCATTGTGCGCGCAGCGCCCCTTCTTCGTGACACTCATTTGCATAAGCCTTTGTGGATCTAAATTTGACAAAACTAGGTCTGAGTCAGTTCCATCGCAGCGTTGCTCAGGTTTGGAAACACTTATAGCAGTAGCATTTAGTATGAGATTGCACACTTGGAAGTTGCTATTGAGTTTATTGATTCTGCTTAATATATGTATCAGCTCGCTTTCAAGTTTAGGTAACACAATATATATTACTAGAATTTGTATCAGGAAAGTGGTCTTAGTTTACAGAAAAGTAAATTAGAGCACTAATTTATAGAAAAGTGGGCATTTAGTATCAGGAAAGTGGTATTAATTTACAGAAAATTTCACATACCAAATATGAAAAATATACTGTCATATAGGATATTTTTAAGGCTTAAAACTTATTAAAATGTGATGTATTTCCTCCAGAATTGATCTGCATCATGAAAGGGAGACTTTATGGAAAATTAGTATAAGAAACAACAAGAAAAAACGCAATACAAGCACTAATCATAAAACCTTAACTAATTCATAACCAGTGCCTAAATACATGTTTAATTTTTACAAAAGATGGCACATCTTGTCTAGGTGGAATTAGGCAGGCGTAGGCAAATTGCTAGGCGGTGAGCATCGCCTAATGCCTAAGCGAGGTCCAAGCCTAGAAGGACTTTTACAGCAAAAGCCCAATAGACAGCAAAATCGCACCCACTTTGTCTCTAATCGCCTTGGTAAGAATTCGTCAAATGCTAAGAGGAAAGTAATCAACTGAATATATAGATGAGCTCAGCTAGGAATATTAACTCACTAATTTAAAGCATGTGTGTATAGTCAAATTATTTGTGTTTTTAACAGATAAGTAGCACGGATGTACTACCATGTTTATCCAATTCTTAAGCAGTGGCTACAGTTTTAGAAAATATATCATGTATTAGTCAGTTTGCAAGTAATTTTTAAGTTATGGAAAATTTTCTGTCATATTTGATTTTTGAGCATTTTTCTATTTTGGCCTCCTTTTTTCTTTTTATTCTAGGAATAGCCCTTTTTTTTTTTGAAATTTTGTAGATTTAGCCTCCTTTTGGCCAACTCAGCGCTGAGTTCGCCAGAAGAGGAGTTTTTGCACTGGTGCAATCAAGGATTGCGCCTGCCGACGTGGACATTGGCGCGATCATTGATTGCGCCTGTAATATAATTGTTGAAAACAACTACATTACATGGGCTCAATCCATGATTGTGCCTAAAAAGTTTTTTTTTTTGAAAAGCGGATAGCTTACTTTACCTTTCCTTCTCTCATTTACCATCATAAATTATTTCTCACTCAAAACCCCAAAAACCCTAAACTTCGAAACCTTAAAAAATATATCAAAATCCAAGTTATTTAAAGATCAAAGTAAAGAGCAAGCTAGTTTGGCTATTTGGAGTATCAAAAGGTACGAATTTGGGTTTTTTATGGTTAGTCCTATTTTAACCATCTTAGTTAAAATTATTTTGTTTTTAGAATAGATCGGAATGGTGTCAAATTATATTGGAACTATATGCTATTACGATGGATAATTGGTTGTTGATGAACATAAATGTGGAATATATAACGGTGGATCTAGCAAACCGGAAAAAGTTTTAAAAGGGTCGAATTTCGTACAATTGAAGTAGGCCGTGTACAAATGTACTAAAATTAATCCGGATGAGTTTGACATTGAGTTAGTTTGTAACTGACCGACCGATTCTGGATCTAAGGCAATAAAAATCAAAGACGACAACGACGTTGAAATTATGTTGTCCTCTGTGTCAAAATCTATTGAATTATTTGTAATGAAAGAGCAGAGGTTGTCAACAGAGCCAGCCGTTACACCAGTGGTATCGGCTCCCGCAGCATGTTATCTGTATCCGACTATGAGCGTTCCCTCGTGTGAGCAACAACAAATGGATTTTGGGTTTAATCCGTACATGAATTTGCATCATCCATCGCTATCGGGCTATCCATATCCGATGCAGGAAAGTGTCCAAAATATAATGCACAGGTAACTCGAAATTTAGTATTCTCCTACTCCACAATATTACCATTGTCTTTTGTATGATTTTAAAAACTGTGTATATTTCAGTTTTGTACCGAATTACCTCGCGACACAAAATTCCGCTGGACCATCTATAAGTTACCGTTGTTTGCCCATGCAGCCAATGCTCACCGAAGTGCATCGGATGACACAACAGTAAGTTACTAGTGTTATCGCTATAGATTTATGTAGCATATTAAATGTACTTTAGAATTTGCCGCTTGCGTACTACAGGTATCCGACACAAGCCACCGAAGCAGAATCTAACGTTGAACCCAATATTCCTGATGTCAAAATGGAACTAGATGTCAAGATTTAAGAGAGGTATATCCAGATCCTTCACTTGACAGCATGACCATTGTTAGCATTCCTGATAATGATACGTCATGGGTTGATGTAATGTGAGTAGACAATGCTCCCCTAAATTTTGATTTGGGAGGCGGATACAACGCGGCCGAAAATAGTGATGAGGAGTTGCCGGAGTTTGAGATACCATTGGATGATGATTTATGCAATGCACAAATGATAGCTAGACCCGTGGTTGCAAATATGCAATTCAACAATGAAGTTTTCTCGTCGTCCTGCGTTCAAAATGGTTTCAAAGTAGGTATGATGTTTGAGAGCAAAAGCAAACTCCTTCAACAGTTAAGTGAATGGTTGATTTTGCATGCAGTTTCGTTTAAGCCGATTAGGTCGAACAAAAAGAAAGACACTGCTATTTGCAACATGGATCCCAATTGCTCGTGGAGAATTCATGCCATAGATTCAAAAAAATTGCAGAAAGGTGTGTGCATTATTAAAAAATACCCAGCTGAGCTTGTGTAAATCCGACAGTGAACTCCAATCACAAACAAGCAACGTCGTCTTTTTTGGTTTTGAAGATGATGCCGTTTGTGAAAGCGGATTTGAGCATTACGCCTGGAACAATGCAAGTTTTAATACAGGAACAACTATTTATAAAAATTGGTTATACAAAGGCCTGGAAGGCATTAAGCAAAGCAATCAAAGGCATTTACGGTGATTGGGTCGGGTCATACTCTACCCTCCGTCAATATTTTGATGAACTTATCAAAGCTAATCCGGGGAGTGTTGCCCATATAGTAGCCGAACCATGCGGAATTTTTGAAAGGGCATTTTTGGCTTTTGGGTCGTGCATTGAAGGATTTGTGCATTGTCGACCTTTGCTATCCATAGACGGCACACATTTATATGGGAAATACAAAGGCATGCTACTAGTTGCGACTGTTGTCGATGCAAACGATTCACTTTACCCGTTGGCGTACGGGATTGTGGAGGCCGAATCCACCGATACTTGGGGTTGGTTTTTTGCGTGTATACGAACATTCATCCGTGGTGTTCAAAATCGGTGCATCAGTTTCATTTTTGATAGGATGAAGGGTATACCAGTTGCTTTGGAGAATTCTTGGAGATCCCCGCACAAACACATATATTGCGCTAGACATTTAAAAGCCAATTTTCAAGCTGTTGGATTCAAAGATAAAAACTTGGCAGGTTTGTTTTATGCAGCAGCATGTGCTTCCGAAGTGGTTGAATATCGAAAGATCCATGACGAAACTAACTAACGTTGATGCACATAATTGGATTGAGAAAAGTTTGGGGGGAAGGAAGAGAACTGGGCTCTGTGTTTCAATGACGGTGGTAGATTTCATGTAATGACGACAAATGCTTCTGAAAGCTTTAATGGTGTACTTAGAGGTGCACGATCATTGCCCGTCAAAGCTCTAGTTGCGCATACGTTTTTTCTGTCGGTGGATTATTTTTGTAAACGAAGAGAGCTTATTATGCCGGCAACGGCAAAGCTAACTCCCAAATGGCAGTTGAAGATATGTGAAAGGGCAAATGAAGCTAGATTTTGCCGCATTGTCCGATATAATGAAGGTGAGTAGGGAGTAATTTCGCATGTCGGCAAGGAATACAAAGTATTACTCGATCAAAACAATTGTTCTTGTACGTGTAGAATTCCATTACTTCAGCACCATCCATGTGAACATGTAATGGCGGCTTGTTCTAATGTAACCAACGGTGCTAATCGACAACACCATGACTTTGCCTCGAAGTGGTATTCGGTGAAGAAGTACTACGCAGCTTACAAACTAGAATTTCATCATATTCCAGATAAACATTACTGGAGCAAATTCCAGGGGCAGGTTTTATTGCCACCAACAGTGCGTAGAACAGCAGGGAGACCCAAATCAACTAGATTTAAAGGAACCATGGATGAAATACGGGCTCCTAAAACGAATAGATGTAGTAAATACGGAGTGGTAGGTCATAGGAGTAGTTGATGATTCAGTAAAGTAGGATTTCGTACCGTAGTTAATGTTTGAACTATTTGTAGCAATGTTTGATTGCAGTCGAATTTATTTCTTTACTCCCGTACCGACAATACAGTGTTGCACTAGCATTTGAATACGATGCTCCATTGTTGCAGACTACATAAGCATTTGGATACGTTAATACAATGATACAATAGCATTTGGATACGTTAATACACTGATACAATAGCATTTGGATACGTTAATACACTGATACAATAGCATTTGGATACGATTACAAATACATTGTTGCATACTACATAAGCATTTGGATACGTTAATACACTGGTACAACGATACAAGTATTGCCTACTCATTGGGATATCGTGGTAATTGGGATTCTAAATCCGAGTTAAGTTGTTTCAGACGGAAAATTTCCTTTTTTAGGCGGTCGTTCTCATCTTGCATTTCTAATGCATACTCGTGTCCTGTTCGGCACATCGGAGGATTAACCCACTCGGTATACTTACAAACTCTGAAGGTGTTTGGATAAAGTAGGCTCATATCGTATCTAGCACATTTGTATAGCCTACGCCCTGTACTAACGCTTCTATTTTTGTTCACAACCACGTAGCAGGCCGACCCGCAATAACAAAGATTTCTTCCTACTGCCTCGCCTATTCCTAGAGCTCGGTATCGATTAGTATATTTACCCCCGTGCACCGCAACGAAATTAGTGTGGGGTACACCATCGAGACAATCTGGGAGTTCCACCATGTCAAATGTTTTAGGGTCGGGGTAAACTTCTTTACCCGATTGGCGGTGATTTGGGGACACTTGTTGGGAATCATCAATAACCGTCAGGCGGTCATAAGCTTCGGACTCCAAACTTTCCCAATTTTTTTTACCAAAGTGTCATCGTCCGTTTCCCATTTATTCATCCTACATAGGCATGGGTTAAAATTTCATTTTCAAATCAACTATTTAAAATTCATTGCTAAATCTTGCTAAAGAGTATTTCATGTAAGTACCTTGGTTAGAGCACAATTTTGATAAAGAGAAGGAAGCACACACTTTTGTTCTTCAAATTACTAAAAGCTAGAAATGAACATGGATTTTGGTAAAGTGGCAGGAAGAAAAGGTAAATGAGGAATTTAATTTCATTTTTGTTCCATTTACTTTGCATTGAATGGTCAAGTAACAAGTAGGTAGTAGGCATCAGCTACATATTGTCGCTTTTTGACCAAACACAAGGGCAACTACCATAATTTATTCCTCCTACACAAATCACACCTTCTTATATAGCGATACTTGTTCACCTTCTTAGAATACCTCCTCCTTCTAATACTAAGACAAAATGACATCTTGGCCATCCTCCTCAGACTCCGAAGAAGAAGCGTACGAACAAATGCGACTTCAACAGTATGCGGACGAATTCCCGGAGCTAAACCTGTTGGGACTTCAGGATGTACCACCTCAAGAAGTTCAAGCACGTCAACAAGTTCAATCAGCTCAACAAGTTCAAGCACGTCAACAAGTTCTAGTACGTCGACAAGTTCAAGCACGTCAACAAGTTCAAGAACGTCGACAAGTTCAAGCACCTCAACAAGTTCAAGCACGTCAACAAGTTCAAGCACCACAACAAGTTCATGCACCGCATGAACACATGGTTGACTCTTATCCCGTACGATGCTATTGCGGTTATGAGCTTGACGTTGTTGTTAGAGATGATGGCAACGATATAGGTCGCTGCATTCATATGTGTCGAGCTTATCCAAATGGTTGCAACTACACCAAATGGGTAGACGAACCTTTCAGCCCGAGGGCAATAGCTTATGAAAACGAACTAGAACGCGAGATTAGACGACTCCAAAATGTTATTGAACATATGCATTTCGACCGTAACCAATAGTCTGTACGTTTGTGTTTGGTGCACTTAACTTTGAATGATTTTTATTGTGTCGAATGAATTGCATTGAAGCGTGTTAAATGAATTGTATTGTATTGTCGAAGTCCAATGTTGAATGAACTGTGTTGTAGTGTACATTTTCAATGGAACAAGAGGACTTGGTCCTTAGGGCGGAATCAATTATTGCGCCCCAGGGACCAAGTATTGCAAAGCTTTTCCATTGGGTGCATTCATTGAATGCGCCTAATGGAACCATAGAACTTGATTCCTGGGGCACAATCCATTATTGCGCCTCGGGGACCAATTTCTCCAAAACTTAACCATTGGGCGCATTTTTTGTTTGCGCCCAATGGAACCACAGAACTTGATTCCTGGGACGCAATCCATTATTGCGCCCCGGGGACCAATTTCTCCAAAACTTAACCATTGGGCACATTCTTTGTTTGCGCCCAATGGAACCAGAGAACTTGATTCCTAGGGCGCAATCCATTATTACGCCCCGGGGTTCAATTTCTCCAAAACTTAACCATTGGGCGCATTCTTTGTTTGTGCCCAATGGAACCAGAGAACTTGGTTCCTGGGGCGCAATCCATTATTGCGCCCTAGGGACCAATTTCTCCAAAACTTAACCAGTAGGCGCATTCTTTGTTTGCGCCTAATAGAACCAGAGAACTTGGTTCCTTGGGCGCAAACAATAATTGTGCCCAAAGCACAAATTTTTGCAAAATTGGACCCTAGGGCGCAATAATTGTTTGCGCTCAAGGTAACCAGAGAATTTGCTCTCTTGGGCGCAATCAATTATCGCGCCCTAGGGACCAAGTTTGCAAAACTTCACTACTTCAAATGCAAAACTTCACTATTAAAAAATGCAATTACAATGCAACTTCAATAACAATTGATCTGCAACGTTTCAAACTATAAACATACAAATTAAACAATCTAATCAAAACAAAATAGAATGCCAACATAGGACATTTTCACTACTAATACATTTCCAAAAGTACATCAAAGCAATCGTTCCAACAACTCGTCCACATCGACCATCAACTTAACAAAAGCACATTTTCAATACTACTATCACTACTACTTTCCAGTTCACGCAAATAAAAATAAAACAAGTCTAAATGCCAACTTAAAACAAATCCAACTTCAACATCTAAGTTTATTTCTTTTTGGACCAACCGCCACAACTTTTCCTTTTTTCCTGGGAGTCCGTTGAGTTGCCCCCTGCGATGTGTCTGGCTGCGACGGACCGGGAACGAATTCAATTTAGGCCAGTTGAGAAGATGCCGCTTTTCTTTTCCCCTTGTCTTTCCTTGAGGACTTACGAACAGGAACAACTGGAGGCGGTGGTGGTCGTGCAAGCCTGTTCTTCCTCAAAATCGACTGAACAATGCGGGTAATGCTCATGCACTTAACCTTCGACGGCTCCGGCACCTCGGCCGATAAATCCTCAACCAACGCGGATGTATGGTAAATTGCATCGGTCTGCAACGCATATATTGTAAGCTCGTATTTTAAAATATCATTTGTGTTAGAATACCATGTGCAAAAAAATGTACATACAAGACCACGCTCAAGCAGCGCTCTTGGGATGTAAAGTTCATCGCCTTGCGGAACATCTAAAGGTGGATCTATGGAAAGAATAATATACCGCCGCGTGATGTTCCAATACCATGTGTAGTACGCCAAATCGGATACCGGTGCCACACTTTGCCCTTGGACAAATTCGAAGAGATTGTTCCATATATTGACTGCCGCTTGACAGGCCGCGTTGTCCCGGGAATCAATCAAGTAGTGTGATGGTTTCTTAGGAATATGTTGTAGAAGACCAAACTGTCTCATCACTCTTTCTGGTAGGTGATATGCGACGTTGTTAAAGCAAATGAGTGGAACACGTGCTTGCCAAAGCTGGACTGAAGCAACGCACAATGCCGGTAAATTAGGAAGTGCCTCAGTGTATGGGGTCCATGAAACAACGTCGTAATCGAGTACGTCTAACTCGTTACGATAAAACGAAATGTTGTGTCTAGGCGTGAACAACGAGCTCTTCGACCCAACCCACCTAATAAAAACATTAAATTACAGAATTTCTACCGGAATTTTAATAAACCCTATGTTCAATATATACTTTTAGTAATATTACCTCGAAGCAAAAGGCAATGAACATCAATTTGCGCTTTCTTCATAGTTACTCTCCCAACGGGGAGATACGACCAAGACCACATCTGTAGACAAGTAAAAGTATTATAAAACATAGGACACAACGAGTAAAGAACACTAAAAAATAAATATGTGCACTAATGTAAGGCAACCTCCAATTGAATCGATCCGCCCCAAAGCCATCCGTGTTAGCTCTTTCAACGGCGCTAGCCCGAGCATACTCACGGCATAAATCAAAGTCCTCTAAATAATGTAACCATCTAAGACAAACACGACATTTCGAATGGTCGCAAACCAAACGGGAAGTGATAATGTGAAGGATAATGGCCCGCGCACGCTACTCCATTTGTTCTTGAGAAGCATCCTCAGGAATATCTTCGGCTAATTGCTGCCTAAACCACGACATATTAATCATCTCGGGCCCGTGCCACTCGACTTCTGGAGGAAATAGTCCTAGCAAACTCTCGCACATTTCCGCATAATCATCGGATTCAGGAGTGGTGAATGGACGACCATCGATGGGTAAGCCAAGCAAAATCGCCACGTCCGCCAATGTGATCGTCATTTCACCACATCTAAGGTGAAATGATGATTTCTCCGGTCTCCATCGATCTAGTAAAGCTGTTATATGATGGTGGTTGATTTATATGGATCCAAGGCGATGTATCAAGAGAAAACCCGCTCGATCAAGTAGCTCTAACACACTGGCACGTTTTGAAGTGACCAACTTTAAGGACGATGAGTGCTCGATGGTTTCAACTGCAGTTTTGAGCTGGCACACAATAACGAAAGTGAATTTTTGATTAGTTAACATGCACAAATATTCTTGAGCTCTATATTCTAACTAGTATTGAATAGTGAGTTTTGGTTACCGCCATCAACTCTGGTTTGTTTGAACGATGTTGTGCCTGTAAATAAAAGACACTATCATCTACAGATCCGGGCGCCATCTCCGCATACTCTGAAATATTTCAATGCTAACAAATTTAGTACTAATTTTCACCAAAACAAATACAAACCTACCAATTTTCAAATCCACAATATCGGATATTTCAATTCGATTATCAAGACATTTATTTGAATCTGACTCTTTGTACTTTACTACTCATATCTTACTAATGAAGATATTTATTTCTATGCATATACGTATGCTAACGTATTTACATCGACATACACCACCAAGTTTAAAAGAAATGAAGGCAAACCAAATTGCCACAATTAACCAGAATAAAGACAACAACAAACGCCCTAATTATTAAATGTATTTATTAAGCTATCTTTGTTAGGCAGAGACAATCGCTCTTAGTATATTCAAATCAAAATATGATATACACACAGAACCAAAATTGTATTCCTGTAATATAAATTTTCTTCATTTGATAATCTTCATGAGATACATATCAAAATCATGTCAACGATAGTTAAATTGTAACAAATGAACATTTGCTAAAAATTCAACATAATGCAGTCGATTATCAATCTTCAATTCTACACAACAAACTTAACATGCCTTTTCTTACCACAAGAAAAGGCTCCACAAATCATATGACCGCATTTTCCAATCTCAACAAAACTCTCAAGCACTCATTAATTTAGCATATATATGACCAACACATCAACTATACACATCTGTAAACCATCGGTGTACAAAATTACAAGAAAATTTAAGAAAACCCTAAACCTAAGTTCTGAGATAAACACACAAAAAAATTGCGATAATTACCAATAGCTTGCTCCTGTGTTGAAGAACTTGCCATGTTTACTGTAGAAGCTAAAATTACTTGAATATAATTGGGTTTTTAATTTCGTATTTGGAGTTTTAATTTCGGTTTTGGATTTTAGGGTTTTTTGTACTTTGATACATGTTTTAACTTTTACCAAGTCACGAGGGCCATCGGGGTTTTTTTTTAAAAGAAACCTTACGGGGCGCAATCATTGATTGCGCCCATAGGAAAAACTCCTCTTCTGGCCAACTCAGCGCTGAGTTGGCCAAAAGGAGGCTAAATGTGCAAATTTTCAAAAAAATGTGCTAAACGTGGAATAAAAAAAAGTGGGCCAAATAGAAAAATTCTCTTGATTTTTATACCATTTTCTGTCATTTTTGGTAGGTGAAACTTTTCATCTTGTAATGAAATATGGAAACTTTTCTGTCACATTTGGTAACATAGTATATATTGTGTATCAGGATAGTGACACTAATCTACAGGAAAGTGGCATTTAGTATGAGACTGCACACTTGGAAGTTGCTGTAGAATTTATTAATTCTGCTTAATATATGTATCAGCTCACTTTCAAGCTTAGGCAACACAATATATATTACTTAAATTTGTATCAGGATGGGCACTAATTTGTATCAGGAAAGTAACACAATATAAAATACTTGAATTTGTATTAGGAAAGTGACACACTTGGAAGTAATATACTAAATGCCACTTTCCTGATAAACAATATATATGCATCAGTTCACTTTCAAATGAGTAGCTATTGCATTGGGTGTCCAAAGTTATCTTAATTATAGTATTAGTTCATGCCAATCACCTGAAATATGCAGTAATATTTTTTAATTAGTTATACAAAAGGACCACTTGTAAATTTTGATTTGACTTAAAATCTTTAGATGTACTTAAAAAGCTGGAAAAATCACAAATTTATATGATGGAAATGTGAGCAATCAATTTTGTTGTTGATTTTTATATCTTTCGTTACTTAAATGAGTTCATTGACTTGCATATACTAACCATAATGTGTGGCACTGTATCATTTTTCACGTTATGGTGTGGGGACATTATATATATGCCTTATTTATAATGATTCTGTAATGACCCGGATATTTCGTCGGTAAATTTAGAATATTTAATGAGGTTTAAATATTGAAATAAAAATATAAAAGAAATTTCATATTTGATTATCGATTTAAAAGCCGAAATATGATTTACTTTGAATTTATATAATTTTCGAAATACGAAGTTAATTGAATTCAATAGTTCAGACTATACTGAAATTGATTCAGATAATCAATAGAAATTCAAAACTGAATAATAACGATAATATTTATTTATTTTCGAGGAGAATAAATTGTCTGAAATTAATTTATATTGATTTAAATTAATATCTCCTTCAGATGATCGAATTGGACTTCGTGACCTATCCCAGTGGGTATGGAATAGGGGTATTACCCTAGGATTGACAGTTGTTGGGTTCAGGAAGGAGTTCGAAAACAGTGGGATAATTTAATTATAAAGGTTAATTAAAAACTAAACTAAAAATAAACAAATTAATTAAGTGGCTATCCTTCCTCCAACTAAACTTATACTGTGGATCCTTTTCTTCCTCAAAATATAACAAAGCCGTGTATTTCTTTTTACCACAAACCGTGCTTCTTCCATGTCCACAAACAAAAACAACTCGTGGCTCCTTGTTTTGCCATCCGTTCATGTATAAATCGCACTCCCGTTGTATATTTTTTTCATTTAGTTCTTCACAGAGAAAAGATCGAATCCTCCACTAAATTAACAAGCCGCGGCCCCTATTTCCTTTAATCCTTTAAAATGAAATCAAGAGCCTTAGAAATGGCCGCACTCCCTAAAACCAACTCGCGATGGAGGACAACGACTTACTAGAAGATCGACCTCGAGTTTGAGGTGCTCGCAAGGATACAACTAAGGTAGCGCTCGCGAGTTAAGGAAGGTGCGATGTCACCTTGGAAAACGGCAAAAAAGGGGGCAAATCGATTCTTCGACGTTGAGTTAGGTTGAAGGCCTCGGATCGATGCTGAGGGATTTGGGGTTTATGAGCTAGCTTTGAGTTCATCGTGAAGCAACGTTCTAGGGGTCGCAGTGCCAGGAAGTGGGAAGTCGCATCAGTATTCTGGATTTTTGGGTGTAACTCGCGATGAAAGGGGAAGATGTCGGATTTCCAAACCTTGGCTTCAGAAGGTACGCCGAGGTTAGGGAAGAAAGAGCAGCAGTGATGCATGGTAGGTGTTTGATGGAATGCCGCAACAGGTGGATCGATGGATGAGGAAGCAGAAGGTTGTTGGTATCGTAGCAGTTGTGGTTAGTAAAGGAGTTGGCGATAAATAGTAAGGTATATGTTCTTACCGAAATCTAAGTACATAGGATAATTTGTTTCTTGGTTAAGTTAATTTAAATAAATAAATATTTAATCATTAATTTAAAATAAATTATCGTAGGTACAAAATAAATTTATTCGAGATAATTCAAGTTGATCCGTGGCTGCAAAGATACTTCATCTAATCAGTGTTCAGAAAATTAAATACACGGTGAGTAAACTTCACTCACCTGTTCTTTAGAATTATTTTTATTCAGTAAAAATATTTGTTGTTGCTTGTTTGAGTGTCTTTTGGTTGATTTATATATATTAGTTATTTAGGCTATTATATATATATATATATATATATATATATATATATTGGGTTGATGATTGGTTGGATTCCCGCAGTTTCATTAGCGGATGCCCGCGGTTTCATAGCGGATGATTACCCTATACGCCCCACGCTATGATTAGTGGATGACCTTCTATACCGCGATATCCTGCCTCGAAGCAGGATAGGTATTATTTATGTGCTAACATCTGTGGATGCAGGAAAACAGGTTGGAGGAATCCAACTGGATTCCTCAAAAATATATTATCTGTTTGGTGTTTGTTTGATTTCGTATATATTCATATATGATGTGTTAAAAATCAAGTGATTGAAAGTTGGTTGATCTGATTGTTGAAAATACCACTAGAGCTTGAATATTGATTTATAAAAATAATCAAAAAGGGTATTTGAAATTAAAAAGGGGGAATTCTATTTTTATTATAGAATTTGAATTTTAATTGAACTATAGAAAACATTAACTTGTTTTGAATATATAAAACAAGTAATTGAATTTATAAACTTTGTTTATAAAGGGAAAATAGGGGATTTGAATCGAATTTATAAAGTTGTTTATAAATGAAAGGATGGAATTTGAATCGAATTTATAAACTTGGTTTATAAATGGAAATGTGGAATTTGAATTGAATTTATAAACTTTGTTTATAAATGGAAATATGGGGTTTGAATTGAATTTATAAACATTGTTTATAAATGGAAAGGTGGGATTTGAATTGAAGTTATAAACGTTGTTTATAAATAATAAGAGAATTCAAATGGACATTGAAATATAGATTTGAATATAGAAATTCAAATGGACTTTAAAATATAGATTTGAATATAGAAATTCAAATGGACTTTAAAATATAGATTTGAATATAGAAATTCAAATGGACTTTAAAATATAGATTTGAATATAGAAATTCAAATGGACTTTAAAATATAGATTTGAATATAGAAATTCAAATGGACTTTAAAATATAGATTTGAATATAGAAATTCAAATGGACTTTAAAATATAGATTTGAATATAGAAATTCAAATGGACTTTAAACTATAGATTTGAATATAGAAATTCAAATGGACTTTAAACTATAGATTTGAATATAGAAATTCAAATGGACTTTAAACGATTTGAATATAGGATTTAAATGGAATTTAAACAATAGAATTTGAATAGATTTGAATAATAGAATTCAAATGGAGTTTAACTATAGAATTTGAATATAGAATTCAAATGAAGTTTAAATATAGGGATGAAAATAGGATTCAAATGAAGTTTAAATCAAAAGAATTCAAATAGAATTGAATTGGAATTTGAATAAGAAGTCGATAAGGGAACGAGAGTATAAGTATAATTAGAATTTGTTAATATGCAGTTAAAATATATTTGAACATGTCATGTTCAAATATGAAGGTGAAATAGACTGAAAAGTCAAGTAACAGATTTAATTAACAAATTGAGTTAAAACGATTGGTATGGTTAAAATAGATTGGACAGGTATAGACCTACAGGAGACAGGTATGGAATAAAGTATAGAAGTGAAATAAATAGAATGCCCGACAAAAAGGTACGTATTTAATTTCCATATGAGATTTTATGCGCCGTATCGGCTAGCCGCTTGGCTTTTTCTTTTTCTTTTTGAGATGAGAAGGACCGGGAAAGCTATTTGAAATTTCCCGATGCTCCCGGTACAAAGGAGGTTATGGCGAATTTTTCCGGGAATTTAAGGAGATAGAATATTTTTAAGATAATTTGATAGTTAGAAATCAACGTATCGAAATATATAGAAGTCGATAAGAAAACGAACTTAGAAATAGAATAGTATAATCAAAAAGGAAGTATAAGAATAAAATCTAGTAAGAATAGAAAGAGAAGAGTATACGTGTTTAAAAGTGAATCAGTAGTTGTATGGTATTGATTATTCGAGTAAGTAGTCTTGTCTGTTTTGACGTTAAATGTTATTCAGTCAAGGTCTGAGAAGTAATTATACCCCAACTTGGTTGATTTCATGATATACCGATAAGTAGCAAGATTCAGGCTCGAAGATCAATGTGGAATAAGAATTAGTTAAATACTATATTTGGGTTGTCGTAACGATGTTTTACACAACATCTGTTTTTAACCCAAATATGTGCAAAGCTTGGAAATAGAAAAATGAATATTTTCTAAAGTTTAGAAAATAAAAGAAGGCGATATTCGGAAATGTTTTCCAAGTAACGTATAAGGCCAATATGGTTATTGAAAATATTTGGTTAACAAATATTGATAAGAAATAGAAAAGAGATTTAATTAATGCAATATTAATTAAAGGTTCAGTGATTGTTGGATGTTTGGATGAACACTTGTTTTATTCGATAGTTAAATCATCGACTATCGAAACACTTGTTTTTATTCGATAGTTAAATCACAGACTATCGAAGTTTTGACCATCGTTGTCAATATGGAGAGACCGGTTGGATTATTATCCGAAGAACCACTCCATATCGGCAGTAGCGTGCGAATCAGATTATATAAAGATAATCGAAGACGGAGTAGAGTGCAAGGACTTTTTCTATTAATAGAAATAGTGCCTTCAGTTCATCCTGTTCCTGGGTGACTTGTATGGATGAATGTCTGACAGAGTATTTCCAGAAAGGTCACGTACATTGATTTCTTCAACTGTACCAAGAGTGGAAGCGGAGGAGGAAACTTCTTTTAGCTGACACGTAATGTACTGTTGTAGACGTCAATTAGTGATTTTCGATGGATCTGACGATGTGACATTCGAAGTGAATCTGGTGTGATGATAAAGCGTAGCTTCTAGCCTCAACATCCAGTAAATGACAGAAATCGGGCAAGCAGCATGGCTATGTAGGTCGCACCTATTAGGGTGTATAATCACCTGATCTAGAGTTTCATTTACTTCTAAAAATCTATTGTCGATGCTGACCCATTCGGGAAACGGTTGCTGATCCCAATCGTTAGTGATATACATTCGATACACTCAAGCGAAATGAGTGGTCGATCATGTGTGGCTGAGTTGCAAGATGTTCTTGTTGAACTCAGTGTATTCTCCTCTAGAGATATACTAGCGGAAGGTGATTCCATACCTTGTCATAGTTGGAAATCCATTACCCAATACGTGCTTGCGGTTTTGATTGTATATTACATATGTGGAACATGAGATGCAAACGTTCCACTAGATTGTTATCTACTTGATTTAGACATTATTATAATATCAAAAGAGTTTTGATATAAAGATAAGTCAAGTGTTTGGATTCTCATAAGGGAAAAACCCGTTCCGTGTTATACGGCGTGGTCTTATGAAATATCATTTAGTTTTCTGAAACTGTTTTAAACTGTTTACTCATACCAGTCCCATGACTGACCCGGAGTTTATTTGTTTTGTTCTACCTAAACTCTTGGGTGCCTAAATTTGTACGGGCAGTCAAGTAGTTCAGGATTTTTCAGATATATCTAAAGGAGCTTGGAGCAGGAGCCTTCAGCGTTATCTAGTTATAGTTTGTTCCGCTATGTTGTAAGTGTTGTATTCTGATAAGTGTATGTTATACAGTTAAGATTTTGTATTTCAAAGATGTGATATATTATATTTTGTTCCGCTACGATGTGAGATTCTGTGTTGTTATTTCTGTTCTTCTTCTACCTCTTTCTTCTAAAAAAAAATGTCTCGTATTTTCGTGATATTTGGGTTGGACGTATGATGTATATAGTCAACTCTGATATTATGGAAATCTGGGTCATTACAGTTGGTATCAGAGCTTAGGTTGAGCGAATACCTAGGCTGTGTGGAAATGTGCTCATTAGAGATAGGATCAGCAGTATCCTAGAATGAGTTGAGTGTATATATATACGAGAGAGCGTATTTGTTATTTGATATAAAAACTGTTTTATATTGTGTTGACTAGTTTGTTGAGTGGATTATAAATTTTGGTCGAATCGTGGGACGCCACGAAGTCGATAGGAATTTATAAACACTTAAACAGAAGATTGGACACAATATTGTTTTTAAATAGTAGAGTTGATTGTTAGGATTATAATCGAATTAGATTTTAAAAATGAAATAGTTATATATAACCAATGGAATTTGTATATGAAATCAAATATACAAATGTGATAAATTAAAATTGAATTCCAACCAGAATTAAGAATTTAAAATCCTGGGAGTTTGGAAAATGTTTTTCTAAATGGAGTTTGAAAGAAATATAGTATTGAACTCATTCAGTAGCTGGGAAATAATTCTGATGATGGTCGCAACATCACCAATGTTCATTTTTGAGTTTCTAAGTGACGAATTGCTGCCTTAGAAAATTTTTGATGGAAATTTGTTTGAAAAGAAAACAAGTTGTTTGAAAATTCAAATGTTTTGAATTTGAGATAGATAAATATATGTATATATTTATATTACTTCAGAGGAATTTTGAAATGAGAATTGGAATATAGATTTCAAATAGAAGTAAAACAAAGGAAATTGAATATATATATAATTCAAATAGAAGTGAAATAGAATTTGAATTCAAAGGAATTCAATTGAGTTTGAATAAAGAAAATTCAAATAGAAATTGTATAAGAAAAATTGAAATGGAATTTGAATTCAAAGGAATTCAAATGGATTTGAAAAAAAAAGTCAAATAGAGATTTGAATATTTGAATTCAAATGGAATTTGGATAAATAGAATTTCAAAGAGAATATAAAGTGGAGGTTGAATATTAGAATTCAAATAAAATATAGAGTTTGAAATAGAATTTGAATTCAAAGAAGTTAAAATAGAATTTAAATTAAAAGGATTTCAAATAGAAATTGAAGATAAGAAATTCAAATAGAATTTGAAGATAAGGAAATTGAATTAGAATTTGAATAGAAGAAATTCAAATAGAAATTGAAAAGAAGGAAATTCAAATATAGAGTTTGAATAAAGAAATTCAATGGAATTTGAATATTGTAGATGTAGAGGACTTGAATATAAGAAGTGAAATAGATCGGAAATATTATGTTGAAATGGGAAAATGGATTTGATATATATTAAAAATATATCAGAATGGAGTTGAATATATTATAAACAAAGTTAAAACGTTTATATTTATAAATATAATTAAAACGAGCTCGCCATAGCACGGCAGTTCGAAAATTGGCGATTCGAACTTCAATTTAGTATACAGAACTCAATTTAAGTCGGAATTCTTTGAAACAAGAATCGTCGGGACCGGTTGAACAATAGTTTTCAAATGAAAGAGAAAAATCTAGATTTCGTCGTATAGATTTTGAGATAGGTCAAAATAAAATTTCAAAAAGTGCAGCGCCAGAAACCATTTAAAACCACAATGGTTTATATATATATATAAATAAAAGGATTTTTAAAGGAAATAAAATCTGAATTGGCATTAGAAAATCCGAACTGGAGAAATAAAGTAAATATGAACTCCAGTGAAGTAAGTGAAATGATTTTTAAGACAAAAATCATATTTTATATGGTTAAATAGAATTAACTAAATTGGAGAATAATTAGTTAAAGGAAATTTGAATCGAAATTGGGTTTTTGGATAAGTGAAAGAGATTGAGAATTTTTATTCGAAATCGAATATATAACTCGAGTTGAAAATATAATTAGATTAGTTATAATTAAGTTGACATATATTTGAACAAGTATATTCAAATAAAAAGGGTGAAATAGGCAAAACGGTTAATTAGCAACTAGTTAATGAGAATTTGAATGATTGAAATTAAATTTAACTTAAGTAAGTTAAATGGATCGAAATGAAATAAATCGAGTAAAATCAATGTGAATGAAATAAATTTTGGGGAATGAATAAAGAAAAACCAAAAGAGTTAAAAGAAAATATATTTGTAAAGTAAATATAAAGGAAATATATTTGTAACACAAATACCAAGGAAGTTATGTGCAAACAAATAGAAGGGAATATTTGTAAAACATTTACAAATAGATCAAATGGAAATATTTATTTATAGAAAATAAATAGAATGTTATAGATGAGATATTTACTTGTTAAATAAATAGAATTTAATCAAAGGAATATTTAGAAGATGAATAGAAAATGGAAATATGTTTTAACAGATAAATAGAAAGGATTAATTTATAAATAACAGTTTATAAATTAAATATTTATCATTCGATATATGAGATATATAAGTCTGAACCTATATAGAGAAGAGATATTGGTTTTTAACACCGATAGTTTTAAATAGAAGGGGTACACAACACTTGTATAAGTGAAGTAACGTTATTAAAGAGAACATTTATAAAGTGAAGAACCGTTACTAAAAGTAAATCTTTATAAATGAATAAACGCTATCGAATAGGAGTTATTCGAACAGGAGAAGTTGATTAGAGTTAGAAATAATCGATTGGAGTTAAAATAAATCGATTAAAGTAAGAATTAACCAGTTAGAGTTAATCAGTTAGGGTTAATCCGTAGAGTTAATTGAATATTAGTTATTCAATTAGAATTTATCGAATATTTGTTATTCAAGTTAAGAGTTAACCAGATAAAGTTAATTGAACGTAGTTAATCGAACTAGGATTTAATTGAATGTTAGTTATTCAATTAAAGTTGATCGAATATAGTATTGAGATAGAATTAGTCAACCATAGTTACTCACGATAAGTACCGTTTCGTACGACTGCTAGCGTAATTCGTAGGGCTGCAGATAGCCAAGGGCGGTCGGATGTTTCCTGGGGGAATCAGGCGTAACCATTGTGATCGCTGCGATCTAGAGTCAAGCGAATGAAGTTAAATCAAATATTAGTTTATTCGAATAGAACTAAAGGAATTATCGAATTTGGTTATTCGGAAGGAGTTGTCGATTATTAGTAAATCGAAGGAGTTATCGAATATAGTTTATTCGAAAGGAATTATCGAATTTGGTTATTCGGAAGGAGTTGTCGATTATTAGTAAATCGAAGGAGTTATCGATTATTTGTTAATCGAAATGAGTTATCGAATATAGTTTATTCGAAAGGAGTTATCGATTAAGGAGTTATCAATTATTAGTAAATCGAAGGAGTAATCGAATATAGTTTATTCGAGTAGAGTTAAAGGAGTTATCGAATATAGTTTTATTCGAAAGGAGTTATCGATTATTAGTTAATCGAAGGAGTTATCGATTATTAGTTAATCGAAGGAGTTATCGATTATTAGTAAATCGGAGGAGTTATCGATTATTTGTTAATCAAAATGAGTTATCGATTATAGTTTAATCGAAAGGAGTTATCGATTAGTTTAATCGAAGTGAGTTATAGAATATTGGTTATTCGAAGGAGTTATAGAATTTAGTTAAATCCAATAGAGTTAATTAAAAAGAGTTAAATCCGATAGAGTTAATTGATAAGAGTAAATTGAATAGAGTAAATCGAATATAGTTTATTCGAAGAAAGGTTTTCGAATATAGTTATTCGAAAGAGAGATTTTCGAATATAATTATTCGAAGGGAGGAGTTATCGAATAGGGATCTATTCGAAAGAGAGTTACGCAAGGAAGTTTGAAATGTTGAGTATCAACATAAATAAGTTTTGAAAAGTTAATGGGTTTGTAGCACTTTTTCTACCTTAGCAATTTCGAGGACGAAATTATTTTAAGTGGGGAAGAATGTAATGACCCGGATATTTCATCGGTAAATTTAGAATATTTAATGAGGTTTAAATATTGAAATAAAAATATAAAAGAAATTTCATATTTGATTATCGATTTAAAAGCCGAAATATGATTTACTTTGAATTTATATAATTTTCGAAATACGAAGTTAATTGAATTCAATAGTTCAGACTATACTGAAATTGATTCAGATAATCAATAGAAATTCAAAACTGAATAATAACGATAATATTTATTTATTTTCGAGGAGAATAAATTGTCTGAAATTAATTTATATTGATTTAAATTAATATCTCCTTCAGATGATCGAATTGGACTTCGTGACCTATCCCAGTGGGTATGGAATAGGGGTATTACCCTAGGAATGACAGTTGTTGGGTTCAGGAAGGAGTTCGAAAACCGTGGGATAATTTAATTATAAAGGTTAATTAAAAACTAAACTAAAAATAAACAAATTAATTAAGTGGCTATCCTTCCTCCAACTAAACTTATACTGTGGATCCTTTTCTTCCTCAAAATATAACAAAGCCGTGTATTTCTTTTTACCACAAACCGTGCTTCTTCCATGTCCACAAACAAAAACAACTCGTGGCTCCTTGTTTTGCCATCCGTTCATGTATAAATCGCACTCCCGTTGTATATTTTTTTTCATTTAGTTCTTCACAGAGAAAAGATCGAATCCTCCACTAAATTAACAAGTCGCGGCCCCTATTTCCTTTAATCCTTTAAAATGAAATCAAGAGCCTTAGAAATGGCCGCACTCCCTAAAACCAACTCGCGATGGAGGACAACGACTTACTAGAAGATCGACCTCGAGTTTGAGGTGCTCGCAAGGATACAACTAAGGTAGCGCTCGCGAGTTAAGGAAGGTGCGATGTCACCTTGGAAAACGGCAAAAAAGGGGGCAAATCGATTCTTCGACGTTGAGTTAGGTTGAAGGCCTCGGATCGATGCTGAGGGATTTGGGGTTTATGAGCTAGCTTTGAGTTCATCGTGAAGCAACGTTCTAGGGGTCGCAGTGCCAGGAAGTGGGAAGTCGCATCAGTATTCTGGATTTTTGGGTGTAACTCACGATGAAAGGGGAAGATGTCTGTGAAAACCCGCAACTTCCCCGTAAAGGAAAGCGTCGGATAGTTCGAGAACAAACCACAACAGAACACATACAGAAGAACATTTCATTGTATATTACAACAATGCATCAGATTACAAGAATATACAGAGTATAAATGAATATTACATTCGATAAATATCAGAGATTACAATACATTGTACAGCAGCGGAAAATAATACAATACACAACTAGAAGAGATATACGGATACAAAGCTTTCCGGATATCGTTCCAGCTGTAAACCAGGATCCTGTGAATATAAATCTGCAAAACCAAAACTACTAGCTGCCCGTGTCAAAATAAGGGCACCCAGAGTTTAGGTTAAAACAATAAACTCCAGGTCAGTCATGTGACTGGTGTGAGAACTAAAACAGTTATTAATCCTTATTTTAAAGTTAGGTAAATCAAGGGACCACGTCGTATAACACGGAACGGGTTTCCTCCCAAGAATACCAGTGCATAAAACAAACAGCGCAATGCTAAATAAAGGAAAATGAAGCTGTTATAAGACCCAGGTCCCATCACACAATGCAACGCAGCCGAGGATAGGGTTTTCCCTTATAACAGCCAAAGAATGCTTGATACGGTTAAAACAAATCGTTTGATACTATAGTAAGTGCCTAGTGTATAAAACAACTTCAAATCATAAGTATCAATCATAGGCGGCATGAGCGCCCCATCCCACTATGTCGCCATACTAGGCTCTACAAATAAAACCGCAAAGTCACGTATTTGGAAATTGGATTTCCTTTTATGAACCGAGGCAAAAGATAGTCCTCAACCGATTCGAGACAATCTAGCCTACCATGTCTCAGGATCAGAGCTCGAGTGACCCTAGGAGCGACAGGGCCGGTCCACCGATGTGGATTAAAATGCCAGAACACTACGTTTCCCCGCCCTTTGGGGCGCAAATGAGCCATCAAATGACTCCATCGGTTCGAGAACGACCGACCAATCCGAGGCGCCTCGCAACAGCAACAACCACATAAGTCAAACTCGTCAGGGCATGTAAAACCACTGACGCCACTTTTAGCTAGAAAGAAACGCAAGTCCTCCCTGAGGTCCGTCTCCCGTTTTTGGTTCATACCGGGTGTGAAACACGCGAGGTAAACGTTACACAAAGCTACGCCACAAAGGCCGTGCTTCGATCATCACCACAAGACTTTGCTTTTCAACAGAAGCCTTGATCAATTGTCACTTAGGCATGCCACACAGGCAATTCACTCTATGCGATTGATATCCATCAGTATATAACCCCTGAGCTCGTACGTCTCAGAGAAGGGCGTTAAGCAAGAGAATAAATTCTCCGTCGCCAAACAGATATATATTCAATAGAAATCAATCACACAGACTAAAATCCCATGTCAGACACACAGTCCATTTACAAGTCCGTTCTGGGTCTGAACGAAACCGGAGGCACCTAGTACCCCGCATATCCATCGATCTCCAAGTACGTCTGGACGATCACTAACTGTTTCCATCTTCTTGGGTGTACAGCCCAATCAAGATCATCAGTAATCAACCAAACGACGTGAAGACTTCTGGTCTTCGACCACCGTCTTCATCTTCGACTTATCGTCGTATCAGTTATTCAGAATGGGATAAACCCGGTCTTTCCAAATAACTCGCGTATATTTTAAATAAGTGTTACACAAACACAACATACGCCTCATTCCAATTCATCAGTCACTAACCGTAAATTAATCAAGAGAATAATTCCCCAAATATTAACCCCGAAGGCCGAAACCAACATCAGATCAATATCCAGAAAACCATTCTGCTTAGCTAACCGACAGTTAGTTTCTGATTTCACATTCATAGGGAAAGGTTCCCATTAATTTTATCCAAGATAAATTCCTTGAATTTATTCTTTAATCTATTTTTGAATATCAATTCAAAACTAGTCGGGATTAGCGAACCTTACCGAAGTAATCATTTGTTTAAATTTCCCAATCCCAGCCTATTCATCCCATGAAGTAAAACTGGTAGTACTTCATATCTAACACCACGGTGTTATCGGTAAATTCAATTACCATTTCACGTTCAAATCTAATTAAAGATTTAACTATCGCCTGGAGCAAAACTGGTGATACTCCATTCTCGATCATTTCAATCTAATTAAAGATTCATTTAAAACTCCACTTAGTTTTAATCTTCGACTGGGTTAAAGAATCAGTGTCATTTAAAACACGGTTCACGATAAACCCAAAATCACATTCATTAATTATCGGGTTAAAGAACGAGTGTTGTTTAAAACACTGTTCACGATAAACCCAAAAATCAATATCAATTCAATTCCAATTAAATATTATTTAATTGGTACACTTCATTAAATCTAAAATAAAAAGATTTAATCTTTTCTCAACTGGGTTCAAGAACAGTGTTAGTGAAGACACCATTCACGACAAACCCAAATCACATTTGATATTAAATACAAGGCTCTGAATAGAAAATATATCGGCTTATATTCAATATCAAATTCTATGATTAACAAATGTCGTATTGGAAATAACGATATAAATATATATCTTTCAAATTTCCGTTACAACATCCGTAGAATCACGAATTCCAACATCGAAATATTCCGAAGACAATTTCGATTCAAATCCACTCCAATGCAATCATTGGAAATTCTGGTTATTTTTAAAACCCTTTTTAAATTCAATTTATTTCTTTAAAAATAAATAGAATTATAATTCTAGTTCAAAACTAGTTCATTTCGATAAAAATCTATTTTTATCTTTTCAAATATGGAGTTTTTCACCCCAATTCTTTCTAAATCATTTCTTATGATTTTACACCAATTATTACTATTTTTAATAATTTTATCAAGGCCCGTACAGTCGATTTCCATCAATGGCCATCGAACTGCACTTACAGCGACCTTTTTCGAATTTGATTTGGACGTATCTCCAAATCCAACCGTTAGATTTCAAATTTCTAACTTTCATTAGAAAGCTCTTTTCGATACGAACCCAACGGTTCCGGTTTTAGGAGAATCCGACGGTCGGATCTCCCGTAATGTCCGTTTGAAATAAATGGTCGAAATTCACGAACTGCCGCGGCGCGGCGCGTTCTATTCAGGCCATTATATTATATATATATAATATTTATAATATATACTTCATCGATTTCTATTTAAAACGAATTATATAAATAGTTTTAAATTCGTTTCAAAAGCAATTTCAACTTCCTTTTCAATTCAAATCGAAATTGAATTCTTCTTTATAAATTCGTTTTAAAATTCATTTCTATTCAATTCAAATTTCAATTCAATTTGAATTCATTTCAATTCGCTTTCAGTTCAATTTGAATTCGTTTTCAATTCAATTCACTTCGAAATCGTTTTCAATTCAATTCATTTTGAAATCGTTTTCAATTCAATTCATTTCGAAATCGTTATATATTCAGTTCATTTCGAAATCGTTATATATTCAATTCATTTCGAAATCGTTATATATTCAATTCATTTCGAAATCGTTATATATTCAATTCATTTCGAAATCGTTATATATTCAGTTCATTTCGAAATCGTTATATATTCAATTCATTTGGAAATCAATACGATCGATATAAATATCGTTTACGTCAAAATGGCGTCAATCTAATCAACACGGCTTCATAAATTTCTATTTTCAAATATTCTATTTCAAATATTTCTTTTTCAAAATAGTTGTTATTATCAAAATATTTCGTTCAACACATGACCAATCTCAATGGATGAGTACTGTCAACACATGAACTTTTATTTTATATCGATAAAGATGTAAATTTTATTACTAAAATATTTCGTTCAACACATGACCAATCTCAATGGATGAGTACTGTCAACACATGAACTTTTATTTTATAATATTCTTTATTTTTCAAATTGGAATGAGGCCCAATCAATTACCATATAAAGTTAATTATATGGATTTTTCATACATTACACACATATAATAGCATTGAAAAATAATCAACCATCAACCAAAGTGCACTACACTGTATAAGCATCAAATATAGATATCTAACGCTTATAACAGCCTGTCAATCAATCGATCGACATATTTAATCAATCAGGATGAGTGAACTTCATATTTCATCCCAACACCCGTGTGGGGTTTCAAACGATCAAACAAATATTTTATTCGTGCAGTTGGGCGATGTGTAAAATTTATCGACCCAATCAATGTCCTTCAAATAGGTGTACATAAACAAACCGTCCGGTTTGTAAATGAATATTTATTTATTCACATTCACGTTAAAAATTATATTTTTAACGATAAAATATTTTATTCCAACATATGAATTTCTATTCAGTTCATTCTTTAAATAAAATGATATTTTATTTTTCTAACATATTTTAGAAAATTTCGGCGGCATAACGGCACGATACTAGAAACGGGACAAGGCCTAGCCTTATCCCCGGTCTAGTGAAGGCCCATGCCATTCACACATCAATCAAAATCACCAAACAACCAAATTCAAATCACATCATATAACTAATCTATGCAACCAAACAAACAAGTCCATGGTCTGTGGACGATTGTGTCGGGTGCTACTAAGCACCGTCTGCATCCTAGTATATATATAAATAGAAAGGAAATTGAAAGGTGAGAAATTCTCACAGATAGCTATCCTAGCTCCACGACACTTCATTGATAGAAATCTTCATCGTTGTCGCATTTTTATCATATTCGTTGCCGTAGCCACTACATATGTAAAAACCACATTTTTACTTTGCTATTCAATATATAAAAACTGAATTTTTACTTCGATGTTCAATATATAAAAATCACATTTTTATTTCGAAGTTCAATATATAAAAATCATATTTTTATTTCGAAGTTCAATATATAAAAATCATATTTTTACTACTATGTTATATAGATAAAAATTATATTTTTATCACGCTATTTTCTATAAAAAGATTTCGCCTTTTCTAAAATAAAGATTTCGCCTTTATAAAAACATAGACTTCGCCTTTTCAAATTTAAAGATTTCATCTTTATAAAAATCTCATTTTTATTTTTCTACTCATATAAAGATGATATTTTTAATATTCCTATCATGTAAAAATTATATTTTTAACTCTCTACCTAACCGAAAATCATATTTTTACATCTTCTATTATAGTAAAGATTATATTTTTAATACTTTAAAAATATAAAAATCATATTTTTATATCGTTCTTTCCATTAGAAAAATCCGAGCTTTTCAAAAATAAAAAAAATCGTATCTTTACCACTAAAAAAACGAATCTTTATTTTCCTAAAAATCAAATCCTTATAAAATTACTTTTAAAAATCCTAATAGGCTGATTTTATTTAAGGATCATTGCATAAAGGATTTAAATAAACTAAAAAAACCAAAATAAAATAATAAAAAAAGGCAAGAACTTACAGCGGGGGGGGGGGGGGGGGGGGGTCTTCCTGCGTCGGAGGAGGATGGTAGGGGGGGCGCGGGGTGGAGGAAGTAAGGGGAAGGGGCGGCGATCCTTCAGGGGGCGGCGGACGGTGAAGCAGTGGCCCTCGTGCCAAGCGGAGGCGGAAGTCGACGAGGAAGGAGAGACTGCGAGGTAGAGGAAGCAGGAGGAGGAGAAGAAGAAGGTGGCGGCGGCAGGTGAGGTGGCGGGGGAGATTGACGAGGGCGGCGGCTTCCATCGCGGGTGGAGCGATTTGTGTTTTTTTTTTCTCTTTTCCTGAATCTAAAGTGAACGGGGGGGGGGGGGGGGGGCAGAGTTAAAGGGGGAAAAGAGAGGGTATTCATTATTATTATTTTTTTTATTTAATTTATATTCCCATAGGGTAACTTTTTCTGTCGACTTCAGAATCGAACCCACCGCCTGTCGTCCATAGCGTTTTACCCCCATTCCGAACACAATGGGATATGTATTGTAGGTTGATTCGGACGTTTCGATTGGTTTCCGTTGAATTTACATTTAAATCACTATATTGAATTTTAAACGTACATTTCAAATTACCGGGGTCACATACTAACTCTATAAATTTCATAAAAATATTTTCTAGCATCGTATTGACGATACGGTCCTAACAAAACTAGTTTCGTCGAATTCTGAGACCGTTAGAAAAATGGCCATTTTTCAGTCGATTAAAATCAACTGAAATTGGTCAAACGCGTTTTCTTATGCCACGCTCACATATTGATTCAGAAAATTATGAAATTTGAAACCTAGCAATAATGTGACACTGCGGATCCAACAAAAGTGGTTTCGTCGAAATCCGAGGTCGTTTGCAAAATGTCCATTTTTAAGGGCCTGAATTCCATAGCGACTATTCAGAATTTTCAACTGGACCTATCTTTTGATTCCCGCTATGAAATTTCGATTGGTCGGACTCGTTGGAAAGATATTATCAATTAGATCCTAATGTTTTTGGTTTCACTAAAATCCGGATTGTTTTGCACCCGGTATATTCAATTGAAGTTTGAAATCGAATTATCGAACTACCGCGCCATTTTCAATTCTATTTATAATTATATATAAATATTTATATTCTAACGACGACGCGTATAATATATACGTTCGAATTATATTCAAAACAAATTTCTCGCCGATATTATTTAAAATAATTCATTTTAAATAATCAAAATTCGCTTAAATTGCCAAAATAAAAATTTTAAACTGGCCCAGATTTTCCGGGTTATTACAATCTCTCCCACTTAAAACTTTTCGTCCCCAAAAAGGAACAAAGTCGAAAGTGGTTTGATCATCCAACTCTACGCTCGATTTGGCTTCCATTCTCCAACCTTTCAGTTTCTGAGAATTTTCAAAATTTTCAAAAATTTGGCTAACACCCTAAATTTTCGAAAAATTTCGCCATAACCTCCCCTGCATCGGGAGCATCGGGGAATTTCAAATAGCTTCCCCGGTCCTTCAGATCTCAAAAAGAAAAAGAAAAAGCCAAGCGGCTAGCCAATAGGCTCATAAAATCATCATCACCCAAACAAAACAGTAAATTATAGTAAACATGTACCTATTTGTCGGGCAAACAAATTTTATTCTCTGCTCTAGCCTCCTAGCTATGACCTGTTCAATGTAAGTATATGTATACGCAAGCAAATGCGACCAATTTTCGATACAAGTCAATATTTGATCCTATTAGGCATAATGGTTCAAAATTTGCAAACAAATAAACAACCAACACAAACATCAATCAATTAGTGGATTAGAGTTTCAAATTCATAAATTTGATACATATACAGAAAATCATGTTTTGATGCCAAATCACAACAATGAATTCTAGCTATATTAGTTTTGGTTCTCACACCAGTCTAATGGAAATATATAGAAAATTACACCTTCGAAACTCGAACATAAATGTTGATGATGCGATCGCTATCATCAATATCATCTTCGGGCGACTAGAGTGTGATGCTATACCTATCCAATATATTAAAACTTTGAATACACGCGGATCAGACGTATACGCAAAATCTATATATACTGGATTGTCCACATCAATATAAATAAATAACCAAATACGACTAATTGATTTAAATTTTCAAAACAAAATTTGTTTTCATTTGAAAAATAAACTCTTCACACTCGTTCTAGGATACTACGGATCCCATCTCTAACGAGTCATTCTCGTTGGACATTACTAATCCAATATCTGATGAATTCTTTCATATGGTTCTAATGTGTCTTGTTCTCTAAGCTTTGTAAACCAAAGCTCTGATACCAACTGTGAAAACCCGCAACTTCCCCGTAAAGGAAAGCGTCGGATAGTTCGAGAACAAACCACAACAGAACACATACAGAAGAACGTTTCATTGTATATTACAACAATGCATCAGATTACAAGAATATACAGAGTATAAATGAATATTACATTCGATAAATATCAGAGATTACAGTACATTGTACAGCAGCGGAAAATAATACAATACACAACTAGAAGAGATATACGGATACAAAGCTTTCCGGATATCGTTCCAGCTGTAAACCAGGATCCTATGAATATAAATCTGCAAAACCAAAACTACTAGCTGCCCGTGTCAAAATAAGGGCACCCAGAGTTTAGGTTAAAACAATAAACTCCAGGTCAGTCATGTGACTGGTGTGAGAACTAAAACAGTTATTAATCCTTATTTTAAAGTTAGGTAAATCAAGGGACCACGTCGTATAACACGGAACGGGTTTCCTCCCAAGAATACCAGTGCATAAAACAAACAGCGCAATGCTAAATAAAGGAAAATGAAGCTGTTATAAGACCCAGGTCCCATCACACAATGCAACGCAGCCGAGGATAGGGTTTTCCCTTATAACAGCCAAAGAATGCTTGATACGGTTAAAACAAATCGTTTGATACTACAGTAAGTGCCTAGTGTATAAAACAACTTCAAATCATAAGTATCAATCAGAGGCGGCATGAGCGCCCCATCCCACTATGTCGCCATACTAGGCTCTACAAATAAAACCGCAAAGTCACGTATTTGGAAATTGGATTTCCTTCTATGAACCGAGGCAAAAGATAGTCCTCAACCGATTCGAGACAATCTAGCCTACCATGTCTCAGGATCAGAGCTCGAGTGACCCTAGGAGCGACAGGGCCGGTCCACCGATGTGGATTAAAATGCCTGAACACTACGTTTCCCCGCCCTTTGGGGCGCAAATGAGCCATCAAATGACTCCATCGGTTCGAGAACGACCGATCAATCCGAGGCGCCTCGCAACAGCAACAACCACATAAGTCAAACTCGTCAGGGCGTGTAAAACCACTGACGCCACTTTTAGCTAGAAAGAAACGCAAGTCCTCCCTGAGGTCTGTCTCCCGTTTTTGGTTCATACCGGGTGTGAAACACGCGAGGTAAACGTTACACAAAGCTACGCCACAAAGGCCGTGCTTCGATCATCACCACAAGACTTTGCTTTTCAACAGAAGCCTTGATCAATTGTCACTTAGGCATGCCACACAGGCAATTCACTCTATGCGATTGATATCCATCAGTATATAACCCCTGAGCTCGTACGTCTCAGAGAAGGGCGTTAAGCAAGAGAATAAATTCTCCGCCGCCAAACAGATATATATTTAATAGAAATCAATCACACAGACTAAAATCCCATGTCAGACACACAGTCCATTTACAAGTCCGTTCTGGGTCTGAACGAAACCGGAGGCACCTAGTACCCCGCATATCCATCGATCTCCAAGTACGTCTGGACGATCACTAACTGTTTCCATCTTCTTGGGTGTACAGCCCAATCAAGATCATCAGTAATCAACCAAACGACGTGAATACTTCTGGTCTTCGACCACCGTCTTCATCTTCGACTTATCGTCGTATCAGTTATTCAGAATGGGATAAACCCGGTCTTTCCAAATAACTCGCGTATATTTTAAATAAGTGTTACACAAACACAACATACGCCTCATTCCAATTCATCAGTCACTAACCGTAAATTAATCAAGAGAATAATTCCCCAAATATTAACCCCGAAGGCCGAAACCAACATCAGATCAATATCCAGAAAACCATTCTGCTTAGCTAACCGACAGTTAGTTTCTGATTTCACATTCATAGGGAAAGGTTCCCATTAATTTTATCCAAGATAAATTCCTTGAATTTATTCTTTAATCTATTTTTGAATATCAATTCAAAACTAGTCGGGATTAGCGAACCTTACCGAAGTAATCATTTGTTTAAATTTCCCAATCCCAGCCTATTCATCCCATGAAGTAAAACTGGTAGTATTTCATATCTAACACCACGGTGTTATCGGTAAATTCAATTACCATTTCACGTTCAAATCTAATTAAAGATTTAACTATCGCCTGGAGCAAAACTGGTGATACTCCATTCTCGATCATTTCAATCTAATTAAAGATTCATTTAAAACTCCACTTAGTTTTAATCTTCGACTGGGTTAAAGAATCAGTGTCATTTAAAACACGGTTCACGATAAACCCAAAATCACATTCATTAATTATCGGGTTAAAGAACGAGTGTTGTTTAAAACACTGTTCACGATAAACCCAAAAATCAATATCAATTCAATTCCAATTAAATATTATTTAATTGGTACACTTCATTAAATCTAAAATAAAAAGATTTAATCTTTTCTCAACTGGGTTCAAGAACAGTGTTAGTGAAGACACCATTCACGACAAACCCAAATCACATTTGATATTAAATACAAGGCTCTGAATAGAAAATATTTCGGCTTATATTCAATATCAAATTCTATGATTAACAAATGTCGTATTGGAAATAACGATATAAATATATATCTTTCAAATTTCCGTTACAACATCCGTAGAATCACGAATTCCAACATCGAAATATTCCGAAGACAATTTCGATTCAAATCCACTCCAATGCAATCATTGGAAATTCTGGTTATTTTTAAAACCCTTTTTAAATTCAATTTATTTCTTTAAAAATAAATAGAATTATAATTCTAGTTCAAAACTAGTTCATTTCGATAAAAATCTATTTTTATCTTTTCAAATATGGAGTTTTTCACCCCAATTCTTTCTAAATCATTTCTTATGATTTTACACCAATTATTACTATTTTTAATAATTTTATCAAGGCCCGTACAGTCGATTTCCATCAATGGCCATCGAACTGCACTTACAGCGACCTTTTTCGAATTTGATTTGGACGTATCTCGAAATCCAACCGTTAGATTTCAAATTTCTAACTTTCATTAGAAAGCTCTTTTCGATACGAACCCAACGGTTCCGGTTTTAGGAGAATCCGACGGTCGGATCTCCCGTAATGTCCGTTTGAAATAAATGGTCGAAATTCACGAACTGCCGCGGCGCGGCGCGTTCTATTCAGGCCATTATATTATATATATATAATATTTATAATATATACTTCATCGATTTCTATTTAAAACGAATTATATAAATAGTTTTAAATTCGTTTCAAAAGCAATTTCAACTTCCTTTTCAATTCAAATCGAAATTGAATTCTTCTTTATAAATTCGTTTTAAAATTCATTTCTATTCAATTCAAATTTCAATTCAATTTGAATTCATTTCAATTCGCTTTCAGTTCAATTTGAATTCGTTTTCAATTCAATTCACTTCGAAATCGTTTTCAATTCAATTCATTTTGAAATCGTTTTCAATTCAATTCATTTCGAAATCGTTATATATTCAGTTCATTTCGAAATCGTTATATATTCAATTCATTTCGAAATCGTTATATATTCAATTCATTTCGAAATCGTTATATATTCAATTCATTTCGAAATCGTTATATATTCAGTTCATTTCGAAATCGTTATATATTCAATTCATTTCGAAATCAATAAGATCGATATAAATATCGTTTACGTCAAAATGGCGTCAATCTAATCAACACGGCTTCATAAATTTCTATTTTCAAATATTCTATTTCAAATATTTCTTTTTCAAAATAGTTGTTATTATAAAAATATTTCGTTCAACACATGACCAATCTCAATGGATGAGTACTGTCAACACATGAACTTTTATTTTATATCGATAAAGATGTAAATTTTATTACTAAAATATTTCGTTCAACACATGACCAATCTCAATGGATGAGTACTGTCAACACATGAACTTTTATTTTATAATATTCTTTATTTTTCAAATTGGAATGAGGCCCAATCAATTACCATATAAAGTTAATTATATGGATTTTTCATACATTACACACATATAATAGCATTGAAAAATAATCAACCATCAACCAAAGTGCACTACACTGTATAAGCATCAAATATAGATATCTAACGCTTATAACAGCCTGTCAATCAATCGATCGACATATTTAATCAATCAGGATGAGTGAACTTCATATTTCATTCCTACACCCGTGTGGGGTTTCAAACGATCAAACAAATATTTTATTCGTGCAGTTGGGCGATGTGTAAAATTTATCGACCCAATCAATGTCCTTAAAATAGATGTACATAAACAAACCGTCCGGTTTGTAAATGAATATTTATTTATTCACATTCACGTTAAAAATTATATTTTTAACGATAAAATATTTTATTCCAACATATGAATTTCTATTCAGTTCATTCTTTAAATAAAATGATATTTTATTTTTCTAACATATTTTAGAAAATTTCGGCGGCATAACGGCACGATACTAGAAACGGGACAAGGCCTAGCCTTATCCCCGGTCTAGTGAAGGCCCACGCCATTCACACATCAATCAAAATCACCAAACAACCAAATTCAAATCACATCATATAACTAATCTATGCAACCAAACAAACAAGTCCATGGTCTGTGGACGATTGTGTCGGGTGCTACTAAGCACCGTCTGCATCCTAGTATATATATAAATAGAAAGGAAATTGAAAGGTGAGAAATTCTCACAGATAGCTATCCTAGCTCCATGACACTTCATTGATAGAAATCTTCATCGTTGTCGCATTTTTATCATCTTCGTTGCCGTAGCCACTACATATGTAAAAACCACATTTTTACTTTGCTATTCAAATATAAAAACTGAATTTTTTACTTCGATGTTCAATATATAAAAATCACATTTTTATTTCGAAGTTCAATATATAAAAATCATATTTTTATTTCGAAGTTCAATATATAAAAATCATATTTTTACTACTATGTTATATAGATAAAAATTATATTTTTATCACGCTATTTTCTATATAAAGATTTCGCCTTTTCTAAAATAAAGATTTCGCCTTTATAAAAACATAGACTTCGCCTTTTCAAATTTAAAGATTTTATCTTTATAAAAATCTCATTTTTATTTTTCTACTCATATAAAGATGATATTTTTAACTCTCTACCTAACCGAAAATCATATTTTTACATCTTCTATTATAGTAAAGATTATATTTTCAATACTTTAAAAATATAAAAATCATATTTTTATATCGTTCTTTACATTAGAAAAATCCGAGCTTTTCAAAAAAAAAAAAAAATCGTATCTTTACCACTAAAAAAAACGAATCTTTATTTTCCTAAAAATCAAATCCTTATACAATTACTTTTAAAAATCCTAATAGGCTGATTTTATTTAAGGATCATTGCATAAAGGATTTAAATAAACTAAAAAAACCAAAATAAAATAATAAAAAAAAAGCAAGAACTTACAGCGGGGGGGGGGGGGGGTCTTCCTGCGTCGGAGGAGGATGGTAGGGGGGAGCGCGGGGTGGAGGAAGTAAGGGGAAGGGGCGGCGATCCTTCAGGGGGCGGCGGACGGTGAAGTAGTGGCCCTCGTGCCAAGCGGAGGCGGAAGTTGACGAGGAAGGAGAGACTGCGAGGTAGAGGAAGCAGGAGGAGGAGAAGAAGAAGGTGGCGGCGGCAGGCGAGGTGGCGGGGGAGATTGACGAGGGCGGCGGCTTCCATCGCGGGTGGAGCGATTTGTGTTTTTTTTTTCTCTTTTCCTGAATCTAAAGTGAACGGGGGGGGGGGGGGGGGGCAGAGTTAAAGGGGGAAAAGAGAGGGTATTTATTATTTTATTTATTATTATTTTTTTATTTAATTTATATTCCCATAAAGTAACTTTTTCTGTCGACTTCAGAATCGAACCCACCGTCTGTCGTCCATAGCGTTTTACCCCCATTCCGAACACAATGGGATATGTATTGTAGGTTGATTCGGACGTTTCGATTGGTTTCCATTGAATTTACATTTAAATCACTATATTGAATTTTAAACGTACATTTCAAATTACCGGGGTCACATACTAACTCTATAAATTTCATAAAAATATTTTCTAGCATCGTATTGACGATACGGTCCTAACAAAACTAGTTTTGTCGAATTCTGAGACCGTTAGAAAAATGGCCATTTTTCAGTCGATTAAAATCAACTGAAATTGGTCAAACGCGTTTTCCTATGCCACGCTCACATATTGATTCAGAAAATTATGAAATTTTAAACCTAGCAATAATGTGACACTGCGGATCCAACAAAAGTGGTTTCGTCGAAATCCGAGGTCGTTTGCAAAATGTCCATTTTTAAGGGCCGGAATTCCATAGCGACTATTCAGAATTTTCAACTGGACCTATCTTTTGATTCCCGCTATGAAATTTCGATTTTTCGGACACGTTGGAAAGATATTATCAATTAGATCCTAATGTTTTTGGTTTCACTAAAATCCGGGTTGTTTTGCACCCGGTATATTCAATTGAAGTTTGAAATCGAATTATCGAACTACCGCGCCATTTTCAATTCTATTTATAATTATATATAAATATTTATATTCTAACGACGACGCGTATAATATATACGTTCGAATTATATTCAAAACAAATTTCTCACCGATATTATTTAAAATAATTCATTTTAAATAATCAAAATTCGCTTAAATTGCCAAAATAAAAATTTTAAACTGGCCCAGATTTTCCGGGTTATTACAATGTCGGATTTCCAAACCTTGGATTCAGAAGGTACGCCGAGGTTAGGGAAGAAAGAGCAGCAGTGATGCATGGTAGGTGTTTGATGGAATGCCGCAACAGGTGGATCGATGGATGAGGAAGCAGAAGGTTGTTGGTATCGTAGCAGTTGTGGTTAGTAAAGGAGTTGGCGATAAATAGTAAGGTATATGTTCTTACCGAAATCTAAGTACATAGGATAATTTGTTTCTTGGTTAAGTTAATTTAAATAAATAAATATTTAATCATTAATTTAAAATAAATTATTGTAGGTACGAAATAAATTTATTCGAGATAATTCAAGTTGATCCGTGGCTGCAAAGATGCTTCATCTAATCAGTGTTCAGAAAATTAAATACACGGTGAGTAAACTTCACTCACCTGTTCTTTAGAATTATTTTTATTCAGTAAAAATATTTGTTGTTGCTTGTTTGAGTGTCTTTTGGTTGATTTATATATATTAGTTATTTAGGCTATTATATATATATATATATTGGGTTGATGATTGGTTGGATTCCCGCAGTTTCATTAGCGGATGCTCGCGGTTTCATAGCGGATGATTACCCTATACGCCCCACGCTATGATTAGTGGATGACCTTCTATACCGCGATATCCTGCCTCGAAGCAGGATAGGTATTATTTATGTGCTAACATCTGTGGATGCAGGAAAACAGGTTGGAGGAATCCAACTGGATTCCTCAAAAATATATTATCTGTTTGGTGTTTGTTTGATTTCGTATATATTCATATATCATGTGTTAAAAATCAAGTGATTGAAAGTTGGTTGATCTGATTGTTGAAAATACCACTAGAGCTTGAATATTGATTTATAAAAATAATCAAAAAGGGTATTTGAAATTAAAAAGGGGGAATTCTATTTTTATTATAGAATTTTAATTTTAATTGAACTATAGAAAACATTAACTTTTTTTGAATATATAAAACAAGTAATTGAATTTATAAACTTTGTTTATAAAGGGAAAATAGGGGATTTGAATCGAATTTATAAAGTTGTTTATAAATGAAAGGATGGAATTTGAATCGAATTTATAAACTTGGTTTATAAATGGAAATGTGGATTTTGAATTGAATTTATAAACTTTGTTTATAAATGGAAATATGGGGTTTGAATTGAATTTATAAACGTTGTTTATAAATGGAAAGGTGGGATTTGAATTGAAGTTATAAACGTTGTTTATAAATAATAAGAGAATTCAAATGGACATTGAAATATAGATTTGAATATAGAAATTCAAATGGACTTTAAAATATAGATTTGAATATAGAAATTCAAATGGACTTTAAAATATAGATTTGAATATAGAAATTCAAATGGACTTTAAAATATAGATTTGAATATAGAAATTCAAATGGACTTTAAAATATAGATTTGAATATAGAAATTCAAATGGACTTTAAAATATAGATTTGAATATAGAAATTCAAATGGACTTTAAAATATAGATTTGAATATAGAAATTCAAATGGACTTTAAACTATAGATTTGAATATAGAAATTCAAATGGACTTTAAACTATAGATTTGAATATAGAAATTCAAATGGACTTTAAACGATTTGAATATAGGATTTAAATGGAATTTAAACAATAGAATTTGAATAGATTTGAATAATAGAATTCAAATGGAGTTTAACTGTAGAATTTGAATATAGAATTCAAATGAAGTTTAAATATAGGGATGAAAATAGGATTCAAATGAAGTTTAAATCAAAAGAATTCAAATAGAATTGAATTGGAATTTGAATAAGAAGTCGATAAGGGAACGAGAGTATAAGTATAATTAGAATTTGTTAATATGCAGTTAAAATATATTTGAACATGTCATGTTCAAATATGAAGGTGAAATAGACTGAAAAGTCAAGTAACAGATTTAATTAACAAATTGAGTTAAAACGATTGGTATGGTTGAAATAGATTGGACAGGTATAGACGTACAGGAGACAAGTATGGAATAAAGTATAGAAGTGAAATAAATAAAATTTCCGACAAAAAGGTACGTATTTAATTTCCATATGAGATTTTATGCGCCGTATCGGCTAGCCACTTGGCTTTTTCCTTTTCTTTTTGAGATGAGAAGGACCGGGAAAGCTATTTGAAATTTCCCGATGCTCCCGGTACAAAGGAGGTTATGGCGAATTTTTCCGGGAATTTAAGGAGATAGAATATTTTTAAGATAATTTGATAGTTAGAAATCAACGTATCGAAATATATAGAAGTCGATAAGAAAACGAACTTAGAAATAGAATAGTATAATCAAAAAGGAAGTATAAGAATAAAATCTAGTAAGAATAGAAAGAGAAGAGTATATGTGTTTAAAAGTGAATCAGTAGTTGTATGGTATTGATTATTCAAGTAAGTAGTCTTGTCTGTTTTGACGTTAAATGTAATTCAGTCAAGGTCTGAGAGGTAATTATACCCCAACTTGGTTGATTTCATGATATACCGATAAGTAGCAAGATTCAGGCTCGAAGATCAATGTGGAATAAGAATTAGTTAAATACTATATTTGGGTTGTCGTATCGATGTTTTACACAACATCTGTTTTTAACCCAAATATGTGCAAAGCTTGGAAATAGAAAAATGAATATTTTCTAAAGTTTAGAAAATAAAAGAAGGCGATATTCGGAAATGTTTTCCAAGTAACGTATAAGGCCAATATGGTTATTGAAAATATTTGGTTAACAAATATTGATAAGAAATAGAAAAGAGATTTAATTAATGGAATATTAATTAAAGGTTCAGTGATTGTTGGATGTTTGGATAAACACTTGTTTTATTCGATAGTTAAATCATCGACTATCGAAACACTTGTTTTTATTCGATAGTTAAATCACAGACTATCGAAGTTTTGACCATCGTTGTCAATATGGAGAGACTGGTTGGATTATTATCCGAAGAACCACTCCATATCGGCAGTAGCGCGCGAATCAGATTATATAAAGATAATCGAAGACGGAGTAGAGTGCAAGGACTTTTTCTATTAATAGAAATAGTGCCTTCAGTTCATCCTGTTCCTGGGTGACTTGTATGGATGAATGTCTGACAGAGTATTTCCAGAAAGGTCACGTACATTGATTTCTTCAACTGTACCAAGAGTGGAAGCGGAGGAGGAAACTTCTTTTAGCTGACACGTAATGTACTATTGTAGACGTCAATTAGTGATTTTCGATGGATCTGACGATGTGACATTCGAAGTGAATCTGGTGTGATGATAAAGCGTAGCTTCTAGCCTCAACATCCGGTAAATGACAGAAATCGGGCAAGCAGCATGGCTATGTAGGTCGCACCTATTAGGGTGTATAATCACCTGATCTAGAGTTTCATTTACTTCTAAAAATCTATTGTCGATGCTGACCCATTCGGGAAACGGTTGCTGATCCCAATCGTTGGTGATATACATTCGATACACTCAAGCGAAATGAGTGGTCGGTCATGTGTGGCTGAGTTGCAAGATGTTCTTGTTGAACTCGGTGTATTCTCCTCTAGAGATATACTAGCGGAAGGTGATTCCATACCTTGTCATAGTTGGAAATCCATTACCCAATACGTGCTTGCGGTTTTGATTGTATATTACATATGTGGAACGTGAGATGCAAACGTTCCACTAGATTGTTATCTACTTGATTTAGACATTATTATAATATCAAAAGAGTTTTGATATAAAGATAAGTCAAGTGTTTGGATTCTCATAAGGGAAAAACCCGTTCCGTGTTATACGGCGTGGTCTTATGAGATATCATTTAGTTTTTTGAAACTGTTTTAAACTGTTTACTCATACCAGTCCCATGACTGACCCGGAGTTTATTTGTTTTGTTCTACCTAAACTCTTGGGTGCCTAAATTTGTACAGGCAGTCAAGTAGTTCAGGATTTTTCAGATATATCTAAAGGAGCTTAGAGCAGGAGGCTTCAGCGTTATCTAGTTATAGTTTGTTCCGCTATGTTGTAAGTGTTGTATTCTGATAAGTGTATGTTATACAGTTAAGATTTTGTATTTCAAAGATGTGATATATTATATTTTGTTCCGCTGCGATGTGAGATTCTGTGTTGTTATTTCTGTTCTTCTTCTACCTCTTTCTTCTAAAAAAAATGTCTCGTATTTTCGTGATATTTGGGTTGGACGTATGATGTATATAGTCAACTCTGATATTATGGAAATCTGGGTCATTACAGATTCTTACCTTTTATATAGATAAAGGTTGTCTTTGACCAAACATTTTTCAAGTTTTCTTAGAATTTTGAACATATGGTACATAGTGGTAATTGTTGATTTAATGCTCACACAAGTGATTTTGCACCAATTAGTAATTAATGAATCGGGTCAAACCCTTACCTCTTTTCTTATATTTGAAGAAAAAAATCCTTAAATTCTACAGTAGCTCTCATTTTACATTAAATAGCATTGAAGATACAAAAAACGCTGAAAATGTTAACTTAAATGCACGTGAAAATAATACAATTATGGAACTTTTAACAATTTTCCAAGTATTTAAGGGTGGATGTTTCAAAATTTAACTAAGTTATATAGAAATTCAATGGTTTTCTAGATATGGACAGAACTTCATACAATTGAAAAATTAACTAAGTTTTAGAAAAAATTTAACGAAGTTAACGAAGTTTTATAAAAATCAACAAATTTATAAAAGCTAACCTTATTTATAAAAATAATAATTAATTTATGAAAATTAACTAAATTTTATGGAAGTTAAATAAGTTCTCTAAAATTTAAGTAAGTTCATAAATATAACTAAACTTACAGAAATTAATTAAGTAAAAAAACAAAGTTCATAATAATAGCCAAGTTAGCAATATCTAACTAAGTTTTACCAAAATTAATCGAGTTTTATGAATGTTGGACTAAAACAAAGTATGTAGAATTCAACTTGATTTTATAAGAATTAAATAAGTTTATCAAAATTAACTATTTTATTAATAATTCAACTAAGTTACCAAAGAATTGATTAAGTTTCCTAAATATTAAACTATGTTAACTAAATAATTAAGGTTTTCAAAAATAACTAAGTTAACATAAGAAATAAATAAGTTTGTAAAAAATATTTAGAAACGGCTATTTTTTAAATTTAAAGAAGAAATAAATAAACTTATTAAAATAATTAACAAATAACTAAGCCAATTTAAGAAATGACAATGTTTTTTAACAGTAATTTAGTGTTTTAAAAATTAAGAAATAACTATATTTATAAAAAATAATTAATTTTTGAATTTTTTTAACCATGTTAATTGAATTTTATGAAACTTAACTAATGGTAAAATTTAAATAAGTGAAATAAGTTTATAAAATTTATCCAAGTTAACCAATCTTTTTAAAGATCACACAGTTTTAAAAATATTAACCAAGTTTTATAAAATTTAAACCAATTTATAAAAATTAAACAAAACTTTAAAAATTAACTAGGTTATATAATTACTAAATAGGTTAACCAAGTTTTATAGAAATTAAATGACTTTCTCAGTATTAACAAATTTTATAAAAATTAAATAAACTAAACAAATTAAACAAGTTTATAAAATTAACTAAAATTTTAAAAATAAACTAATTTGGTAAAGCTTACTAATTTTTATAAAAGTTTACGTAGTTTTGTAAAATTTAATAAGTTCATAAAAAATACGTAAATTAACTAAGTTACTAAAGAATTTATTAACTAAATTTAACCAAGATGGAGCTTCCCATTAAAATTCATTTAAAAAGAACTAGTAGTACTGGTAGTAATTAAATCAACCACATTAGTTCTAATGAGTCTCATGAAAGCAAAGAGATAATTTTCTTCTTTTAATTCGATGATACCTACATATTGCCCTAGAAACAGACCCTTATTATATAGATAATCAATCAATATTTCAAGTTTAAAAAGTTTTCAAATAGTCAACTCAAGTTTGCAAGTGATGTAGGTTGCAAATAATACATATCTTAGCTACATCTAAACTTAAAAATATAAAATTATGTTGAAGTCTTATATGATATGTCAAAATGTTTCTCCTTAATCCAAAATGCACTAGTATAACAGAAGATGTATGGCCTGACATATTTAGAACTGTAGTGACGCCTTTGTTTCATACACCCCTGTGTCCTCATATTGTCCATTTTCTCATGTATTTCCTTTGTCCCCATTCACAGTTTATGCTTCCTCTAGCATTTATCTTTTTGGCTATCACAGTTTATGCTAAATTTTTTGGTAGAATCCAGTGTAGAGTCTAGTTCTTCTACACCTTTTTATGGAGTTGCCTCATTTTGTAATTTCTTTATGCTGAGTTTTTTCTAAACCATTGCAGCATAGTGCCTTCACTTCAACTCAGGGTTTGGTTCATGCAGTCTATTTCGTGTTGCCCACATATGGTCTGTTGGTTTCTACTATGCTGCCTTTTTTTCCTTCTATAGCCAGAGTTTTGTAACCTTTGTTTTCTAGTGCACGCACATATGTCTACTGATATTATTTACAGTTTGAAGCAGTTATTTTTGGTTTATGTGTCACATATCTGAATTTCTTCATTTACAGCTGACTAAAGATTTTTGGAACAAAAATCAGCTAGTTATCACATCATTCAAGCGTCTCACTCTTTTTTCTACATAGTAATGCTTCTATTGTATTTGTGTATTTCTGTTTGATGTATGTATGCTATGAAAGTTTGACTTTTGATGCTTATATAATATTGGGTTTTCGATGTTGTGTACATCGGGATATGTTTAATTATATAAATTGTTTTGAATCATTTAAATTGTCTTTGTATGATTGCTATCTGAGGCTAGTTTGAAAATCTTAATAAAGCATACATTTAGCATTTAAATATAATTTAGTGATAGTACAATGTAAGTGCTGTTAGAAGTTACAGCTACACAAAAGTACTGCTGTAGACAAACATAGAAGATTTAACACAACATAAAACAAATGTTGTTATTTATAAAAGTATAGATAGTAAGCAATCAGACCACGGCGTTTATATTGATGTTGGTGAAAGATATCTATAGCGGTTAGTAAATGCTGTTAAGTCATTTTTTTAACAGCGTTTATTATGCCCTGTTAAATCTTTAAGATCTACGACAGCATGTCGTTAAACAGCGTTCTTAATAACTTTGTTAAAAGATACGATAGCGTTTTTTCAATGCGTTAAAAATCATTTTTCTTGTAGTGGCACTCCCTGTAGTCACTATCCCGTTTTTGACTCATACCGGGTGTAAGGCTCGCGTATTAATGCTATACACAAACCTATGCTACTTAAAGCCATGCTTTGATCATCAACCACAAGACTTTGCTTTTCAACAAAAGCCTTGATCATTTGCATTTCAGCATGCCACACTGACGATTCACGCTATACAACTGGTGTCTATCAATATATAACCTCTAAGCTCGTACGTCTCAGAGAAGAGTGTTAAGCAAGTGAATAAATTCTCCGCTACCAAACAGATATATATTTAATATAAATCAATCAATACAGAATGAAATCCAATGTCAGACACACATCCATTTAAAAGTCCTTTCTGGGTCTGAACGAAACCGGATGCACCTTATTCCTCGTCCCATATGTCCAATACAGGAGAGAGGCCCTCGCATATTTAGTCGATCTCCAAGTACATCTAGATGATCATCACTTATTATCTGGTCTTGGGTGTATAGCTCAATCAAGACATCAGTAATCATCCAAACGATGTGAAGATCTCCGGTCTTCAACCACCGTCTTCATCGTCGACTTATAGTCGTCGTATCAGTTATTCAGAATGGGATAATCCTGGTCTTTCCGAATAACTCGCGTATTTTATAATCAATAATTAAGTGCTATAAAAACACATCATACGCCTCATTCCACTTCAGAATATTCTTTTATTCGAATGTTCACATCTTTAGGGAAAGGTTTCCATTAATTTTAAATGCTTTTAAAATTATTCTTTAATCTTCCTTTGTATATCAATTTCAAAAGATTTTATTTTATCTTTTCACAATCTAAACCAAATTAAGGTTTATCAAACTATTTGGGGCTAACGCTCCTTACCGAAGTAATTATTTATTTATTAATCCCAGTCCCAATCATAACCTATTCCTCCCATGGAGCAAAATTAGCAGTACTCCATATCTAACACCCACGGTGTTATCGGTAAATTTAATTACCATTTCCCGTTCAAATCTTATTAAAGATTTAACTATCGCATGGAGTAAAACTGGCAGTACTCCATTCTCGATCATTTCTCAAATTTGGAAAATTTAATTACCATATTAACTTTTCAATGCAATTAAAGATTCATTAAAACTCCACTTAGTTTTAATATCCAAAAATCATTATTTAATGATTATTCAAATTTAGGAAATAAATCCTGTCTTTAACTGGGTTAAAGAACGAATGTCATTTAAAACATCGTTCAAGATAAACCCAGAATCATCTTCCATCAAAATGGAATCTATACGGAAATCATAACAGTGTATAATCGATATAAATTCCTGTGTCAGACTAATAATATAAATGGAATAGCAGCAAAGCCTTTTTAAATTCCATATATAGTAACGGTCTTCATACACAGAAGCTCATTTTGATTATTACCAAATCGAAATCCATTCAATTCCAATTTAATCTATCAAGTTGGAAAACTTTACTATGGTAAAATTCCACTAAATCTTAATAAAAAGATTTATAAGTTCCAAATCATAACATCACTGTTAATTGGGTTAAACAACAAATGTTATTTAAAACATCGTCCACTATAAACCCATAAAACCAATTTCAATTCAATTCCAATTAAATATTAATTAATTGGTAAACTTCTCTAAATCTTAATTAAAAGATTTATTCTTTTCTCAACTGGGTTTAAGAACAATGTTAATAAAAACACCATTCACGATAAACCCAAAATCCAATTTGATATTAAATACAAGGCTCTGAGTAGAAAACAGTATTGACTTATATTCAATATCAAATTATGCATCCAACAAATATCGTATTGGGAATAACGATATTTATATCTTCTAAATTCCTCAACAATATTTGTATAATCACGGAATCCAATATCGAAATATTCCGAAGATTATTTCCATTCAAATCATTTCCAATTTAATATTAGAAAATTTTGGTTATTTTTCAAACCCATTTACAAATCCAATTTATTTATTTAATACCATTGGATTATTACTCTAGTTAATAACTAGTTCATTTAGATAAAAATATATTGTTATCTTTTCAAAACATGAATTTTTCATCCAAAATCTTTCCAAATCATTTATTATGATTTTACATAGTTTTTCCATATTTTCAATTATTTTAATATCTCCATTTCAATCGATTTCCACATATGGTCATCGAACTGCATTTACAGTGACCTTTTCCAAAACTGATTTCGACATATCTTAAAATCTAACTGTTAAATTTCAAATCTCTTATTATCATTCGAAAGATCTTTTCGATACGAACCCAGCGTTTCCGGTATTTGGAGAATCCGACGATCGGATCTTCCGCTACATCAATTTGAAGTTAATGGTCGAAATTCGTGAACGGTCACTGCGAGGTGCATTCTATTCAGGCCATTATATATATAATATATATCGTCGATTTCCATTCAGAACTTATTCTATAAATCGTTTATAAATTTGTTTTAAGAACAATTCCAACTTCCTTTTCAATTTTAAATCAAAATTGAATATTCCATATCATTAAAATATTAAAATGATATTATTTTCAAAATATCTGATTTCAAAATCATTTCTTTTCGATATTCATTATAAAATGAATAAAATCGATCGATAAAACCATTCGGGTTAGAATGGTGTCTAGCTACTCACTCGGCTTCATATATTCCAATATTTTCGTGTCCATCCAAAATTGGACATCAAAATAATATTTTAATTCTTCTCTAAATATTATTTTAAAATATTCTTTATTCTAAAATATTCATCATTTTAAAATATTCGTTGTTTCTGAATCGGAATGCAACTCAATCAATTACCATATAATTTCAATTATACGGATTTCATACATCGCTTGTATTCAACAATAATAATAAATAATCATTACACATTCAAACATCATCCAGAGTGCGTTTTACAACCGTATAAGCATTAAAATAAATAAATAAATAAATAAATAATGCTCATCACAGCCTGTCAACCCATCGATTGACATACAACTAAATATTAGGATTAGTGTATGTCAAATATAATCCCAATACACGTGTGGGGTTTTCAAACAACAACAGTCAACTTAAATAAATCATTGGTTAATAAATTTAACCAATTCTAATTCGGTTTGAATTATTTTTCTAATTAAACAATTTTACTGTTTAAATTATAAATAGATATTTATAATTTAATTTCACTACCACATTAATATTAACATTATTTTTAGTATGTTAATCATCACAATCACCACACAAATCACCAAATCATCCATAAAAATAAATACTCAACAACCCAATGCCATTTACAGCGCCATAAGTGGCCATTCACGGAGTATGAAATCCGAGTGTTGGTAATATCTATACATCGCTTCCAATTTATGTGATTTGTGCGAATTCGAGTGTTGAACTCCATAAAACAGATAAAAATCTATACGGGCAATTTCTATATATTTTAGTTATAAAATAAATTAAATAACTATACAAATTTTAGTGAGAGAATTCTTACTTTGGGTTCCACTCTGTCATTCTTTATTTGATGATTTCAGTACTTTTTTGATTTAAATTCGCCTCAAACTCTAGTTTTCTCCAAATCGCTTCTGGCTAGTTCCATGTTGTAGAGTTTTCCGCCACGATCGTAACGCGACAGAAATCGTCGGATTTCGACCTAATGTGAAAAAGATATTAGCTTTTCTAGCTTAATGACATCATGGATTTAATTAATAAAATAGTTAGTTTAATTTTAATTACCTTCTTCTTCTTTAATTACTTAGCACTAATACAAAATAGGGTATTTGCGTCCAATATTTAGCATTATTTGCATCTACTCCACTGTGGATGCAAATACAATGGACGCAAATTTGATATAATTGCGTCTGTTATAGCATATATGGATGCAAATACTAATGTGTTTGCATCTTTTTTACTGTTGCGGTAGATGCAAGTTGATGCGTATTTGCGTCTATTATAACATACATAGGACGCAAATACTAATGCATTTGTGTCTGTTCTGCTATTACAGCAGATGCAAATTGTTGTGTGTGATTGTTTTACTCTTCAGCACACTTGCGTCTATTTTACTACTACAACAAATGCAATTTTTTTAAATAAAAAATACGAGCCTTTTGGACTTGCCACAACAGAAGCATACTTATCCCTTGTAGTCACCTCTTTGCATAAATGCAATCTCTTCAAACTTCCAACAATAAAAGAACACTGGAGAAACTCATATTAACATTCACATCTAGAATATTACTTTCTGAATGATACACGACATGATATTTAACAATCATAAAACTAAGTGTGTGGCCTAATATCATTTATGTTCATTGGTGAATAACAAAAGAAATACTTGAAGAGATAGGTTCTTAAGAGATTATACAACATAACCACATGTATCATATCATTTACCAACTAGTTCACCAAGATGCATTGAAACTAAATTTAATTGGCTTTATTTTCATGAAGGCGGCTGCCTTGGTCTCACAATCTCCTTAGCAAGAACCTAGATTTAAAGAAAACAAATAACTATTATACAAACGACTTCATTTTATGAACAATAAGGGACCGCTTGGCGTCCAAAGCAAGTGTTTATGCTTAAATGATAAGTGCTTTTACTTCTAAAAAGTTAAAAAGCCAAAAAATTCCATTTGATGCAATAACGAATTAATAGTCAAAAAGATAATAGCTATTTGCGCTTTTGCACTAAAATATTAAAATAGAATGTAATATAATTCACATTTTAAAAGTATATGTTATAGTTGGTTAACAAAAAATCACCAAATAGTTCGTATTTCGAAATGTAAATCACAAAATACTGAATTGAAACGTTATATAAATACTTGCATGTTATTCACACATAATCCAAATATGTGTACACATAATAAAATAACATGTGTTGTTTACAAACAAAATAACATTGATTTTTATCTGCACATGATATACATGTTTGCTATTAACAACAGGTAATCATTGTTATCAAAATATGTCATTGTTATTTTCTAAGGCCTTATGCTAAAATAACATATGTATTTTTTGAGCAACTCTATATATTATTCAGGCATAAACCTTCATATGTATCTTTCTCTGTTAATAACAGTATATATATGTATATCAACAAATGTAAACTTTTCCCAACATATTTAAACAAGCGTATCTACAAATGTCTCCTTCATATGCTCCTACATGGAGAAAAATTTGATCAAAATGCCAAAATCTTGCAATAACCATAACAGCAGAAACATGATGCTGAGCACTTCATTCAACTATTAGTATAGCAATTACATGTATTTTATGGGAAACTGTAACAAGTATGCTAACCTATTTACATATGAGTATAATGACGATAGACGTACCATGCCTCTTCCTAATTCTTCGCAACTGAGCGAAGATATCTTAATAGCTTCAACCAAATTTCAAATATATATATATATATATATATATATATGAAAATGATAAATATGTTACAAACGCTCACCTCATGCAGCTGAAGCAGCTCCTCATTAGTAAGCTTCTCTAGAGAAAATTGTAACAACCCGGAATTTTGGGGCCAATTTAAAAATTTATTTTAAGTGATTTTAATGAGTTTTGATATTTAAATAATCTATTTTAAATAATAATGATCACAAATTTGATTTAAATCGAAGTTAGAATGAATAATTTAATTTTTATTATAAAAAGAGTTAGAAATAGCGCGGTAGTTTGAAAAGTCAAACTTGAACTTTGACTGACCGTACAGGATGAAAAATTTAACGGATTTTAGTGAAACCAAAAATATTAGAATCTATTTAAAAATATCTTTCCAATGAATCCGAAAAATTGAAATTTCATAGCGGAAATCAAAAGTTATGGCCAATTCAATATTTAGAAAGGTCGCTATGAAATTTATAAAGGTCAAAATGCTACTTTTTGCATACGAAGGAATTTGAACTCGAAACCACTTCCATTGAGTTCAGAATGATGTTTCTACATTGAAAAACAGTAAACACTTATATATTTTGAGTTTCGGGATTTATTTGTTTTAAAATGTATTTTTAATATTAAATATATTGGCCTTAAAAATAGTCATTTTTCAAACGACCTCGGTTTTCGACGAAACCCCTTTTGTTGGAACCGGAATGTCAAGTTATTGTTAAGTTTAATTTTTCATAATTTTTAGAATTAATTTGTGGCCGTGGCAAAAAGATTTCTGTTTTGTCAATTTACAGCAAATTTTAAACGACTTGAAAAAGGCCATTTTTTTCAAATAGTCTCAGAATTCAACGAAATTAGTCTCGTTAGAACCGTATCGTTATAAGAAAGCTAAAAATATTTTTTTTAGAATTTTTAGAGGTCGTATGTGGCCCCGGCGTATTTAAATGTACGGTAGAAATTAAATAATTAATTTAATATTGTATTTTCAAGTAAAACCGAAAAAAACTGCTGTATATTTCGGAATTGGACCTTGGGACATAGCCCATCGCGTTCAGAAGGTGTCAAAACCTTAAGAACGACAGTAAGCAGGCCTAAATCGGAGTTCGGACCAAAACGGGCTTTAACGGGCTAATTAAATTATTAAATAATGATTAGGAAAACCTAATATAATATTATAAAATCCGAAAAACACTGTTCATCCGTCCTCTTCCATCGTTTTCAGCCGCAACATGAACCCATGAACATTCAAATCTTCAAACTTCGATTTCTTCTTCATTTGTCAACGAAATTTAGCGTGTGAGTGCCCGTTTCGAAGCTCTTTCCGAGCTCTACGATCTCCGACAAGAATCACCTCGAACCGTGCCTCGGTGAAGCCGCCATAGCCCCTTAAACCCGCGTCGTTCGCGCCTCCCCCTGGCCCCACCGCCGCCGCCGAGTGACCCCACCTTCTGGCCGATCATAGGTCTCTCCAAGCTCTTCCACCTCCAACAAACGGTTCGTCATTTCATCAACCGTAGCTCCGGCAATTTGAAAACAAAGATTTGAACACTTTCCTAAAGGTAAAAGCTTCATATTTTGTAACGCTTATAGACGTGGCTGTGACAGTTGTTAAAGGCCGATTCTTATTTATTTATATGAATTTGAATGCTAAATGTTTCAGATCCGCAACCGTCTTGAATTCGAACACCAAATCTGACCAAACTCGATTCATCGTAGAACCAACAACGGTGAGAATTTATTTTTAATTAAATTTAATTTATTTAATTATTTATTAATTCTTTGTTATTAAAGAATATTGACTGATCTGCTATGTAGCAATATTGAAATACGGATGTAAGTTGTTTATGACTGTATGTTGTTAGATCCGCGAATCTAAACGTTAGATCTGAAATTATTGGCTAATTAAAATGATTATTTGTTAATTCATTTCAATCATCCTTCGTTGATTTGTCATATGCCATCAAAAATATCACCTTGTGTAAAATTTGGATGTGAAGTGTTGGATCTAGATCTATTGGATTATTTGAATGTTGTTGATTTGATGACATGAAATTTACAATTTATTTTGTAAATAAAAAAAATTAGAATTTGTCGTTGATATGAGATTTACAATTTGTTTTGTAAATTAAAGTTAACATTTGTCGTTGACATAGATTTACATTTTAATTTGTAAATTATAGTTAGAATTGGCGATGACACAAATTTAACATGTTACTATGTAAATAAAGTATTGTCACCATATGCATAAATTTACATTATTTTCAATGTAAATTAAATAGTAAATTTAACCGTAGGACGCTATTAACATTTTTAATGTTAATATAACACTATGGGTTGTCATTAACATTTTTAATGTTAATATTTAAGAGGAATCTAACCGTAGGATTTGTTAACATTATTTTTAATGTTAATACATGAAAATATCACCGTAGGAAGATTTACATCATTTTTAATGAAATAAAAAGAAGGGATTTCACATTGTAATTAGAGAGTGAAACTTTACATTTTTCCTAATGTAAATATGTATGAATCTCACCGTGTGTACATTTTACATTATTTTTAATGTGAATTATATAGTAATTACAACGTAGGATAATTCTTTTTATGATTGAAAATAAAAGTCAATCTTTTTATGATTGAAAATAAAAGTCAATCTTTTTATGATTGAAGATAAAAGTCAACATTTTTATATTGAAATTAAAAAGACCATCTTTTTATGTTGTAAATAAAGGACAACATTTTTATGTTGAAATTAAAAGGGCAATCTTTTTACGTTGAAAATAAAAAGACAATATTTTTATTGTAAATAAAAAGATGTGTAACAACCCGTATTTTCAATAACCTGTTATAACATAAATGGAGACAGAATTAAACTGTAAAATCTGAATCAAGGGAAACGGGCTATGCCATTGTGTTCGTCTCGGAAAAATACGCGAAATAGAGTCCGAGTTTTCGAAAATCGGAGTCCGTATGACCAAGATATGGCCTCGCGAAGTTTCACGAAAAATTCCCAAATTAAAGTATACTTAATTAAGTGAAATGGGTTGCGCAGAGAAATATATATATATTGATATATATATATATATATATAATTGAAAATTAAATAAATAAATATGCAAAAATGTTCAAAACAGCGAATTGGGAGAGGGGAATAACCGAACCGGCCGATTTTTGAGGTCGACCCAAGCCCGCTGGGTCGACTAGGGGTTAATCCAGGGTGTTTGGCTGTCAACCCGTGGGCCGATTCGCTCAAATGCAAATTTTGCATTTGGATGGTTCTCATGGTTCATCTTTAATCTAAAGGCCCTACATGGTTCCTACACTTGACTTCTTCCCCAAGACATGCTTTGATGGCTTGGATTGAATCTAGGTTTAATCCTATGGCCTAAAACACTTGCCTAATCTATAAATAAGACCCTAACCTATCCTAAATCCTCATTATTCATTCATGCAACTAAACTATGGCAAAATTTTACCTCTCATGGCCTCCACTCTCTTCATAAAATTTCTAAATGGTTTCTATGAGAGATTTTCCATGCATACAAGTGTTTTCAAGCTTGTATGAGTGTCATTAGCTTGCATTCAAGTCAAGTTTCTATCTTTGCATCATAAAGCAAGGGTTTTGATCATTTTGGCTCAAGGGTTTTTATGTTAGAGCTTGCATTTTGGGTCTATTTGATTGCATAAGGGCTTTGTCATATCTTTTGTGCCTTCATAGCAATGTAAGACCTTTCCCTACTCTTAGATATTAACTATCAAGTTAAATGTTCATGTTGCAAGTTTGGGTTTGATCATTGAGTATGATACATGCTATCATGTCATCCAAGTTTATGAAGTCATTATCTTGATCTTGTGAGCTAAAAGCTACAACCTTTATGTTGAAATGTTGCATTAGGCAACATGAGAACCCTCATAACCTTTATGTCAACTTGCATATGAAGTCATAACCCTTATATGATGATATATGCGAGTTACTAGTCATCATTCCATATCTTTTGTCACCATGATTCGCTTATGTGCCAAGTTTGGGTTTATGCATGTTTTGAGGCTTAAGAATGTAACATGCAAGTTAATGAACACATTTGTGCCTCATTTGCCACCATGATTAACTTGTGGCTTAATATCCATTTTTGTCATGCCTTTGCCAAGTCCCTCCTTTAATCCATTACGTTGTCGCGAACGTATATGCGAGTTTAAAAGCGTTGGGTTATGTTATGGGTAATTTCTAATGACATGAAAATACAACTTGAAAACATGACTTGAAATATAACATGGAAGTTGACATGTAAGTATGCATAAAAACATAAGCTTGGGAATTTACCTATTAAGTTAGGTCTACCCTTTGGGAATTTACCTATTAAGTTAGGTCTACCCAAATGCTTGAAAACTTGTAACATGTTTTGGGAAACATGATGGACATGACACTTAGATAATATAAGTGTGGCCAACTCGAGGTTGGGTTGATTTTGCGACGTAAAACTACCCGGAACCGACCGGCCTAACTAGTAGTTGCAAACAATAGGACCCAATGTGAGAAGTTGGTCATGTTGTGCTTGAACCCGAGGTTATACCAAGTTGTGGTGTAAAGCTACCCGGAACCGACCGGCTTAACTAGTAACCACAACAAAGTCTAATGTGAGAGGTGAAGGTGCATTAAGTAATTAATGCCACATGATAGGGTTAAGTTAATTTGATTAATGACTCTTAACCAAATATGACATGGACAAATGGGTTAAGTAATTTGATTAGGCTAATGATACTTAACAAAACATGACAAGGTTGGGTAGGTTAAGTAACTTGATTTGCCGAATGACACTTAACCATTTTTATATGACTAGTGGATGGGGTTAAGTTAACCAACACTTAATCAATCCAACGCGATAACTTGGTAAGGTTAAGTAAGTTTTCTTAATGACGCTTAACTGAAAAATACGGTTAACGAATGGGGTTAAGATTAGACTCAACTAGTCTAAACATGGAAATCGGATGGGGTTAAGTTAGCCTAGACTTAATTAATCCCACTTGGTAGTTTAATGGGGTTAAGTTAAACAATTAACTAATCTAAACATGATGAATTGATGTGGTTAAGTGACCTATACTTATCCAATCTAACTCGTTAATTTATTGTGGTTAAGTTAACCAATACTTAACCAATATAACGTGAAAACATGATAAGGCTAAGTCACGAATCGCTTGAATACACTTGACCGATTTGACTAAGTAAATTGATAGGGTCAAGTTAATATATACTTAACCAATCTAGAATGATAATTGGACGAGGTTAAGTCGTGAATTGCTTAATATACTTAACCTACTTGAGCATGGTTTGTAGGGTTAAGCCTTGAACTTGGATACTTAGCCAATTTTGACAGGATTTGTAGATGGGTTAAGTCATGAACTTAAGTGACACTTAATCCATTATGTAAACCCTAGTTCTGAGGATTAGGTGGATAACCATAGTTAACAAGGATAACGGGAACAATGCTAAGTGGTAAACCTTAGTTGAAGAATAACTAAGTAATGATTCTTAGTCAAGGAAATTTAGACCAGTTCATAGACAGATGAGTAACCTGATACGGTAGGTCATCGTTTAAGTATACGAGTAGGAGCAAGTATCTGATTTAGATAAAGGCTCCAGCGAACTGGGTAACGAAGCAGCGGCTTCGGGGAACATGAGGATATTCTTGGTATCCCTCTATGAGCTGCCAGGTGATTATACTAGGCTCATGAGAGGTTAAGGTCTGCGTTAGAAGAACCAAGAGTATGCCTTGGTTGCTATACGAGCGACCTAAAGATGGGGATGGATAGGGGATAGTCGACGATACACGGTCGTACCCTAGATAGCATTTCGTCAGGCTACCTACCATCTTTGGTCAAGCGTGTACGTACGGAAAGGCAGAGAACACCCAAAAGACCATAATTGCTATCTAATTATGGTTGCGGTAAGGCTTGGATGTGGGTTGGCCAGTGTTGTGTTCTCATACAGGATTTATCCTGTCTTGTCTTTCACTAGTTGAGGGAGTGGTCTCGTAGGACCATAACGTATAAGAAAAACAGACCTTAGCATCTGCATCGGCAGATAAATCGAAAGCTCCCGACCGAGTCCTGTATTTCTTGATTTGCCCTGTGACAGGACTCGGATGGCACGATGTGATACATGTGCATACAGTCATGGAAAAGTGATTCACGATGAATGCGTGGGAAAAAGGGCGCGGTTGGCGGTTAGCGTAATCCCTAGTGGCCGTAGGTGGTTGAACCCAAACCGAGATACGAAAACGTGCAATAGGTAAGCATAATCCCTAGCAGCCCTAGGTAGCATAAGTCCTAGTTGTACAAACAATAATTCATGTTGGAAGACCCTAGCTAGGTTTAGGGTAACAGTCCAAACCGATCTTAAGGATCATGGAACTATGTTAAAGTAATATAGAATCTCATGGGAAAGCCCGTATGGTCTACGGCAAGGGACTGAACATTTACATGGAATAAAACATACAAGTTGAGTAACCTATATATGCGATATATTAGGTTGACATGGACCATTACACGACTTTTGAGTGAGGGTCATTCTTGGTTAACACATGACACGGTGGGGATACTAGTACGGTAGGTGTAGAGCTAAAATACAGGATAGATATCACGGGGCGTTATACGTGACAGATATCTTGGGGATATTATACTTGATAGAAACCTGACGATGTGATACCTTGTTTTATCTTGACATCGTAATTTATCATGACACCTTAGTTTATCTGAGTTCAGTAGTTCATCCTGTTATTTTGATTTAGCTTATCTATCTTGTTATCATGCTTATGTTCATCTCAGTTTCTCAGGTCAGTTAACTTTACTAGTTTTTATGCTAATAGTAGATAGGGCTTACTCAGTCTTTTTGACTGACCCGTTTTGTTTCGCCTCTTTTCTTCCGTTTCCCCCCAGGTTACAGGGAGGAAATACTGTTGTTTAGTTCGGACTTCTTCTGCTTGAAGGTCATCATGGATGGCTTGGACTTTTCTGGGCTAATGGCTACTTTACTGTTTTTACTTGGGGAATAATTTATGAAAATGTCTTTATGCTTCTTTACTATTGCAAGACAGGTTTTGATGTACTCTGATGTAAAAGGCTTTAGACCTTATTTATTCATGTTATGAAAGTTTGATTTTACTTCCACTATTTTATATGTTCGGTCTTGTGATATTTCTGTGCATGTTTACCAATAATGCCCCTCTAAAGCTAGTGCATTCCTTTGCGAGTGACCCTAGCGGAGGCGGGGTGTTACAAGATGAAAATTTGACGATGTAAATAAAAAGACAATCTTTTTGGAATTAAAATAAAAAGATGAGTTTTTACTGTGAATATAGAAGAAGTTGATATTTTTGCATCGTAAAGAAAGAAAATATCATTTTTATATGATAAAATGGAAAAGATAATATTTTTACATTGTGAAATATAAAAAGATGATATTTTTACATTGTACAAAAAAAAATGGATGTTTTTACATTGTATGAAATAAAACATATTTTATTATGGAATTTATGAGGAATTTCCACAGCATGAAATAAATAACATTTTTATATGTTATTTATGAATGATTTTTCATCGCATGAAATAAATAACATTTTTATATGTATTTATGAATGAATTTCCACCGTATGAATAAAATTACATTTTTATACGTAATTAAAAAGGTGAATTTACTTTGCATAACAAAAGTTACATTTTTATATGTAATTTATATATGAATTTGCACCGTATGACAAAAATTGCATTTTTCTATGATATAAAAATGTAAATTTACATTGCATGATTAAAATTACATTTTTCAATGTAATTTAGAAATGAATAATAACGGTAGAATGAAAATTACATTTTTACATGTAATTAAAATGTGAATTTGCACTGTAGGATAAAAACTACATTTTTAGATGTAATTTAAATATGAATTTATGTAGTATGATAGGAATTACATTTTTCTATGTAATTAAAATATGAATTCCCATCGCATAATAAAGATTACATTTTTCTATGTAATTTAGATGTGAATTAGAACGATAAAATAAAAATGACATTTTTCTATGTAATTTATATATGAGTTATAACGGTATGATAAAAATTTAGAAATACATTTATTTACATTTCCTTGTGTAAATAAAAGAATAGAATTTGAAAATGTAATTATTTACATTTTCTTATATAAATAAAAAGAATAGAATTTAGAAAATACATTTATTTACATTCTCTTATGTAAATAAAAAGAATAAAATTTAGAAATGCAATTATTTACATTCTCTTATGTAAATAAAAAGAATAAAATTTAGAAATATATTTGTTTACATTTTCTTATGTAAGTAAAAAGAATGGAATTTGAAATTACAATTATTTACATTTTCTTATGTAAATAAGAAGAATGGAATATATAAATACTCATATTTACATTTTCTATTGTAAAAGAAAAAGAACAAAATAATGTGAATCCTTTTATTTACATTTTCTATTGTAAAGAAAAGAACAAAATTGTGTGAACCATTTTATTTACATTTTCTATTGCAAAGAAAAAGTAAAAAGAGAGTTATATTTCTTATTTGCATTTTTAGATGCAAATAAAGCATAGAAAGAAGATTATACTTTTATTTATCATTGTTTGTTAAATAAAGGTAAAAGAGTTAAAAAGACATTTTATTTACCATCGTTTTGTTAAATAAAAGTACAAGATATAAAAGAACATTTCTATTAACATTGTTTTGTCAAATAAAAAAGACAAATACATGAGATACACTTTTATTTGTGTTTTATATACAAATAAAAGTACAAGATTAGAAACATACTTTTATCTACACTGTATTTGTTGAAATAGAATTGTTAACAGAATGAGTATATCACTTTCACTCATCTTTGTAGAAACAGAAATTATGTGCAAATATAAGAATCACTTTTATTTGCATAATATACAGTAGAATTTATACGCAAATATAAAATCCAATTTTTATTTGCAAAACTTGCATTAGAATTTATATTCTAATATACAATTGTATTGTTGGTCAAAATATACACTGAAAAGTATTGTTAAGAAACTTCATACAAATAAAGAATAATGGAATTTATATTCCATTTGTCATCCGCAATAAAGCTATATAAATAAATTACTGTTTATGTAACTTTAGAAGTATACAGGGAAGTCATACGAGTAAAATATATTTTACTCGCTATAAGTGACATGTTGAGTGAAAGTGAAATTGGTTAAACCCATTAACCAATTCTGTATTTATTTATTTATATGAACTGTTATTGGCTGAAAACCCCACACGGGTATTGGGACGATACTTGACTGACACAAATCCCAATTTTTAATTATATGTCTATCGATTGATCGACAGGCTGCGATGAGCGTTATTGTTTCATTTTAATGCTCACACAGTTGACATTGTCACTCTGGTTGTTAATGGATGGATTGAGGATTATTTCCTGTTATTACCCTATATATGAAATGTATGAAACCCATATGACCCAAATTATATGGTACATGGTTGAGTCGCATTCCAATGCAGAATTTCTTTTTTAATAAAGAATGTTTACATAATAAAAGGATTTTTGTAAAATAAAAGATTTTGTATTATAAAGAATATTTTACATTCAGAATCTTTTATATAAAGAATATTTTATTATTTTAAAATATGTTTTTTTTATATAGTAATGAATTAATATCTTTAGGATAAACCTTTTATTTAAGATTATTAGCTCCTAACAATTACTATTTAAAATTTGTAAATCTATTTTATAAATTTAAAAGATACAGAAATTTATAACGATTATTTGTTGATTTGATTTCTGTAGAAATTCCATATTTTGAAAATTGGTTTTGGGTTTATTGTGAACTGTGTTTTAAATGACAATAGTTCTTTAACCCAATTTAAGACAAGATTGGTTTATTGAAATTAATAATCTTGTAATAATGATTTTTGTATTAAAAATCAAAATTGGAATATTAATAAATCTTTTTAGAAAGATTAAAATGTAATTTATTTTATCTTTGATAAAATTAATGAGAACCTTTTAACAGTAATAATAATTTTTATTTAAAAGAATGTTCAGAGTTGGAATGTGGCGTATGGTTGATTTTAATTACGAATACACGAGTTATTCAGGAAGACCGGGTCTAACCCATTCTGAATAATCATCACGACGATCAAGAGTCGAAGATGAAGACGGTGACTGAAGACCGGAGAGCTTCACATCGTTTGGTTGGTGGTGACTGATATATTGAATTGGGACTGATCCCCCAAGGCAAGGTAAAAAGTGATGATCTTCCAGACGTACTGGAGATCGACGGACACATTGTTTCGTTCAGACCCAGAACGGACTTGTAAATGGATAGCATGCCTGACATTGAAATTTATTTCATGTAATTAAATTGGTTTTTATTTAATATATAAATGCATGGTGGCGGAGGATTTATTCTCTTGCTTAACACCCTTTTGTATGTTAAATAATTACCGATCGCATGATATGAGTTGTTGATGTGGTATGCCAAGTTGCACTTGATCAAGGCTTATTGTTGCAAAGCAGAGCCTTGTGGGATGATCAAAGCATAGTCTATTTAGGCATAGCTTTGTGTAACGTGACTTCGCGAGCCTCACAGCCCGGTAGAGTCTAAAATGGGAGAAGGGAACGCAGGGAGTGCACACGTTTCTCTCTAGCTAGAGTGGTGCCAGGGACCTACCAGCGCTGGCATTTATTCATTGTGGTTGTTGGATTTTTCGAGGCCTCGGTTTATGCGGTCGCCACTGGCCGTATTATAGGTCCAAAAGGATCGGGGAGCGTGTGTTCAGGAATTGCCAATCCATTAAGCGTTAACGTATGGACCGACCCTGCAGCTATCCAAGGGTTGGACAGAGTACCAATCGTGGGGCATTTGCTAGAGTGTCTCTGTAACAACCCGTATTTTCAATAACCTGTTATAACGTAAATCGAGGCAGAATTTAATTTATAAATCTGAATCAAGGGAAACGGGCTATGCCATTGCGTTCGTCTCGGAAAAATACGCAAAATAGAGTCCGAGTTTTCGAAAATCGGAGTCCGTATGACCCGATTAAGGCCCAATGAAGTTTTCAGAAAATTTCAAGTTCAAAACAGATTTGAATTTCAAGTTCAAATTTCGAATTTTGGGCCTGGAAGGCCTAGGCGGGAAATTTCCCGCCAAGCCAACCAAGTCGACAGGCCTTTCGACTTGGCAGTCGACTTGGTTGGATCCAAGTCGACAGCCCTATCGACTTGGCTGTCGACTTGGTTCAGCCGGGCAGTTTTGCCTGGTGCACCATTTTGGGGTTTTGGTTAGGTTTTGGGGCCAGATTCGGTTTTAAGGGTTGAGATTGGAATTAGGGTTTAATCCTAAGGCTAAAACTAATCCTAATCTCTATAAATAAGCCCCTAACCTAACCCTAAATCATCATTATTCATTCAAGTAACTAAACTATGGCAAAATCATTCCTCTCATGGCCTCCACTCTCTTCATAAAATTCCTAAGTTATTTCTATGAGAGATTTTCAATGCATACAAGTGTTTTCAAGCTTGTATGAGCATCATTAGCTTGCATTCAAGTCAAGTTTCCATATTTACATCATAAAGCAAGAGTTTTGATCATTTTGGCTCAAGGGATTTTCTATTGGAGCTTGCATTTTGGGTTTATTTGATTGCGTAAGGGCTTTGTCTCAATCTATATATATTTTTGTGTCTTCATAAGCATTGTAAGCCCTTTTCTACTTTCATATTTAAACTCTAAAGTTAAATGAATGATGCAAGTTTGGTTGATCATTATGATATGCAAGTTTGCCATGATATGCAAGTTTACCATGTCATGTTATGCAAGTTTGATATGTTATGATATGCAAGTTTATCATGTTATGTTATGCAAGTATGCCATGTTATGATATGCAAGTTTACCATGTTATGCTATGCAAGTTTGTCATGTTATGATATGCAAGTTTATCATGTTATGTTATGCAAGTTTGCCATGTTATGATATGCAAGTTTATCATGTTATGTTATGCAAGTTTGCTATGTTATGATATGCAAGTTTGCCATATGATATGCAAGTTATGTTATGCAAGTTTGGGTTGATCATTTTGCTCATGTTATCATGTTATGCAAGCTTATCTTGGGTTTATGAGCTTAAAGCTTCAAGCTTTATGCTAAAGGTTGCATTTTGGCAACATGTAAGTTATCATATCCCTTATGATAACTTGCATGTGAGGCTAAATGCGAACTTATGGCAACTTCTACATGTCATTTATCACCATGTATCACTTATATGCTAAGTTTGGTTTTATGCATACTTTTGAGGCCTAATGATGCAATATGCAAGTATATGAACATATGTACATTTCATATGCCACCATGTTAAACTTGTGGCTTCAACACCATTTGTCATCTTTATGCCAAGTTCCCTCTTTCTATCCTTTATGAGCTATTGCGATTATGTAAGCGATGGGATTGCGTTTGGGGTTGGGTAAACTTAAAAGACATGAAAACATAAGATTGGGAATTTACCTATTAAGTTAGGTCTACCCAAATTCTTGAAAACTTGTAATATGTTTTGGAAACATGATGGACATGACACTTAGAAAATATAAGTGTGACCAACTCGAGGTTGGGTTGAGTTTGTAGCGTAAAACTACCTGGAACCGACCGGCTTAACTAGTTGCTACAAACAATAGGACCCAATGTGAGAAGTTGGTCATGTTGTACCTTGAACCCGAGGTTAGACCAAGTTGTGGTGTAAAGCTACCCGGACCCGCCCGGCTTAACTAGTAACCACAACAAGGTCTAATGTGAGAGGTTAAGGCACATTAAATTAGTTAATGCCTCATGATTAGGGTTAAGTCATGGTCCACTTAATACTTAACCAATTTGGGCTTGGTAGATTAATCAGGGTTAAGTCGTGAACTCATCGTTACACTTAACCAATTTAATCCATGATTAGTAAAAGGGTTAAACCGTAATTAACCCACTAGAAAATCCTAGCAATGGGGGTCCACTCCAGCAGTAATCCCAAGTTTGTATCATTAAGACCCTAGGGACTAGGCTAGGGTGGGGGCACGATTACTGGACTGGTATAAGTGACCAAAACGACGGTCGAGTGGTACGCCGATGTAGTTCTGGACGGACTATGGTCGTGCACGTAGTCCGTATTTGGAGAAGTCAAGCATGGGTACCAGTAGATCGAGACTGTGCACTTATGTTTATGGTGTCCAGGGGTTGACACCCTAGGGCTTGATACACCCGACAGGAGACCCGGCACAGTCCGACTACAATTATGTTTGGGCCGTATTGACACCAACACGTGACGAGTTAGGCTTAGGGAGCCGATCGATTAGACCGTTTGGTTGGACCTCGTATTAGGGTCATTTCTTGTTATTGGGCCAAAGCTTGGGCCAAGGGATCAATACTTGTTTATTCAAGTCATGTTAGCTTGCTAGTACACCTGTGGTGCAAAAACCTTAAACCTGATTATGCGATGACACCTTTATCTACCTTGTTAGTTAATCATCATGCTAGTATGTTGTTATCCTTATGTTCATCCCTGCTTCTCATGCCAGTTAACTTTATCAGTTTACATTGATTGTAGTAGGGCTTACTCAGTCTTTTTGACTGACCTGCTTTTCTTTCGCCTCTTTTCTTCCGTTCCCCCCCCCCCCCCTCAGGTTCTCATGGTGGGAACGTTGGAGCTTACTTGGATTTCTGATTGCTTGCTTGTGGGATTTCAGCTCATGTACGGTTTCGACATGAAGCTAGCTATGGTTATCACTTATTTTGGGGATAGTACTTATGTATTTCAGTTTTTCAGTTGATGTTGTTTTTATCTAGACTTGTTTATTTGGAAAGTTATGTTGTACCAGACTTGTTTTGAAATAGTTTGAAATCTTCCGCTGTTTTACTTATCTTATTTACTCTGTTTACATATATACATATGTTCTTGTTCTGCCTTGATATATCATTATGCATGTTTACCCAGTACAAACGCCCCTCCAAAGTCAGAGTGCTTGCAAGAGCCACCCTGGCGGAGGTGGGGTGTTACATTTGGTATCAGAGCATATGGTTTACGAGAAGGAACAAAAAGGTTTTTGAAACTTTTGGAAAACTATTTTCAAAACCAAGTATAAAGTATTTTCCAAAGAAAAGTCTAAGTTTATTTTAAAGGCTATTCCACAAAAAGCCATTAGCAAAATTCCTTCGTTTTTCTCCATTCTGAATCTATCTTTTTCTTCGTTTTCAGTATGACCAATATCTTTGCCATTCCGGAGGGAGTACACGTACCTGTTTGGTATAGGAGACTTTTGGAGGCTAGGGCAACCGAAGCCGGCCGCACAAATGTTACTCCTCCTCCGGTGGCTAATGTTTCTCCTCCTCCTCCCATAGCTGATGTTCCTCCTCCCCCTCAACCTCCACAAGCGGATTTTTCGGAAACTTATAAGGACTTTAAGACGATGGGTGGCAAGAATTTCATTGGAACGGAGACTTTTGTAGAGGCAAGGAATTGGTTGAAAGAAACCGAAGATCTTTTCGCCATCTTTGACATAGATGACCGTAGGAAGGTTTTATTGGCAGTGTGGTTGCTAAAGGAAGAAGCTGCACGTTGGTGGGTGGTCACCACCGCTACTAGGCCAATTGAGACTTGGGATGACTTTAGGGGAAAGTTTGGACTAAGGTTCCTATCACTGAAGCAAGGGGACATGACTATTAGGGAATACATAGATAAGTTTAATCAACTGGCTCGGGTCGGTTTAGACTTGGTTAACACAGCTCAGAAGAAGGCCCTATACTTTGCTCTAGGATTAAACGAGCCATTACATGGTTTAGCCATGACTCATATACCCTTGGGGGCAACTTTCGAGAGTTTGGTAAATATGGCCCTACTCAATGAAGAGAATAGGAGTGACAAGAAGGAGGTCAAGATGAATGAGTCTCAAAACAAGGAAACGGAGCCCAAAAAGGAAATGAAAAAGAAGGAGGAGAAGTCTGAAGATAAGAAGGAAAAGAAGTGCTTTACTTGTGGAAGCTTGACTCATCTAAACAAGGATTGTAGAAAGAGGAAGGGCACTTGCTTTGACTGTGGTGAAATGGGACACTTCACTAGGGACTGCCCGAAGAAGGGAGGGCCTACGTCGGAAGGAACGGTGAATTCCGGGAAGCAAGGCAAGAACTCCAAAAACCGCAAGAACAAGAACAAGAGTCAAGGCAACAAGGGGAACAATAGCAAGGGCAATAACGAAAAGAGGAAGTGCCATTATTGCGGTTCAGTTGGGCATCTTATTAAGGATTGTAGGAAGAGAAAAAGGAAGAGTGGTGAATGCTTTCATTGTGGTGAGTTTGGACATTTCAGCAAAGATTGCCCGAAGAAGCAAGGGCAAGGTCAGACTCAGTGTGCAAGACCATCTGGAGGGCAAATTCATCCCATCAACATCGTTCTTCCAGCTCATGATCGAGGTAGTGTTTCTGTTAAAAGTCCTGTTTACATTTCTGATTTTCCTATTTGTACTTTGTTTGATTCTGGCACATCGCATAGTTTATTTCATCTGATCTAGTTGAAAGTTTGCACATAAGTACTAGTCTAGTTAATGATCCCGTGTGTGTTCCAAATCCAATTGGGGTTTCCGCCCATTTGTCTATTATCTACGTGGATTTGAAAATCTCTATCTTTAGTGTAGAGTTCTCGTGTGATGCTTATATTCTCGGTTTCATGGGGTATGGGTTGATTTTGGGCATGGATCGATTGTCCAGTTTTGGAGCCATCCTTGATTTTTGAGCATAGGGTTGTGAGGCTCATGACTCGCCTCGGTAATACCCTAAAAATTTCTAGTAACCCTATGAGTCCCGTCATGTTGTGTTATCTTGAATCCCTTAACTCGTCTATCGATAGTTTGCAATCGGTGAGGGTGGTTCGAGAATATCCTGATATCTTGGGTGAAGTGAAGGGGGTTACCCCTAAATGAGAGATAGATTTCCGCATTTATCTGGTTAATAATACCAAGATAGTTTCGTGGCCGGTTAGGCACATGGCCCCGCAAGATGAGAGTTAAAAAAGCAAGTCAAGGAGTTGCTTGAGAAGAACTTCATTAGACGAAGTATATCTGAATGGGGAGCGCCTGTAGTATTTACTACCAAGGCAGATGGTTCTCTTCGACTTTGTGTTGATTATCGTGAGTTAAACAAAGAGAATAGACAACCATTGCCAAGGATCGATGATTTGTTTGGTCAGCTTGTAGGAACATCTGTTTTCTCTTGATCTTGCTACTGGATCCCTTCAGCTCATAGTAGCTGAGGATAGTATAGACAAAACTGCGTTCAGAACTCCAGATGGATTCTTAGAATGGCTGGTCATCCCATTCGGTTTAACTAATGCACCCGCCTACTTCGTGGACTTGATGAGTAGGGTGCCTAGGGAGTTCCTGAACAAGTTTGTGGTAGTCTTTGTAGATGATATCCTGACTTTCTTAAAGAATGAGGAAGAACATGATAGACATCTCAAGGAGGTGATGGATGCGCTTAGAGCCCATCAGTTGAAAGCCAAGTCCTCCAAATGTCATTTTGGAGAAAAGAAGTTAGATTTCTTGGGCACATAGTTTCTAAGCAAGGCTTAGTGGTGGATCCTGCTAAAGTGGTCGCGGTTCAAAACCGAAAAGCTTCGACGAGGACAATTGAAGTAAGAAGTTCTCTCAGTTTAATTAGTTAGTTAGCGTCCCTTGAGCTTAGACCTACCCTTCTGGATCAAGTAGGGACTTCACAGAAAGAAGACCCGCAGTTAGTTGAGATCATGGACAAGTTGATTCGAGGCGAGATGGTAAGTCACCTCGCTATAGATGACAAGGGATGGCTAAGACGCGATGAGAGAAAGAAGGTTCTTGAAGATGCACATCACCCGAGGAGGTGGCCGAGTTTGTCCCAAGGTGCATGTTGTGCCAACAGGTTAAGGGTCGAGTCATAGAAGCCCGGTGGGCTATTATATCCATTGGAGGTCCCCGCAATGGAAGAGGGAAAAGCGTCACGAAGGATTTCGTGGATGGACTGCCTAGATCAAGAAAGGGAATAAGAGCATGTGGGTCAAAGTAGGTAGACTCATGAAGAGTGCTCATTTCACTCCGGTAAAGAGCGAAAGGACTGCATCATAACTAGCGACAGTTTACTTTCAAGAAATAAAGCGGTTGCACGGGGTCCCCTAAAGGATAGTTAGTAACCATGACTCAATCTTCACTAGCCAGTTTTGGGATAGTCTACGGGAAGTCATGGGCAAGCACTGAATCTAAGTACGGCCTATCATTCGCAGGCGGATGGTTCATTTCGTTCAAGCATGAGTTATAGAAAATCACGTTAGTAAGAGCAATTGGCAACGAGGGTTGGTATTTTCAAGAAAAGTTATGCTGCGTGGAATACTTTATAGTAAGTAAACGAGATCCAGGATTCACTAGTGAATTTTGGAGAGCTTGCATGAAACCATGAGGTCATAGTTATGTTTAAGCCAAGAATGATAGAAGAGTAAGTGAAAAAGGAAGACGAGAGGCGACAATGAAATGGGTTCCAACTCATATTTGGAAATAAGAGTTAAGAAGCTAAGAAATCATGAGGTAAAAGACGGTCAAAGCACAGTGGAGTTAAGCTCAAGGAAACGTGACTTAGAAGACTGAAGGCTAGATACGCACATCATATCTCTTTTTAAGAGCATATCCTTGATCCTTGTTTTCCTGTGGAACTTACTCGCATGTTATCTTTTTACGTATATCCTCTCGGTCCCATTCTCGGTCCTATTTCTGTCGGGAGGTATGACTTATTGGCTAGTAATACATGTCAGGTTTGAAGGGGTCCGTTAGGTTGACTAAACCTTTTGGGCTTTTATAGAATATGGGTTGGGTTAGGAAGTGATTTCTTGTAATCCGAAAGGGGTATATCCTGCTTATCTTCCCGATCTCTTTGTAGCATATCTTTTGCTATCCATGTTTGTCTTGATTATCTAGTTTATCATGTTAATCTTGTCATGAGAACCTTAGGTAGAAACCCTTTGGATGAAACATGTGTTTGAAACATGTTATGCTTGATGGTTGCAAGTGGTTGCAAGTGTTTGCAAGTGGTTACTCGTGGATGCATTATACACATTAGGCACTAGATCGGCTCACACACTCCTCATATTGCATATGCATGAGTGTTTATGCTTATTCATGGATGAAAATTTTTGTGTTATCACATGGATGTTGCATATGGATGTATGTTATGTGCGCACATATAGACGTTATACATTATGTTAGGAATTGCATACATATGGATTCGTTTCACTAACATAATTTGCATTGATGATATTTGCATTAGATAAGTACACATACACACACCTTTGCATATGTTCATACAACATTTAGAATCTTGGAAGGAAAATGATTGCTCGTGGATGATGTTTTGAGTAGATGGATGTTGGATGGTAGGATATGTTCTTCCTAACTTAGAGATTTTGGGGACGAAATCCTTTAAGGAGGGGAGAATGTAACAACCCGTATTTTCAATAACCTGTTATAACGTAAATCGAGGCAGAATTTAATTTATAAATCTGAATCAAGGGAAACGGGCTAAGCCATTGCGTTCGTCTCGGAAAAATACGCGAAATAGAGTCTGAGTTTTCGAAAATCGGAGTCCGTATGACCCGATTAAGGCCCAATGAAGTTTTCAGAAAATTTCAAGTTCAAAACAGATTTGAATTTCAAGTTCAAATTTCGAATTTCGGGCCTGGAAGGCCTAGGCGGGAAATTTCCCGCCAAGCCAACCAAGTCGACAGGCCTTTCGACTTGGCAGTCGACTTGGTTGGACCCAAGTCGACAGCCCTGTCGACTTGGTTCAGCCGGGCAGTTTTGCCTGGTGCACCATTTTGGGGTTTTGGTTAGGTTTTGGGGCCAGATTCGGTTTTAAGGGCTGAGATTGGAATTATGGTTTAATCCTAAGGCTAAAACTAATCCTAATCTCTATAAATAAGCCCCTAACCTAACCCTAAATCATCATTATTCATTCAAGTAACTAAACTATGGCAAAATCATTCCTCTCATGGCCTCCACTCTCTTCATAAAATTCCTAAGTTATTTCTATGAGAGATTTTCAATGCATACAAGTGTTTTCAAGCTTGTATGAGCATCATTAGCTTGCATTCAAGTCAAGTTTCCATATTTACATCATAAAGCAAGAGTTTTGATCATTTTGGCTCAAGGGTTTTTGAGCTTGCATTTTGGGTTTATTTGATTGCATAAGGGCTTTGTCTCAATCTATATATATTTTTGTGTCTTCATAAGCATTGTAAGCCCTTTTCTACTTTCATATTTAAACTCTAAAGTTAAATGAATGATGCAAGTTTGGTTGATCATTATGATATGCAAGTTTGCCATGATATGCAAGTTTACCATGTCATGTTATGCAAGTTTGATATGTTATGATATGCAAGTTTATCATGTTATGTTATGCAAGTATGCCATGTTATGATATGCAAGTTTACCATGTTATGCTATGCAAGTTTGTCATGTTATGATATGCAAGTTTATCATGTTATGTTATGCAAGTTTGCCATGTTATGATATGCAAGTTTATCATGTTATGTTATGCAAGTTTGCTATGTTATGATATGCAAGTTTGCCATATGATATGCAAGTTATGTTATGCAAGTTTGGGTTGATCATTTTGCTCATGTTATCATGTTATGCAAGCTTATCTTGGGTTTATGAGCTTAAAGCTTCAAGCTTTATGCTAAAGGTTGCATTTTGGCAACATATAAGTTATCATATCCCTTATGATAACTTGCATGTGAGGCTAAATGCGAACTTATGGCAACTTCTACATGTCATTTATCACCATGTATCACTTATATGCTAAGTTTGGTTTTATGCATACTTTTGAGGCCTAATGATGCAATATGCAAGTATATGAACATATGTACATTTCATATGCCACCATGTTAAACTTGTGGCTTCAACACCATTTGTCATCTTTATGCCAAGTTCCCTCTTTCTATACTTTATGCGCTATTGCGATTATGTAAGCGATGGGATTGCGTTTGGGGTTGGGTAAACTTAAAAGACATGAAAACATAAGATTGGGAATTTACCTATTAAGTTAGGTCTACCCAAATTCTTGAAAACCTGTAATATGTTTTGGAAACATGATGGACATGACACTTAGAAAATATAAGTGTGACCAACTCGAGGTTGGGTTGAGTTTGTAGCGTAAAACTACCCGGAACCGACCGGCTTAACTAGTTGCTACAAACAATAGGACCCAATGTGAGAAGTTGGTCATGTTGTACCTTGAACCCGAGGTTAGACCAAGTTGTGGTGTAAAGCTACCCGAACCCGCCCGGCTTAACTAGTAACCACAACAAGGTCTAATGTGAGAGGTTAAGGCACATTAAATTAGTTAATGCCTCATGATTAGGGTTAAGTCGTGGTCCACTTAATACTTAACCAATTTGGGCTTGGTAGATTAATCAGGGTTAAGTCGTGAACTCATCGTTACACTTAACCAAGTTAATCCATGATTAGTAAAAGGGATAAACCGTACTTAACCCACTAGAAAATCCTAGCAATGGGGGTCCACTCCAGCAGTAATCCCAAGTTTGTATCATTAAGACCCTAGGGACTAGGCTAGGGTGGGGGCACGATTACTGGACTGGTATAAGTGACCAAAACGACGGTCGAGTGGTACGCCGATGTAGTTCCGGACGGACTATGGTCGTGCACGTAGTCCGTATTTGGAGAAGTCAAGCATGGGTACCAGTAGATCGAGACTGTGCACTTATGTTGATGGTATCCAGGGGTTGACACCCTAGGGCTTGATACACCCGACGGGAGACCCGGCGCAGTCCGACTACAATTATGTTTGGGCCGTATTGACACCAACACATGACGAGTTAGGCTTAGGGAGCCGATCGATTAGACCGTTTGGTTGGACCTTGTATTAGGGTCATTTCATGTTATTGGGCCAAAGCTTGGGCCAAGGGATCAATACTTGTTTATTCAAGTCATGTTAGCTTGCTAGTACACCTGTGGTGCAAAAACCTTAAACCTGATTATGCGATGACACCTTTATCTACCTTGTTAGTTAATCATCATGCTAGTATGTTGTTATCCTTATGTTCATCCTTGCTTCTCATGCCAGTTAACTTTATCAGTTTACATTGATTGTAGTAGGGCTTACTCAGTCTTTTTGACTGACCTGTTTTTCTTTCGCCTCTTTTCTTCCGTTCCCCCCCCAAGGTTCTCAGGGTGGGAACGTTGGAGCTTAGCTTGGATTTCTGATTGCTTGCTTGTGGGATTTCAGCTCATGTACAGTTTCGACATGAAGCTAGCTATGGTTATCACTTATTTTGGGGATAGTACTTATGTATTTCAGTTTTTCAGTTGATGTTGTTTTTATCTAGACTTGTTTATTTGGAAAGTTATGTTGTACCAGACTTGTTTTGAAATAGTTTGAAATCTTCCGCTGTTTTACTTATCTTATTTACTCTGTTTACATATATACATATGTTCTTGTTCTGCCTTGATATATCATTATGCATGTTTACCCAGTACAAATGCCCCTCCAAAGTCAGAGTGCTTGCAAGAGCCACCCTGGCGGAGGTGGGGTGTTACAGTCTCGAATCAGTAAGGATCTCCTCCCTAGCCTTGACTCAGATGGAAACCCAAATTTCCAATATGATATCACGCGGTTTTGATTGTATACCTATATATGGCGACATAGTGGGATGGGGCACTCATGCCGTCTAGGATTAATACATTTACTTTGATGTATTTCAAATTGGTTGTACACTATTATTATATAATACCGTGTTTATCGTATCAAGCATCTTTTGATCATTATAAGGTAAAACCCTATCCTCCGATTTGCGTTGCATTGTGTGATGGAACTTGGTTCTTATAATGGTTTCATTTTTCTAAAAAGGCATTGCGTTATTTTGACGATTTACTTTAGTCATGCACTGGCAATCCATAGGAGAAAACCCGTTCCGCGAAAGTGGCGTGGTCCTGTGATTAGCCTTATTATATTATATAGGTTAAGTAGAATTCTCACACCAGTCCCATGACTGACCTGTAGTTTGTCCACTGGCAAACTCGGGTGCCCATATTTTCCACACGGGCAGTCAAGTAGCTATTTTTGCAGATATATTAAGCAGGATTCTGGGTTGAAGCTTAAAGCTGTGTCCAGAGATAGAGAGTCTTCCGCTGTGTTCTTCCGTTGCAGTATATTACATTTTTTTGTATTTATCTTCCGCTGTAATTATATTCCAATGTACTCTGATATGTATATTTTGTACTCTGATGTAGCATTTATTATAGTGTTATAAAAGTCTTATGTTATCTGTTGTAATGTGTTGTATTCCCAAAGTTAAAGTATTCGTAGATTTTCACTTTTTGGGTCAGACCTGTGTAGTTTATGGTCGATTCAAAGGGCGGGAATTTGCGGGTCTTCACAAAAATGCAAGCTCCATTGCTGGAAATAAAAAAATAAAACATAATATGCTGATTAAATATGTTTGTTTAAATACATGAGGTCATTAATCGTACATCAAATCGGTAAATAAAATAAAAACAATATCTGGTGGGAAACATTTCCTTTCATTTTTCTTTTCATTTCATAGTAGCAGTTGTTGGAATAATTATATAAGATAGGATGCAGATTAAATTATCAAATTGGATCCTACAATTATGTTCATGGATAGGCAATCAAATAAAGACAAAAGAAAAGAGTAGATGCCCATCGAAATTTTCACTGAACGAAACATGTATAAAGCGAAACCTGCGTTGATTTAACCATCTTAAATTATAATTGTATGAGTATCAAACATGAAGTCAATAATAAAACTTTCAATGTAGGGCCATATCACCCCTCAAACCCGACATACTGCGCCAAACTACTTCCTGTTTTGATTTAGTTTTAGTTTATTCAGCCTCATATACTGAAATTTTATCATGAAATGTTGAAAAGCATAGTGAGAACCCAATGATAGCATGCCAAAATGTGTATACCTTAGGTTCTGAATAACCTGAGCTCAAATCCTATAAACCTAATAATGGAATTTTAGTCCATTTTCTCAGTAAAGAAATGTTAGGAAACATAAACCACAATCATTATGATTCGACAAATTATTCTATTAATAGCTTAGGAAACTGCTTAGGGAAGAAGATTAACAGGAATATTAGTGTTTACAAACTCAATTACAATACTGAATTTTGAGTTTATATTTTCACATTTGCAATGTCATATAATACAAAGATTGCCTCAAAAATATTTTTTAAAAATCGATAACAAAACAAACTACTAAGCCTTTTTACATATATCAGAAAAGTAATTGTGAGTATGTTGCACTTTTGTAGAGTAGATAAGCTAGCATCATAGTCTTAAAAAAAGGGGTTAATATGTATAACAGAAGAAAGGTGAAGTTAGCTACAAACTAAAGAAATTAATTGGGATTTGACACCTTAAAAAGTGCAAGAAGTAAAATAATAAGGTAAAATAGATAACAACTCAAAGATAAGTAGGGGAAAAACATTACATAAGAAGAAAGCACATTTGACTGGTGCACAAAAATGAACAAAAATGCAACATACATACAAAATTTCGTATTTGTACCACTAAGAGAGAAAGAAAAAAGAAAAAGGAGACAAATTTGAAAATGCATACTGCAAATACCATATGGTGTTAAGAAAGTCGAATCACAAAGAGAACATCATATAAACCTGACTACCTAAACATATGCACACATTATCTGCTAACCTGTATATTTAATATATAAAATTGTAAAAGGAAATACTAAAACAAACTTAAAATATTACCTTAAACAAACTTAGAATAATCAATTTTATTTTTGTTGGCATGTGTATTGAACGCTAACTTTATTAAACAATAAATGATCCTCAGCTGTACACATAACTCTATCAAATAACAAAAATTATTATTGCATTAGTGTATACATTTTCTATTGGAAAAAGGAATAAAAATGTTGATCTTACCTTAGTAAGCAATAGCCCTTTCTGAAAAAGTTTATCAAGATTCCTAAACTTCTATAGAAATTCAATGGATGAGAATAATATGGTATCTCATATGGGCCAACAAAAATGGCATACCATACATATACCTAATGCCTACAGATCTGGATTAAAAATGATATGCAATGGACTAACAATAACATGAATCTGCAAAGCACCTAGAAGTTGAACCAATGAAAAACTCAATTGCAAGAAAGAAAAATCATTGCTTTCAATTTCAAGGGAAGCAAAATTGAAATGGAAACATGAACAAAGAAGAATATATTATTTAAATGTAAAATTAAATAACTAATGCGAAAAAATATTCATGATATGTTAAAAAATGATATCTAATGCTGAACATATTATTTAAAACAAAGTTTATTTATATGAAATTTCAAATCAAATATTTGACACAAATACCATAAATTAAGAGTGAACTGCCATGGTAGCTCAATCAATATTAATCCAATCTTACACATTGATTGATATTTGAAGTTGAGCTAGATAGCACAAGGATGCGGACGTAAAATACGGTTTATAGCCGTATCATTTTTGATACTGCTCAGATCCGTATCAAACTACATTTTATGATCCGCACCCCCCCCCCAAACACCCTAAATCTGACTGTCCATCAACGAAGCTCCGAATCAGTTAATTTGATATGGCTTTTGGCCAAGTCGAATGTGTATAATATTGTGCACCCCATTAGGCACTTCAGATGAAAATTTTGGCTGCTCCCTTTTCCCTTTGTTTCACTATAACGGTGACCGAAAACCCAAATTAGGGTTTTCGGTCACCAAATCGTGCCTCCACCTTTCTATGGAATCTCGCCTATCAACAGTGACGAATTACCCTCTCCTTCGACGCAATAACCCTTAGTCCCTAGACCTTCGTAGACCGCAGCTATGTGTTTCAATGGAATTGTGTTTTTCATGCCTAGTAGTGGGGATTAGTGAACAAGTTGAAGTCTTAGTGTGTTAGCTGACCCTTACTTTGTGTTAGTTTGTTATTTGTTTCAATTGAATCGTGTTATGCATGCCTGTTTGTAGAGATTAGGGAACAAGTTGAAGTCTTTGTGTGTAAGCCGGTTGCTACTTTATGTTAGTGTGTTAGCTATTTCAATTGAATTGGTATGTACTAGTTAGTTGTTATACCCTTGAATAAGAGAAATCAAATATGATTGCAGTATAATTTTAGATTACGGTATATATATCTATGAAAGTATAAAACAAAGAAATAACAATGAGTTAGTCAAGCCGATTGCAACTAAAATGTAGTAACCACATCCATGTACAAGTTGTCACTGATTTATAGTTTAACTATTTAGCAACTAAAAGTTGTCCATTTCTTAAACTGAGCAAATGGATAATTCTATAGTTCAATATTTAACCATGATTTCATCGTCATTTGACTGTTTGTTTGCCTTATGCTTGAAATTTAATTTGGGTTGTCTTATAACAAGTTTACTATGTTTTGAGAAATAACAAATTTACTGACAATATAATGATAGGTTTGTTGAAACCTGGGAAGATGGATGATTACTCGACTTTCTAGTTAATAATTTAATGGGCGATCCATTAGGTGGATGCATTTTAGCTCATGCATAGGGTCAAGTATCCATGCTTATTAGCTTTATCCAAATATCGGATGCTGCTGCACTTAACCTTAGCAAAAAGCTGCTTTCACTAGCAACTTTCCCCTACTTTGTAGCAGAGACTGTAGTGTAAGTTATCTTGCACAACACAATCTATTTCAAAGAAACTGAAAATTGCAAGTGAAAGCAGCTTTTTCCAAAGGTTAAGTGAAGCGGCATTCGACATTTGGATAAAACTAACTAGCATGGATTACTGACCCCACATGTGAGCTAAAATGCATCCACCTGGTAGATCGCCCAGAAAATTCTTAAGTAGAAAGTCGAGTATGTGTGTCATCCAATAATGATGATTCAATATCTTTAGACGTTGGAGTAGGTATATATTATTTTACACTTATCACTACGTAGTATCTTACATAAGAATTGAATGGACATGTACTTGTGTGCACATGCATCTTGAATATTCTTTTCGTTTATTTTTTCCATGTGTGTGTAGGAGGATGTTTTGTAGGCTAGGATACGAACTACCGGTGTTGCATATGGACTACACTTCAGGTGATTCTTCTTTTGGGTTTGCATTTTTAATGACTATCAACTAGGTTGTATGAATTCAGGTCGCATAGAACTTAGTTGACTAATCGACTAGTTGATTCACTAGGTTGTTATTGGTTCCCAGTGAAGTATTTGTACACAAACACACTGATCGACTACGTATTGTTAAATTACACAAACACACTGATCGTCACGATATGCCCTTCACTATTATTGGTGTCTAGTGAAATTACACAAGTTTAAAATATTGAAATTATCATCTAATCCTTCACTGTTAGAACCATTGTTGTTATCACTTTTTCTACCATAATTAACATTCAATGGTGCATTCTAATCCTTCACTGTTATATATATATTAACATACACTTAGCTCTATATCCATGTTTGCATCTTAGTCACAAAATATTACAATGTCGATCTACTGTCCAGATGTGAAGTATTTGTAACTTGTTTCTTGTATTTTATAGGCAGTCCTATTGGAGATTATGGTGCTTTGCTGGAACTCAGGCTGCAGGCTATATATCACGATTCAATTTTGCTGCCAAATGAAACTTGAATTCTAGGCTGGCTATCGCTCAATCTTCCCGGCCTCGACTGGACTATTTATCAGGCTGTTATCATCTTACCTCTTTTTTGTTACTTCGTAATGTGATGAAAATCTAATACAGTTTCCTTTCATTTTTCTTTTCATTTCATAGTAGCTTTTGTTGGAATAATTATATAAGATAGGATGCAGATTAAATTATCAAATTGGATCCTACAATTATGTTCATGGATAGGCAATCGAATATAAAGACAAAAGAAAAGAGTAGATGCCCATCGAAATTTTCATTGAACAAAACATGTATAAAGCGAAACCTGCGTTGATTTAACCATCTTAAATTATAATTGTATGAGTATCAAACATGAAGTCAATAATAAAACTTTCAATGTAGGGCCATATCACCACTCAAACCCGACATACTGTGCCGAACTACTTCCATTTTGATTTAGTTTCAGTTTATTCAGCCTCATATACTGAAATTTTATAATGAAATGTTGAAAAGCATAGTGAGAACTCAATGACTGCTTGCCAAAATGTTTATACCTTAGGTTTTCGATAACCTATGCTCAAATCCTATAAACCTAATAATGGAATTTCAGTCCATTTTCTCAGTAAAGAAATGATAGGAAACATAAACCACAATCATTATGATTCGACAAATTATTCTATTAATAGCTTAGGAAACTACTTAGGGAAGAAGATTAATAGGAGTATTAGTGTTTAAAAACTCAACTACAATATATTGAATTTTAAGTTTCTATTTTCACATTTGAAATGTCATAGAATACAGAGATTGCCTAGAAAATATTTTTTAAAAATCGATAACAAAACAAACTACTAAGCCTTTTTACATATATCAGAAAAGTAATTGTGAGTATGTTGCATTTTTGTAGAGTAGATAAGCTAGCATCATAGTCTTAAAAAAGGGGTTAATATGTATGACAGAAAAAAGGTGAAGTTAGATACAAACTAAAGAAATTAATTGGGATTTGACACCTGAAAAAGTGCAAGAAGTAAAATAATAAGGTAAAATTGATAATAACTCAAAGATAAGTATGGGAAAAACATTACATAAGAAGATAACACATTTGATTGGTGAACAAAAATGAATAAAAATGCAACATACATACAAAATTTCGTATTTGTACCACTAAGAGAGAAAGAAAAAAGCAAAAGGAGACAAATTTGAAAATGCACACTGCAAATACCATATGGTGTTAAGAAAAACGAATCACAAAGAGGACATCATATAAACCTAACTACCTAAACATATGTACACATGATCTGATAACCTGTATATTTAATATATAAAATTGTAAAAGAAAATACTAAAACAAACTTAAAATATTACCTCAAATAAGCTTAGAATAAACAGTTTTATTTTTGTTGGCACGAGTATTGAACGCTAACTCTATTAAACAATAAATGCTCCTCATCTATACACAAAATTCTATTAAATAATAAAAACTATTATTGCATTGGTGTGTACATTTTCTATTGGAAAAAGGAATAAAAATGTTGATCATACCTTTGTAAGCAATAGTCCTTTCTGAATAAGTTTATCAAGATTCCTAAACTTCTATAGAAATTCAATGGATGAGAATAATATGGTATCTCATATGGGCCAACAAAAATGGCATACCATATATATATATATATATATATATATATATATATATATATATATATATATATATATATATACCAAATGCCTATAGATCTGGATTAAAAATGATATGCAATGGACAGATAATAGCATGAATCTTCAAAGCACCTAGAAGTTGAACCAATGAAAAATTCAATTGCAAGACAGAAAAATCATAGCTTTCAACTTCAAGGGAAGCAAAATTGAAACGGAAACGTGAACAAAGAAGAAGATATTATTTAAATGTAAAATTAAATAACTAATGCGAAAAAATATTCATGATATGTAAAAAAAGGATATCTAATATTGAACATATTATTTAAAACAAAGTATATTAATATGAAATTTCAAATCAGACATTTGACTCAAATACCATAAAATAAGAGTTAACTGCCATGGTAGCTCAATGGATATCCAATCTTACACATTGATTGATATTTGAAGTTGAGCCAGATAGCAAAAAATTGAAACTGCGTTATATTTCTTTTGCTGAGTTTAGGAAAGATACCGAAAATTCTTTATTCATGGCTTGGCTATGTTCTTGAATTCAAAAGCTATTCTAAAAATTTATGCGCGGTAATGATCAGAAGTTTCCATATTAAATTACCTAGCTTAATGCCCCTCGTCCAATATTAGTAAGCAGTTCGGAATCATTCACACCCGTCTTATTGCCTTCGAATGCACATATATATTCAGTTTTCTTTCTAAATAATTAAGAATATTATTCTGATCCTCCGACACATCCGCATCATCCAATTTCTTCTCCACTGTATTCAATATGCATTAATATGGTAGTTAGATTTAGGATTGCATAATATTTATGTATTCCCTATGAGGAACCTTGATGGAATGTTTATGTAGTTGCAACTTATCCAGACTTCAGAAGTAAATGGAATTGGCCTTAAACATGCATGATGAGCAGCCGAGGCTATATTCATAAAAATAAAATAAAATAGAAAATGGCTCACTGGAAAACCTAACAGCAATTTATAAATGGGGCCAAGTGAGTTTCAGATGTTGCCTACAGTATGGTACAATGTATACTGTATTTCTAACCCAATCTGGCTTTCTAAACAAAATAGCCAGACAAAGAGCACTGAAGTAGAGGCATTTTCCCTGATATTATTCCAATGAGGAAATAAACAAAAATATTCACAGCTGAAGTGTTAGCTATATTATTTGTAGTCCACTCTTCTTATGTACTATGAACTTTGCAGGAATGATGTTTATGATCAAAATAATGGTGAAAGGGCTTTAATTTGTTTCTCAAATTCATGTATTATTAAATGCTGAATTGAAAACTGTAATGTTTACCATACTGTAAATGGGAGAGTGAAAAACACAAGATATATGGAAAACCTAAGCAAATTAGAAAGAAAATTAATGGTAAATAGTAATAATATTAGTAACTTCATTTGTGTAGGAAAATCTAGAGGATATATTTTTACTTTAAAATAATCATCCTTGTATATACTTGCTTACATATACTTTCTTGCTTTCGTACAAAATGATAGTAGGCTTTATATATAGGAGCCTTACATGACAATTCACTCCTAATAGACATCACATTTTACCAGCTGACACTACTTATTAAATAGACACAAACTTTGATATAACTCTTGACTAATAAAAAGTCTCATTACTTAATACTAGACACATTATTCAATACTAGTTAAAACACATCATTTAACCAAGTTTACTTCTCCAACAATTTAATTACTGAATAGAGTTAATTAAACTATATATATAATAAGATATGGAGATACACCTTTTAAATAACAATAATTTAGAACAATTAAGGAAAGCACATCAAACATATATAAAAGCAAATAATCTTACAAAATCATATCCTCCTCTAGCTACTTGTGTTGGCTCCATAAATTTAATCATATGCAAGAATCACTACTGAAATACTTATTAACATGTTATAACATCTTCATACATAATTTAACTTTAAGAAATATTTACTTTATACATTAGCAAATTCATTGATAATAACAAACATGAAAAATTAACCCTTGTACAAAGAGTTCTCCATGGTAAAAGAAATAAACCTATAGGAAAAAAATCTTAGCTTAAAACTGTAATGTCCTGCTTTTTTGTTTGCACATTGCTCATGCATCAATGGAAATGAAGAACAATGAATCAGCTATATCAAATAGCTCAATTGTAAAAGCATACAATTGTAGCATATATTGACTATTGACCTATGCAAATCTTAATCATGTGACAAAAATAATAAAATGTCAAAACTTCAATAAGATCCATGTTAATAAGTCATTCTCTATCATTCAAGGTGAAGATCTGATTCTCGCTAATAATCGACAGAAATTACAACCTTATAAGTTAATATGAATACTAAAGTTACTTTAGATTTTATAGTATATTGACAGCTAATGATTATGTTTGTATGTGTTTATAAATTTATGTATAAATTAAATGATAGTTCATTTGGATTTCTATAATTCACTTGAAGTGCCCAAACATGCAATAAGAAACACTAAATTTCAGCTAAAAATAAAGAAAGTTGCATGCATTTTTTGTTTTAAAGAAAGCAGATAGGGAAAACTATTTGCAAATATACTAATAAATCTAGAACTTGAGGAAAGCTTGTGTATATACAACAGCTAGTAAATATTGCATTTGGCTCTCCTACTAACATCTAAAAGTGATGATACCAAATCTTTTGCATGCAAAAACTATTAAAATAAATAGAAAGCTTAAACTAAAATATTTAAAAGCCATAAATTATCCTAAAGAAAATCAGGTAATATTGCATTCGACTCACCTATTAACACCTAAAAGTGATGATACCGGATTTTTTTGCATGCAAAAACTATTAAAATATATAGAAAGCTTGAACTAAAATATTTAAAAGCCATAAATTATCATAAAGAAATTTAGCTATAAATTCAGTTTATACTACTTCTGTTCAGAAGATTCATGGGTAAGTTAGAAATAAATGATCATTATCAAAACACATATGATATTTACTGTAGGTTAATATTAATTATTTCCAACTACCTAAATAGTTAGGTTTGTATGAAAAGACATTGTGAACAAGTAATTACTCTTTTTCGTATATTAGATATACATCATGATCAATTTTGAATATGCTTCAAATAATATTCATAACGTTTAGCAAGGAATCAATTTAGAAAAAGAAACATTTAGAATTTGAATGAATAATACATTTTAAAAAGGCTGGAACAATCGTGATAATGTACCCTTTTGTAAACAAATAAACGGCTAATCTTATTTAATAAGTTAGATATAATATAATTGGGAAAATAATTTATTTTACCATCTGCACAAAATATACAATATTGCCTTCATAATCATATAGGTTCTCATTTCTCAATGTATAATGATCTACACAGAAACACAATATAACCTAAGTTATTATCCGATATTCAAAGTTTTCCCTTCAACTTACAGAATTATTATTCAATTCTTAGATCCAACAAAAAACTCAAAAAACAATTTCATAACGTTTGAGTAAACAAAGTTTTATCATCTAAATAGACTAGTTTGAGTACATCCTTCGATAGCCTTCATTAGTAAGTATCAAAACAAAGATATTATCTATTAGCATGCAAATTTTATAATTTGTTGTGACAACAGTGCAATATTCAAATTCTTTATATGCTTCAAAAATTATTTCACTTGTGGTGCAACCTATAATTTTTTTTGTCCAACACTCCAATTTTTAGTATTTTTCATACTTGATAACTTTAGCTTCTTTTCATTAGCTATATCATATGCAAAGTAGCCAATTCTCCAGTACCTGCCATATTGTGGCATCGATATGTTTACTTTAGATGTTACATCTAACAGAACATCAAACAATGTGCAGGATCGTTAGGATTAATGTTATGCCTCTGTTTATCCCTCGAAAACCACGCGTATATTGGTCTATTAAGTTTGCGTTAGCATTAAGGGTCGGGCATCATCAAGCTCGGTCGTGCACACTCAAAAAAGTCTTTGCAAGGTCATGATACAGTAACATCAAGACTCGTACATCCGTAAAAGGGTCGCACCATATCTGAGAGTTCGGTCGCACATTCCACTCCCGACTATTTAGCCAAGAAATCCAAAGATACCGGGGATCGCACACACACTTTATGTCTTCCGACAAATTACAACCCTAGCCTCTCGCTCCTTAAATCTGTCACTACTATTTCGACCAGGTATGGTATTGGTCGCCCATCCGTCTACAAACAAGCACGTCCACTCCAACCAGCCCGCTCGCATGCCTGGAGACACTCGCCTAAACTGTCCGGACCAGAAGTAGTCGCTCACCTTCACAAAGTTGTTCGTTCTTATAAAGTCATTTATATCGGATGACCAGAAACAGTTGCTGACAGCTGGCTACAACAAGGCAGTGAGATTTTAGTAATTATGTGACGAACGACACATGTAAATCCCAATTCAAACCTCCGTGAGGGCCCAACTATAAATAGGACAAATCTTCCGTCAGGAGAAGGGGGAGACTACTGGCCACCACGAAGTGCTGTTAAACTCCATCCTCAGCCATTTCAACCATGATCATGATCTCCATTCCAACGTCTTTCATTCACTTGGCCATGGCGTCCTTCAAATCCTATAAGTGAAAAAGATTGAAAACATCCCCCTCCTCCGTGGCTTATCCATCCTTTTGCTTCATAGATTCCGCTATTCTTTCATCGAATCTCGTGAACCTAAGAAAGATTTGTATGTAAAAGCGATAATATATTGAGAGAACAATGAGATGTATAAAAAACGAGAGTCGATGTATCTTGTAAATGTCATCATGATAATGCGAATCTCCTTCACAGTGGATGTAGGCCAAGCTCATGGCTAAACCACTCTAAAATCTCGTCTTCATTTTGTTCACTTCGTATTTTTACTTTCAATTGTTGTTGAGTGCAGCTCCATTTATATTCTAACCTTGTTTGGTGAAGTACGATTCTTATACCATTGGTGTTTGAACCAGTTTTGGTGTAAACATTTTGGCACCCACCGTGGGGCCGATTCACATCTCCTTCATTCATACTTTCCTCTAATTCCAACTACCTACTGTCAAAATCCTGAATCGCCCTTTTCCTCAAAGTTATGGCCGGTTCAAAGAAAAGTAACAAGTCCATTAAAGCTACGACGGTCGTTGAGGATGTTCACGGTGAAGAAGCTACGCCGCAGATTCTAAATCGAGAAGTTGAGGGGTCCTCTAGGCCATCTGTGACACGAGACGAATTAAATTTCGTTGTGACCGGCTTAAACGAAAAAATGGATGCCACAACCAAAATGATGATGGAGAGGCCTAATGTCTTGATTAATGTTCAAACCAATCATCCACCACCACATGCCGTAAATGATGTTGACGAAAAATTGGACTCTTCAACCTCATACCCTAATCGATTCCACTTCTTAATGGAAGATAAGGGGTGCCGGCGTTAAGAACTCTAAGGTCAAATCTCCACAGCGCAAAGAGAAGCGTGCGACTCAAAGTATCGCAAGTCCCACCATAAGGACATTTCCCAAAAGAAATAAAAGGCATCGGAGCTCGAACCATGATCGCACAAACAAAAACCTCGATGCTAGTCCAGTGGAACGAGCGAACAATGAGAGACATATTACAGATATTTTCCAGTGGATAATGAAAGAAAAGACAATCTAGGAGGATGAAGAAAAAGAATGGGAATTTTCACCCAGTAAAATCCGTTTACAAAAAAGATCCATCAAGCGAAATTTCCCAAGAAATTCATACCTCCAACTATCACTCCTTATGGTAGAGCTAGGGATCCGAATATCATTCTATTCAAATATGATCAGCACCTGAACGGACCCAGAGCAACCAACGAGATAAAATGCTTATACATCCCCGTATGCCTAGAAGGTGCGGCTTCACTATGGTTCGCCAGACTTCCAACTAAATGCGTTGATCAATTTGCCGATTTGGCAAGAAAATTTCAAGACCAGTTCCACCTACAGACTAACAAAGCAGGAGATGTAATGTCGCTCAGTGAGATGGAGCAAAAGTCTGGGGAAACCATTAGATCTTCCCTTACACAGTTCCATGCCGCGGAAGCTGAAGTCATAGTGCCAGAACCCTGGTATTTGTTAGCAGCCCTAAAAGGTGCTATTGAGAAGAAATCAAAATTTGGGAAATGGCTCAAAATGAAGAAATTCAAAACTCTAAAAAAGTTCTACAAGAAAGTTGAGGAGTACATGAGTGTAGAAGATGATGTGCCAAATGTTCAGAAGCTCATAGAAAATAGTGCCGCCAAAGAATAAAAAACAATGAATTCTGAATGGAGCAGAAAAATGACTCTAGGCAAAAAAAAAGGGGGAGTCATGAGAAGGACAACAAAGCTTATAAAAAGACACGACTTTACAAGCTTTTAGAACTGACCCTTTTAAACAAAACCCCAGAGAGGATTTACTCCGCCACTAATGATTCAAGCATATTTCCCCGGATGAAGCCTCAGAAGATTACAAAGCAACAAGCGAATTCCGGCAAATTTTGCCGGTTCCATAATCAACCAGGGCACAACACCAATGAGTGTCGACACATGAAGAGTTTAATCGAAGAACTCATCAGAGAAAAACAACTCCAATAGTATGTGAAAAATCCTCAAAACACTCTAGTTGCACAAGGAAACAATAATACCATTAGCCAACCTGACCAATAATCAACATGATATTTGGGGGGCCTCACCCGGGCTGGAAGCAGCTGCGCGAACATGGGAAAGTATGCTAACGAGTTGAAGGGAGCGTCAAAAGAAGAAAGATGCATGATCCTAAGTAGTGAGTTGCCAATAAAGATGCCTAGAACCTCGACTGATGACGTGGTATTCAAAGATAGAGATGCTGACGGACTAATTACACCAACTATCGATGCCATGGTGATTACAATTGGTCTTGGACCTGCAGCTGTGAAAAGAGTCCTAGTTGACACGGGGGCATCCATCAATGTGATCTTCATAAACACGTTCCAGAAAATGAACCTTTCTATGGCAGAAGTGTAGGCTTATCCAAATAAAATCCACGGGTTTATTGGACAACCTACACAACCCATCGGTACAATAAACCTGCTCGTGGAACTAGCAGATGGAGAACGGAAGGTCTCTATGCTGCAGACCTTTGTCCTAATAGATGAGTTCTCATCCTACATTGCATTCCTTGGAAGACTGACTCTCGCAGGGTTTAAGACCACGCTCCATGGTGCTTGACCATGAAGTTTCCAAATGAAAAGGGAATTGTTGCGATTAAAGGTGACCAGACACCGCAAGAGATTGCTATGTGATAGAGTTGCGCGAGGCTAGGAAAAGAGACTTGGGAAAGGATGCCGAGGCTCCACTCCGCATTCACAAACTTCCTTTACAGCAACTAAAGAAGGCTCCCTGCACTGGCGAGCATAGCGGAGCACGAAAGGATATGGACCCCAGGAAGACTATTGCAGAGGACGAAAGAGCAGCTTCGGCTGAGATCACAATTCCCATAGCTGTTAATCCAAAAGACCCGAATCGTGTGTTGAATATAGGATCTCAATTGAGCCCTGAACTAAAAAGTCAATTGGTTGTCTTTTTGAAGGCTAATTTAGATGTGTTTGCATGCAACCATTCTGACATGTGTGGCATATCTCCGGATATCGCAGTCCATAAACTTGACATTGATCCGCATGTTCGTTCTGTCAAGCAGAAAAGGAGGACCCAGGGGCCAGAGAGATCGCGTGCCTTAAAGGAGGAAGTCGATTGGCTAATGGAAAACGACTTCATCAGAGAATCTACTTACCCAAAATGGGTCTCTAACCCTGTGCTTGTAAAGAAAGCGAATGGCAAATAGCGAGTCTGCGTAGACTATTCAGATCTTAATAAAGCTTGCCCAAAAGATAGTTTCCCTCTTCCCAGGATGGACCAATTAGTGGATTCTATGGCTGTGCATGAGCTGTTGTCTTTCATGGACACGTATTCTGATTACGACCAAATCATGATGTACGGACCAGATCAAAAAGACACAAGTTTCATTACTGAGCTTGGCTTATATTGCTACAAGGTGATGCGATTTAGCCTAAAGAACGCCGGGGCAACTTACCAGCGATTAGTAAATACTATATTCAAAAAATAGATTGGCAAGACAATGGAAGTCTATGTCGATGGTATGTTGGTAAAATCAAAAAGGGCAGAGGATCACTTCGAAAATCTGGCCCAAATGTTCAATATTCTACGCTAATATGGCATGAAGATGAATCCTTTAAAGTGTTCTTTCGGGGTCGATTCAGGCAAGTTCCTAGGGTTTATGGTCAACGTCAGGGGCATAGAGGCCAATCCAGCTAAAATATCAGCCTTAAGAGAAATGCGCACCCCAGGAACCAAGAAATAGCTTCAGTGTTTAAATGGAAAGATTTAGCCTAAAATCGCTTCATATCCAGGACAACGGACTGATGTCTTCCTTTCTTCGATGCCCTTAGGAAAGGAAAGAAATACAATGGACTTTAGAATGCCAGAAAGCTTTCGAAGAATTAATCCAACACATGGCAACACCTCCAATGTTGTCAAAGCCTAACGACGGAGAAGAATTGTTCATGTATCTGGTGGTGCCTACCCATGCACTAAGCGCGGCATTGGTAAGGCAGGACTTAAATGTTCAGAGACCAGTCTACTACATCGGTAAAGATTAACTGGGGCATAACTGATTTACCCAAAGCTCGAAAAACTTGCTTATTGTTTACTTGTTGCCTCAAAGAAGCTCCGGCCTTACTTTCAGGCTCACCCTATTAAGGTTCTCACGGATCAGCCTTTAAGGAAAGTTTTGTCCTGACCAGATACTTCCAGGAGGTTGTTAAAATGGAATATTGAGCTTAGTCAATATGACATTACATGCCACCCCCAAAAGGCAATCAACAGACATGTACTTGCTAATTTCATCGCAGAGTTTATTGACCGAGGAGAGATGAAAGAGGAGCCTGATACCGAAACTAGCGTCCCCTGGAAATTGTTTGTTGATGGAGCATCAAACGATTACTGTTCTGGGGCAGGAGTAGTCTTGCAAACCCCGGAAGGAAGATCTATATGTTATGCGCTAAGATTATAATTTCCATTAACAAATAACGAAGCTGAATATGAAGACCTCGTTGCAAGAACAAGGCTAGCAAAAGAATTACAGATAAAGACTATACAAAATTTCAGTGATTCCCAGCTAGTGGTGTGTCAAATCAAAGGAGAATTCCAGGACAAAATGGGTAATTTACCAACTTATCTAACTAAGTCCTTGGAACTACAGGAAACTGTCAAACATTATACCATATTTCATATTCTAAGGGAAGAAAATACCAAGGCATATTCGCTGGCGAATTATGCAAGCATAGGAGATGCATAACTTATAGGATTAGTTCCAGTGAAAGTACTTTCTAACCCCAGCACGAAACAGATTGAGATGGATTTTGTCATGGAAGCGACCGACGAGCCAGACTCATGGATGGCACTAATTAAAGAATACCTCATGACTGGTGCGCTTCCAGCAGAAATTAAGAAGCAAAGTAAAATCCTACGAAAAGCTCCTATGTACCTCATGGAGGATGGGTGGCTGTACAGATGAGGATTTTCTACGCCCTTGCTTTGTTGTGTTTCAAAAAGAGAATCGAAAGCAATTATGATAGAATTACATGACGGTGAATGCAGAGGTCATACTGGGGGTCAAACCTTGGCCAAGAAAATTCTGCGATACAGTTATTTTTGGCCAGATATAAATAAGGACTCTGTGGCCTACACTAAGAAGTGCGATAGATGTCAAAGATTCGCTAAGATCCCAAGGACGCCATCCACAGATATAACCCACATGATCAGCCTATGGTCGTTCGCTATCTGGGGCACTGATCTTAAAGGGGCACTTCCTACCGCAAAATTTGGATTCAAATATGCCATTGTCGCGGTTGATTATTTTACAAAATGGAAGAAAGTTATTAACTTTGTCTTGAAAATATCATATGCAGGTTTGGGATGCCATAAAAGATAATCACAGACAACGGAACCCAATTTGAGAGCAAAGAGTTCCAAAATTTCTATGCCAAGTATAAAATCCATAAAAGCTTTTCAGTAGTTGCCCATCCGCAAGCGAACGGGCAAGTGGAAGCAGTAAACAAAATTATTAAAACAACTATTAAGAAGCGATTGCAGAAATCCAAAGGTGGTTGCTCAGATGAGCTTCCACTAGCATTATGGGCGTATCGTATCACTCATAAAACTGCGACTGAGCACACCCCTTTTTCCTTAGCTTTCGGTTCTGAAGCTATGATTCCTATGGAATTAGAAGTTCCCACTCACAGGAGGACTCACTTTAGCTAGGAGGAAAATGAGAGGTTACAAATCGAGGCCCTTGACCTAATAGAGGAAAAAAGAAAGGAAGCCAAACTTAGAATGGCGGCACATCAAAGGAGATTAGCCATACATTTTAATTTAAAAGTCAGATAGAGGACTTTCAAGATCGAAGATCTTGTGCTGAAAAAAGTAATGACCAAAACCGAAGTTTTTGGGCCAAATTAGGAAGGGCCTTATATTATAAACCAAAAACTTCGAGTGTTTAAATTGACCACCACAGATGGAGTCCAAATTCCTTGAGCTTGAAATAGCGACCACATCCTTCGTTATTTTCTTTAATGCATTGTACAAGTTTATTGGAAAAAAAGTTGTAGATATTTGCAAAAATTCGCATTTAAGCTATGTACATAAAAAACAAATGAGTAAGGAGATCCATTTGCATGCATGAATCATGTATTCGCTGACTTCTTCTAAAAGTGATCTCTTTGTGTAGGAAAACATGTAACAAGTGGGTGCTAAATCAGAAAATTCCGCCTTTCATCACAAAAAAAAACCCAGCACCCGTTGTCCCACGAATAAAGGATTGGTATCAAACTATGCGAGGGTAGAAACAAATCAATATGTCCACAAATAAAGGATTACTGGGTCCCATTAAAGAGGCGCCTTCTCAGGCGCAGGATGCAGATTCTTTGAGTCGACAAAAAATCGATAAAGAGAGCTAGTGTCCACCTCCCGCGATGAAGCATCAAGTCAAAAACAACTCAATATGTCCCACAGATTTAAAATTTATTTTTGCCAATTCCAAAAGAGGCACCTTGTTAGGTGCAGGACATGAATTCTTCGAAACGAACAAAAACTCGGTAAGAGGAACCAGTGTCCATCTCCCGGGATGAAGCATAAAGATTAAAAAAACCTAGGCTGGAAGCACCAGTCCTAGTGTCAGAATGACCGGCAAGACATGCTGGAAGGACCAGCGCAAGCAGAAATCCTAGCCGAAAGGGGGTAATAGAAATCCTAGCTGAAAGGGGGTAAAAGAAATCCTAGCCAAAAAGGGGTATCCAATTTAGGTCTTTTTTGATAACCAGATCAAATGAGACCAAAATTGGATTGAAATTTGAAACCCAAGCCCTCCCATTAGGGCACGTAGTAAAAACCAGTCTCCGAAGAATTTGGGTCACCAAGCTGGTGAGATGCGGATTTGAGTACATCCTAATTAACAACAATATATAATCAGGTCTAAAGACCTTATGCCACCAGGTCAGTAAACGTACAAATAAATGCGCAAATACAAAATGAAAAGTGGCACAAGGTCAACTAACTAAATTAAAATTTAAAGAAGCCAACCGTTTCTAATTCAATAAAAACTATAGTAAACCGCTATAGAATCGAAAAGTACGCCGGTAGCATTAAAGCTACACATTGTAAATGCGATACTAACGCGCGATCGTAATAGAAAATTTTGACACAAAGACACAAATAAAAATGCTTTTAAACAGGGTGAAGGACCATAGTGGAATTAGCACGAGCACAGTCTTGCACCAACAAAACAAAACACAGAAGCACCACAACATCACAAGTTACAAAGTAGACCAACAGAAAGTCAAATATGGGGATCGACACCCACTTATACAACCGATCTGAGAACATAGTTTGCAAAAAGAGCAACCAAAAGCAAGACAGGAAAGCTACAGACCTCTTTTCTTCCTAGGCCTGCCAACCTTCCTCTTACCTGGAGCAGAGCGGGATGGAAGCCCATCAGCACGCTTTGAAGCTACCAACTCAACATCTCCCCGAACAAAGGAGGCAACCACACTATCTATGGATCTCAGAGCCTGAATCAGCTTCGCCTTCTCGTCCTCTAAAGCAGAAATACGTTCGAGATTACCCCTATGAAGATTTTGAAGGTCAGAAGCTAGGGAGTGCTAGCGGCTCATTTCTTTTGCGAAATGATCTTTGAGAAGGTCCATCTGTTTCCCAAATTGGTACATAGCAGCCTCAAAGCGGGCCAACATCCGAGTCTTCGCAGCAATCATATCACAAGAAAAAGTCAGATGGTCAGATTGGGATATGTCCACATTAGAAGATATACCATGTAAGCTCCAGCCCTTAAGCCGCTTAGCAAGCTTGGTAGTGCATGGCCTAGGATCATAGCGTGGTCTACTCACAATAGTTTGAAGTTCTGAGTAAGAAGGACTGAGAGAGGAATCTACAGATAGTTGCCCCGTCGTTTGAATGTCAGCTATCTAAACATCTAAATCAAAAAACCTCTCCACTCGACGTCATTCTAGAGACGAATCCATCCTGTAGAGTGAACTAGTGAATAATTGGGCAATTAAGGAATTTAAAGGGTTAGGTAAAGTCGAGACAAGTAAAGTAATCAAGAGAAGAACTATGAACTCCTCCAATTCCGATCGCATACTATCCTCGCATGTCAGAATTATTCAAAATCGATTCAAGGGCAAAGCAGGAACGACCTTCCATCAAATATACATGAGTGACCTCAGGAATCAAGCCGGATGTGACAATATTGCGACAACATGTCTTAAAAGCATTATAGTTTGTCTTAAACATTTCGATAAGCATATCATATACGCGAAGTTTCAAACCAGATGAAGGGGTGTATTGGAGCTCTCAGATAAGTAAATGGACAAAATGAAGTAAATCCATTCCGAAATTTCAACAATTCTGTAACACCCCAGATCCATTAGTGTCACTCACAAAGGGAATGAACTAAGTTCTGTGGAGCATTTAGGGTAAAAGATGCAGATAAATTACAAGACAGACAGAAATTAAACAGCAGAAAATAAAACTTTACTTTGTTGATAAGATAGTTTGTACAACAATTGTTTTCCAATATCAGAGTAGCATCTGTCTTACAAAATAAAGAAGCATAAAAATACATTTATATTCCACAATGTAGCATAAGCCAGCCATAGCAGCGAAAAGGAGAGTCCAAAGAACTTTGTCCAAGAATCTTCAAGCTTGGGAAGAGCAGCGGTCCAATCTAACCTGAGCTGAACTATTCCCTCCTCAACTACCTGGGGGGAAACAGAAGAAAAGAAGACGAAAGAAAAGTAGAGTCAGACATAATGCCTGAGTAAGTCTAGTGACTATTCAGTCTGTGGATAAGAAAAAGAGCATGATAAGTATATACTGGAAATGGGAAAGCACCCTAAACTAAGTTAAGTTATCTCGAACCGAATATACTATCGTACCCCATACTAATCTCTGCACCACCTAACTAGTGTCCCAACTAGTAATGATAACATGATCCCAATCCCTGTAATTTTTGTTGCCTTCAGGCATACATTTATTGTTTCTGACCTAGATATAATATAGGATTTACGCTATCGTCCGAACGATGCCCTCTAGTCTAGGACACACTACCTAAAGTGGTATATGTTCCTAAACTTTTTCCACGTATAGTCACGAATCATTATCGCTTGTCTAGATGCACATGTCCTGTAATGTGCGGCCCAAGTTCCGTGTCAGGGCTACTCTAGAAATACGGAACTCGGTCGGGAGCTTTCAGATATCCGCCGATGCAGATGCTAAGGTCTTTTTTTTTCTAGTGGCTATGGTCCCACTCGACCCCTCCCTCAACTAATGAAAGGCCATCCTTGAAAAATGAGAACTATGCGCAGGCCCCCCTATGCCCCATTGTCCTATGGCCTTCCGCAACCATAACTAGATAGCAAGTATATGGTCTTTTGGAGTTCTCCTCCTTTCCGCTTCAGGTATCTCGATTGACTCAAGATGGTAGGTAGACGACGAGTTGCTATCACAGGGCTACCGTCTTCTCGCCGAATCACGCTGGTCCATCCTAGTCTTTAGGTTGCCATATTTTGCAACCAAGGCATACCTTGGTTTTTCTAACGCAGACCTTAACCTCTGTGAGACTGGGAGGATCATCTGCAGCCTCATATAGGGATACCAAGAGTACCCTCACGTCCCCTCGAAGCCTCGGGCTTCGTAACCCAATTCGTTGGAGCCTTCTAGAATCAGACGGACGTACGCTCCTTCTCGTGTTCTACTAAGATTTACTACCTAGTTTCTTTCCTTCATCAAGTTGGTTAAATGTCATTAGTCAATTCAAGTTAACTTAACCCATCCCTTTTGTCATATTATACTGGTTAAGTGTTGCCTCCTTGTGTTTACTTAACCTCACCATCTGTTTAACTAACCTGTTACAACGGTTAAGTGTCTCCTTATATAACTTAACCCTACTACTTGTTTAATTAACAGGTTATAATGGATAAGTGTTGTCCATTCACGTTTAACTTTACTACAAGTCAAATTACACTGGTTAAGTGTTCTTGTTACTTAACTCTAATCATTCATGTTATATTGGTTAAGTATTTCTAACTTACTTAATCCTAACCCACTTGTCAAATCAACTTGTCATCATGGTTAAGAGTTCTAATTTTACTTGACCTCAATCACTTGTCTCACTAACATGTTTCTATGGTTAAGTGTTCTAATTAACTTAACCCCAATCACTTATCTCACTAACATGTCTCTATGGTTAAGTGTTCTAATTAACTTAACCTCAATCACTTGTCTCACTAACATGTTTCTATGGTTAAGTGTTCTAATTAACTTAACCTCAATCACTTATCTCACTAACATGTTTCTATGGTTAAGTGTTCTAATTAACTTAACCTCAATCACTTGTCTCACTAACATGTTTCTATGGTTAAGTGTTCTAATTAACTTAACCTCAATCACTTGTCTCACTAACATGTTTCTATGGTTAAGTGTTCTAATTAACTTAACCTGAATCACTTGTCACACTAACATGTTTCTATGGTTAAGTGTTCTAATTAACTTATCTCTAGTCCAGTTTAATCATGTTAGAATGGTTAAACATTTGCTTTACCTTACCCACTCCCCAAGTCAACATATTAAATTGGTTAAGTGTCCAGATTAACCTAACCCTACCCACCAATTTAGTTAACATGTTGAATTTGGTTAAGTATTAATTCAATTGACTTAACCCTATCAATCCTGACTCAGCCTTAATTCATTAATTAAAGCACCAACCACTCACATTAGACATATATTGTTGTGGTAACTGGACAGCCGGTCGGTTCCGAGTAGGTTTACACCACAACTCATGTCTAACCTCGGGTCTTTATTGGGCTCAATGCTTAACCACCCACATTGGATAGGTATTGTTGTGATTACTGGATAGCCGGTCGGTTCCGGGTAGGTTTACATCACAACTCAATCCAACCTCGGGTTAAGCATATCGTATTTTCTAAGTTTACATATTTGTCTCTTTTCAATTTTATATGTAAATGTTTTGTGGCCCATTATCCAAATTCGTTACTCTTGGGTATAATAATTTATACCACTTAAATTTCACAAGTCGTTGGCATATGCCAAATATGCCAACACATATATTTTAATTAAACCCAGCGTTATTTTCCCAGTTTGTATGTTCGCAATATTATAACATATGTTGGGCTTCAACATTTCAGCCCAACTTAGAAACATGAAAAAAAGAGGCTTAGAACATGATATATTCTAAGTAACATAAAAGGGATGTGTGAACGCATGAACTTGCAACATAGCGATTTAACTAACATAAATTATGTGGTGCATGAACTTGCAATATAGCGGTTTAATTAACATAAATTAGTGGTGCATGAACTTGCAATATAGCGATTTAATTAACATAAATTATGTGGTGCATGAACTTGCAATATAGCGATTTAATTAACATAAATTAGTGGTGCATGAAATAGCGATTTAATTAACATAAATTATGTGGTGCATGAACTTGCAATATAGCGATTTAATTAACATAAATTAGTGGTGCATAAACTTTCAATATGGCGATTTAACTAACATAAATTAGGGGCTTGTGTACTTGCATTGTAATAGCATATAATTTTGACATATATCATAAACCTAAACATGAGTCATGGGTTTCAATCTATTCATGTAAACTTGCATTTAAAATATGAACCTAACTAAATTAGGTGTCCCTTGTGTTAGCATATGATTTTTATAACAACATAAGCCTAAAACATATTTTTATTTAGGCATAACACTAAACATAAACTAGTCATTTCCATAAAGTCACTATATGTTCACAAAGATGCTTACTTTTTTCACTAATACAAAAGTATAGTTTAACTTGAATTATGAGGCCTATTCCAACATAAACTTATATGAATCATGTTACCCAAATGGATCCAACTACACTTGAAATGATCATAGACATATATATACAAAGATCTAAATCATGTAGGCATTACAGTGAATTATGTTTACATAAGTCTCAACTTGGTTGTAACAAAATATATACAACTTCTTATTAACCACAACATATAAATGTCAATTTCCAACATGAATCGTATACTTGCAAGGGGTGTTACTTTTCATTGCAAATGTACAATTAATCCAATATCATGTTAATTATACTACAACATCCCAAATCCATTTATAATAAAATTAGAACAACATACAATTATGAACTAGCATCGTTACAATTAAAGTACGATTCCATTTTCATTCTACACAAATCAAGTCTCAATTTTTATTCATATCGGAATAGTACTCTACTTACAACGTATGACGAATCTTGTATTCAGGATTCTGAATTCTGAATTGGTGATGCTATCCTTTGAGGTTGACGTTGTCTTGATTTATTTGTTGTAGTTTTAAGCTTTGAATCAACTCTTAATCGTCTCTTAATTTGACGGCTACTCCTAGTCTCTCTTCAACAGCATGACGGCTCCTTCTTCTTTTTTTGTGTGAATTAGGTTGTGAGAGCTATGTTGTTTATATAGAGTTGCAAGTTAATTTGAGCCGTCGATGAAGCCAAGGTTAATACAAGCCGTCCGTTCTAAAGAGAAGCCAATTATGTTCACAATTTATGGGCTGTAAATTACTCCTATTTCAAATTATGTCACAATTACTTTCTTAATGTACATTATCAACATTTATTATTATTTGTCAATCCATCAAATATAAATATGTACACATTAGATATATCTCCCCTTTACACATTTATTATTATTATTATTATTTTGTATGCACATTAGATACATCTCCCCTCTACAGATTTATTATTATTTTTGAATTAGCAACTTTAGTGTTAACAGAAACACGGGGTGTTACATTCTCCCCTCCTTAAAGGATTTTGTCCCAGAAATCTTCAAGTCTAGGAGAATGCATATCCTACCATCCAATCGTCCATCTACTCGGCCATCAAACACAGACATCCATTGTCCTTAAAGGCTTCTAATGCTTTTATGTTCATATGCATAGTGTGTGTACATGTCCTTATCTAATGCAAAATCAGGCGGTCTACTGATTCAGTTGACCTCCTTAATGTAAATCATGTCAGTGCCATGCGTCCAATATGTATGCAAATCCTATTGATACATATTATTTCTATATGAGTGCACAACCATTCACTCAAATGCAACATCCATATGATAGCACATTAAGTTTAGTTCATAAACAAATGCATATGTGCGAATGCGATATAAAAGTAACCGAGTCGTTTTAGCGCCTATGGTGTGTATATGCATCCACGAGCAACCACTTGCAACCATCAACCATAACATGTTTCAAATACATGTTTACATCCAAAAGGGTTTCTACCTAAGGATCGAAGATACGTCCTAGAGGATATACCTGAAAAGCTAGAAACAAGTATGCATAGAATTCCTAGAAAAAGAAATCAAGGATGTACCCTTAAGAAAAAGGGCACGCGGCGCGTATGCCTTATCATCAATCCCCCATATCGTGCCTTCTTTAACAAATTTTACTTCATGATTGCGAAGTTTCTTGACCTCCATTTCCAAAATAAACAAATGTTAACTATGATACCAAGTGTACATACCAAGATGATTTGAGGTCTCTCCTCTTAGCTTATCCATCACACCATAACTATAAGGGTCAAAAGGTCACTACGTACTTTTTACCCCTCTTATAGTTAGTCTTTTTCTATTTAGAGCGCCTGCCACAACTATCTATCTCTCACGCAAACCATCCTAGTCGAACTCGATATCCCTCAAGTACAAGCCCCAGAGGCCTAAACCAATATCAGACAAGTACCCAAGGAATATCTCCTCCAAATTCGGACGATCTACGTCAGATGATATAAGCAAAACAACCAAACAATTGAGCACTAATTGGGATCTTTTACTATACAAGTACGAAGGTGCAGAGACTCAACTATGGAAGCAAATACGAACAAATGCGAAGCGCTAAGATCAGAAGAGTACGAACAGAAAAACTAGATTCTTCCAACAGAACTTTACTACTTTTCTCCTAGGTACGCTTAGTGGTGAAAACATGTACTTGCCCTTCTGAAAATCTTGTCCTTTGTCCTTAATTATATGCCATATTATACCATAGTAAAGATACTTCCTCTTGTCTTAGGTTTTATAATTCCATCCTCCTTCGTGAGTCAAGTCTACATCCATGAATTCCTCATCCTTGGGTTGTGCTTCGTTTCCAAACTCCTCATCCTCTTCCATGTGTAATCATGTTGATAAATTTCTCAAAAGTTGCCTCCATCGTACAGAAAACCCTACAAAGCTTGAAAGAAAACTGGCCGCAGGTGAAACTACTACGGCTGTAGATGGAAGTCGGGCACTACTCCGCCCTTCGATGAGGTTACCTCCCAGAAAGCCAGGAGCCCCAGAGGCTCAAGAAAGAAGGAAATAAGGATTGAATCAGAGAATCAAAAGATAGTGCATATGGCTTTGGGGAATATGCCTTTAAAACAAAATTTTTCTTTTGAAAATGCTTCTTTTAAAAACCGTCTTGAAAAATATTTTTTCAAATCTTTTATCTGATCCGGTAACCTTCAGCTCTGATACCACGTGTAACACCCCACATCCGTTAGTGTCACTCACAACGGGAATGCACTAAGTTCTGTGGAGCATTTAGGGTAAAAGATGCAGATAAATTACAAGACAGACAGAAATTATCAGCTGAAAATAAAACTTTACTTTATTGATAAGATAGTTTGTACAACAATTGTTTTCCAATATCAGAGTATCATCTGTCTTACAAAATAAAGAAGCATAAAAATACATTTATATTCCCCAATGTAGCATAAGCCAGCCATAGCAGCGAAAAGGAGAGTCCAAAGCACTTTGTCCAAGAATCTTCAAGCTTGAGAAGAGCAGCGGTCCAATCTAACCTGAGCTGAACTATTCCCTCCTCAACTACCGAGGGGGAAACGGAAGAAAAGAAGACGAAAGAAAAGTAGAGTCAAACATAAAGCCTGAGTAAGTCTAGTGACTATTCAGTCTATGGACAAGAAAAAGAGCACGATAAGTATATGCTGGAAATGGGAAAGCACCCTAAACTAAGTTAAGTTATCTCGAACCGAATATACTATCGTACCCCATACTAATCTCTGCACCACTTAACTAGTGTCCCAACTAGTAATGATAACGTGATCCCAATCCCTGTAATTTTTGTTGCCTTCAGGCGTACATTTATTGTTTCCGACCTAGATCTAATCTAGGATTTACGCTATCTTCCGAACGATGCCCTCTAGTCTAGGACACACTACCTAGAGTGGTATATGTTCCTAGACTTTTTCCACGTATGTGTCGCAAATCGTTATCGCTTGTCTAAATGCACATGTCCTGTAATGTGCGGCCCGAGTTCCGTGTCAGGGCAACTCTAGAAATACGGAACTCGGTCGGGAGCTTTCAGATATCGGCTGATGCAGATGCTTAGGTCTGATTTTTTTTCTGGTGGTTATGGTCCCACTCGACCCCTCCCTCAACTAATGAAAGGCCATCCTTGAAAAATGAGAACTATGCGCAGGCCTTCCTATGCCCCACTGTCCTATGGCCATCCGCAACCATAACTAGATAGCAAGTATATGGTCTTTTGGAGTTCTCCGCCTTTCCGCTTCATGTATCTCGATTGACTCAAGATGGTAGGTAGACGACGAGTTGCTATCACAGGGCTACCGTCTTCTCGCCGAATCACGTTGGTCCATCCTAGTCTTTAGGTTGCCATATTTTGCAACCAAGGCATACCCTTGGTTCTTCTAACGCAGACCTTAACCTCTGTGAGCCCAGGAGGATCATCTGCAGCCTCACAGAGGGATACCAAGAGTACCCTCACGTCCCCTCGAAGCCTCGGGCTTCGTAACCCAATTCGTTGGAGCCTTCTAGAATCAGACGGACGTACGCTCCTTCTCGTGTTCTACTAAGATTTACTACTTAGTTTCTATCCTTCATCAAGTTGGTTAAGTGTCATTAGTCAATTCAAGTTAACTTGACCCATCCCTTTTGTCATATTATACTGGTTAAGTGTTGCCTCCTTGTGTTAACTTAACCTCACCATCTGTTTAACTAACCTGTTACAACGGTTAAGTGTCTCCTTATATAACTTAACCCTACTACTTGTTTAATTAACAGGTTATAATGGTTAAGTGTTGTCCATTCACGTTTAACTTTACTACAAGTAAAATTACACTGGTTAAGTGTTCTTGTTACTTAACTCTAATCATTCATGTTATATTGGTTAAGTATTTCAAACTTAGTTAATCCTAACCTACTTGTCAAATCAACTTGTTATCATGGTTAAGAGTTCTAAATTTACTTAACCTCAATCACTTGTCTCACTAACATGTTTCTATGGTTAAGTGTTCTAATTAACTTAACCCCAATCACTTATCTCACTAACATGTTTCTATGGTTAAGTGTTCTAATTAACTTAACATCAATCACTTGTCTCACTAACATGTTTCTATGGTTAAGTGTTCTAATTAACTTAACCTCAATCACTTATCTCACTAACATGTTTCTATGGTTAAGTGTTCTAATTAACTTAACCTCAATCACTTGTCTCACTAACATGTTTCTATGGTTAAGTGTACTAATTAACTTAACCTCAATCACTTGTCTCACTAACATGTTTCTATGGTTAAGTGTTCTAATTAACTTAACCTCAGTCACTTGTCTCACTAACATGTTTCTATGGTTAAGTGTTCTAATTAACTTAACCTCAATCACTTGTCACACTAACATGTTTCTATGGTTAAGTGTTCTAATTAACTTAACCTCACTCTCTAGTCCAGTTTAATCATGTTAGAATGGTTAAACATTTGCTTAACCTTACCCACTCCCCTAGTCAACATATTAAATTGGTTAAGTGTCCAGATTAACCTAACCCTACCCACCAATTTAGTTAACATGTTGAATTTTGTTAAGTATTAATTCAATTGACTTAACCCTATCAATCCTGACTCAGCCTTAATTTATTAATTAAAGCACCAACCACTCACATTAGACAGATATTGTTGTGGTAACTGGACAGCCGGTCGGTTACGGGCAGGTTTACACCACAACTCATGTCTAACCTCGGGTCTTTATTGGGCTCAATGCTTAACCACCCACGTTGGATAGGTATTGTTGTGATTATCGGATAGTCGGTCGGTTCCGGGCTGGTTTACATCACAACTCAATCCAACCTCGGGTTAAGTATATCGTATTTTCTAAGTTTACATATTTGTCTCTTTTCAATTTTATATGTAAATGTTTTGTGGCCCATTATCCAAATTCGTTATTCTTGGGTATAATAATTTATACCATTTAAATTTCACAAGCCGTTGGCATGTACCAAACATGCCAACACATATATTTTAATTAAACCCAACGTTATTTTCCCCGTTTGTACGTTCGCAATATTATAACATATGTTGGTGTAATGACCCGCATTTTTTATCTGTTGAATAATTAATTTATTTAATTATTAAATATCGATTTATCGATGTCGAGAATGTGAATTAAATAATATTGAATATTTAATTAATAATTTTAATACAATAAAATATATTATAATGTCGAAATAATCAGAAATATTGGAAATCACAATATTTTGTGAATGGGGTCATCCCTAAGATGTAATTCAGCTTAGAGTTGAATTATATTGACGAATATATTCAATCGACGTCAGTTTGAACGTAGAATTATAATATAATTAAAATAGAGCTTGAAACGACGCGGTAGTTCGCTGTTTGGCGATTTGAACTTCAACCGAATATGCAGGGTTCGTTTTAAATCGGATTTCTGTGAAACAAGAAACGTGTGGAGCTGGTGGAGTATATCTTTCTAGTGGAAGAGAAAAATCGGGATTTCGTCGTGTAGATTTTGATTTATGTCCAAATCAAATTTCAGAAAAGTCGCTGTGGAATTCCTTTATATTTTGCAACGCTTTATTTACGTTATAAAATGATTTTCGTTATAAATTGAGTATCGAGATAATCTGGAATCTAAAATATCAAGCTATAAATTCTGATGTGATATGCTGGAGCTGTACGATATCATATGTGAAGATATACGACAATATAAATTTATTTATATTTAATTTAATTATATTTAAATATATTTATATGTTTAAATGGGTCATCCAGAGCTTTAAAAATAGCCACTTTTGCAAACGAAGTCGGAATTCGACGAAACTAATTTTTTTGGATCCGCAATGTCAAAATATTGTTAGAGGTCAAGTTTCGTGATTTTTAGAGTCACTGTGTGGCCGTACAGATTTTTAATGTGAGATACAGCCAGTATTTTGATGGTTAAAAATACGCTGTGTGAGCAAATGGAGTCGGAATTCGACGAAACTAGTTTCGTTGGGACCGTAATGTCGAGCTGTAGCTACATGTCCAGTTTGGTGATTTTTAGGTACCGCATGTAATAACGAGAATTTTTAGAAAGCAGAATGAGTATATAAAAGAGAATATGACGAGAATATTCTTTTTATAAAATATCTAAAATTGCTATAAATACCCTCACTACTCCTCTTAACCTAATTCAACGTCCTCTTTGGTCAGAGTATTTGCGCCTCCACCAAAAGAACAACACAGCAACATTTCGATCTTCCAAAAAATTATATAAACTCATACAAAAATCCTAAAATCAATTTATGTACATGAATGAATTCGTGAAGGGTAGCTCGTCATCCCCATACCCTTTGCTTCAGGTTCGACGCCAGTTCTCTGTGATGGGTTTTGTGCGGCAGAAGTTAGGGTTCGAGATATCGAACGATTTAAGCATCGGTTGAAGTTTTCATGGTTGGATTTGAACTCGTAGTGGAGAATGAAGTTGGTAGGAGGTTTCTTGGTGGATTCGGTGCTAATAAAAGTCGGTACCTGTAGGTGTGAGCCAAATTCGCGATGCCAGAAGATTATACCGAGGCCATTCTTGTTGGGATGAGGTGAAAGAGGAAAGGGAGAGAAGCTTTTTGGTGGGTTTAGTTTGAAGTATTGGTGAATGTTGATGGGGGGATGGACGTGAGGAAGTGCGGCTATGGTATTAGGTGGTTGCTGGAGAAACACAGAGGCATTTGGGGAAGACAAGGTGATGGTGCGGGTCGGGTATTAGAGGGATAATGGGCCAAGTCAAAAGGTGAAAGCCCAATTGAAGTTGAATTTAAAATTTGGTTTAATTTAAACTGTGTACTAACTTATTAATGCGATAACTTCTCCATACGATATCAGATTGACAAACCTTAAGTTGCGTTAGAACCGTATGGACGAGAGCGTCACAATGGAACTGACTAGGAGTGGATTGGAGCTCGTTTGAATTTATGGCGAAATAAACTGTTTGATTCAAATCAAACAACAGTTTATCGTTCGTTAACGATGAACTGCAAATGTGTGTAAATCTCACTAACTCTGAACAGTTTATATTTTCATATTGTATTTTTAGAACTATTAAATATTGATTGATTGATTGTGTGGTGACTGTTGATTGAACTACTAGTCAGTTAGTGGAATTTCTATATTTGATTCTGTTTAACAGAATATATCATATGGAAGTGAAAGCGATGTTGATTTTATTGTGTAACATCTGTGGATGCAGGGAAACAGGTTGGAGGAATCCGATTGGATTCCTCAACAGTTATTTTATTGTTTTTCATATATTGTGATATATGACGTGATTTATAATCTGTTATTGATTATATGTGAATGGACGATATTGGACACCGTAACTTGATATGTTAAACACCAGGACATACCGGAATATTGAAAAGAGAATATTTATAAATTCAAGAGGATTTTATTAAAGAGAATATTTATAAATAGAATATTTATAAATAGAAATATTTATAAATGGAATATTTATAAATAGAAGATACGTTTAAGTGGAATTATGAATGAAGGAAAGCCTTTATAAATGGAATATTTATAAAGTGAATTATTTATTTAGAATAAATAGATAAGATACTATAACATGGATTATTTATTTGTTAAATAAATAAAATATTAAATAGGGATTATTTACTTAGAAATAAATAGGAGATATTCAAAAAGGAAATAACTGCAAATCATTTTCTTTTTGAATGGAAAGGCTTGTGTAGCGGTTTGGGGATTTTCCCGATGCTCCCGTTACAAAGGAGGTTATGGCGAATTTTTCCGGGAATTTAAGGAGATAGAATATTTTTAAGAATAAATTAGAAAAAAGAGAAATATTTGTAAAGCATTTACAAATAGAATAGAAAGAGGAATATTTGTAAAACACTTACAAATAAAATCAAAAGAGAAATATTTGTAAAACATTTACAAATGAAATAGAAAGAGAAATATTTGTAAAACATTTTGTAACAACCTGAAAATCTGGGCCAGTTTAAAATTTTTATTTTGGCAATTTTAGCGAATTTTGATTATTTAAAATGAATTATTTTAAATAATATCGACGAGAAATTTATTTTGAATAGAATTCGAACGTATATATTATATACGTCGTCGTTAGAATATAAAAATTTATATATAATTATAAATAGAATTAAAAATGGCGCGGTAGTTCGATAATTCGATTTCAAACTTCAATTGAATGTACCGGGTGCAAAATAAACCGGATTTTAGTGAAACCAAAAATAATGGAATCTGTAACAACCCGTATTTTCAATAACTTGTTATAACATAAATGGAGGCAGAGTTAAACTGTAAAATCTGAATCAAGGGAAACGGGCTATGCCATTGCGTTCGTCTTGGAAAAATACGCGAAATAGAGTCCGAGTTTTCGAAAATCGGAGTCCGTATGACCAAGATATGGCCTCGCGAAGTTTCACGAAAAATTCCCAAATTAAAGTATACTTAATTAAGTGAAATGGGTTGCGCAGAGAAATATATATATTGATATATATATATATATAATTGAAAATTAAATAAATAAATATGCAAAAATGTTCAAAACAGCGAATTGGGAGAGGGGAATAACCGAACCGGCCGATTTTTGAGGTCGACCCAAGCCCGCTGGGTCGACTAGGGGTTAATCCAGGGTGTTTGGCTGCCAACCCGTGGGCCGATTCGCTCAAATGCAGATTTTGCATTTGGATGGTTCTCATGGTTCATCTTTAATCTAAAGGCCCTAGATGGTTCCTACACTTGACTTCTTCCCCAAGACATGCTTTGATGGCTTGGATTGAATCTAGGTTTAATCCTATGGCCTAAAACACTTGTCTAATCTATAAATAAGACCCTAACCTATCCTAAATCCTCATTATTCATTCATGCAACTAAACTATGGCAAAATTTTACCTCTCATGGCCTCCACTCTCTTCATAAAATTTCTAAATGGTTTCTATGAGAGATTTTCCATGCATACAAGTGTTTTCAAGCTTGTATGAGTGTCATTAGCTTGCATTCAAGTCAAGTTTCTATCTTTGCATCATAAAGCAAGGGTTTTGATCATTTTGGCTCAAGGGTTTTTATGTTAGAGCTTGCATTTTGGGTCTAATTGATTGCATAAGGGCTTTGTCATATCTTTTGTGCCTTCATAGCAATGTAAGCCCTTTCCCTACTCTTAGATATTAACTATGAAGTTAAATGTTCATGTTGCAAGTTTGGGTTTGATCATTGAGTATGATACATGCTATCATGTCATGCAAGTTTATGAAGTCATTATCTTGATCTTGTGAGCTAAAATCTACAACCTTTATGTTGAAATGTTGCATTAGGCAACATGAGAACCCTCATAACCTTTATGTCAACTTGCATATGAAGTCATAACCCTTATATGATGATATATGCGAGTTACTAGTCATCATTCCATATCTTTTGTCACCATGATTCGCTTATGTGCCAAGTTTGGGTTTATGCATGTTTTGAGGCTTAAGAGTGTAACATGCAAGTTAATGAACACATTTGTGCCTCATTTGCCACCATGATTAACTTGTGGCTTAATATCCATTTTTGTCATGCCTTTGCCAAGTCTCTTCTTTTAATCCATTACGTTGTCGCGAACGTATATGCGAGTTTAAAAGCGTTGGGTTATGTTATGGGTAATTTCTAATGACATGAAAATACAACTTGAAAACATGACTTGAAATATAACATGGAAGTTGACATGTAAGTATGCATAAAAACATAAGCTTGGGAATTTACCTATTAAGTTAGGTCTACCCTTTGGGAATTTACCTATTAAGTTAGGTCTACCCAAATGCTTGAAAACTTGTAACATGTTTTGGGAAACATGATGGACATGACACTTAGATAATATAAGTGTGGCCAACTCGAGGTTGGGTTGAGTTTGCAACGTAAAACTACCCGGAACCGACCGGCCTAACTAGTAGTTGCAAACAATAGGACCCAATGTGAGAAGTTGGTCATGTTGTGCTTGAACTCGAGGTTAGACCAAGTTGTGGTGTAAAGCTACCCGGAACCGAGGGGCTTAACTAGTAACCACAACAAAGTCTAATGTGAGAGGTGAAGGTGCATTAAGTAATTAATGCCGCATGATAGGGTTAAGTTAATTTGATTAATGACTCTTAACCAAATATGACATGGACAAATGGGTTAAGTAATTTGATTAGGCTAATGATACTTAACAAAACATGACAAGGTTGGGTAGGTTAAGTAACTTGATTTGCCTAATGACACTTAACCATTTTTATATGACTAGTGGATGGGGTTAAGTTAACCAACACTTAATCAATCCAATGCGATAACTTGGTAAGGTTAAGTAAGTTTTCTTAATGACGCTTAACCGAAAAATACGGTTAACGAATGGGGTTAAGATTAGACTCAACTAGTCTAAACATGGAAATCGGATGGGGTTAAGTTAGCCTAGACTTAATTAATCCCACTTGGTAGTTTATTGGGGTTAAGTTAAACACTTAACTAATCTAAACGTGATGAATTGATGTGGTTAAGTGACCTATACTTATCCAATCTAACTCGTTAATTTATTGTGGTTAAGTTAACCAATACTTAACCAATATAACATGAAAACATGATAAGGCTAAGTCACGAATCGCTTGAATACACTTGACCGATTTGACTAAGTAAACTGATAGGGTCAAGTTAATATATACTTAACCAATCTAGAATGATAATTGGACGAGGTTAAGTCGTGAATTGCTTAATATACTTAACCAACTTGAGCATGGTTTGTAGGGTTAAGCCTTGAACTTGGATACTTAGCCAATTTTGACAGGATTTGTAGACGGGTTAAGTCATGAACTTAAGTGACACTTAATCCATTATGTAAACCCTAGTTCTGAGGATTAGGTGGATAACCGTAGTTAACAAGGATAACGGGAACAATGCTAAGTGGTAAACCTTAGTTGAAGAATAACTAAGTAATGATTCTTAATCAAGGAAATTTAGACCAGTTCATAGATAGATGAGTAACCTGATACGGTAGGTCATCGTTTAGGTATATGAGTAGGAGCAAGTATCTGATTTGGATAAAGGCTCCAGCGAACTGGGTAACGAAGCAGCGGCTTCGGGGAACGTGAGGGTATTCTTGGTATCCCTCTATGAGCTGCCAAGTGATTATACTAGGCTCATGAGAGGTTAAGGTCTGCGTTAGAAGAACCAAGAGTATGCCTTGGTTGCTATACGAGCGACCTAAAGACGGGGATGGATAGGGGATAGTCGACGATACACGGTCGTACCCTAGATAGCATTTCGTCAGGCTACCTACCATCTTTGGTCAAGCGTGTACGTACGGAAAGGCAGAGAACACCCAATAAACCATAATTGCTATCTAATTATGGTTGCGGTAAGGCTTGGATGTGGGTTGGCCAGTGTTGTGTTCTCATACAGGATTTATCCTGTCTTGTCTTTCACTAGTTGAGGGAGTGGTCTCGTGGGACCATAGCCACGTATAGGAAAAAACAGACCTTAGAATCTGCATCGGCAGATAAATTGAAAGCTCCCGACCGAGTCCTGTATTTCTTGGTCTGCCCTGTGACAGGACTCGGATGGCACGATGTGATACATGTGCATACAGTCATGGAAAAACGATTCACGATATATGCGTAGGAAAAAGGGCGCGGTTGGCGGTTAGCGTAATCCCTAGTGGCCCTAGGTGGTTGAACCCAAACCGAGATACGAAAACGTGCAATAGGAAAGCATAATCCCTAGTAGCCCTAGGTAGCATAAGTCCTAGTTGTACAAACGATAATTCATGTTGGAAGACCCTGGCTAGGTTTATGGTAACAGTCCAAACCGATCTTAAGGATCATGGAACTATGTTAAAGTAATATAGAATCTCATGGGAAAGCCCGTATGGTCTACGGCAAGGGACTGAACATTTACATGGAATAAAACATACAAGTTGAGTAACCTATATATGCGATATATTAGGTTGACACGGACCATTACACGACTTTTGAGTGAGGGTCATTCTTGGTTAACACATGACACGGTGGGGATACTAGTACGGTAGGTGCAGAGCTAAAATACAGGATAGATATCACGGGGCGTTATACGTGACAGATATCTTGGGGATATTATACTTGATAGAAACCTGACGATGTAATACCTTGTTATATCTTGACATCGTAATTTATCATGACACCTTAGTTTATCTGAGTTCAGTAGTTCATCCTGTTATTTTGATTTAGCTTATCTATCTTGTTATCATGCTTATGTTCATCTCAGTTTCTCATGTCAGTTAACTTTACTAGTTTTTATGCTAATAGTAGATAGGGCTTACTCAGTCTTTTTGACTGACCCGTTTTGTTTCGCCTCTTTTCTTCCGTTTCCCCCCAGGTTACAGGGAGGAAATACTGTTGTTTAGTTCGGACTTCTTCTGCTTGAAGGTCATCATGGATGGCTTGGACTTTTCTTGGCTAATGGCTACTTTACTGTTTTTACTTGGGGAATAATTTATGAAAATGTCTTTATGCTTCTTTACTATTGCAAGACAGGTTTTGATGTACTCTGATGTAAAAGGCTTTAGACCTTATTTATTCATGTTATGAAAGTTTGATTTTACTTCCGCTATTTTATATGTTCTGTCTTGTGATATTTCTGTGCATGTTTACCAATAATGCCCCTCTAAAGCTAGTGCATTCCTTTGCGAGTGACCCTAGCGGAGGCGGAGTGTTACTAATAGGGAATATCTTCCCAACGAATCCGAAAAATCGAAATTTCATAGCGGGAATCAAAAGATATGTCCAGTTGAAAATTCTGAATAGTCGCTATGGAATTCAGGCCCTTAAAAATGGACATTTTGCAAACGATCTCGGATTTCGACGAAACCACTTTGGTTGGGTCCGTGATGTCAAATTATTGCTAGGTATCAAATTTCATAATTTTTCGAATCAATATGTGAGCGTGGCAAAGGAAAACGCGTTTGACCAGTTTTAGTTGATTTTAATCGACTGGAAAATGACCATTTTTCAAACGGTCTCAGAATTTGACGAAACTAGTTTTTTTAGAACCGTATCGTCAATACGAAGCTAGAAAATATTTTTTGGGAATTTTTAGAGTTCTTATGTGACCCCAGTAAATTGAAATACGCGTTTAAATTCAATATATAGAGTTATATGTTGATTTCAACGAAAACTGATCGAAACGATCGAATCAGCTTACGATACATATCCCATTGTGTTTGGGATGAGGGTAATTAGCTATGCATGACAGGCGGTGGGCCTCGTTTAGAGTTCAAAAATAAAAGTTGCTTTTTGAAATTAAAATATAATTAAATTATATATATATATATATTTTCAATAACCCCCCCCCCCTCTCTTCATTCATTCAGTAACCCCCCTCCCCCGTTCTATTTTCCCAAATCGGAACCCCCCTTCCCCCCCCCCCCCCCGACGATCGGCACCACCGCGCCACCGGGGTTCACGCCGCCGCCTCCCCTTCACCACGCCGACCCCCTCCGACCACTCCACCCTCTCGTCGCCCTCGTTTCCCTCTCCTCAGCCCTAGGTCACGCCCAAACCATCGAACACCCTCGAAATCCGCCGCGGCTTCGCCTGTGAGGCCACCACCACCTCTGACTGGCGCCACGCACCTCCTCCGCCCTCTATTCTTCCTCTCACCCCTTTTTCTCCCTCTTCTAGCCCAAAACCACCGCTAACCGGGCTTCTCCGACCAATGTGGGCCCTACTGCCGATGGTCCGACCACCCACGACTCCGGTGCTGCCATCTCTAACCCCAATACGGCTGGTGAGAGTTTTATTTTATTTTATTTTATTTAGGTAATTAAAAATGAGATTTTTATTATAGGAAGGGTGTTAGAAAGCTATGATTTTTCATTGTTGAAAATTAGATTTTTATATAATGAATATCATAGTAAAAATTAGATTTTTATATATTGAATAGCATAGTAAAAATTAGATTTTTATATATTGAATAGCATAGTAAAAATTTGATTTTTATATACTGAATAGCATAGTAAAAATTAGATTTTTCTATATTGAATAGCGAAGTAAAAATTCGATTTTTCTACATTGAATAACATAGTAAAAATTAGATTTTTCTATATTGAATAGCGAAGTAAAAATTCGGTTTTTCTATATTGAATAGCGAAATAAAAATTCGATTTTTCTATATTGAATAGCAAAGTAAAAATTCGATTTTTCTATATTGAATAGCGAAGAAAAAATTCGATTTTTCTATATTGAATAACGAAGTAAAAATTCGATTTTTATATATTGAATAGCGAAGTAAAAATTCGATTTTTCTATATTGAGTAGCGAAGTAAAAATTCGATTTTTACATATGTAGTGAATGCGGGCAGTGAAAAGTGACAAGAGGCAGAACGACGAAGATTTCTACCTAAGAAGAGTCGTGGGATTGGATTAGCTAATCGGTGAGAATTTCTCACTCTTCAATTTAATTTTCTAGTTATATATATATATACTAGGATGCAGACGGTGTTTAGTAGCACCCGACACCCGTCGTCCACAAACCATGGACGGCTTGTATGCTTGTTTGTTTGATTTTGCTGTGTAGTTGATTGTGTGATGTGAGGTGAAATGAAATAAAATATTTATATAGTTAAAAATATTTTATAGTTAAAAATAGAATTTTTAACGTGTATATGAAATGAAATAAAAATAAACAAATCAGAAGATTTGTTTATATACGCACATTTGACTGATATTGATTGGGACGATAAATTTTACACATCGCCCAACTGCCCAAATAAAATCTGTGTTTGATTGTTTGAAACCCCACACAGGTATTGGGATGATATTTGACATACACTAATCCCGATTGTTTAGTTGTATGTCGATCGATTGATTGACAGACTGTTATAAGCGTTGAATATTTATATTTGATGCTTATACAGTGTAGAATGCACTTTGGATGATGGTTGATTATTCATCGCTGTTATTGAATACATGTGTTGTAGAAAATCCATATAATTAACATTATATGGTAATTGATTGGGCCTCATTCCAGTTTCGAATTAGAAATATTTGAAATAAAAATATTTGAAATAGAAATATTTGAAATAGAAATATTTGAAATAGAAACATTTGAATAGAAATATTTGAAATAGAAACATTTGAAATAGAAACATTTGAAATAGAAATATTTGAAATAGAAACATTTGAAATAGAAATATTTGAAATAGAAATATTTGAAAAAGGAATATTCGAAATAGAATATTTGAAATTTAGAAATATTTGAAAAAGAAATATTTGAAATAGAATATTTGAAAATCGAAATATATGAAGCCGCGTTGATAGATTGACGCCATTTTAACGTGAACAATATTTATATCGATTTTATTCAAATTGAAGTGAATATTAAAGTGAATTGAAATTCGAATCTAATTGAATTGATTTGAAATTCGAAATAAACTGAAATGGTTCGAAATTCGAATAGAATTGAAATAGAATTGAAATCGTTTTGAAATGAATTCGAATAGAATTGAAATAGAATTGAAATTGTTTTGAAATGAATTCGAATAGAATTGAAATAGAATTAAAAATCGATTTGAAATGAATTTAAAACGAATTTATATTGGAATATTCAATTTTGATTTGAAATTGAATATGAAGTTGAAACCATTTTGAAAACGAATTTAAAACAATTTATAAAGCATGTTTTGAATTGAAATCGACGAAGTATATATTATATATATTATATTTATAATATAATGGCCTGAATAGAACGTGCCGCGCCGCGGCAATTCGCGAATTTCGACCATTGACTTCGAAGGATATTGCGGGAGATCCGACCGTCGGATTCTCCTGAAACCAGAACCGTTGGGTTCGTATCAAAAAGAGCTTTCTAACGAATATTAGAAATTAGAAATCAAACGGTTGTATTTGGAATTATGTCCAAATAAAATTTGAAAAAGGTCGCTGTAAGTGCAGTTCGATGACCGTTGATGGAAATCGACTGTACGGGCCTTGATAAAATTATTAAAAATAGTAATAATTTGTGTAAAATCATAAGAAATGATTTAGAAAGAATTGGGATGAAAAACTCCATATTTGAAAAGATAAAAATAGATTTTTATCGAAGTGAACTAGTTTTGGACTAGAATTATAATTCTATTTATTTTTAAATAAATAAATTGAATTTGAAATGGTTTTGAAAATAACCAGAATTTCCAATGATTGCATTGGAATGGATTTGAATTGAAATTGTCTTCGGAATATTTCGATGTTGGATTTCGTGATTATACAGATGTTTTTATGGAAATTTGAAAGATATAGATATATATATATCGTTATTTCCAATACGATATCTGTTGGTCGTAGAATTTGAAATTGAATATAAGCCGATATATTTTCTATTCAGAGCCTTGTATTTAATATCAAATGTGATTTGGGTTTGTCGTGAATGGAGTCTTGACTAACACTGTTCTTGAACCCAGTTGAGAAAAGATTAAATCCTTTTATTTAGATTTAATGAAGTGTACCAATTAAATAATATTTAATTGGAATTGAATTGATATTGATTTTTGGGTTTATCGTGGACAGTGTTTTAAATAACACTCGTTCTTTAACCCGATAATTAATGGAATGTGACTTTGGGTTTATCGTGAACCGTATTTTAAAATGACACTGATTCTTTAACCCAGTTAACGATTAAAACTAAGTGGAGTTTAAATGAATCTTTAATTAGATTGAAATGATCGAGAATGGAGTATCACCAGTTTTGCTCCAAGCGATAGTTAAATCTTTAATTAGATTTGAACGTGAAATGGTAATTGAATTTACCGATAACACCATAGTGTTAGATATGAATTATTACCAGTTTTACTTCATGGGATGAATAGGTTGGGATTGGGAAATTAAAACAAATGATTACTTCAGTAAAGTTCATTAATCCCGGCTAGTTTGAATTGATATTCAAAAGTAGATTAAAGAATAAATTCAAGGAATTTATCTTGGATAAAATTAATGGGAACCTTTCCCTATGAATGTGAAATTTAGAAACTAACTGTCAGTTAGCCAAGCAGAATGGTTTTCTGGATATTGATATGATGTTGGTTTCGGCCTTCGGGGTTAATATTTGGGAAATTATTCTCTTGATTAATTTACGGTTAGTGACTGATGAATTGGAATGAGGCGTATGTTGTGTTTGTATAACACTTATTTAAAATATACGCGAGTTATTCGGAAAGACCGGGTTTATCCCATTCTGAATAACTAATACGACGATAAGTCGAAGATGAAGACGGTGGTTGAAGACCGGAAGTCTTCACATCGTTTGGGTGATTACTGATGATCTTGATTAGGCTGTACACCCAAGATGAGGGAATCAATCGGTGCTCGTCCAGATGTGCTTGGAGATCGATGGATATGCGAGGAAAGTGCCTCCGGGTTCGTTCAGACCCAGAACGGACTTGTAAATGGACTGTGTGTCTGACATTGGATTTCATTCTGTGCGACTGATATCGGCTGCATGGAGTGGTTTGCCTGTGTGGCATGCTAAGATGCAATTGATTGGGGCTTCTGTTGAAAAGCAAAGTCTTGTGGTGATGATCAAAGCACCGCCTGTGTGGCATAGCTTTGTGTAACGTGAATTCGCGAGCCTCGCACCCCGGTTGTGAACCAAAAACGGGAGAGGACGTCAGGGAGGACATGCGTTTCTTTCTAGCTAGGGTGGTGTCAGTGACCTACCATCCCTGACATTTATATACTTTTCACCTGTGTGGTTGTTGCTGTTGCGAGGCGCCTCGGTTAGATCGGACGATCCTGGTCCGATGGAGCCATTCGTTGGCTCATTTACGCCCCAAAGGGCGGGGAAACGTAGTGTTCAGGCATAATAATCCACATCGGTGGACCGGCCCTGAGGATCCAAGGCTTGCCTGCGCGCTTGCCTGAGACTCGGGCTAGACAGTCTCGAATCGGTTGAGGACTATCTTTTGCCTCGGTTCATAGATGGAAACCCAATTTCCAAATACGTGACTTTGCGATTTTGATTGTATAACCTATATATGGCGACATAGTGGTATGGGGCATTCATGCCGCCTATGATTGATACTTATGATTTGAAGTTGTTTTATACACTATACACTTATAATAGTATCAAATGATTTCTTTTAAACGTATCAAGCATTCTTGGCTATTATAAGGTAAAAACCCTATCCCCCGGCTTGCGTTGCATTGTGTGATAGGACCTGGGTCTTATAATAGCTTCATTTTTCTTTATTTAGCATTGCGCTGTTGTTTTATGCACTGGTGTTCTTAGGAGGAAACCCGTTCCGTGTTATACGGCGTGGTCCCTTGATTTACCTAATTTTAAAATAAAGATTAACAACTGTTTTTGTTCTCACACCAGTCTCATGATTGACCTGGAGTTTATTGTTTTAACCTAAACTCTGGGTGCCCTTATTTTGACACGGGCAGCTAGTAGTTTTGGTTTTGCAGATTTATATTCACAGGATCCTGGTTTACAACTGGAACGATATCCGGAAAGCTTTGTATCCGTATATCTCTTCTAGTTGTGTATTGTATTATATTCCGCTGCTATGTATTTAAATGTAATTTAAATCTCTGATATTTCTGTGTAATATTCATTTATACTCTGTATATTCTTGTAATCTGATGCATTGTTGTAATATACAATGAGAAATGTTCTTCCGTCTGCGTTCTATTTTGTCGTGTTCTCAAAACGATCAGGCGTTTTGAACGGACTAGATCGGTTTAGCGACTGATTCGGACCGAGCGAAATTCCTTTTCGTCACAGTTGGTATCAGAGCTTTGGTTTACAAAGCTCAGAGAACATGACACATTAGAACCATACGAAAGAATTCATCAGATATTGAATTAGTAGTATCCAATTAGAACGACTCGTTAGAGATAGGATCAGTAGTATCCTAGAACGAGTGTGAAGAGTATATTTTTAAAATGAAAACCAATTTTGTTTTGAAAATTTAAATCAACTATTCGTATTTGATTATTTATTCTATATTGATCGGGACAATCCGATATATAAAGATTTTGCATATATGTCTTGCAAACGTGTATTCGAAGTTTTAATATATTTGATAGTTATAGAATCATACTCTAGTGCCCGGGGATAATTCTGGTGATGGGGCACCATCGCCAGTATTTATTTTCGAGTAACGAAAGTGAGATTTCTATAAATTTCCAATTGACTGGTGTGAGAACCGAAACTAGATAGGGCTTATTGTTGTGATTTGGCATCAAAAATCTGATTTTTGACTATATCAAAGTTATGAATTTGAAAAGCTAATCAACTAATTGATTGATGTTTGTGTTGTTTGTTTAATTGTTTGAAAAATTTGGACCATATAGCCAATTTGAACCAAATATTGACTTGTATTGAAAATTAGTCGCATTTGCTTGCATATACATGTACTTACATTGAACAGGTCATAGCAAAGAGGCTAGAGCAGAAGAATAAAATTGTTTGCCCGACAAATAGGTACATGTTTACCATAATTTACTGTTTTATTTGGGTGATGATGATTTTATGAGCCGCTTGGCTTTTTCTTTTTCTTTTTGAGATCAGAAGGCCTATATGGCAATTTCGGGATTTTCCTGTGGCTCCTGGTGCAGGGGAGGTTATGGCGAAATTTTTCGAAAATTTAGGGTGTTAGCCAAATTTTTGAAGAATTTGAAAATTCTCAGAAACTGAAAAGTTGGAGAATGAAAGCCAGATCGAACGTAGAGCTGATTAAGCAAACCATTTCGACTTTGTTCCTTTTCGGGGACGAAAAGTTTTAAGTGGGGGAGATTGTAACAACCCGAAAATCTGGGCCAGTTTTAAATTTTTATTTTGGCAATTTTAGCGAATTTTGATTATTTAAAATGAATTATTTTAAATAATATCGACGAGAAATTTATTTTGAATAGAATTCGAACATATATATTATATACTTCGTCGTTAGAATATAAAAATTTATATATAATTATAAATAGAATTGAAAATGGCACGGTAGTTCGATAATTCGATTTCAAACTTCAATTGAATGTACCAGGTGCAAAATAAACCGGATTTTAGTGAAACCAAAAATAATGGAATCTAATAGGGAATATCTTCCCAACGAATCCGAAAAATCGAAATTTCATAGCGAGAATCAAAAGATATGTCCAGTTGAAAATTCTGAATAGTCGCTATGGAATTCAAGCCCTTAAAAATGGACATTTTGCAAACGACCTCGGATTTCGACGAAACCACTTTTGTTGGGTCCGTGATGACAAATTATTGCTAGGTTTCAAATTTCATAATTTTTCGAATCAAAATGTGAGCGTGGTAAAGGAAAACGCGTTTGACCAGTTTTAATTGATTTTAATCGACTGGAAAATGACCATTTTTCAAACGTTCTCAGAATTTGACGAAACTAGTTTTGTTAGGACCGTATCGTCAATACGAAGCTAGAAAATATTTTTTGGGAATTTTTAGAGTTCGTATGTGACCCCAGTAAATTGAAATACGCGTTTAAATTCAATATATAGAGTTATATGTTGATTTCAATGAAAACTGATCGAAACGATCGAATCAGCTTACGATACATATCCCATTGTGTTTGGGATGAGGGTAATTAGCTATGCACGACAGGCGGTGGGCCTCGTTTAGAGGTCAAAAATAAAAGTTGCTTTTGGAAATTAAAATATAATTAAATTATATATATATTTTTTCAATACCCCCTTCTCTTCATTCATTCAGCAACCCCCCCACCCCCCCCCCCCCCCCGTTCTATTTTCCCAAATCGGAAACCCCCCCTCGACGATCGGCACCACCGCGCCAACGGGGTTCACGCCGCCGCCTCCCCTTCACCACACCGACCCCCTCCGACCACTCCACCCTCTCGTCGCCCTCGTTTCCCTCTCCTCAGCCCTAGGTCATGCCCAAACCATCGAACACCCTCGAAATCCGCCGCGGCTTCGCCTGTGAGGCCACCACCACCTCTGACTGGCACCACGCACCTCCTCCGCCCTCTGTTCTTCCTCTCACCCCTTTTTCTCTCTCTTCTAGCCCAAAACCACCGCTAACCGGGCTTCTCCGACCAATGTGGGCCCTACTGCCGATGGTCCGACCACCCACGACTCCAGTGCTACCATCTCTAACCCCAATACGGCTGGTGAGAGTTTAATTTCATTTCAATTTTATTTTATTTTATTTGGGTAATTAAAATGAGATTTTTATTATAGGAAGGGTGTTAGAAAGCTATGATTTTTCATTGTTGAAAATTAGATTTTTATATATTGAATAGCATAGTAAAAATTAGATTTTTATATATTGAATAGCATAGTAAAAATTAGATTTTTATATATTGAATAGCATAGTAAAAATTAGATTTTTATATATTGAATAGCATAGTAAAAATTAGATTTTTATATATTGAATAGCGAAGTAAAAATTCGATTTTTCTATATTGAATAGCATAGTAAAAATTAGATTTTTCTATATTGAATAGCGAAGTAAAAATTCGATTTTTCTATATTGAATAGCGAAGTAAAAATTCGATTTTTCTATATTGAATAGCGAAGTAAAAATTCGATTTTTCTATATTGAATAGCGAAGAAAAAATTCAATATTTCTATATTGAATAGCGAAGTAAAAATTCGATTTTTATATATTGAATAGCGAAGTAAAAATTCGATTTTTCTATATTGAATAGCGAAGTAAAAATTCGATTTTTCTATATTGAATAGCGAAGTAAAAATTCGATTTTTACATATGTAGTGAATACGGGCAGTGAAAAGTGACAAGAGGCAGAACGACGAAGATTTCTACCTAAGAAGAGTCATGGGATTGGATCAGCTAATCGGTGAGAATTTCTCACTCTTCAATTTAATTTTCTAGTTATATATATATATATATACTAGGATGCAGACGGTGTTTAGTAGCACCCGACACCCGTCGTCCACAGACTATGGATGGCTTGTATGCTTGTTTGTTTGATTTTGTTGTGTAGTTAATTGTGTGATGTGATGTGAAATGAAATAAAATATTTATATAGTTAAAAATATTTTATAGTTAAAAATAGAATTTTTAACGTGTATATGAAATGAAATAAAAATAAACAAATCGGACGATTTGTTTATATACACACATTTGACTGATATTGATTGGGACGATAAATTTTACACATCACCCAACTGCACAAATAAAATCTGTGTTTGATTGTTTGAAACCCCACACGGGTATTGGGATGATATTTGACATACACTAATCCCGATTGTTTAGTTGTATGTCGATCGATTGATTGACAAACTGTTATAAGCGTTGAATATTTATATTTGATACTTATACAGTGTAGAATGCACTTTGGATGATGGTTGATTATTCATCGCTGTTATTGAATACATGTGTTGTAGAAAATCCATATAATTAACATTATATGGTAATTGATTGGGCCTCATTCCAGTTTCGAATTAGAAATATTTGAAATAAAAATATTTGAAATAGAAATATTTGAAATAGAAATATTTGAAATAGAAACATTTGAATAGAAACATTTGAAATAGAAACATTTGAAATAGAAACATTTGAAATAGAAATATTTGAAATAGAAACATTTGAAATAGAAACATTTGAAATAGAAATATTTGAAATAGAAACATTTGAAATAGAAATATTTGAAATAGAAATATTTGAAAAAGGAATATTCGAAATAGAATATTTGAAATTTAAAAATATTTGAAAAAGAAATATTTGAAATAGAATATTTGAAAATCGAAATATATGAAGCCGCGTTGATAGATTGACGCCATTTTAACGTGAACGATATTTATATCGATTTTATTCAAATTGAAGTGAATATTAAAGTGAATTGAAATTCGAATCTAATTGAATTGATTTGAAATTCGAAATAAACTGAAATGGTTCGAAATTCGAATAGAATTGAAATAGAATTGAAATCGTTTTGAAATGAATTCGAATAGAATTGAAATAGAATTGAAATCGTTTTAAAATGAATTTGAATAGAATTGAAATAGAATTAAAAAATCGATTTGAAATGAATTTAAAACGAATTTATATTGGAATATTCAATTTTAATTTGAAATTGAATATGAAGTTGAAACCGTTTTGAAAACGAATTTAAAACGATTTATAAAGCACGTTTTGAATTGAAATCGACGAAGTATATATTATATATATAATATAATGGCCTGAATAGAACGCGCCTCGCCGCGGCAGTTCGCGAATTTCGACCATTGACTTCGAACGGATATTGCGGGAGATCCGACCGTCGGATTCTCCTGAAACCGGAACCGTTGGCTTCGTATCGAAAATAGCTTTCTAAAGAATATTAGAAATTAGAAATCAAACGGTTGTATTTGGAATTATATCCAAATCAAATTTGAAAAAGGTCGCTGTAAGTGCAGTTCGATGGCCGTTGATGGAAATCGACTGTACGGGCCTTGATAAAATTATTAAAAATAGTAATAATTTGTGTAAAATCATAAGAAATGATTTAGAAAGAATTGGGATGAAAAACTCCATATTTGAAAAGATAAAAATAGATTTTTATTGAAGTGAACTAGTTTTGAACTAGAATTATAATTCTATTTATTTTTAAATAAATAAATTGAATTTGAAATGGTTTTGAAAATAACCAGAATTTCCAATGATTGCATTGGAATGGATTTGAATCGAAATTGTCTTCGGAATATTTCGATGTTGGATTTCGTGATTATACAGATGTTTTTATGGAAATTTGAAAGATATATATATATATATATATATATCGTTATTTCCAATACGATATCTATTGGTCGTAGAATTTGATATTGAATATAAGCCGATATATTTTCTATTCAGAGCCTTGTATTTAATATCAAATGTGATTTGGGTTTGTCGTGAATGGTGTCTTGACTAACACTGTTCTTGAACCCAGTTGAGAAAAGATTAAATCCTTTTATTTAGATTTAATGAAGTGTACCAATTAAATAATATTTAATTGGAATTGAATTGATATTGATTTTTGGGTTTATCGTGGATAGTGTTTTGAATAACACTCGTTCTTTAACCCGATAATTAATGGAATGTGACTTTGGGTTTATCGTGAACCGTGTTTTAAAATGACACTGATTCATTAACCCAGTTAACGATTAAAACTAAGTGGAGTTTTAATGAATCTTTAATTAGATTGAAATGATCGAGAATGGAGTATCACCAGTTTTGCTCCAGGCGATAGTTAAATCTTTAATTAGATTTGAACGTGAAATGGTAATTGAATTTACCGATAACACCGTAGTGTTAGATATTAAGTATTACCAGTTTTACTTCATGGGATGAATAAGTTGGGATTGGGAAATTAAAACAAATGATTACTTCGGTAAAGTTCGTTAATCCCGACTAGTTTGAATTGATATTCAAAAGTAGATTAAAGAATAAATTCAAGGAATTTATCTTGGATAAAATTAATGGGAACCTTTCCCTATGAATGTGAAATTTAGAAACTAATTGTCGGTTAGCCAAGCAGAATGGTTTTCTGGATATTGATATGATGTTGGTTTCGGCCTTCGGGGTTAATATTTGGGAAATTATTCTCTTGATTAATTTACGGTTAGTGACTGATGAATTGGAATGAGGCGTATGTTGTGTTTGTGTAACACTTATTTAAAATATACGCGAGTTATTCGGAAAGACCGGGTTTATCCCATTCTGAATAACTGATACGACGATAAGTCGAAGATGAAGACGGTGGTTGAAGACCGGAAGTCTTCACATCGTTTGGGTGATTACTGATGATCTTGATTGGGCTGTACACCCAAGATGAGGGAATCAATCGGTGGTCGTCCAGATGTGCTTGGAGATCGATGGGTATGCGAGGAAAGTGCCTCCGGTTTCGTTCAGACCTAGAACGGACTTGTAAATGGACTGTGTGTCTGACATTGGATTTCATTCTATGTGACTGATATCGGCTGCATAGAGTGGTTTGCCTGTGTGGCATGCTAAGATGCAATTGATTGGGGCTTCTGTTGAAAAGCAAAGTCTTGTGGTGATGATCAAAGCACCGCCTGTGTGGCATAGCTTTGTGTAACGTGAATTCGCGAGCCTCGCACCCCGGTTGTGAACCAAAAACGGGAGAGGACGTCAGGGAGGACATGCGTTTCTTTCTAGCTAGAGTGGTGTCAGTGACCTACCAGCCCTGACATTTATATACTTTTCACCTGTGTGGTTGTTGCTGTTGCGAGGCGCCTTGGTTAGATCGGATGATCCGGGTCCGATGGAGCCAATCGTTGGCTCATTTACGCCCCAAAGGGCGGGGAAACGTAGTGTTCAGGCATAATAATCCACATCGGTGGACCGGCCCTGAGGATCCAAGGCTTGCCTGCGCGCTTGCCTGAGACTCGGGCTAGACAGTCTCGAATCGGTTGAGGACTATCTTTTGCCTCGGTTCATAGATGGAAACCCAATTTCCAAATACGTGACTTTGCTATTTTGATTGTATAACCTATATATGGCGACATAGTGGTATGGGGCATTCATGCCGCCTATGATTGATACTTATGATTTGAAGTTGTTTTTTACACTATACACTTCTAATAGTATCAAATTATTTCTTTTAAACGTATCAAGCATTCTTGGCTATTATAAGGTAAAAACCCTATCCCCCGGCTTGCGTTGCACTGTGTGATAGGACCTGGGTCTTATAATAGCTTCATTTTTCTTTATTTAGCATTGCGCTGTTGTTTTATGCACTGGTGTTCTTGGGAGGAAACCCGTTCCGTGTTATACGGCGTGGTCCCTTGATTTACCTAACTTTAAAATAAAGATTAATAACTGTTTTTGTTCTCACACCAATCCCATGACTGACCTGGAGTTTATTGTTTTAACCTAAACTCTGGGTGCCCTTATTTTGACATGGGCGGCTAGTAGTTTTGGTTTTGCAGATTTATATTCACAGGATCCTGGTTTACAGCTGGAACGATATCCGGAAAGCTTTGTATCCGTATATCTCTTCTAGTTGTGTATTGTATTATTTTCCGCTGCTATGTATTTAAATGTAATTTAAATCTCTGATATTTCTGTGTAATATTCATTTATACTCTGTATATTCTTGTAATCTGATGCATTGTTGTAATATACAATGAGAAATGTTCTTCCGTCTGCGTTCTATTTTGTTGTGTTCTCAAAACGATCAGGCGTTTCGAACGGTCTAGATCGGTTTAGCGACTGATTCGGACCGAGCGAAATTCCTTTTCGTCACACATTTACAAATAGAATAAAAAGAGGAATATTTGTAAAATCATTTACAAATAGAATTGAAAAGGAAATCATTTGTAAAGTGAAGAACCGTTACTAAAAGTAAATCTTTATAAATGAATTAACGTTATTAAAAAGGAAATCCTTTTAAATGGATAAACGTAATTAGAAAGGAGTTAATCGAATATGGTATTCGAAAGTAAGTTAATTGAATCTGGTATTCGAAAGTTAGTTAATCGAATATATTATTCGAAAGGGGGTTAGTCAAGTTAGAGTTAACCATCAGTTAGAGTTAACCAGTTAGAGTTAATCAGTTAGAGTTAACCAATTAGAGATAATCAGTTAGAGTTAATCAAATAAGTGTTAATCCAAATGAGTTGCCATTTCGTACGACTGCTAGCGTAATTCGCAGGGCTGTAAATAGCCTACGGCGGTCGGATGTTTCCCGAGGGAACCAGGTGTAACCATTGTGATCGCTGCAATCTAGAGTCAAGCGAACGGAGTTAAATAGATTTATCGAATATTAGTTATTCAGATGGAGTTAAATAGAGTTATCGGATATTAGTTATTCGAATAGAGTTAAACGGAGTTAAATAAGTTAAGTTAATCGAATCTAGTCATTCGATAGGAGTTAATCAAGTTAAGTTAAATAAGTTAAGTTAATCGAATCTAGTTATTCGAGGGGTGATTATCGAATATAGTTTATACGAAGGAGTTACCAATTATTAGTTATTCGAAGTGAGTTAATCGAATATTGGTTATTCGAAAAGGGGAGTTATCAAATCGAATAGATTAAAGGAGTTAATCGAATATAGTTTATTCGAGTAGAGTTAGAGGAGTTATCGAATATGGTTTATTCGACAGGAGTTAAGGGAATAGTTAGATTAATCAAAGTGAATTAGTTAAGATAAACTAAGTGAATTAGTTAAGTGAATTGGTTAAGTTAACCAAAGTAAATTTGTCGAGTTAATCAAAGTGATTAGTTCAGTTAATCGAGTTGAATTTGTCAGTCGAGTTAATTAATTAAGGTTGACCAGCTAGAGTTGATCGGTTAGAATTAACCAGTTAGAGTTAATCAATCAAAGTTAATCAAATAGAGTTAAGTAAAATTAGAACAGACTAGAGATTAGTAAATTGAATGGTTTTCTAAGTGCCTATCTGATGTTGGTTTCGGCCTTCGGGATTTATACTTAGGGGATTGTTCTCATACTAGTTTACAGTCAGGGACTGATAGTTGGGGAAGAGTAGTGATTTGTAAATAAGCAAATGGAAAACGTTTTCCAGTGTTAATAACATATATTTTCTAAACATAGAAAATAAGGCAATGTGAATATATATATATATATGTTGATGATTTACCGATATAATTTCCATCTGGAAATAATATCGTTGTTTGCACACTTATTTTTCTTTGATGGTTAAATCACAAACTATCGAAGTTTTGACCATTTTAACGTTGTTAATATGGAGAGACCGGTTGGATTATAATCCAAAGAACCACTCTGTATTGGCATAAGCGTTGCGAATCATATATGCCAAAGATAATTGAAGACGGAGTAAAATGCAAGGGCTGTTGTATAAGTCTTAGATAACAGTGACTAAGATGGATATACTGAATAGTGCCTTCAGTTTGTCCAGTCCCAGGACAACTTGTATGGACGAAGGTCTGACAGAGTATATCCAATGGATCGCGCAAGTTGATCTGTTCAAACGTATTCACGTTTGGTGGCGGAGGAATTTATTTCTCTTAGCTAAATACCCGTGTTATTTTTGGATGAATCAATTTGTGATTTGGCGGGTATGACGATGTGGCATTCTAAGTGAATGAGGATGACTTGTGTTGATGAATATCTGACAGAGTATTTCCAGAAAGGTCACGTACATTGATTTCTTCAACTATACTAAGAGTGGAAGCGGAGAAGGAAACTTCTTTAGCTAACACGTAACGTACTGTTGTAGACGCCAATTAGTGATTTTCGATGGATCTGACAATGTGGCATTCGAAGTGAATCTGATGTAATGACAAAGCATAGCTTCTAGCCTCATCAACTGGTAAATGACAGAAATCGGGCAGGCAGCATGGCTAAGTCGGTCGCACCGAAGTAGGGTGTATAATCACCTATCTAGAGAATATTCATTTGCTTCTTTAATCTATCATTGTTGTCCCATATATATATACGGGAACGGTTGCTGATCCCAACCGTTGGTGATATACATTTGATACACTTAAGAAAAATGAGTGGCCGGTCATGTGTGGCTGAGTTGCAAGACGTTCTTGTTGAACTCCAGTGTATCGTTCCTAGAGTACACTGATCGGAAGGTGGTTCCATACCTTGTCATAGTTGGAAATCCATTATCCAATACGTGCTTGCGATTTTGATTGTATACTATATATGTAGAACGTGAGATGAAAGCGTTTCTACTAGTTGATATCTATTTGTACATATACATTATTATAATATCAAAAGGTTTTTGATATAAAGATATTTTGCATTCTCATAAGGGAAAAACCCGTTCCGTTCTGCGGCATGGTCTTATGAGATATCGGTTACTTGTTCATATACCTGTTTAAACTGTTTACTCACACCAGTCCCATGACTGACCCGGAGTTTACTTTGTTGTTTTCCCTAAACTCTTGGGTGCCTAAATTTGTACGGGCAGTCAAGTAGTCGGGATTTTACAGATACACTTGGAGAGCTTGGAGCAGGAGGCTTCAGGATTCTATAGCTATTATTATTTCCGCTGTTGTTGTAAGTGTTGTACTCTGATAAGTGCTGTTGTATATATAACTGTTTGTATTTCAAAAGTTATGTTATATTTTATTCGTTCCGCTGTGAGATTCGTGTTACTCTGATGATGATGTTCTTCTTCTTCTTCTATTCTATAAGTTCTATCTTATCTTTCCTCACCCTCTAATTTCTTTCATTAATTACCGGGATTTTTCGATGTTTTGGTTGTCGACATCGTGCTTATGTCGATAACCAAAGTCACTAAAAATCCAGGTCATTACAGTTGGTATCAGAGCTTAAGTTAAGAATTACCTTGGCTCTGTGGCGTGACTCGGTAGAGATAGGGTTAGTAATACCCTAGATTGAGTTGAGTGTATATATACGAGTGTGTATTTGTATTTGATATAAAAATGGTTTTATATTGTGGAGATTCATTGGCTGAGTTGTTTATGAGTTCTGGTCGATCAGTTTGATCCACTGTATCGGTAGGAGTAAATAAATACTTGAATACGATGGACCGACACAGTATGGAAATGTAATATATTATAATATATTAGATATATTGGTTGAAATTATAATCGAATGAGATTATAAAGTGAAATGGTTACATATAGCCAATCAGAATCATATAAGTAAAGTATATGAAATAAGATGAATTAAATATGAATTTAAAACAGATTTGGAATTAAAATAAGGAAATTTTAAGTTCCTGGGAGATTTTGAGATGTTTTCAAAATGGATGTATTTAGTAAGGGTTTTGAAATGATATAGTATTGAAATCACTTGGGTCGTTGGAAAATAATTCCGATGATGACTGCGCAGTATCATCGGTGTGATTTTCGAGTTTCTAAGTGACGGATTACTACCAAAGGTTTTGTTTTTTCAATTGTTTTGAGAAAACAAGTTGTTTGGAAATTCAAAGGTTTTGAATTGGTATTATAATTTTAAATTGATTTGAAAGAAACCCAGGAATTTAAGTTCTGGTATTAAAAATTTAACTAATGAAGTTAAATAAAATGAGATGGTAAAAATAAATTGAAATTTAACTTGAACAGAGTAAAACAGAATTGAATTAGATTATAGAATAATCTGTTATGGAATTGGGTTAATGAGTTAAGAATTTGAAATTTGATATTGGGGTTCGAATAAAATTCGGTTTGGATTTGAGGATATGAACTGATTGGAATTTGATTGAGATAACACTGGTATATGCTGAGTTGATAGCATATGGAAGTGGTAGAGTTGATGTGCCCGACAAAAAGGTACTAGTTTATAATATATATGGATTTGAGATTTTGATGAGCCGAATTGGCAAGCTGCTTGGCTGTTTGATTTTCTTTTGGGCTGAAGAAGGCCCAGAGAGGCGAGTTGGAGTTTGAGATATTAACCAGTACAAAGGAGGTGCTGGCGAAATTTTTCGAAAAGTTAAGGCGTTAGAAAATTTTCAGAATTTTTGAAAATTTAGTTAGTCGGAATAAATTAATATTTTAGTCGATATTAATTGGTTCAGTTGAAACCGGAGATAAGAGGTAAACAGATAAATTTTTACCCAGTAGATAGGATCGTCCACTACCTTAGCAATTTCGAGGACGAAATTATTTTAAGGGGGAAAGATTGTAATGACCCGCATTTTTTAGCTGTTGAATAATTAATTTATTTAATTATTAAATTTCGATTTATCGATATCGAGAACGTGAATTAAATAATATTTAATATTTAATTAATAATTTTAATATAATAAAATATACTATAATGTCGAAATAATCGAAAATATGGGAAATCACAATATTTTGTGAACGGGGTCATCCCTAAGATGTAATTCAGCTTAGAGTTGAATTATATTGACGAATATATTCAATCGATGTCAGTTTGAATGTAGAATTATAATATAATTAAAATAGAGCTTGAAACGACGAGGCAGTTCGCTGTTTGGCGATTTGAACATCAACTGAATATACAGGGTTCGTTTTAAATCGGATTTCTGTGAAACAAGAAACGTGTGGAGCTGGTGGAGTATATCTTTCTAGTAGAAGAGAAAAATCGGATTTCGTCGTGTAGATTTTGATTTATGTCCAAATCAAATTTCAGAAAAGTCGCTGTGGAATTCCTTTATATTTTGCAACGCTTTATTTACGTTATAAAAGGATTTTCGTTATAAATTGAATATCGAGATAATCTGGAATCTGAAATATCAAGCTGTAAATTCTGATGTGATATGCAAGAGCTGTACAATATCATATGTGAAGATATACGACAATATAAATTTATTTATATTTAATTTAATTATATTTAAATATATTTATATATTTAAATGGGTCAACCAAAGCTTTAAAAATAGCCACTTTTGCAAACGAAGTCGGAATTCGACGAAACTAATTTTGTTGGATCCGCAATGTCAAAATATTGTTAGAGGTCAAGTTTCGTGATTTTTAGAGTCACTATGTGGCCGTACGGATTTTTAATGTGAGATACAGCCAGTATGTTGATGGTTAAAAATACGCTGTGTGAGCAAATGGAGTCGGAATTCGACGAAACCAGTTTCGTTGGGACAGTAATGTCGAGCTGTAGCTACATGTCCAGTTTGGTGATTTTTAGGTACCTTATGTAATCACGAGAATTTTTAGAAAGCAGAATGAGTATATAAAAGAGAATATGCCGAGAATGTTCTTTTTATAAAATATCTAAAATTGTTATAAATACCCTCACTACTCCTCTTAACCTAATTCAACGTCCTCTTTGGTCAGAGCATTTGCGCCTCTACCAAAAGAACAACACAGCAACATTTCGATCTTCAAAAAAATCATATAAACTCATACAAAAATCCTAAAATCAATTTATGTACATGAATGAATTCGTGAAGGGTAGCTCGTCATCCCCATACCCTTTGCTTTCGGTTCTCTGTGATGGGTTTTGTGCGGCAGAAGTTAGGGTTCGAGATATCGAACGATTTAAGCATCGGTTGAAGTTTTCATGGTTGGATTTGAACTCGTAGTGGAGAATGAAGTTGGTAGGAGGTTTCTTGGTGGATTCGGTGCTAATAAAAGTCGGTACCTGTAGGTGTGAGCCAAATTCGCGATGCCAGAAGATTATACCGAGGGCATTCTTGTTGGGATGAGGTGAAAGAAGGAAGGGAGAGAAGCTTTTTGGTGGGTTTAGTTTGAAGTATTGGTGAATGTTGATGGGGGGATGGACGTGAGGAAGTGCGGCTATGGTATTAGGTGGTTGCTGGAGAAACACAGAGGCATTTGGGGAAGACAAGGTGATGGTGCGGGTCGGGTATTAGAGGGATAATGGGCCAAGTCAAAAGGTGAAAGCCCAATTGAAGTTGAATTTAAAATTTGGTTTAATTTAAACTGTGTACTAACTTATTAATGCGATAACTTCTCCATACGATATCAGATTGACAAACCGTAAGTTGCTTTAGAACCGTATGGATGAGAGCATCACATTGGAACTGACTGGGAGTGGATTGGAGCTCGTTTGAATTTATGGAGAAATAAACTGTTTGATTCAAATCAAACAACAGTTTATCGTTCTTTAACGATGAACTGCAAATGTGAGTAAATCTCACTAACTCTGAACAGTTTATATTTTCATATTGTATTTTTAGAACTGTTAAATATTGATTGATTGATTGTGTGTTGACTGTTGATTGAACAGCTAGTCAGTTAGTGGAATTTCTATATTTGATTCTGTTTAACAGAATATATCACATGGAAGTGAAAGCGATGTTGATTTTATTGTGTAACATCTGTGGATGCAGAGAAACAGGTTGGAGGAATCCGACTGGATTCCTCAACAGTTATTTTATTGTTTTTCATATATTGTGATATATGACGTGATTTATAATCTGTTATTGATTATATGTGAATGGACGATATTGGACACCGTAACTTGATATGTTAAACACCAGGACATACCGGAATATTGAAAAGAGAATATTTATAAATTCAAGAGGATTTTATAAAAGAGAATATTTATAAATAGAAATATTTATAAATGGAATATTTATAAATAGAAGATACGTTTAAGTGGAATTATAAATGAAGGAAAGCCTTTATAACTGGAATATTTATAAAGTGAATTATTTATTTAGAATAAATAGATAAGATACTATAACATGGATTATTTGTTTGTTAAATAAATAAAATATTAAATAGGGATTATTTACTTAGAAACAAATAGGAGATGTTCAAAAAGGAAATAACTGCAAATCATTTTCTTTTTGAATGGAAAGGCTTGTGTAGCGGTTTGGGGATTTTCCCGATGCTCCCGTTACAAAGGAGGTTATGGCGAATTTTTCCGGGAATTTAAGGAGACAGAATATTTTTAAGAATAAATTAGAAAAAAGAGAAATATTTGTAAAGCATTTACAAATAGAATAGAAAGAGGAATATTTGTAAAACACTTACAAATAAAATCAAAAGAGAAATATTTGTAAAACATTTACAAATGAAATAGAAAGAGAAATATTTGTAAAACATTTACAAATAGAATAGAAAGAGGAATATTTGTAAAATCATTTACAAATAGAATTGAAAAGGAAATCATTTGTAAAGTGAAGAACCGTTACTAAAAGTAAATCTTTATAAATGAATAAACGTTGTTAAAAAGGAAATCCTTTTAAATGGGTAAACGTAATTAGAAAGGAGTTAATCGAATATGGTATTCGAAAGTAAGTTAATCGAATCTGGTATTCGAAAGTTAATTAATCGAATATGTTATTCGAAAGGGGGTTAGTCAAGTTAGAGTTAACCATCAGTTAGAGTTAACCAGTTAGAGTTAATCAGTTAAAGTTAACCAGTTAGAGTTAATCAGTTAGAGTTAACTAATTAGAGCTAATCAGTTAGAGTTAATCAAATAAGTGTTAATCCAAATGAGTTGCCATTTCGTACGACTGCTAGCGTAATTCGTAGGGCTGTAAATAGCCGACGGCGGTCGGATGTTTCCTGAGGGAATCAAGCGTAACCATTGTGATCGCTGCGATCTAGAGTCAAGCGAACGGAGTTAAATAGAGTTATCGAATATTTGTTATTCGAACGGAGTTAAATAGAGTTATCGAATATTACTTTTTCGAATAGAGTTAAACGGAGTTAACTAAGTTAAGTTAATCGAATCTAGTCATTTGATAGGAGTTAATCAAGTTAAGTTAAATAAGTTAAGTTAATCGAATCTAGTTATTCGAGGGGTGATTATCGAATATAGTTTATACGAAGGAGTTATCGATTATTAGTTTTTCGAAGTGAGTTAATCGAATATTGGTTATTCGAAAAGGGGAGTTATCAAATCGAATAGATTAAAGGAGTTAATCGAATATAGTTTATTCGAGTAGAGTTAGAGGAGTTATCGAATATGGTTTATTCGACAGGAGTTAAGGGAATAGTTATATTAATCAAAGTGAATTAGTTAAGTTAAACTAAGTGAATTAGTTAAGTGAATTGGTTAAGTTAACCAAAGTGAATTTGTCGAGTTAATCAAAGTGATTAGTTCAGTTAATCGAGTTGAATTTGTCAGTCAAGTTAATTAATTAAGGTTGACCAGTTAGAGTTGATCGGTTAGAATTAACCAGTTAGAGTTAATCAATCAGAGTTAATCCAATAGAGTTAAGTAAAATTAGAACTGACTAGAGATTAGTAAATTGAATGGTTTTCTAAGTGCCTATCTGATGTTGGTTTCGGCCTTCGGGATTTATACTTAGGGGATTGTTCTCATACTAGTTTACAGTCAGGGACTGATAGTTGGGGAAGAGTAGTGATTTGTAAATAAGCAAATGGAAAACGTTTTCCAGTGTTAATAACATATATTTTCTAAACATAGAAAATAAGGCAATGTGAATATATATATATATATATATATGTTGATGATTTACCGATATAATTTCCATCTGGAAATAATATCGTTGTTTGCACACTTGTTTTTCTTTGATGGTTAAATCATAGACTATCGAAGTTTTGACCATTTTAACGTTGTTAATATGGAGAGACCGGTTGGATTATTATCTAAAGAACCACTCTGTATTGGCATAAGCGTTGCGAATCATATATGCCAAAGATAATTGAAGACGGAGTAAAATGCAAGGGCTGTTGTATAAGTCTTAGATAACAGTGACTAAGATGGATATGTTGAATAGTGCCTTCGGTTTGTCCAGTCCCAAGACAACTTGTATGGACGAAGGTCTGACAGAGTATATCCAATGGATCGCGTAAGTTGATCTGTTCAAACGTATTCACGTTTGGTGGCGGAGGAATTTGTTTCTCTTAGCTAAATACCCGTGTTATTTTTGGATAAATCAATTTGTGATTTGGCGGGTATGACGATGTGACATTCTAAGTGAATGAGGATGACTTGTGTTGATGAATGTCTGACAGAGTATTTCCAGAAAGGTCACATACATTGATTTCTTCAACTATACCAAGAGTGGAAGCGGAGAAGGAAACTTCTTTAGCTAACACGTAATGTACTATTGTAGACGCCAATTAGTGATTTTCGATGGATCTGACAATGTGGCATTCGAAGCGAATCTGATGTAATGATAAAGCGTAGCTTCTAGCCTCATCAACCGGTAAATGACAGAAATCGGGCAGGCAGCATGGCTAAGTCGGTCGCACCGAAGTAGGGTGTATAATCACCTATCTAGAGAATATTCATTTGCTTCTTTAATCTATCAATGTTGTCCCATATATATATACGGGAACGGTTGCTGATCCCAACCGTTGGTGATATACATTCGATACACTCAAGCAAAATGAGTGGTCGGTCATGTGTGGCTGAGTTGCAAGACGTTCTTGTTGAACTCCAGTGAATCGTTCCTAGAGTACACTGATCGGAAGGTGGTTCCATACCTTGTCATAGTTGGAAATCCATTATCCAATACGTGCTTGCGATTTTGATTGTATACTATATATGTAGAACGTGAGATGAAAGCGTTTCTGCTAGTTGATATCTATTTGTACATAGACATTATTATAATATCAAAAGGTTTTTGATATAAAGATATTTTGGATTCTCATAAGGGAAAAACCCGTTCCGTTCTGCGGCGTGGTCTTATGAGATATCGTTTACTTGTTCATATACCTGTTTAAACTGTTTACTCATACTAGTCCCATGACTGACCCGGAGTTTACTTTGTTGTTTTCCCTAAACTCTTGGGTGCCTAAATTTGTACGGGCAGTCAAGTAGTCGGGATTTTACAGATACACTTGGAGAGCTTGGAGCAGGAGGCTTCAGGATTCTATAGCTATTATTATTTCCGCTATTGTTGTAAGTGTTGTTCTCTGATAAGTGCTATTGTATATATAACTATTTGTATTTCAAAAGTTATGTTATATTTTATTCGTTCCGCTGTGAGATTCGTGTTACTCTGATGATGATGTTCTTCTTCTTCTTCTTCTTCTTCTTCTATTCTATAAGTTCTATCTTATCTTTCCTCACCCTCTAATTTCTTTCATTAATTACCGGGAGTTTTCGATGTTTTGGTTATCGACATCGTGCTTATGTCGATAACCAAAGTCGCTAAAAATCCGGGTCGTTACAGTTAGGCTTCAACATTTTAGCCTAACTTAGAAACATGAAAAAAAGAGGCTTAGAACATGATATATTCTAAGTAACATAAAAGGGGTGTGTGAACGCATGAACTTGCAACATAGCGATTTAACTAACATAAATTATGTGGTGCATGAACTTGCAATATAGCGATTTAATTAACATAAATTAGAGGTGCATGAACTAGCAATATAGTGATTTAATTAACATAAATTATGTGGTGCATGAACTTGCAATATAGCGATTTAATTAACATAAATTAGTGGTGCATGAACTTACAATATAGCAATTTAATTAACATAAATTATGTGGTGCATGAACTTGCAATATAGCGATTTAATTAACATAAATTAGTGGTGCATGAACTTGCAATATGGCGATTTAACTAACATAAATTAGGGGCTTGTGTACTTGCATTGTAATAGCATATAATTTTGACATATATCATAAACCTAAACATGAGTCATGGATTTCAATTTATTCATGTAAACTTGCATTTAAAATATGAACCTAACTAAATTAGGTGTCCCTTGTATTAGCATATGATTTTTATAACAACATAAGCCTAAAACATATTTTTATTTAGGCATAACACTAAACATAAACTAGTCATTTCCATAAAGTCACTATATGTTCACAAAGATGCTTACTTTTGTCACTAATACAAAAGTATAGTTTAACTTGAATTATGAGGCCTATTCCAACATAAACTTATATGAATCATGTTACCCAAATGGATCCAACTACACTTGAAATGATCATAGGCATATATATACAAAGATCTAAATCATGTAGGCATAACAGTGAATTATGTTTACATAAGTCTCAACTTGGTTGTAACAAAATATATACAACTTCTTATTAACCACAACATATAAATGTCAATTTCCAACATGAATCGTATACTTGCAAGGGGTGTTACTTTTCATTGCAAATGTACAATTAATCCAATATCATGTTAATTATACTACAACATCCCAAATCCATTTATAATAAAATCATAACAACATACAATTATGAACTAGCATCGTTACATTTAAAGTATGATTCCATTTTCATTCTACACAGATCAAGTCTCAATTTTTATTCATATCGGAATAGTACTCTACTTACAACGTATGACGAATCTTGTATTCAGGATTCTGAATTCTGAATTTGGTGATGCTATCCTTTGAGGTTGACATTGTTTTGATTTATCTGTTGTAGTTTTAAGCTTTGAATCAACTCTTAATCGTCTCTTAATTTGACGGCTACTCCTAGTCTCTCTTCAGCAGCATGACGGCTCCTTCTTTCTTTTTCTTTTTTTTTTTGTGTGAATTAGGTTGTGAGAGCTATGTTGTTTATATAGAGTTGCAAGTTAATTTGAGCCGTCGATGAAGCCAAGGTTAATACAAGCCGTCCATTCTAAAAAGTAGCCAATTATGTTCACAATTTAAGGGCTGTAAATTACTCCTATTTCAAATTATGTCATAATTGCTTTCTTAATGTACATTATCAACATTTATTATTATTTGTCAATCCATCAAATATAAATATGTACACATTAGATACATCTCCCCTTTACACATTTATTATTATTCTTTTTTTTTTTGTATGCACATTAGATACATCTCCCCTTTACACATTTATTATTATTTTCTAATTAGCAACTTTAGTGTTAACAAAAATACGGGGTGTAACATATTCTCATCACAAAAGATCAACAACAACACAAATGGTACCTAATGGTTATAGAAAATCTTGAGAAGCTGCTTAAGAAAGCATAAAAAAGACTTATTTTTACCAGAAAGCATACATTATCAATTCAGAGGAAGAACAAGCATGGGTAAGAATGACAAACCAGTGCTCCACAGATTAAAGGAGTATGAAGATTCTTGATAGGAGAATTTAATCGCAATAAAGCCGAAGCAAAAATCAGGACTTGAGAAACTTAAGTAACTGCCATCGAAGCACTTTATATAGGAAATTGAGAATAAAATAAAGAAGGAGAAAGAAAACGACAAGGAAGACTAAAGGACATGCATCCAGGCCTTTCCCGCCACGTTAGTTCAGTACACAATTATGCATGGCCCATCAAGGTCCAGATGGCTCACTTGCCTTCCCATGATTTGAATGATCGAGGTAACATGAACGACTTAGACTCTCCACTCACAAGAAAACGTGTGCTCAGCCTTTTTCGCCTAAGACGACCTTAAGTCTTGCATGACCGATCCTTAATAAACCAGATTTAACCTACCAAACTATGTTCTGTTTAGCCATTTTGAAGCCAGTAATTTTTGCAAAATAAAAATTACAAACTTCGAGGTGCAAATATTTATCCCTCGAAAACCGTGCATATATTGGTCTATTAAGTTTGTGTTAGCATTATGGGTCGGGCATCATCAAGCTCAGTCGTACACACTCAAAAAAGTCTGCGAAAGGTCATGATACAATAGCAGCAAGACACGTACATCTAGAAAAGGGTCGCACCATATCTGAGAGTTCGGTCTCACATTCCACTCCCGGCTAGTTAGCTAAGAAATCCAAAGATACCAAGGATCGCACACACGCTCTATGTCTACCGACAAATTACAACCCTAGCCGCTCACTCCTTAAATCTGTCATTACTATTTCAACCAGGTATGGTGTTGGTCACCCATCCGTCTACAAACAAGCACGTCCGCTCTAACCAGCCTGCTCGCATACCTGGAGACACTCGCCTAAACTGTCCGGACCTAAAGTAGTCGCTCACCTTCACAAAGTTATTCGGTTTTATAAAGTCATTTATATCGGACTGCCAGAACAGTTGCTGACAGTTGGCTACAACCAGGCATTGGCATTTTAGTAATTATGGGACGAACGACTCATGTAAATCCTAGTTCAAACCTCCGTGAGGGCCCAAATATAGATAGGACATATCTTCCGGCAGCAGAAGGGGGAGACTACTGGCCACCACGAAGTGCTGCTAAACTCCATCCTCAGCCATTCAACCATGATCATGATCTCCATTCCAAGCTCTTTCATTCACTTGGCTATGGCGTCCATTCAAATCCTATAAGTGAAAAAGATTGAAGACATCCTCCTCCTCCATGGCTTATCTATCCTTTTCCTTCATAGATTCTGCCATTCTTTCATCGAATCTCGTGAACCTAAGCAAGATTTGTATGCAAAAGTAAGAATATATTGAGAGAATAATGAGCTACATAAAAAAACGAGAGTCGATGTATCTTGTATGTCATCATGATAATGCAAATCACCTTCACAGTGGATGTAGGCCAAGCTCAAGGGTGAACCACTCTAAAATCTCGACTTCATTTTGTTCCCTTTGCAATTTTACTTTCAATTGTTGTTGAATGCGGCTCAATTTATATTCAAACCTTGTTTGGTAAAGTATGATTCTTGTACCATTGGTGTTTGAACCAAGATTTGGTGAAAACAGGCTTAAACTTAAATCATTTCCAATGTCAGTTATCTTACATATGAAATATCAATATTGTACATAAAAATATCCAAATATAAATAGGAAAAATAATACAGTTTATACTTGTATAGTCTAAGTAGGAAGAGTAGAAATGGTAAAAGGAATGCACTTTCATACACATTGAAAGGCTATAAAATATAAATATGACCGATTTTAGTATTTTAAATTCAGATCAAAAAATGTATGAGCGTCACTGCAAATGTAGGTGCATGGGAAACAAAAGCTCCAAAAGTAAGTTCTTTAACTATAAAAAATCCCTATCAGTACTATAAACCTAGAAATAAATCTAACAATGGGACGGAAGCCTACTACCACAAAATTACTCTTCACTAGAGCCACGAAAATTGATGTAAGGAGACGAAAGCTAAAAACAAAGCATAAAAAGTGAAGTTAACAGGCCTACAAACAGCGGAAATCACGTAGACCAAAAACATGCGGATAATGAATAATCGAAGAGATGTAAGCTCGAAATCTACAAACATAACAGGAAGAGGAGAACAAATAGATACCAAAGAGATAAAAAGAGACGAAGGAAGGGCAAAATCCACCTTGCAATCGGAGAAGTGGATGGAGGAAGGAAGTAACCCATCAAAGGACGGATGAGAGAAATGCCAAGGAGAAGGAAGTAGAGAGGCACCGTAGATGAATTGTCATCCCAAAATTTTTTTACGCTTTCTTCTTTCTAAAATTGGAAGAGAAATTGTATACTGAGATGAGGCAAAGAGCGAAAGTGAGAGTCGCAGAAAAGAGCGACTGTGTACTGAGATGTTTTGCATCCGTCTTTAATTGAGAAGACGCAAATGATTGATTTTATGGCGTGTTCGCATATGATTATACAATAAATAGACGCAAATAACTATACAAAGTTTTCATTTCCACCCTACCATGTCAGTTCGTAGACAACAACCGATGCAAATTTTGTATTAATATTTATTTTCCCTTATTTGCATCTGTTTTCGGTTATAAACAGGTGCAAATTGTACTATTTTCATCTGTTGTTGATACATCAGATGCAAATGAAGAGGAGTAAACGATAAGTTCTGTACTAGTGCAGGAACCGTCGAACCCACAAAGCTGATTCCTAGGGTTGAATTTTGCATGCAGTTTTAGACACTTGACGTTGATCAGACCGCTCCACGTGATACTCACCCGCCGCCTGGAGCTAGAAACTGCCTTCAAATTGTGGGCCTTTGGGCATTGATTTCGAGCAAAATACCACACCAAAGATAATCAACCCGGTATAGATTTGAAGATGGTGAAGAGCTCTTCGATTTTCGCTGAAGAACCATAGATTAATTCGTTGTGGATTGAAAGTTATCGGGGGGAAGATTTTAACACTTTCCACCGTCGATAGTTTCTTTTGGATAGGGCTCGAATTTCTGGAAAGATGAATTAGGGTTGTGTGTATATATATATATATATTATTCGTAAAATACTTGTTTTTCAGTTTGAACTCCAATTCAAGCTCAACGACTGTCGTTCCTAGCTAAATACCCCCATTCCGGACACAATGAGATATGTTTCATAATCCAATTCAATTGTTTCGATCATTTTTTATCAAAATTAAAATATAAATCAATATATATATATTACTTAAATTGTACATTTTAATTTACCGAGGCCACATGCTGACTCCAAAAATTACAGAAAAATTAATCAAGCTATGTTTTCATGATACGGTTCTAAGAAAACTAATTTCGTCAAATTTGTAGGCCGTTTGAAAAATGGCCTTTTCCCAGTCGATTAATTTCAAACTGAAATTTCAAAACACATTTAAATTCACTACGCTCACATATTAATTCCAAAAATTATGAAATTTGAAACCTAACCATAATTTGACATTCCGGATCCAACAAAAGTGGTTTCGTTGAAAACGGAGGTCATTTGCAAAATGGCTGTTTTTAAGGGCCATATATTATATTAAAATACATATAAATTCCATAGCGACTATTCTGAATTTTAAAGTGGACATAACTTACAATTTATAAAGTGAAATCTAAGTTTCTTACATTCGTTAGAAGGATATAATTAAACAGATTCTAATGTTTCTTGTTTCATCTAATTCTGATTTATAATGAATTTTTGTATACTCAATTAAAATTAGAAATCGAATTTTCAAACTACCGAGCCACGAGTTCGTTTTATAATTAAAATAAATTTATACATTCTAACTTCGGTTTAAGTAAATTTTTAGTGGTTATTATTTAAAATAAATCAATTTAAATATTCAAAACCCATTAAAATAGATAAAATAAAAATTTTAAATTGGTTTAGAAATTTTGGGTTGTTACAATCTCCCCCACTTAAAATCATTTCGTCCTCGAAAAGGAACGGAGCTGAAGTTGTTTAACCAACCAAATCAACTTTCATTCTGGCTTGAGTTCTTTAACTTTTCAGTTTCTAAGAACTTTCTAATTTATCAAAAATTTGGCTAACACCGTAAATTTTTGAAAAGTTTTGCCATAACCTCCTTTGTACGGGCTGATCGATAAAACCACAACTTACCTTACAGGGCCCTCATCAATCAAAAAGAAAAAGAAAATGCCAATCGACTTGCCAATCGGTTCATAAAATCGTCAAAACCCAATAAATACAGTAAATATGTAACTATTTGTCGGGCATACAATTTTATTCCTCTTCTTAGCTTCCATGCTATGACCTGTTCAACATATATAGATGTACATATATCCAATTGCAATCAATTTTCAATTCAGTTCAATATTAATTCAATTTGGCTAAATTTATCTTTCATTCACATATTGGTTTGATCATTCCAATATTTTAAATTAGTTGAACTAATAATCACACATCACAACCGTCAATCAGTTAGTTGGTTATCTTTTCAAATATATAACTTTAGTATACCCAAAAATCGTATTTTTAATGCTAAATCACAAACAACAAATTCTAACTAAGTTTTGGTTCTCACACCAGTCAATTAGAAATATATAGACATCCACTTTCAAAACTCGAACACAAACACTGATGAGGTTGCAATTTCATCAGAATTATCCCCAGGTGACTAGAGTGTGATTCTATATCTATCCAGTATTTGAGACTTCGAATATACGTTTGCAAGGAGTATATGAAAAATCTACTTATACCCGATAGTCCAAATTCAATATAAAACAGAATACTCAAATATGTATAATAAGGTAAAATTTTCAAAACCATATTCGTTTTTAATAAATAAAACTCTTCAAACTCATTCTAGGATACTACTGATCCTATCTCTAATGAGTTATTCTTATAGGATAATACTGATCCTATCTCAGATGATTTTTTTTCTTGCTTCTAATGTGTCTTGTTCTCTAGCTTTGTAAACCAAAACTCTGATACCACGATAAAATGACCCAGACTTCCCGATCCTCGAAGAGACGGAGGAGCCCGGATTGCTTTGAGAACATGATGCATCAGAACACAAACATTAGAACATTTCATTACTATTACAACAATTTACATCACATTACAAGAACATATCAGAGTATGAATAAATACTATATAACGGAAAATACCAGAGATTTAAAATACATAGCAGTGGAAATAAAATGTATAAATACAATGCGCAGCGGAAAATACATCAACTAGCACAATTTAAAGAAATACACGGATACAAAGCTTTCCAAATATAGCTCCAGCTAAAATCCGGGATCCTTTGAAAAGAAGTATCTGCGAAAACCAAACTACTAGTTGCCCGTGTGGAAAATATAAGCACTCAGAGTTTAGGTAGAAACAATAAACTCCGAGTCAGTCATGGGACTGGTGTGAGAACTAATACATTTACATTAAAAATTGGGAATCCATAGGACCACGCCATATAACACGGAACGGGTTTACTCCACATGAATCTCATTTTAAGATAAAACAATGCAATGCTCTTTTAATAATGAGCTATTATAAGACTTAGGTCCCATCACACAATGCAACGCAAGCCGGAGGATAGAGTTTTCCCTTATAATACCCAGACATGCTTGGTACATTTAAAACAAATCATTTTGATATTACTATAAGTGTACAGTGTCAAAATCAACTTTAAATATAAATGTATCCATCATAGACGACATAGGCACCATATATTATGCCGCCGTACATAGGTTTACAACTAAAACCGAAAAGTCACATATTGGAAATTGGATTCCATCTATGAGTCGAGGCAAGGTACATCCTCACCGATTCGAGACACTCTAGCCCGTGCCTTAGGAACAGAACGCATCGTCCCTTGGATCTTCAGGGCCAGTCCACACTTTCTTTACTGGATTGGTAATTCCTAAACAATACGTTTCCCTGCCCTATGGGGTATAAAATCCGATCAGTAAGTTGACCATATCGAGGGCCATTAGGGACTCAAATCCGAGGTGCCTCGTAATCCATCATCCACATAAATAAAATGTTTGGACTCCATACCATGACACCACTCCAAGATAGAAAGAAATGCATGCACTCCTTGGAGTCACTATCCCGTTTTTGACTCATACCAGGTGCGAGGCTCGCGAATTAACGCTATACACAAACCTATACTACTTAAAGCCGCGCTTTGATCATCGACCACAAGACTTTGCTTTTCAACAAAAGCCTTGATCATTTGCATCCCAGCATGCCACACTGACAATTCACAATATACAACTGATGTCTATTAATATATAACCTCTAAGCTCGTACGTCTTAGAGAAGGGTGTTAAGCAAGAGAATAAATTCTCTGCCACCAAACAGATATATATTTAATAGAAATCAATCAATATAGAATGAAATCCAATGTCAGATACACATCCATTTAAAAGTTCATTCGGATCTGAACGAAACCAGAGGCCCCTTATTCCTCGTCCCATATGTCCAATACAGGAGAGATGCCCTCGCATATCCAGTCGATCTCCAAGTACGTTTGTATGATCACCACATATTACCTTGTCTTAGGTGCATAGCCCAATCAAGACATTAGTAATCATCCAAACGATGTGAAGATCTCCGGTCTTCAACCACCGTCTTCATCATCGACTTATAGACGTCGTATCAGTTATTCAGAATAGGATAATCCCGGTCGTTCCGAATAACACGCGTATTTTATAATAAATAATCAAGTGCTATAAAAACACATCATACGCCTCATTTCACTTCAGAATATTCTTTTATTCGAATGTTCACATCTTTAGGGAAAGGTTCCCATTAATTTTATCAAAGATAAATTCTTTTAAATTATTCTTTAATCTCCCTTTGTATATTAATTTCAAAAGATTTTATTTTATCTTTTCACAATCTAAACCAAATTAAGGTTTATCAAACTAGTCAGGACTAATGCTCCTTACCGAAGTAATCATTTATTTATTAATCCCGATCCCAACCTATTTCTCCCATGGAGCAAAACTGGTAGTACTCCATATCTAACACCCATGGTGTTAACAGTAAATTTAATTATCATTTCCCGTTCAAATCTAATTAAAGATTTAACGATTGCATGGAGTAAAACTGGCGGTACTCCATTCTCGATCATTTCCCAATTTTGGAAAATTTAACTACCGCATTAACTTTTCAATCTAATCAAAGATTCATTAAACTCTGCTTATTTTTAATCTCCAAAAATCATTATTTGATGATTATTCAAATTTAGGAAATAGATCCCGTCTTTAACTTGGTTAAAGAACGAATGTCCTTTAAAACATCGTTCATGATAAACCCAAAATCGTCTTCCATCAAAATGGAATCTACACGAAAATCATAACAGTGTATAATCAATATAAATTCCCGTATCAGACTAATAATATAAATGAAATAGCGACAAAGACTTTTAAATTCCAAATATAGTAACAGTCTTCATTTACAGAAGCTCATCTCGATTATTACCAAATGGAAATCCATTCAATTCCAATTTAATCTATTAAATTGGAAAACTTTACTTTGGAAAATTTCCATTAAATCTTAATAAAAAGATTTATAAATTCCAAATCATAACTTCATTGTTCATTGGGTTAAAGAAAAAATATTATTTGAAACACTGTCCACGATAAACCCAAAAATCCAATTTCAATTCAATTCCAATTAAATATTAATTAATTGGTAAACTTCTCTAAATCTTAATTAAAAGATTTATTATTTTCTCAACTCGGTTTAAGAACAGTGTTGATAAAGACACCATTCACGACAAACCAAAAATCCAATTTGATATTAATAAATACAAGGCTCTGAATAGAAAATAATATCATCTTATATTCAATATCAAATTCTGCAACCAACAAATATCATATTGGGAATAACGATATCTATATCTTCCAAATTCCTCAACAATATCCGTATAATCACAGAATCCAATATTGAAATATTCCGAAGATTATTTCCATTCAAATCATTTGCAATTTAATATTAGAAAATTTTGGTTATTTTTAAAACCCATTTACAGATCCAATTTATTTATTTAAAACCATTAGATTATTCCTCTTGTTAATAACTAGTTCATTTAGATAAAAATATATTTTTATCTTTTCAAGACTTGGAATTTTTCATCCAAAATCTTTCCAGATCGTTTATTATGATTTTACATAATTTTTCCATATTTTTAATGATTTTAATATCGCCATTTCAGTTGATTTCCACATACGGTCATCAAACTCCATTTAAAGCGATCTTTTCCAAAACTGATTTGGACATATCTCAAAATCTAACTGTTAGATTTCAAATCTCTTATGACCATTCGAAAGCTCTTTTCGGTGGTTTCGGGTTTAGGAGAATCCGACAGTCGGATCTCCCGCTACATCAATTAGAAGTTAATGGTCGAAATTCGCGAACGGTCGCTGCGCGACACGTTCTATTCTGGCCATTATATATAATATATATATATATCATCGATTTCCATTCAGAAAGTATTTTATAGATCGTTCATAAATTCGTTTTAAAAACAATTCCAACTTCCTTTTCAATTTTAAATCAAAGTTGAATATTCCAATTCATTAAAATATTAAAATGATATTATTTTCAAAATATCTTATTTCGAAATCATTTCTTTTCGATATTCATTATAAAATGAATAAAATCGATTGATAAACCCATTCGGGTTAAAATGCATTTAGCTACTCACTCAGAAATCGGACATCAAAATCATATTTTAATTATTCTCTGAATATTATTTTAAAATATTTCTTATTATAAAATATTCATCATTTTAAAATATTCTTTATTTCTGAATCGGAATGCGACTCAATCAATTACCATGTAATTTTAGTTATATGGATTTCATATATCGCATGTATTCAACAATAATGATAAAAAATCATTACACATTCAAACATCATCCAGAGTGCATTTTACAACTGTATAAGCATTAAAATAAATAAATAAATAACACTCATCATAGCCTGTCAACCCATTGATTGACATACAACTAAATATTGGGATTAGTGTATGTCAAATATCATCCTGATACCCATGTAGGGTTTTCAAACAACAACAGCCAATTTAAATAAATCATTGGTTAATAAATTTAACCAATTCTATTATGGTTTAAATTATTTTTCTAATTAGCCAATTTCACGGTTTAAAATATAAATATATGTTTATAATTTAATTTCACTACCACATCAATATTAACATTATTTTTAATATGTTAATCATCACAATCACCACACAAATCACCAGAGCATTCATAAAAATAAATACTCAACAAGCCAATGCCATTTACAGCGCCATAACTGGCCATTAGCAGAGTATGAAATCCAAGTGTCGGTAATATCCATATATCGCTTCCAATTTATGTGATTTGTGCGAATTCGAGTGTTGAACTCCATACAACAGATAAAACATCTATACTGGCAATTTCTATATATTTACAGCTACAAAATAAATTAAATAACTATATAAAATTTTAGTGAGAGAATTCTCAATTTGGGTACCACTCCATCATTCTTCGTCTGATGATTTTAGTACTGTTTTGATTTAAATTTGCTTGAAACTCTAATTTTCTCCTAATCGCTTTTGGTCAGTTCCATGTTGTAGAGTTTTCCGCCATGATCGTAACACGACTGAAATCGTCAGATTTCGACCTCGTATGAAAAAGATATTAGCTTTTCTAGGACAATGACATCATGGATTTAATTAATAAAATAATTAGTTTAATTTGAATTACATTCTTCTTCTTTGATTACTCAGGAGCTGTCGAACCCACAAAGTCGATTCCTAGGGTTGACTTTTGCATGTAGTTTGGGACACTTGACGTTGATTAGACCACTCCATGTGATGCTCCCCCGTGACCTCCGCCTAAGCCACCAAAGCCGACTCGATAGTCGCCTGGAGCTAGAAATTGCCTTAAAATTGCGGGCCTTTGGGCGTTGATATCGAGCAAAATACCACACCACAGATAATCATGCCGGTATAAACTTGAAGATAGTGAAGAGCTTTTTGATTTTCCCTGAAGAACCATAGGTTACTTCGTTATGGATTGAAAATTATCGGGTGGGGGGGGGGGTGGGGGGGGGGGATTTGAACGCTTTCCGCCATCATCAGTTTCTTTAGGACGGGGCTCGAATTTCTGGAAAGTGGAACTAGGGTCTATATGTATGTGTGTGTGTGTGTTATTCATAAAATACTTATTTTTCAGTTCGAACTCCAATTCAAGCCCAACGACTGTCGTTCCTAGCTAAATACCCCCATTCCGGACACAATGGGATATGTTCGTGAGCCAATTCGATTGTTTCTATTAGTTTTTATCAAAATTAAAATATATATCAATATATATTGAATTTAAATGTACATTTTAATTTACCGGGGCTACATACCGATCCAAAAATTACAGAAAAATTAATCTAGCTATGTTTTAATGATATGGTCCTAACAAAACTAATTTCGATGAATTTGGAGGTCATTTGAAAAATGGTATTTTTCCAGTCGATTAAGTTTAAATTGAAATTTGAAAACACATTTTAATTCACTGCGCTTACATATTAATTCAAAAAATTATGAAATTTGAAACCTAATCACAATTTGATATTCCGGATCCAACAAAAGTGGTTTCATCGAAAACGGAGATCGTTTGCAAAATGACTGTTTTTACAGGCTATATACTATATTAAAATATATATAAATTCCATAGCGACTATTCTAAATTTTAAACTAGACGTAACTTACAATTTATAAAGTGAAATCTCGGTTTCTTACATTCGTTAGAAAGATATAATTAAACAGATTCTAACGTTTCTTATTTCATCCAATTTTGATTTATAATGAATTCTGTATACTCAATTGAAATTAGAAATTGAATTTTCAAACTACCGTGCCATTTCGAGTTCGTTTTATAATTAAAATTAATTTATACATTCTAACCTCGGTATAAATAAATTTTTAGTCGTTATTATTTAAAATAATCAATTTAAATATTCAAAACCCATAAAAATAACTAAAATAAAATTTTAAATTGGTTCAGAAATTCCAGGTTGTTACATTAATGTTAGCATAAATTATATAGCCAAATAACTCAGAAAGGTAAACGAATATAGCGGGTCAACATAGAAATGTGTTTATTTATGCTCTTATATCTTATCTTTTGTATGTAAATAAATATTACTTAGGTATTGTTTTGTCACTTTTTACAGATATGCCAACTAAGCCACATGCAGCCATAAAAATAGAAAATAAAGATTAAAATGCTGTGCATATACATATGAAAATTTTGCAGATAAAGACTTCGCGTTGTGTTTCTTTTGGAGTTTAAGATATGTAGAAGAAATCTCCTGAAATCTTATCTCCTTTCAATTAGTTACATGCCAAACAAGGAAGATATGGGAGGAATAATGGCTAATTAAGAGTAGAGGAATAATGGCTAATTAAGAGGGGAGGAGTAATTGCTGATTAACAGACCCATATATGCATAGATTGAATTAGGGTCTAGGTTGGCTATGTATCCTATAAATACCCTTGTGTTCTTATTGTAAAGGATATCCTGGAATCAATAAAGTTCTCTTTTACTTTTTTGCATTATTTTATTTTCATGGCAATTTGTGTTGTCTAGTCAATTAGATTTGCTAGAACATAATTGCTATTGCTACTATTTTTCTCTTTACTGATTAACCGTTTGATTAGATTCAACGGTAATCCTAAATTTATTTTCTATTTGTTATTTAATTTCTGCAATTTTAATTTCTTCTTTTTAATTGTTTTCCTAGGTTAAATTGGATTAGATTAGATTCGGATCTGATTCATAGTTTTATTTGCTTTTTAATTGAAAATTGTAATTTGATCGTCGGTTCAATTAGATTTGTTCTGAATCAAATTACAATTTCATTTTTTATTGTTTTTCATCCCAACATCCAAGCTTTGTCTAACTCGCCCAAGAAATTATCTAAATAATTTGATTTAATTTGCCTCCGTATGATTCGACCTGCATATTACACGATATGTGCGCTTGCAGTAATTTAATTTAAAATTTGCGCTTTTCTAGTTCTTAGAAAGCGACGATCAAGTTTTTGGCGCTGTTGCCAGGGAGGTAACGATTAAATTTTATTATTTATTTAATTTCTGATTCGTGTTAGTTTTTTTTATTTCCTTTTGTTTTTTTGTATATATAGAAAAAATATTTAATTAGTTGATTTGGTATTATCTACTGATACTCTATTCTTTTAAACAAGAAAAAAATAGTTGCCAAATTTTCTTGATTTTTTTCTTTTCTTTTCATTTATTTTTTTTCCCCTTTTCAAATTTTTCCTTTTTCATTTTTTTCTCTCTCTTCTAATTTTACAACAATAAAAAAAAACTTTTAGTGTCTTCTCTTTTATTGCTTTCCCAATTTCAATCCCTTTTCCATTTTTTTGTACAGATCTTTCTTTGATTACAATTTCCTTCCTTTTCTTTATCTATCCCCTTCTCTGTTTTCAAGACATTTTTTTCTGTAAAAAAAAGCAGCAAATTTCCTTCTCTTGTTGCTGCAAACATCTTCTGATCATCAACAAATTCAAACCATCCCCGCCACTCTTTCATCAAAAGCAATCACTCACCTTACCTTCACTCCTTCAGCACCATACTCAATACCCCCACACTTTTTCAATTTTTTCCTTTTACACCTTTTTTTTCCTTTCCTTTATCTACAAATTTCCACAAAAAAAACTTGCCTTTTATTTTCAATTCTTTCTTTGTTGCCTACCAAAATTTCAATACGTTACTTTCCCTTTCTTCTTGTGCTGATTTTCTAACCAAAAAAAAAAACTTGCATTTATTTTTATTGATTTATTTCCAATTACAACTCGCTTTCACTTCCTGCAATCTCTCTTTCTATTTACTTTTTTTTTCATTTGCTTCTTTCCTATTCTCTTTTTTTACAGCAATTAAAAAAAATCATAACAAGTTTCTTCTTTTGCAAATTTTTTTCCCTGTTTGATTTCTTGCCTTCTATTTTCAGTACCACATACTAATCTCCATACCATACAATTCTGCCATCCCGTAATCTTCTTCTCCAAAAAATCCACCGCAACATATACCAAAAGATATCAACTTCACAATACCATCAGTCCAGACCAAACAATTCCATTCCTCCACACCACTATTGCCAACTCCTTTCACTTCGCAACCCATACGGCGTCAATAGACAAAAACAGCTCCGGCATTACAACCTACAACATTCATCTTCTGCCATCCCCTTTCCGTTAGCAAATCGTCCTCCATCGGCTATCTTCTCAGCAACACTTTCTGAAACCGCCTTTCTCTAAATTGCATCAACCAGCTTCTTAAACCCTTTTGCCAAAAATCAAATTCGCACCACAACTCCCAGTACGCCCAAAACCATATTCACAAACCCAGTGACCATGAACAAGTCCCAACTCAGATCCTAACTCGATTTCCAATAAAAGGAAAAAATAGAGAGAAGAGGGGCATGCAGAAAAATTCGACTCGATTTGTGGGATCGAATTCAATTTCTGAAACTTTCCTCTTAAGCATGTTTTTTAAGCTTGGAGTAATCAGAGGAAATCTAATTTTGGATGTTTAAATTGCGGTGGTTTTGGGTGCGTTTGTTTGGTTTACTGTGTTGAGTGCGGGCTCTAGTTTTCTTTTTAATCAGGGTGTAATTTGTTGCCTGTTATCGTAATGTTGGTTAAGTGTTCCCGATTTCAAGAATTTTTCATTGGCTAAAGTGATTTGTTTCCAAATCAAAAATAGGCTTGCGTTAGGCTGTTAATCTTAGGTTTTTATTTTTGTTGAACTATAGCTTTTTGCATTTAGTTTAGTTTGATCGTTCTAATTTATTCTAGCTAGTTAATTTTCTTTTTGTTTAGTTTTTCTTTTATTTAGGTTTTTTTTCTTTTTCTTTTCTCTCTTTTATTTCTTTTGTTGATTTTGCAACCTTTCTCTCTCTCTCTCTCAAAAAAAAAGAAAAAAAAAAGAAGAAGAACAAGAGGTGAAATATCAATACAAATCAAAGGCCAAAGGAAGGAACAGATTCAAGCAACGAACAAGGATTCAAAGGTCAACGGATTTGCAAATAATGGATTTCAATCATTAATACTGCTCAATTTTTCTGGATAGATTGCCATATACCACTGTAATATTTTCTAAACTCTACAAGTTCTTTGCTGCAAAGAAAAAATATAGAATTGTGTGTAAAAATCTTCTGCAGGGTAGCGGCTTGCTTGTACAATATTTTAAATTGTTGTAGTTGTTATTGTCTGATTGTTGTGGTTGGCTGATATCTTCATAACTGAGATATGCATTCTCATTGTTTTCAACAATAAAATTAGACATTACAAAATAATACAATTATAAAGTGATGCTTTGTGAAGTTGATTGTCTCGTATAATTGGATTGCGGATATATAGTAGTTCAATTTATTGAACTATTAGCAAAAGAGGTTGCATATTACCCGTAAAACATTGGTCATATCCCTTAGTATTTATACTATACGTGAACGACCATAAGACCCTCTTCCCCCTTCTAATTGAGTCAGTTAATTAATAGAGCACAACTTAGTTTTTTATACTATTTTGAAGTGAGAATAATTTCTGTCTTGCCGTGACTTCTTTAAAATGTCTAATTCAAAAAAATCATTGAGAGAAATGTGGGATAATAATCGGAGTAGACGTCCTTTTGAAGAGTATGACTATGAATTACAACTCATGAAGCAAAATTTTGTGAGCCCAATGCCAACAATTTTCAAAATTTTCCAAATGACCAACATTTTCAAAATCATGGACATGATCAAAATTGCGATTTCAACTCAAATTTCAATAATTTCGATTATGGGCCACATCCACATCAAAATGGCTTTGAATCCCAATATAGCTTTGATCCACATCAATATGGGGTTGTAAACCAAAATTTTAAAAATTATAGCCCATATCAACATCTTGAAAATAACCAAAATCACTCAAATTTTAACAGTTTTGGTTACGAACATAATTTTGATGATCAAAATGATTTCCAATATCATTGTCAGTTTTCTGAAAATTCAAACTACCACATTGGAAATAATTTTGATTGCGAAATTAATGTGGACTATATTTTTGAGAATCAAGAAATCCAAAATAAGAGCTCTCAAATCAACGATTCTGAAGAATGTCATTTTGATGAGAGGGAAGAAAGGCTAAATAAAAAGATGGATGAACTTCTTTGTTTAATTACATCTTTGAAAGAACAACGAGAGCAACAAAATCAAATTCAAACAAGCGATGAATCAGAAAATAATCCGTTCTTTACTGATAGTGAAAATTTTCAGATAACAACTTTGGAAATTGAGAATAACCATCTAAATGAAGTTGTTCACAATTCAATAAATTATTTAAACTTCAACTCTTTTCAGGAAAAAGATTTAAGCTCAGGTTTTGATCTTTCAAACTGCGAGAAACTTGAAAATTTTGAAATTGAACAAAATGAAAATGTTGAATTTTTCAAAAACTCAGAAGTGGAAAAGGATTTTAATAAATGAATTTTTTGGATTGTATGAGGATGAGTTGCCAAATGAGGATGAAATAGAATCAAGCCACCAGTCCAAGTTCGGAAATTTCGATTTTGAGGTTTCAAACAAACTAGAATTTTTCAGTGTCGAAAATACGTTGTCAATTAATAAAATTTTGAAATGTGATCACATAGTCTTGAATAACACTCGGAATTTAATTCTCATGATTGGAACTGATTTTATATACGAACACAAATTTTTGGACAATTATATTGATAAATTTGTGGACCACATGAATTATTTTTGGAATGATAGCTTGGTTAAAAACTTCATTTTAGGATAACTCTGGACATTTATCTGATGGACTATAAATCTAGGTATAAAGATAAAATGGTTTTCAAAAACCTTTGCTTATTAGAAAACATGCCTAGACATAGTGGGAATAGAATTCATCGGGCTAGAACCAAGTGTGGTGGAAAAAGTTGGTTGCATTCATTGCACCGCATGCATCGCAAACACATATATCATTGTACATATGATCCATTCTTACATATAGTTAGACTGCATTTCGTTTTACAAATCATTTAACATTTAATTCAACTTTGGGTTCTATCTTTCACATTTAGGAAACGTGTTTACAGTGTGGACACTGTTTAGTTCTAGTGTGGGGGGATCTGCATTGCATTCTTTTATTTTTCTTTAATTTTTTTCTCTTTCTTTTCATGTAGGACCATCATGCATTTTACGTCGTAGTAACATGCCTTTTTTTTTTTTTGAAAATACGACTCTTTTTAGATTGATACAACTAAATAAGTTAACAATTATTAGTCAGTTGATAGTACTCTTTTCTCTCAACATTAGATTGAATATGAAATATAATGAAAAATTAAATTTTGAGGGATAATAGTGTAACCAGTACATAGGGAGACTGTTAGGTGATGGCCATGAAGTCTATTCTATATTGTAGTCTTTGTTTAAATGAGTGGGGGACTTAAAATACTTATATTGGCTTTTCGAATCTTTGAAACTAAGTGGTGTTAAGTTGAATTCGTGTAACTCTCTCTTATTCTTATATTTTCAAAATAATAATAATAACAATCCAAGGGTATCCAACATTTCTTGTATATCAAGCGTTGGTGTGCAAACCCGCCAAGATCTATCCGACATGTTGTTGACAAAGTCAGCGTCGGAATATCTTGGTCTCATTTTATGAGATTGGACACTTGAGGATTACTGAAATGTTGTTGACATAGTCAGCGTCGATTTGCACAATCCGCCAAGCTCTGTCCCAACTCTCCTTCAGTCCGCAAGGCAGTGTATGGGTAGTATACCTTGGTCTTTAAGTTAGGTGTATGTAATTAAGTGTAAATTTCAATTTTCATAGAGCTAGATAATAAGCGATGATGCCCAAACACTTCTTGATCTTATTGATTTCACTAGCCATACACGAGGAAATAATAATACCGCTTTATCAACTGTGCCAAGCAAACTAAGAATCTATTTCATGGCTGCACTATGTTATCAACCGAACCAACTGGCCAAACTAGAGGTTAACATTGAAAACTTGAATTATATTGAAAATTTGTGATAAGTTGAGGTATCTAAAGTACATAAAATTTGTCAACTTAATTTGTTGCACTTCTTGAAACAAGTCGTGTTTTCAATTTTTGTTTTCAATTGCATAAGTCCTCTGCATTCATGTAGTTACATTAGAGTCATAGCATACTGCATTTGGATCTTGTGGGTAGTATCCGCTGAAAACCCTCACGAGACACCACTCATCCTACTATGGATACCTTTAGGTTTAACGGTTTGTTGCATACGCTCAATGCAATCGTGTTTCCTACGAAAGTGTGACTTATCTAGTTAGTTTTTAATTTTTGATTTACTCGAGGACGAGTAAAAGATAAGTGTGGGGGTATTTAATCAACATAGAAATGTGTTTATTTATGCTCTTATATCTTATCTTTTGTATATAAATAAATATTACTTAGGTATTGTTTTGTCACTTTTTCCAGATATGCCAACTAAGCCACATGCAGCCATAAAAATAGAAAATAAAGATTAAAATGTTGTGTATATACATATGAAGATTTGCAGATGAAGACTTCGCATTGTGTTTCTTTTGGAGTTTAAGATATGTAGAAGAAGTCTCTTGAAATCTTATCTCCTTTCAATTAGTCACGTGCCAAACAAGGAAGATATGGGAGGAATAATGGCTAATTAAGAGGAGAGGAATAATGGCTAATTAAGAGGAGAGGAATAATGGCTAATTAAGAGGGGAGGAGTAATTGTTGATTAACAGACCGATATATGCATAGATTGAATTAGGGTTTAGGTTGGTTATGTATCCTATAAATACCCTTGTATTATTATTGTAAAGGATATCCTGGAATCAATAAAGTTCTCTTTTATTTTTTTTCATTATTTTATTTTCATGGCAATTTGTGTTGTCTAGTCAATTAGATTTACTAGAACACAATTGCTATTGCAACTATTTTTCTCTTTAGTGATTGACCGTTTGATTAGATTCAACGGTAATCCTAATTTTATTTTCTATTTTTTATTTAATTTCTGCAATTTTAATTTCTGCAATTTTAATTGTTTTCCTAGGTTAAATTGGATTTGATTAGATTTAGATCTGATTCATAGTTTTATTTGTTTTTTAATTGAAAATTGTAATTTGATCGTCGGTTCAATTAGATTTGTTCTGAATCAAATTACAGTTTCAATTTTTATTGTTTTTCAACCCAACATCTAAGCTTTGTCTAACTCGCCCAAGAAATTATCTAAATATTTTGATTTAATTTGTCTCCCTGTGATTCGACCTGCATATTACACGATCTGTGCGCTTGCAGTAATTTAATTTAAAATTTGTGCTTTTCTAGTTCTTAGAAAGCGCCGATCAATAGCATTATGTTTTCTTATCTATATAATAATTTCCACTAATCTTACATTTATGGATTTCCAATTACATCCCTGATTCATTTAATTATTTCATCCAATCAAGGTCATTTATGTAATTTCCTAATCTCTACTAAATTGTCAACCGCATTCTCGTTTTAACCTTTGTATGTTACCATTCTCATTTATTCCATCTAATCAAGGTTATTTATTCCTTTCTCATTTTCACCTTTCACATTTGTACGCTGCCATTCTCATTTATTTCATCCAATCAATGTCATTTATTCCATTCTCATTTTTAACCTTTCTACGTTACCATCATATTTTCTTCTTCAAGCTTTCCTACATATTTTCTCCTTAAAACTTTTCCACTTCTATTATCAAAATATATTCAACAAACTTGCAATCAGCTATGATTGAAAATCAATATACTGCTGAAGTTGGAGAAAATACTTATTATACAGGTTTGTTCTCTGATTTCTGTCGTCAAATTTGTTATAAGTATAGAAAAATACATTTATATATGTGTGCGGTTTTGTACTGAATAAATTTGTATTGTTATATTATTATTTGTTACATAATACAGCATGGAACTAATGTGTAGGTTAGATTGGTGAAACAAGTAAGATTGATTTTATAATGTTAAAGGGAATGGTTTGTAAAGAAAACCTTAAATATAAAAGAGATCTTATTTTTTTTGTTGAAAAAAATAGGTAAGCGTGAAATATGCTTCAATGTTAAGCCAGAGCTGTGCTAGGGTGAGACTGAGCACTTACAGTCATTAGGTCTTAACTCAAATTAACTAAATAGATTGTGTTATATATGATTTCAAAAAATTTGATACATGTAACTTTTTTTAAACTTCTTTCTTATTTTATTAAGTTTCAAGTACTATCATATTTTTTTCGTTCTCGAAATTAAGTCCTAAAATTTTAAACTTCAAAAGTGGTACTATTATTATATTCTGGTTGTTAGATTACTTATACAAAATTTTATTTGTTGCTTTAAAGGTGAAAGTTCTGCTCCGTTTCGAAGTGGAAAACGTGAAAGGCCACCAAAATTAAAAGCAAATTCAGTATCCGATACTTGGTCCATATATTACGACAACATATTGTGTAGCATTTTTTGTTCTTTATATTCACTTAAATTTGTTAATTTACATACTCATGTATCAATTTGTAAGAAACAAAGTGGAAAACCTCTTGGATAGAACATTATTCCTAATATTGTACAAGACATAATTAATAGAGAAAGTATACGAATGTCACCTAAGGTCCAGTGCAATGTGGGAGATGGAAAATGCGAGATGAGAAAAAAAGTGACATATTCCACATGGATTAATAAAATGATTGATAGATAAATTTTCTATATATTATTGTTTTCGTTGCAGGTTTGGTGACGCAACATGCTATTTTCAAATAATGATCAAGTTAAATTGCATCCGATAAGGGCTTTGTTTGATATACTTATTGGGAAAGATTATGATATTTCCAATGAAAATCTTGCAAAATTTGAAAAAATAGGTATTCATTTACTAGCTTAACCTAATTTTGTGAAGAACTTGCACAATTTAGTAGTAATGGATGATGACGTCTAATTTTGTGTATCATATTGCTAACAGAAGTTAGGCATCTTCATAATATTTCTGCCAAGTCAAGTTAGGTATCATAATATTAATAAGTACGATAAAGTTTATCAATTAAAAGAAATGGAAACTTGGGGTAATTTGAAAGGCGGCGGAACCAACATTTTAAGTCTTGGTTGTTTTTTTTAATGGTTAGCATGCATATAGTTACAAAACTAAATTGTGCATATATTATTTATAGTCCTAATATTGCATACACAATTTTCTACAAGTATTTATTATAACTCATTATGACTGTTGTTTTCTACAAGTATTTATTGCATACACTATTTTCTACAAGTATTTATTGCATACAAAATTTTTTACGACTATTTATTGCAACTCATTATGACTGTTGTTTTCTACAAGTATTTATTGCATACACAATTTTTTACAAGTATTTATTGCATACACAATTTATTGCATACATAATTTTCTACAAGTATTTACTGCATATGCAATTTTCTATAAGTATTTATTGCAATTCATTATGACTATTGATCCGACAAATTTTTTTATGCATACACAATTTTCTACAAGTACTTATTGCAATTCATTATTACTGTTGTTTTCTATAAAAAAGAAAGAAAAGAGGCTACCTTTTGATTTATTTTTTTTAAATTAGCGTATCCCTGGGTATTTTCAAAAATGTCTCATTGTAGCTTCGTTGTTAATAAAGCAAATATATTTAGTCTTGTGGATATATAATTGGCGATATGACTATGCATTAAGTCAAATAAAAGGAAAAAATTAATAAAATTATGTTATAGAAGGAAAAAAAATTTGATGCACCAATATTCAAAATACTTGACAGCAATTTCCCTCCTAAAGTTCCATTCACTTTTATTTAATTATTTTCTCTCTCTTCTATGTTATTATTTCTCTTCCCCTTTGATTTTACGTCTATTCATGCCACTTTTCTTCATTACTGTATTCTATATTGTTCATATTCTAGAATTTTCAATATTTTACCAGTTACATCTTATCTTATAATTACCTATTTTTACATTATAATAATTTATATTGTAATTTTTTTACTTTAATTTATTATTCTATTATCTCACCTATGCATCAAATATTCATATAAGGTTATTTATAATATGAATATAAAAATCCATGATAGTGTCACTTCCAATTTTAGTTGTTAATTACTTCAAAATCCTTACCTTAATATTAGCAACTAATCAATTAAATTAAATTATAGATGTGTCTTTCAATTTTATTCAAAAAATAAAATGAATATGGATCATCATGTTTGACCAACTAAACAGATTGTACATAACACAATATAAATCACTTTTGTCCCTACTTCTCCATATTGTCAGACTCTCCTCACCTCCAAGCCTCTCTGTATTCTTAGGTTACTACTTCTAAAACCCGTCAATATTGCACATGTACATGTAACATCTCTTTTATTTATTTTCATCCATATGTCAATGATTATAAAAACTTAGCTAATTGTTTTTATAGGAACTCATATCACCAGCGTATAAGGAAAATTTTGATAGCTTGAACTCTCTAAAACCTATTGATAATAAATATGACTGGAAAATCAGAGTTCGAGTTATTAGAATCTGGGAAAGTTACAAGAGTAAAGGTGACAAGGAATATCTAGGAAGAAATCTCCTATTGTTAGATGACAAGGTAAATAATTATATTTAAACATTTTATTCTTTATATATATATATACACATATATATATATATATATATATATATATATTGCAATCTCATAATTATTCATTTTTTCAAATGTTTTTCGTTGCATAACATAGCATACCCGGATTCATGCTTTTAAATGGGAAAATCATGTTAAACACTTAAAGGACTAGTTGGAAGAAGGACAAACATACATTCTCAGCAATTTGTGTCTCAAATCCTACAAACCAGAATCTACAAAATCTATCCACAATGATCTACAGGTTTGGTTAACAAGATGTACCAAGGTAACCAAATTACTGAATTATGAAATTATGACGACCGCCCACAACCCCTGCACTAAACAAGAGGAAAAGTGCGCTGAAAGGTGTGCCAGGCAGCCATGGACGATCATCGAGGTATGATAACACAAGATGAACCTGTCGTAAATCTCACAGCGTAAGGATAAAATATAATAGAATATATACAACAGGTAATATTAGTGAAGCATATTAGAGTAGAAATCTAAAATTTCCAAAACAACTAGGAAGTATATCAATACACCAGGATTGCAACATATATTTGTACAAATTTGCCTCACTACAACACTCAGAGTTGAATAACAAATAGAGGAAATCCAAATACTATATAGTAAGAGAGACAGTACGCCAGCCTCCTGCTCGCCTCCTAAATGCTACATCGTCTTTACTAAGCTATCACTTGTCTCCTGCCACCTAGTCTGCCCATCCAAAATTAGATGAACCCAAGGTAATAAGAGGGAAACATAACATCTTGAGTCAGACAACAGTATTAGTGAGCGATAAAATAGCTAACAAACTTCATCAATAAAGTATATGAGAATGGATAGATAAACATACTAATCTACCAACAATACTAGAGAAGAACTCAACCCTATCTTCCCCACATCGGACAGTGATATCCTTTACAATCCATAACATCCAAGGTAACAAGAATTCATCCATGTAATCAGAGCAACCATCGACAACACTCATAGCATCCGGATTACTTAGGTCTCGCGTAGACAATCCTAATCGAGTTTAACATCCCTCAAGCACTCCCTCCAGAGGCCTAAACCAATATCAGTCAAGCACTCAAGGAATATCTCCCTCGACTTTGGATAATCCACGTGAGATGGTACAAACAGAACAACCAATCATCCATGACTGACTCTGGCTAACACCGCCAATCCTGCTTTGAAACAATCGTAATCATATGACTGGCCCATGTTGCCATCTGTCAAGGGCTAATGGTAACCCCAGTTCTAGCAAAACCCCATATGCATTTGCATCGATACATACGAAGCCCTTTTCAACGATACTCAAGGTACTCAATCTACATCTGTTCTATCAGGTGCCCCTATTATAACCCAGCTTTGAGCCCGCTAGAACCTACGTCAATGATAATTCCTCGTCCTTCAATATCTCTAGTCATCTTCACTTGCGACTATCAATAAGCTCAGAACACTTTAGAGCAACCATTACTTTACACGAGCTCAATACATTCATGAGTCGTTCTTTCACATGAACTCAATACATCCTTGAGTCATTTCCACATTCGTTGTATACAACAAAAAACAAACAAATCACATTGCTTCGAACATCCTCATCTAGACTCTCGTCGAAGCCACCATCACCATCGAACCAAACAACTTCAATATAAGATTCAATATAGTCTATAGCATTATCACCCCACCCAGGACACCTTTGAGTTATCACCATATCGTTGCATTTCAACGATCAACAAATGCATCACTTCAATCATTCCTACTTGAACCCTCTTCGAAGCTAGAACCATCGTCAACTCAAAAACAAGTCGATACAGCATTTCATAGAATTTCCAGCTTTTTCCTATGAAAAACTAGCCAAAATGTCAAAACTGCCTTTTGCATCGCTTCTGAAATGCTATCATATCCCCTGGTTCAGTTCTGCATCAATCCGTCGCCAATCCATCACTGATCCGTTATTGATCCATCCATCACTAATCTGTCACTTACCTAAGATAATCCATTCTGCCACAGATCCATCGCAAATCTATCACTGATAATTCCGTCATTGATCCATTACTGATCCACCCATGTGCGAGCCATCTAGGCACGATCCATCCATGCGCGAGCCATCGCAGATCCGTCACTGACATATCCCTCACAAATCATCACTAACCGACACCTTCATGATCGACCGACCAATCACAAATCCATCACCGACCAACCCTTCTATGACTGACCGACCCTTACAAATCCATCACTGACCGACTTGTCACAAATCCGTCACTGGTCGAACCCTTCATGACCGACCGACCCATCACAAATCCGTCACTGATCGACCCCTCTATGACCGACCGACCCCTTACAAATCCGTCACTGACCGACCCGTCACAAATCCGTCACTGACCGACCCATCCCGAATTCGACCAAAACTTCGCCAAACGATGAATTCGACGAAACCAACTCGTCCAAATCACCGAATATAACTATATACATGCTATGATATCACTAACAACCTCAAATCATCAATAATCACATGAAAATCACGAAAAACATAATAAATGGACATATGAACTTAAATATGGATCTACCTTGAATAAACATATGAAATAGTATAGGAATTACCGGTTAAAACTTGCTAAATTAGATCAGAGGGTGATTCATATGAAAATGAACTTAATATGGCATAGATCTATGAGAAAACACTTGAATTTCATGAAAAACATGATCAAACATTCATATACTTCATTGAATCCATGTGAGAAACGTAAATCACTCACCAATTCTCCAAAACAAGCTAAAATGATAGAAATACAAATCCAGACAGCAAGCACTTCATACCAATCCCCTTGATCCGATGAATCCTTGCTTCAAATGATGTAGATCTAGCCTCCAATGGTGTATATCTATGATTTCCTTCCTTAGATTTGGAATTTTAATGGTGGAAAGGTGTTAGAGGAAGAAGAAGCACAAGGCCTCCAATTGAGAGACTGGGAAAAGTAACCTATTCTCCATACCCCTCACCCCCTATTTATAGTTTCCACCAACCCACTAATGGGCATCCCCAATTCAGCCCATTAGGCTCTCCAAACCTGAACAACCAACTGAAAAAACTTAAAACAATGATTTATCCCAAACCGCTGGGCCAAATCCTTAGTGTAACCACTCTATGGAAAAGCAAACATCAATTCCTTTCCAATGGCACAGGTCTCATCCTCTAATTCAACCTGACTCAAAATTAATTCCCTGTAAAAGACTAACAGGGGAAAATGGTCACAAACAAAATTGGTAAAAAATTTGGATATGTCTCACATCCCCATAAGCAACATATCAAAAGATGAGAATGATCCAACCCTCAGGGAATAAAATAAAATTATTTTACGATCTTCCGATACGTAAAATGTGGGTTGTTACAGAGATGTTAATACGGGAAAATGAATTTGATTTGCTTGGTATTGCTGATGTGAAAGAGTTATCACTAGAGAAAGACCAAGCTCAATTACTAGGTAAGATCTAAGATACTTTAAACATACATACACATCTATTTTGCAATAAGTAACAAGTTTCATTTATTTATTTATTTATTTATTATTTATCAGATTTTATTGGAGTGCTCAAGTATAAGGATTGTGATATTTTAAAAGATGGTTTAAATGAGTTTATGTATCCAAATGGCAAAGAACAATGCAATTTTATATTTGAACTTACAGATGGGAGGTATGTATATATAGCACTTTAAATATTATGGAATTTAAATCTTTATTTTGTTATGTGCATAAACAATGTTTTGCTTCCCATTTTTATGTTTTGACAGTTCTACTGTGAATTATTATTTTTGGGATGATTTTTTCAAATTGTTTGCTAACGCTTTAAAAGAAGCTACTGAGAAACTAGTTATCATCATTGTGGTAAGTTGTAGGTTGAATTCATTTAAAGGTACAATTTTAGTATGACTTTTATGTTATTCATAATTGATAAAATTTATTAAAATGTGTTTTGTTAGGATTTACCCCTTTTTCTCCATCAGTCTGGCTCATCTCTCATCCATTGGTCTGATTATGCTATCGACTATCAGTTGCTTTAATGTGTGAAAATTTAATAACATGACATTTCTTATGTTGTAGAGCAACCTAATATGACCAATGTTGGTGCAACATAGTTTTTCATCAACTACAATCATCATATTGTTCTTAAAATGAGAAAGAGGTACATTTGAGTTTTATTGAAATGTAATATAATATATTTTTTAAATATAATATACATCAAAAATTAAACTTATAAAATATGTAGGTTGGATATTATTGATTTCAATGAAGGAAAAGTTGATGTTAATGATATGATTACCTACTCCCTAGACTTTAAAAAAAAATTTAATTTGTCGTTCCTATTCAAGTGCCTAAAGTTACTATATTTTATAGATTTCAAAAAGAAGTTATTTGTCAAGTAACTGTTAGGAATGTAAAAGAGGAACAAACTTGGTATTATGATGCTTGCTTAGCATGTAGTGATCAATAAGTTGAGGAGAAAGATGGGAAGTATAAATGTCCTAATTGTAAAAGAAGCGTACCCTATCCAGTCATGAGGTAATTTGCTGTAATGCTAGAGAAAAATTTACTTATTTTCCTACTATTCGTTTATATGTGTGTGTGTGTGTGTGTGTGTGTGTGTGTGTGTGTGCGTGCATATTTAGATTATGTGTTATTGTTGAAGATAACAGTGGCAGTGCTGCAATAATTTTGCAAGACCATGACGTTTACATAATAGTTAAGAAAAAATGTTTATGATGTAATGGGAGATCAAGAAAAAGTATATATAGCTCCAAATATTCTAACAGAAAATTTTAATACTTTATTATTTGGTAAAATTAAATAAATTATAATATTCTTTCTAGCAAGGAAAGAAACACGAATTTCCAACAATTTTGAAGTGTTTGGAGGGAAGGCAGTATACAATTACTATATGAGTTGGTGAGAATAATGTACACAGAGGTTCAAGCACGTACACGGCCACAGACATATTTGAAGGTTTTGAGTTATTTGGGAATTCTATGATAGAAAGGGAAGACAGTGCAGTTGTGTTACAAAGTTCACAGGTATTTTGTTATCACACACACACATACATATATATATACACATACACGCGCACACACACACACACACAGATATATATATATATATATATATGAGGAGCAATCGGGGGCACCCCTGTTTGTGAGCACCCCTATTGCTCCCCCACTGTTTGTGAGCTACGGCGATCCAAATCGAAAGAGAATCTGTAGATGTTCGATCCATACGTATATAATGATCTGTCCAAAATTTGAGCTCATTCTGACATTCGTATAATAATATATTTGATGTTTAAATTTAACGGTTTGAATAAATGTATGAACGGTGAATAATTGAGCTATGATTTTGAAAATTACGAACGTCGGAATGAGATCAAATTTTGTATAGATCAGTACATATAGATGGATTGAACATTTACAAATTCTCGTTCGATTTGGTTCGCCGTAGCTCACGAACGGTAGGGGTGCAACAGGGGTGCTCACAAACAAGAGTGCCCCCAATCGCTCCTCTCTCTCTCTTTCTATATATATATATATATATATATTGTTCCGATTTTCATATTTATCTTGTTTAGAATGTAAACTACTCATGATTTTATATTTATTTTGCTTTGAAAACTATTATTGATTAATGCATTTTCCTGTTATGGATGTTTATTTTTATGTTGTAATTTGAAATTTTAGTTAGAATTCCTCTTATACATATAAAAATATATTTAAAACTAACTAACAAACCATACATTACATCATATTATATATATATACACACACACACGCACGATGACAACATATACACTTTTTTGCTTCATCAAAAAAGTTAACATACTGTAGTTTGCATATAATTTATATAATATTACTTGAATTGTATCACTTATATAATTTTAATGATTATTTGTTCAATTTTTCACATTTAAAGACCACAAAATTAGTTTAAATTGTAATTAATTTAGAACGTGTTTTCATAATAAAATCACAAATAATCGTTTTTTTATATGTATGCCAAAAACTAACCATTCATAACAAAAAAGAATAGATGGATAACGGAATAATTAATCAAATAATCATCCATGGCAAAATTATTGTTGGGTGAACAACATGACAATTAATCAAAATAATCATCAATGATAAAATTATTTTTGGATGAACAACTGAACAATTTATTATTGTTGCCGCATAATCTATAATATTTTAATATATATATATAACCATTTAATATTAATTATAACACTTTATTTTTGATATTTAATCATTACAATATTTTTTTAATAACAAATTTTAATGTCCAGCAAAGCGGGCAAAAAAACAAGTAAATTATATAATCCATCGGAAATTTGGAAAGTAGTTCCCATTTATCATTTGAAAAAAAACATTATTCATAATAATAAAGCCATATAAATTTAGCTTTTCATGTTGTTTTTTCTTATATTCTTTTCGTTATACTGAAACAATAATATTAATTATTATTAGATAGAAAAAAATATAACCAAACCGATTTTTTTTAAAAGCTATTGGGGTATCCATAACGCCTTATAAATTCTACTTCGGCATTTCATTACATATCCTGATGCATCCAATTAATCTATGAGTTCACCGTCTCCTTCATTTCAAGAACATGAAGATAATTTAGAAGCTTGCAACACAATAGTAATTGTTTAACAATCAATATCTTAGGAAATTTGCATTGTTTTGTATTGTTTATAATTTGGTTCAGGTTTTATTCCTATGATACATTCCACGCTAAAGTTAAAAGAAGAAAACGAAAGATCAATGCAACCTGCATTAAACATTTAAGTATGTTGTACCACCACTCTTTACTCTAAATTTGAAACTTGAGCAGAAAATCTTTGTTCCATAACTGGAGGTAATCATAAAAATAGCTACAAAACACCCATTATGTGCCAACTACTTAAGGTTTTTAAAGTGGACCGCCCACTGCAATCACACTAAATCATAAAGCTTGAGCTGGAAAATTTATCTAGACTATATTAATAATTAAACTGCCTAAAATAATTACATTGCTTGATATTTAACATTCTCCAAATACTTAATATCACAATCCCATCGCCAAACTTAATAGGTAAATTCCCAAGCTTATGTTTTTATGTCTTTTAAGTTTACCCAACCCCAAACGCAATCCCATCGCTTACATATCGCAATAGCGCATAAAGGATAGAAAGAGGGAACTTGGCATAATCATGACATAAAGGTGTTGAAGCCACAAGTTTAACATGGTGGCATATGAAATGTACATATGTTCATATACTTGCATATTACATTTTAGGCCTCAAAAGCATGCATAAAACCAAACTTAGCATATTGGTGATACATGGTGATAAATGACATGTAGAAATGGCCATAAGTTCGCATTTAGCCTCACATGCAAGTTATCATAAGAGATATGATAACCTACATGTTGCCAAAATGCAACCTTTAGCATAAAGCTTGAAGCTTTAAGCTCATAAACCCAAGATAAGCTTGCATAACATGATAACATGAACAAAAGGATCAACCCAAACTTGCATAACATAACTTGCATATCATGTGACAAACTTGCATATCAAACTTGCATAACTTAACTTGCATATCATATGACAAACTTGCATATCAAACTAGCATAACATAACAACATAACATGGCAAACTTGCATAACACTTCATAGTAAACTTGCATATCATAATGATCAAACACAACTTGCATCATTCATTAACTATAGAGTTTAAATATGAAAGTAGAAAAGGGCTTATAATGCCTATGAAGGCACAAAAATATGACAAAGCCCTTATGCAACCAATTAAACCCAAAATGCAAACTTCAATAGAAAAACCCTTAAGCCACAATGATCAAAACTCTTTCTTTATGATGCAAATATAGAAACTTGACTTGAATGCAAGCTAATGATGCTCATACAAGTTTGAAAACACTTGTATGCATGGAAAATCTCATAGAAATTTATTTAGGAATTTTATGAAGAGAATGGAGGCCATGAGAGGATTGATTTTGCCATAGTTTAGTTGTATGAATGAATAATGATGATTTAGGGTTAGGTTAGGGCCTTATTTATAGAGATTAGGACTAGTTCTAGCCTTAGGATTAAACCCTAGTTCCAATCTCAGCCCTTAAAACCGAATCTGGCCCCCAAACTCAACACAAACCCAAAATGGTGCACCAGGCAGAACTGCCCGGCTGGACCAAGTCGACAGCCAAGTCGACAGGGCTGTCGACTTGGGTCCAACCAAGTCGACTCCCAAGTCGACAGGGCTGTCGACTTGGGTGATCTGGCGGGAATTTTCCTGCCTGGCCCAATCTGACCTAATTTTTCAAATTCAAACTTGAATTTGAAATCTGTTTTTACTTTGAAATTTTCTGAAAACTTCGTTGGGCCTTAATCGGGTCATACGGGCTCCAATTTTCGAAAACTCGGACTCTATTTCGCGTATTTTTCCGAGACGAACGCATTGGCATAGCCCGTTTCCCTTGATTCAGATTTATAAATTAAATTCTGCCTCGATTTACATTATAACAGGTTATTGAAAATACGGGTTGTTACATTCTCCCCTCCTTAAAGGATTTCGTCCCCGAAATCTTCAAGTTAGGAAGAACGTATCCTACCATCCAACATCCATCTACTCAAAACATCATCCACGAGCAATCATTGTCCTTACAAGATTCTAAATGTTGTATGAACATATGCAAAGGTGTGTGTATATGTACTTATCTAATGCGAATATCATCAATGCAAATTATGTTAGTGAAATGAATCCATATGTATGCAATTCCTAACATAATGTATAACATCTATATGTGTGCACATAACATTCATCCATATGCAACATCCATGTGATAACACAAAAATTTTCATCCATGAATAAGCATAAACACTCATGCATATGCAATATGAGGAGTGTGTGAGCCGATCTAGTGCCTAACGTGTATAATGCATCCACGAGTAACCACTTGCAAACACTTGCAACCACTTGCAACCATCAAGCATAACATGTTTCAAACACATGTTTCATCCAAAGGGTTTCTACCTAAGGTTCTCATGACAAGATTAACACGATAAACTAGATAAACATGGATAGCAAAGAGAAAGATATGCTAACAAAGAAAAGAGATTGAGAGTGTACCCTCAAAAAGGAATGGATAAAGCCCACGCATCTTCTCCTCGGTTTCCCAAGTTGCGTCTTCTTCAGCTTCACCCCATTGAACCTTCACCAACTTGACCTCTCGAATCCTTAGCTCCTTGGTCTCCATCCCCAAGATGCGAATCAGAGCTCTCCTCAAGGTAGCCTCTTTCTCCACTTCCACATCTTTCAGAACACTTGGCTCAACAACCTCTGCTGATTCATGTAAACACTTCCGGAGATGCGAGACATGAAAAACATCGTGTACTCCGGCAAGCTTCTTGGGCAACTCCACTCTATAAGCCATCTGCCCGATCCTCTCTATAATAGGGAATGGTCCAACAAACCTCGGTGCTAACTTCCCCACGGCTCTAAATCGGACCACATTCCGCAAAGGAGAAACCTTCACGAAAACCATATCCCCAACATCAAACTCCAAATCAGTTCTTCGCTTATCAGCATAGGATTTCTGTCGGTCTTGGGCCGCTTTCATCCGTCTCCGAATCAGCTCGACCTTCTCGGATGTATCTCTGATCATATCAGGCCCAAGTATAAGCTCATCTGTAGTCTCCCACCAACATGTAGGCGACTTGCACGGCCTCCCATATAAAGCTTCAAATGGTGCCATCCCTATGCTTGCCTGATAACTGTTATTATATGCAAACTCAACAAGAGGAAGATGGTCTTCCCAAGTACCACCAAAATCCAGGATATAAAGCCTCAATAGATCCTCGAGTACCCTATTCACCCTTTCGGTTTGACTGTCCGTCTGTGGGTGATAAGCCGTACTTAGATTCAACCTCGTGCCCATAGCTTCTTGCAAGCTATTCTAGAATTGACTTGTAAAGATTGGGTCACGGTCACTGACTATACTAGAAGGGACTCCATGTAGTATCACAATCTCACGAAGATATACAGACGCTAGCCAAGATGCGGTCCTCTTGCTTTTCACCGGAATGAAATGAGCACTCTTCGTAAGTCTATCCACAATAACCCAAATGCTCGTATTCCCTTTCCTTGACCTTGGTAGCCCATCGATAAAATCCATGGAAATACTCTCCCACTTCCATAGTGGAACGTCTAGAGGATGCAATAGCCCACCGGGCTTCTTCGACTCGGCCTTAACTTGCTGGCAAATGATACATCTAGAGACAAACTCTGCCACATCCTTCTTCATCCCAGGCCAAAAGAAAATGCGCTTCATATCTTTATACATCTTATCTCTGCCCGGATGTATATTCAACTTAGAGAGATGCGCTTCCTCAAGAACTTTTCTTACAAAATCTTCTACCATTGGAACACATAACCTTCCGTCTCTCCTCAGCCAACCCTTGTCATCAATAGAATATCGAGCGAGATGACTAGACGCCTCTCCTCGAATCAGCTTATCCATAATCTCAACTATCTGAGGGTCTTCTCTCTGTGAAGCCCCAACTTGATCAAGAAGGGTAGGTCTGAGTTCCAGAGATGCTAAAGAACCGGTCATCGACTCAATCGCCAAAGAGAAATCAAAAGTTGCCACATACTCTAAATTCTTCATCTCAACGAATAGAGTACTCAGAGTCAACCTTTTTCTACTCAATGCATCTGCTACCACATTCCCCTTGCCAGGGGTATAAGCTATCTCAAAATCGTAGGACGCCAAGAATTCCATCCATCTTTGTTGCCTTAGATTCAGATCCTTCTGAGAAAAGAGATACTTCAATGACTTGTGATCGGTATAAAGCTCAAATCTTTCTCCCAGAAGATAATGGCGCCAACCCTTGAGTGCATATACTATTGCTGCCAACTCTAAGTCATGAGTGGGATAATTCTTCTCATGCACTTTGAGTTGTCTACCACCAAAGCATATCACTCTTCCTTCTTGCATCAAAACAGCTCCTAACCCCGTGCCACATGCATCGGTGTATACTGTAAATAACTTCCCTCCATCGGGCAAAGCTAGAACAGGTGCTGATGTGAGGGATCTCTTGAGCTTCTGAAAAGCAAGCTCGCATTCTATGCTCCGAGCAAAGACTAAATTTTTCTTCGTCAATTTAGTGAGAGGAGCGGAAATCTTCGCGAAGTCCTTGATAAACTTCCGGTAAAAGCCTGCAAGACCTAGAAAACTTCTCACTTCGGTTGCATTCCTTGGAGTCTTCCAATCCTGAACTGCAACTACCTTAGCGGGATCCACCGCTAAGCCTTGCTTAGATACTATATGCCCAAGGAATCTAACTTCCCTTCTCCAAAAGTGACACTTGGAGAACTTGGCCTTTAACTGATGCGCTCTAAGCGTATCCATCACCTCCACGAGATGCCTTGCGTGCTCTTCTTCATCCTTAGAGAAGATCAGAATATCATCTACGAAGACCACGACAAACTTGTTCAAGAACTCCCTGAACACCCTACTCATCAAGTCCACGAAATATGCGGGTGCATTAGTCAAGCCGAACGGCATGACAAGCCATTCGAAGAATCCATCTGGAGTTCTGAACGCAGTCTTGTCTATACTATCTTCAGCTACCCTGAGCTGATGGAATCCAGTAGCAAGATCAAGCTGAGAGAAAACAGAAGCACCGACAAGCTGGTCAAAGAGATCATCGATCCTCGGTAACGGGTGTCTGTTCTTCTTAGTCAGCTTATTCAACTCTCGATAGTCAACACAAAGTCGGAGAGAACCATCTGCCTTAGTAGCAAATACCACAGGCGCTCCCCATTCAGATATACTTCGTCTAATGAAGTTCTTCTCAAGCAACTCCTTCACTTGCTTACTTAGCTCCCGCCTTTCACGCGGAGCCATGTGCCGAACAGGCAAAGAAACCGGCTTTGCATTATCCACCAGATAAATGCGGAAATCAATCTCTCGCTTAGGGGGCAACCCCCTAACTTCATCGAAAACATCCGGATACTCTCGAACCACTCTCACAGACTGAAGAGTTTCCATTGACGAGTCGAGTGATTCAAGATAGCACAACATGACGGGACCTCTCGGATCACAAGAGATCTCTAGGGTGTTTCCGAGGCGAGTCACGAGCCTCACAACCCTATGCTCACAATCAAGGATGGCTCCATATCTGGACAACCAATCCATGCCCAATATCAATCTGTATCCCCTAAAACCAAGAACATAAGCACTACACAAGAACTCTACACTCAGTATAGAGATTCTTAAATCCCCATATATCATAGACAGATGGGCGGAACCCCCAAAAGGATTTGAAACACAAACGGGATCCTCCACCAAGCTAGTACTAAGGGGCAAACTATCAACAAGATCAGATGAGATAAAGCTATGCGATGCACCAAAATCAAACAAGGTACGAACTGGAAAATCAGAAATATATACAAGGCTCTCAACAGAAATACTACCTCGATCGGGAACTGGAGCGACATTGAGAGCATGAACTTGCCCTCCTGAAGGTCCAACACGCTGAATCTGACCCTGGCCTTGCCCTTGCTTCCTCGGGCAATCCTTACTGAAATGTCCAGTCTCACCGCAGAAAAAGCATTCACCATTCTTCCTTTTCCTCTTCTTACAATCCTTAATAAGATGCCCAACTGAACCGCAATAATGGCATTTCCCCTTGTTGTTCTTGCCCTTGTTGTTGTTCCCCTTGTTGCCTTGACTCTTGTTCTTGTTCTGATTGCCTTGACTGCTCTGACCACTTGGATTACCCTGATTTCCTTTCCCCTGGGAATCAGTCTTCTTGGCTTGAGTATCATTCACCTTGATCTCTTTCTTGACATCTCCCTGAAGTAATGCCATATCAACCAAGCTCTCAAACGTGGCCCCATGGGGAATATGTGACATAGCCAATCCCTGCAACGGCTCATTCAATCCTCTAGCAAAACGAAGAGCCTTCTTCTGAGGAGTATTAACCATATCCAAGCCAAAACGAGCTAACTGATTGAACTTGTTCACATATTCTTTGACAGACATATCTCCTTGTTTCAAAGTTATGAACCTCTCCATTTGCAGATTCTCCTCAGCAGAAGATAGAAACTTAAGCACGAACATTGCCCTGAAATCGGCCCAAGTCTCAACAGGCCTAGTACCATTGGTGACTTCCCACCAATAAGCGGCTTCATCCTTCATAAGCCAAACCGCCAACAAGATCTTCCTCTGATCGTCTAACCCAAAGATAGCAAACAAATCCTCGGTCTCTTTCAACCAATTTCTGGCCTCTACAAAAGTCTCAGTGCCTTGAAAGTTCTTGCCACCCATTGCTTTGAAATCCTTGCAAGTCTTTGCGAAGTCAGCTTGAGGATGCTGAGGGGGAGGAGGAAGAGGAACCTCAGCGACAGGAGGAGGAGGAACATTAACTACTGGAGGAGGAGGAGGAGGGACATCTGCAGGGCCGGCTTCGGTCGCCATAGCCTCCAAAAGTCTCCTATACCAAACAGGTACGTGTACTCCCTCCGGAATAGCAAAGTTATCGGCCATACTGAAAACGAAAAAAAAGACAGATTCAGAATGGGGGAAAACGAAGGAATTTTGCTAATGGCTTTTTGGGGAATAGCCTTTAAAATAATCTAGACTTTTCTTTGGAAAATACTTTATACTTGGTTTTGAAAATAGTTTTCCAAAAGTTTTCTAAAAACCTTTTTGTTCCTTCTCGTAAACCATATGCTCTGATACCAAATGTAACACCCCACCTCCGCCAGGGTGACTCTTGCAAGCACTCTGACTTTGGAGGGGCGTTTGAATCAGGTAAACATGCATAATGATATATCAAGGCAGAACAAGAACATATGTATATATGTAAACAGAGTAAATAACATAGAAAAAACAGCGGAAGATTTCAAACCATTTCAAAACAAGTCTGGTACAACATAATGTCAACTTTCCAAATACACAAGTCTAGATAAAAACAACATTACTCAAAAACTGAAATACATAAGTACTATCCCCAAAATAAGTGATAACCATAGCTAGCTTCATGTCAAGACCGTACATGAGCTGAAATCCCACAAGCAAGCAATCCGAAATCCAAGCTAAGGTCCAACGTTCCCACCCTGAGAACCTGGGGGGGGGGGACGGAAGAAAAGAGGCGAAAGAAAACAAGTCAGTCAAAAAGACTGAGTAAACCCTACTACAATCAATGTAAACTGATAAAGTTAACTGGCATGATGAAAGCTGAGATGAACATATGGATAACTACATACTGGCATGATGATTAACTAACAAGGTAGATAAAGGTGTCATCGCATAATCAGGATTAAGGTTTTGCACCACAGGTGTACTAGCAAACTAACATGACTTGAATAAACAAGTATTGATCCCTTGGCCCAAGCTTTGGCCCAATAACATGAAGTGACCCTAACACGAGGTCCAATAACATGAAATGACCCTACGAGGTCCAACCAAACGGTCTAGTCGATCGGCTCCCTAAGCCTAACTCGTCACGTGTTTGTGTCAATGCGGCCCAAACATAATTGTAGTCAGACTGTGCAGGGTCTCCCGTCGGGTGTATCAAGCCCTAGGGTGGCAAGCCCTGGACACCATAAGCATGAGTGCACAGTCTCGATCTACTGGTACCCGTGCATGCTTTCCCCGGCTTCGGACTACGTGCACGACCATGGTCCGCCCGGAACTACACCGGCGTACCCTCTGCCGTCGCTTTTGGTCACTTACCTCCAGTCCAGTAATCGTGCTCCCTCCCTAGCCTAGACCCTAGGGCCTTAATGATACAAACTTGGGATTACTGCTGGAGTAGACCCCCATTGCTAGGATTTTTCTAGTGGGTTAAGTACGGTTTAACCCTCTTGCTAATCATGGATTAACTTGGTTAAGTGTAACGATGAGTTCACGACTTAACCCCAATTAATCTACCAAGCCCAAATTGGTTAAGTATTAAGTGGGCCATGACTTAACCCTAATCATGAGGCATTAATTAACTTAATGCGCATTAACCTCTCACATTAGACCTTGTTGTGGTTACTAGTTAAGCCGGGCGGGTCCGGGTAGCTTTACACCACAACTTGGTCTAACCTCGGGTTCAAGGTACAACATGGCCAACTTCTCACATTGGGTCCTATTGTTTGTAACCATTAGTTAAGCCGGTCGGTTCCGGGTAGGTTTACGCTACAAACTCAACCCAACCTCGAGTTGGTCACACTTATCTTTTCTAAGAGTCATGTCCATCATGTTTCCAAAACATGTTACAAGTTTTCAAGCATTTGGGTAGACCTAACTTAATAGGTAAATTCCCAAAAGGGTAGACCTAACTTAATAGGTAAATTCCCAAGCTTATGTTTTTATGTCTTTTAAGTTTACCCAACCCCAAACGCAATCCCATCGCTTACATATCGCAATAGCGCATAAAGGATAGAAAGAGGGAACTTGGCATAATCATGACATAAAGGTGTTGAAGCCACAAGTTTAACATGGTGGCATATGAAATGTACATATGTTCATATACTTGCATATTACATTTTAGGCCTCAAAAGCATGCATAAAACCAAACTTAGCATATTGGTGATACATGGTGATAAATGACATGTAGAAATGGCCATAAGTTCGCATTTAGCCTCACATGCAAGTTATCATAAGAGATATGATAACCTACATGTTGCCAAAATGCAACCTTTAGCATAAAGCTTGAAGCTTTAAGCACATAAACCCAAGATAAGCTTGCATAACATGATAACATGAACAAAAGGATCAACCCAAACTTGCATAACATAACTTGCATATCATCTGACAAACTTGCATAACTTAACTTGCATATCATATGACAAACTTGCATATCAAACTTGCATAACATAACATCATAACATGGCAAACTTGCATAACACTTCATAGTAAACTTGCATATCATAATGATCAAACACAACTTGCATCATTCATTAACTTTAGAGTTTAAATATGAAAGTAGAAAAGGGCTTACAATGCTTATGAAGGCACAATAATATGACAAAGCCCTTATGCAACCAATTAAACCCAAAATGCAAGCTTCAATAGAAAAACCCTTAAGCCACAATGATCAAAACTCTTTCTTTATGATGCAAATATAGAAACTTGACTTGAATGCAAGCTAATGATGCTCATACAAGTTTGAAAACACTTGTATGCATGGAAAATCTCATAGAAATTTATTTAGGAATTTTATGAAGAGAGTGGAGGCCATGAGAGGATTGATTTTGCCATAGTTTAGTTGTATGAATGAATAATGATGATTTAGGGTTAGGTTAGGGCCTTATTTATAGAGATTAGGACTAGTTCTAGCCTTAGGATTAAACCCTAGTTCCAATCTCAGCCCTTAAAACCGAATCTGGCCCCCAAACTCAACACAAACCCAAAATGGTGCACCAGGCAGAACTGCCCGGCTGGATCAAGTCGACAGCCAAGTCGACAGGGCTGTCGACTTGGGTCCAACCTAGTCGACTCCCAAGTCGACAGGGCTGTCGACTTGGGTGATCTGGTGGGAATTTTTCCGCCTGGCCCAATCTGACCTAATTTTTCAAATTCAAACTTGAATTTGAAATCTGTTTTTACTTTGAAATTTTCTGAAAACTTCGTTGGGCCTTAATCGGGTCATACGGGCTTCGATTTTCGAAAACTCGGACTCTATTTCGCGTATTTTTCCGAGACGAACGCAATGGCATAGCCCGTTTCCCTTGATTCAGATTTATAAATTAAATTCTGCCTCGATTTACGTTATAACAGGTTATTGAAAATACGGGTTGTTACATAGAACTTTTATTATATTTTCAAAATCATTGATATTATAGTAAATATTTTAGATTAATTTAGTTATCTAAATAAATTTTAATCTTTACGTATGCATAAGAATTACTTTTAAAAGCATAAAAATCATAAATAATAATATTTTAATCATATATCTATACTATGTTTCAAATTATAGTTAATATTATAAATATAAAGTCTAAAATATGTTTAGTTTGGTTAAATCAGATAACCAACCGAACTAACCAACCTTAATTTGGTTGGTTTGGTTCGGTTTTTAATCTCAATGGTTTTAGTATGGTTTGACAATTTCGTAATTGGATAAACTAAACCAACCAAACGCTCACCCCTTGATAGCAAGGGACACCACACACAAGGAAAAGAAGGGTTGACTGCTCGATTAGGTGGACGCGATGAGACAAGATAATTAGAGAAATAAGAGATTGGAGACAAATAGAGATTAGGTGAAAACGAAGGAGTTCGTTTTGTGGTGACACTGTCGACTATTGGCAGTCAATAAACGATAAGAAACTATGACCATAACGGCGCAGATTTAAAACTGTTTAATAGAGTGGCTTGCATTGATTGAACCCCAGTAAATACAGACTCGGACCTTCACTTTCAAACTCATACTTGTTTAAAAGACATGGAAGCTCTAGCATTTCCTTTTCTCAAAAAAAAATATAGTGCCTAAATGAGTTCCAGTTTTATTTAGTTGTATAATTGAAGAATAGTAGAAGATGATAAAGAAGTAGAACAAAGTCAAATCAAAGTGTCAAGCCAGGGAAAACTGTAAATTCGAATCTTAATTTAGAAATCAAATCCAAAACTCTTTTCCTGCCTAAATTCATAATAGATCTGCATATTCTTGAGGTGTATAAATCCAAATATGGAGAAAATCGAGTCAAATTGTAAATTCTGTAAACTCGTGGTAGCACCGGCATGAGTTCGAAACCCAAAAAGGCATGCCAAAAACTTACCATGTTTCTATCCATGTTCATACGTTAAGATCAGCCACTTATATGGTGCTCGCGGACCGGGCTAGGTGCACTAGGGGGTCTTTACCACTCCAATCTGTTTACACCTTGAACAAATTCAAAAAGAAAATAATCCTTTTATGCCTAAATGTAAGATTCGAGTTCAGGCTAAATCTATGCACATGATATGAAACTGAAAACTCTGCCTACATATTCTACAGCTGTTAACATATATATGTTATTTGAATGCAAATCTAAAAATTATTCCTGATGTTAGCAGTTTTTAAATTCATTATAAAAGATGATAAACTATAAACTTTCATGATGAAATTTCTAGATTGGTATTATAATTAAACATAAAACGTAAAATATAGAAATCATTGTTAGAGCTTAAGGGTTAAGTGGTATTCTAGTTCAATGGAACTTAGGATGTTGCATTATAATTTCTATGCAATATCACGTTTAAAATAAATAAAAATGCGTAGTTTCAAGTGATAAAGAATACACATAAAAAGAAAGAATGTTAAAAATATGTGTATTTACCTTAATTTATTATTTTCTATTTCGAAACTATGAAAAGATAATTTATTATAATTTTGAACACTACACAAACCTTCTTTAAGGATACGATATAGGAATTTACATTGTTAACGTATTAATTGTAGGGTCGTAGTTTCAATGTATGAAAATGTTGTAAATATCAAAGTGTTAATAAAGTGATAAAAACAAAATAAGAACATCCTAACAGAAAAGATATACAATACAAATAAAAATGGGAATTAACTAAAGGGAAATTAAAGATTAGATATGAGTAAGTTAAAGGGTGAAAAATGAACATAGGTAGAAAAGGGGAAAATGGTAAATGGAACGGGATATGGCATTATGAATTTATTGAAAAGAAGATGGTAAATAATACAAAAGCGGAGAAGATATAAACACCTAAGAAGAAAGGAATTACAATTGACAGTAAATTGTATAGATAAGAAAATTAAGTAAAAATAATTGAGCAAATATAGAAATAGTGTGCACTTGCATGCACACACCCACCCACCCACACACAAATATATATAGACGTAGCCTCGAGTATATATTTATACATAGTGCAAACTATTAAATCTAATAGATGATTGTATGAATAAAATGACATTGGTCATTAAAATATGTTGGACTATCAAGTTAGTAATGTTACACATTAAACATCTATGCAAATCAAATAGCTGCCAACAATCATGTACACATTATCCTGATGTGAGACATATCCAAGCATAAAACATTAAGGAGTATATGCTTGTGTATCGAAAGAAATAGCTTAATAGATAGAAAATTCTGCTTCAAAGATAGAAAAAGTGGGTATAGCCTTGATTATACTAGGCATCTAAATCGGATGGTGAGCGTAGAATGACACATGCCAATATCCAGAGGTACCAAATCAAGGAATAGGAACATAGGTCGAAAGTGGTCAATATAAAAAACATAGGGTGCAACAAATGAGCTACACTTCCAATTATTTTACTGGTTCATGTTAGGTAATGCACTCTATAATAATATGTGGAGAATGAAGTTTTCATTTATTGAGAATGAATTTTGATACAGTACTAAATGAATAAAATGTATAGACTTACAATGTATATATAATACACTGTGTAACAATAATAAAGTGCTATGAAAAGGAATAAAAAGGTTACAATATGAATTTGGGCCCAGCTTGCTATTCTGAAGCCCAGTATTGGTTTGATATAAGATAACTGTTGTGTATTATATTGTATCCATTTCTTTCGATAACCCTTCTCAAACCAATAATGGGGATTAGAGTTTTAGCCGACATCGAACTTCTGCTTCAAATCTTGTCCGATCTACTAGCTGTTGGCATAAAACTCTTCACTTTTGTAACAACCCGTGAATTCTATAACGTTAAGCTTCACGAATTAAAGTATAATTAATTATAAATGATGAAATCAAGGGAAATGGGTTACGCCATTGCGTTCATCTCGAAATTCTGCTTGAGATAGAGTTCAAGTTTGCGTAAAACGGATATCGTATGAAGAAGATATGGACGAACGAAGTTGGACGAAAAACCAGAAAACGGGTCAGAATGCACTGGCGCACTTGGGAAGTGCGCCAAAACAGAAATGAACTGGCGCACTTGGGAAATGCGCCAGTACATTTTTAGCCTGGCGCACCTGCCAAGTGCGCCCAGGTCAGAATGACCTACTGGTCAGGCCTGGCTGGCCTGATCAGGGTCTGGTCGAATTGTGATGTTTGGCTGAGTCACTAGGGCTTACGTGTCACCTTTTGAGTGGCTCTTTGAACTTTGTATGGTCTAGATTCCTCCTATCTTCATCCGATGGCTCAAAACAATTTAAAATTCTATAAATATAACTCAAACCTAACCCTAAACTCACAAAAATAATAGAATACAATAGCCGTCATGCTGCTTGAGAAGAACTAGGAATGGCTGTCAATTAGAAACCCTAGAGACAAGCCAACAAGCCTAAGAGACGAATCAAATCAAAGCTTAATCAAATCATTCAACGCAACTTTGCTACCCAAAGGAGAGCATCTCCAAATCAGAATAACAGAAATCAGAAAACAAGAATTCATCACACGTAAGTATAGTGACCTTTCAAAATATGAATAAAAACTGTGATGTGATTCGATGTATATGAAAATAGAATCGTGTTATTATTCTATCCATTGTGGTGGTTCTATCATGACTTATGTATTGATGTTTGTGGCATAAAATTTATTGAAGCAAGCCTATTGAACGATTATACTTGCAAGTTTATGGCAAAAATTAGAATTTGATCATTTTATGTATATGGCGGTGGCACGAACTATGTCTAAGTTGGAATTTATGTAAACATGTTATAGACCCTTTTATGCCTACATGATCCAAAACCTATGATATTGTTCTTATGTTTATTTGCAAGTATAATTAGTTCTATGTTTCTTAAACTATGCAATTTCATGTTTATCTGCAAAATATAATTGGTTCTAAGTCAAACATCATTTGGGTTTCATAAACTATGCAAGTTCATGTTGAAATAGGCTATATGGTTAGATGTAAAAATTGTACATTTTTGATGAATATATAACATGCTAGTTTTGTGGTCGATATTATGCCAAGTTAACATGTTTAAACACAAGCTTGTATTTGCCTAAACTATGTCATTTCATATGTCACCTACTTAGTCATACTTTGATTTGAATGCAAGTTTACATGACCCATGTTATATGTTAGTTGAATCGCCAAATTGCAAGTTCATGCGCGACACACCTTTATGTATTACATGTTCATATTGATTATGCCAAAAATGCCAAGTTTACACCTATGTCTCGTTTACGTTTATGAATTCCCTTATGCTTATTTGTGTGCGCTAAATTAGGCTAAGTTTTTAGCCTAATATTATATGTTAAAAACTAGGCGAACGAATATTAGGCTAAGATTTGTTAGCCTAATGTTTAAACGGGGGAACGTTGGGAATATTTGAAAACTTGACATAAAAATATATTGAATTGGCATGTTTGTCACATGCCAAAATTGGTGGCATTTAAATGGTATAAATTATTATACCAAAAATATTAAACTTGGAATGTGGGCCATAATATTTAATTGTTGGCAAATTTACATATATTCAGTAATAAAGACAAATATGTAAATTTAGAAAACACGACATGCTTAACCCGAGGTTGGATTGAGTTGTGATGTAAACCTGCCCGGAACCGCCCGGATGTCCAACAGTCACAACAATACCTATCCAATGTGGGTGGTTAAGCATTGAGCCCAATAAGGACCTGAGGTTAGACTGAGCTACGGTGTAAACCTGCCCGGAACCGACCGGCATATCCAGCAACCGTAGCAATACCTGTCTAATGTGAGTGGTCTGGTGATCCTAAGAGGCTAAGGACAGATGGTAGGGTTAAGTCAACTATAACACTTAACCAAATTCAACATGTTAACAAGAATTGATGGGTGGGGTTAGGTAAATACAGACACTTAACCACTTAACATGTTTGACTAGAAAATCCTGGTAACGAGGGACCCGTTTCAGCAGTAACCCAAAGTTAGGTATCAACGGTACCCTGAAACTAGGCAGGGTGGGGCACGATTACTGGGCTGATTGTAAGCGGTCAAACGACGGCGGTGGGTGCACAGTGCAGGTCTAACGGGGTGCGGGCGTGCACACACTCCGAAGCAGACAAGCAGGGCACTGGGGACACCAGTAGTATAACCTATGTCTTCTAGTTTTGTGTCGGGGCCGCCACCATGGGTCTTGATACACCCCATGGTGGGACCAGCATAGGTATCTACAATACTTGTGGGCCGTATGACACATGTTAACGCGAGTAGGAGCCGATCTTTAATAAGAATGGGGATCACTTCACCCTCACCATGGGGTGCCAGTTAGAATAAACTTGAGTAGATGCAGAGATATAGTATGGGTGTGATAGTACATTCAACACTTCCTTAGCCTGTGACACTTTCCTATTTTTAGTTTACATCCATCATACCCTTTTTTTCACATATTGAAGAGTTACTAGATTTACTCAGGCTTTATGTCTGACCCTATTTTCTTTTCCTCTTCTTTTCTTTCGCCCCCCCCCCCCCCCTAGGTCCATAGGGAGGAAACAGCTCAACTCAGTCAGGCTCTTTACAAGCACCAAGAACGTAGATGTATGATTTGGATCTTTCTTGCTTGGATAATGTCTTTGGATATCACTATTGGGATTTTTGTCACTTTATTTATGTTTTCATGCTTCTTCAATAATCAGGGCAGTTATAAGGTTGTAATGTTGAAAGTATTTTGAGACAATTATGGAAATCTTTGTTGATACCCGTATTGATGAAATAAAAGTTTGTTTGGTTTTCCGCTGTTTAAAATATGTGTATTTATATTTGTCTTGAGTTCATCTGTGACTTTTACTTATAAACCTCCACCAAAGTTAAGGCATTCCCTTTGTGAGTGACCTTAATGGAGGTGGGGTGTTTCAACTTTCTTCTCCTTTGCTTGCAGATTTACTTCTGAGTTCTTGATTTCACAATTATCGGCATGATTCAGATCTGCCTGGTTGCTGGATTTAGGTATTTGAAGAGTTATGGCTTCTGTAGGCTTCTTCCAGGTTTGAAATTTCTTTAACGTTGTAGATATGTCTGCATCATGAGGTAAAACCCTAACCTTTAGCTCTTCTCTATGTCTCATAAAGTTTGGTGCAGATGATGGCTTTGTTAGTGTGTCTGCTCATTGATAATATGCTGAAATATGATTTATCTCTATGCTTCCCTTTTCTACTTGTTCTCTACAAAGTGTATATCGATTTCGATATGTTTAGATTTTGCATGTAAGATGGATTTGTTGGCATGTAAACTGCACTCTGATTATCATTCCATAGCGTAGCTTTTTCTGTAATGACTTGTAATTCTTTTAATAAAGATTGCACCCACATTATTTCAGTTGTAGCATTAGCTATGCTCCTATATTTTGCTTTAGTGCTTGATCTGGATATAGTAGCTTGCTTTTCGGAACACCAAGACACAAGATTGTTTCCCAAATATATACAGTAGCCAGTGGTTGATTTCCTATCATCTATATCTGATGCCCAATCTACATCTGTATAACCAGTAATATTTAGCTCATTTCCTGCTTTAAATGATAAACCATAGTCCATTGTATCTTAAATCTCTTTTAACCGCTTTCCTGTGATTATCCATTTGTGCCTGCGCAATGTCAGGCCTAGTTATAGTTGAGTACCGTAAAGCCCCAACTATACTTCTATAATGTTTAATATCTAGTACTGGTTCCCTCTGTGTTTGGAAAGACTTGGACTGCTGATCATTGGGGTGAGCTTTGGCTTTGCCTAATACATTTTAGTTTTCAATAGTAGCCCGCTGATGTATTTCTTTTGTGACAGCATGATTTCTGATTTTGACCTTGTTACTTCTATACCTAAGAAGTAATTTAGTTCTCCAAGATCTTTGATAGATAGTTTCTTGTCCATATATTTAATAAGTTGATCTATTTCCAGCTGATTATTACCTATTATAATGATATCATCAACATAAATCAATATATAAATGGTTACATTGTCTGTAATCTTGATAAATAGTGAATTATCTGATTTGGCAGACTGAAATCGAAGTTTTATTAACATGGTTTTCAGTTTGTCAAACCAGACTCCGAGGGCGTGCTTTATCCCATATATTGCTTTATCAAGTTTACAGACAAGTTTTGGATTTTGTATATAACCCTCTAGTTGCTCCATATAGACATCTTCTTGTAAATTTCCTTTTAAAAAGGCATTATTTACATCAAGTTGTCTTAATTTCCAGTCATTATGGAGAGCTATGACTAAAATGATTCTGATTGTAGTTGTTTTTATGACTGGAGAGAATGTCTCATTAAATTCAAAGCCTTGGTTGTTGAGCATAAACCTTAGCAGCAAGTCTTGTTTTGTATCTATTTATAGTGCCATCTGGATATTTTTTAATTCTATATGTCCATTTGCATTCTATGATATTTTTGTCTTTTGTTGGTGTCACTAGCTTCCATGTTTTTTTAATGAGGGCTTGATACTCCTCATTCATGGTAGATACCCACTCACTGTTGCTAATGGCTTGCTTATATGTAATTGGTCCATCATCCATTAGTGTAGTTGAGTACACTTTGGGTTTACATATACCAGTTTTAGACCTTGTTATCATAGGATTTCCAGATGTTGTTCAGGAACATTGTCAGGTTATTCTTCAACATTTACTTGCCTTGTATAACTTGTTTCATTGTCTGTTTGATTCTCTTGACTAACATTATGTTCACTACTTGATGTATTTCCAAATGATTCATTGTTGACTTTTTCTGGGTTGATTGGTTCAAGTTCAGTATCACATTGCTGATCTGAACTTGAATTATTGATTTGTTTCCCAATCACACCTGCACTAGTTACATCTTCACAAATTGGTACTTGCAAGGTATATTCTTTAGTATTATATGCTTTGTTTGTTGTCTTGATGGTATTGTCATTATATGGAAACACGTTCTCATTAAACATGACATGTGTGCTTATAAATATTTTTCCATTTCCATCTAAACATTTGTGACCCTTTTGCTGAGATACATACCCAATAAAAGTGCATGGTCTAGATCTATATTCAAGTTTGTGTTTACTATATTGTCTTAGATATGGAAAACATAGGTATCCAAAAGTTCTTAAGTAGTTATAATCAGGTTTACTATCGAATAATTTTTCATATGGACTCAATCCTTTTAGCACATCAGTAGGTAATCTATTTATTAGATAAGTTGTTGTGCTAAAGGATTCTGGCCAAAATTTTAATGGCATAGATGCCTTAGATAATAAATTTAAACCTGACTCGATTATATTGCCTACGCTTTCTCTCAGCTAAGCTATTTTGTTCAGAAGTGTGTGGACAAGTGAGTCTCTTATTTACACCCTTCTTATTAAAGTATTGTGTTAGAGACTTGTATCCAGCTGCATTATCAAATTGCATGCTTTTGACTTGAGTGCCAATTTTTTTTCCACAATGGTCATAAACTTGATGATAGTATTGCACGTTTCATCTTTGGATTTCAAGAAATATATCCATGTGTATCTAGTACATGCATCAATAAATGATATACAATATTTATAACCATAATCTGGAAATATTGGTGATGGTCACCATAAATCAGTAGCTATCATTTCCAGTGGTTTTGTATGATTAGTTAATGAATTAGGGAATGGTAACTTATGACTTTTCCCCGTGTGATAATAAGTGTAACTAGATAACAGAGGTACATTATCACAAGCAATATTATTACTACTAAGAACCTGCTTTACAGTGTTGATGCTTGGATGACTATGTTTATTGTGCCATACACTAAGTACATCATTGCTATCTACAGTTTCAGTAGGATGACAGTTCTTTTGCTCCTTAGTGCTATTGTTGCCGGTGATCTGATTAAACATGTAAAGTCCATGAACTTCTCTACCCTGCAATAGTACATTTTTAGTAAGTAGATCTCTTACTAAACGATGATCAGAATAAAATTCAAAAAAAATACTTCATTGTCATAAGCAAATTTTGACACACTCATAAGGTTCTTTTTTATTTTGGGTACTCTAAGCAAGTTATATAATAAAAGTTTTCATGTCCCATTAGTGAAACCATTACCTGTATGAGTGATGTTTTGCCATTTCCCAAACAAATATTATTCCTACCTCTGTACTCTTTGTGACCAAGGGTTATATTTTCCATAGTATCTGTTAAATGATTAGTTGCACCTGAGTCTGGGTACCAGCTTTGATCATGTAATGAATCTTAACTTGATGTCTCATTTCCCTTTGAATTGTTTTCATTCTGAGTTGCTTGTTCATTGTTTATTTGTGTTACATTTGCATTTGAATTTCTTTGATTGCTTGCACTCTGAATTGAATAGTTCTAATTGAATCTGAAATAACATTTCATTGTTATGTGTCCAACCTTTTCACAAATTTTGACACTTTGGTCTAGAATTATAATTATATCTTCCTCTGCCCCTTGATCTATTAGAGTATTTTCCCCTCTGATTAGTTTATTCACCTTTTATGTACTGGCCGTTGCTGCAAAGTTGGCTGAAAGATCTGGTTATTGTACTGCAAGTAGTATAGAATGTACATCTTCCATTGAACACATAATATTTTGAGATGATATCACTGCTACTACTGCCTCATAATCATTATTGAGACCATTTAAAACTACAAGAATTTGTTCGTACTCACCAAATTTCTGACCTACAGCTTCAAATGTATCACACATTGTCTTAACCTTTGCAAGATAATATATCATATTTAAGTTTTCTTTTCTCATGCCCTGCAGTTGCCTTCTGTATTACATAACTTTTGCTACTAACTGAGAATTAAAGTTTCTCTCTACATTTGTCCATATGTCATTTGAGTTCTTGCATCATATTACTTGTGATAGCAATTTTAGAATGATAGATGATAACAACTATGAACTGATTAATCTATCTTATCTATGATACTTTTAGTATTCTTCATTGGTAACAACATTGTTTTGTGCATTAGTTATGAATCTCAATGGGATAAACAGTGTACCATATAAGAAGCCTTCAAGGCCTTATCCCTGTATTGCGGTTTCCACTTGCAGTTTCCAAAGTGGAAAGTTATCTTCATCTAGTTTGGCAGTAATAAGTTAGCTTTGTGGACTGATTACTGTCTTGACTAGATGTTCAACTGGTTCTTGTTGATTCTGAGGGGCACTGGCACTGCTAAAGGTTGCAGTACCCACACCTCCAGTCATTGTGAGATAGAAATGGTGAATCTTGGTTCAAGAGAAGTGGTAACCAAGATGATGATTAAAAAATCACAGTAAAACAACTTTCAAAACATGGTGGAGTAACTGAGTACACCTTCAAAACCAGGTATGATCAACCACTTAAGCCCAAGTATGAGCAAACACTTACTCAAATGAGGTTGATGCTGATGAGTTTGTTAGTTATGGCACTGTCTTGGGTTTTTGCTGTGTTGATTTTGTCTGATTCTTGATTTTGATACTTAGTTTTCTTTTTTGTTTTGAACAACTGGGTTCTGATTTATTGTTGTGATGCAGTCGAATTTTAGATTCAGGCGAGGCAAACAGTTGATAGTTAGAATTTAGATCTCAGATGATTAGATTTTATTCTCAGATGAGATAAAACTCATATGATGGAAAATTTCTAATGAGTTTACCTCCTAGTCTCTACACGCACACTGTATCGATCTTGATGTTGCTGTTAAGCTTTTCTTGGCTTTGATACCATATAACAATATTGAACAAATGCGAATTTATGTGGAGACTAAAGTTTTCTTTTATTGAGAATGAATTTTGAAATAGTACTGAATGAATAAAATGTAAAGACTCATAGTGTATATATAATACACTGTGTAACGGTAATAAAGCGTCGTGAAAAGGAATAAAAAGGTAACCATATGATTTTGGACCTAGCCTGGTATTCTGAAGCCCAATTTTGGTTTGATATAAGATAATTGTTGCGTATTATATTGTATCCATTTCTTTTGATACACTGCCACATTTATTAGTTAGTTAGTTTGTATTTAGATATAAGGCTAGCTAACACAATCGAGAGACCTTTCAAAGATACGAATGCGGTAGTTCATATAGCTGAGTCTCAAAATTGGGACGCAAATATGAAAATCCCCATAAATACAGAATAATGCACGACTTAGTATTTAAAAGGCGTTGTTAGGCACTATGGAGCTTTTCAGTATGTGCAGTGATAACGTTGTGATACAGGAAGGAGATGGATCCAGATCGAGAGCAAATTTAATGATGTTAGCGAGGATACAATATAAGTCTAATGGGAGACTATGATATTTATATATTTAGGCACATATACATAGCTAAATTTATGATAAGTAGATGGGGTGTACTGTATTCCAACATGGAATCAAGACGACTACTTAAATTTTTGAAGATTTATTATGAGTGTATTGACCCACATTTGCAGAGGTATTATAATTAATTTATTTAATTATATAAATAGTGATATAGTGAATTAAATGGTGGTTTAATTAAATAATGGTGAATATTTAATTAAATAAATAAATTAAATAATATATTTAATTCTGAAATAATCAGAATTGGCTGAAATGGAAATATGGTATGAACCGGATCATCGGTGATATTTAATTCAGTTTAGAATTGAATCAGAATAACGAATATATTATTTGATCGACAGTTTGAACGTATAATTATATTTTAATTTAAATCGAGCTTGAAATGGCGCCGTAGTTCGAAAATTGGCGGTTTGAACTTCAACTGAATGTACAGGATTCGTTTTAAGCCGGATTTCTGTGAAACAAGAAACGCGTGGAGCTGGTCTAGTATATCTTTCTAGTGGAAGAGAAAAATTGGGATTTCGTCGTGTAGATTTTGAGATATGTCCAAATCAAATTTTAGAAAAGTCGCTGTGGAATTCCTTTATAATTTATAAAGGAATTATTTATATTTTAAAAAGGAATTTCATTATAAATCGAATATCGATCTAATCGGGATTTGAAATATCAAGCTAGAAATTCATATAGGAATATTCTAGAGCTGTATGGTATTCCACTGTGAATATATACGATAATATAAATTTATTTATATTCAATTTAATTATATTTAAATATATTTATATATTTAAATGGGTCATTCAGAGCTTTAAAAATAGCCAGTTTTTCATACGACTTCAGAATTCGACGAAACTAATTTTGTTGGATCCGCAACATCAAATAGTTGCTAGATTTCTAGTTCCGTGATTTTTAGAGTCACTGTGTGGCCGTACAGAATTTAAGAGTGAAAAATAGACAGTATTTCGATGGTTAAAAATACGCTGTGTGAGGATACGAAGTCGGAATTCGATGAAACCAGTTTCGTTGGGACCGTAATGTCGAACTGTAGCTTCATGTCCAGTTTCGTATTTTTGGGTACTGTATGTAATCACGAGAACTTTTAGAAAGCAAAATGAATATATAAAAGAGAATATACTGAGAATATTCTTTCTATAAAATATCTAGATATTTATTTTCTCTATAAATATAGCATCTACCTTCCTTAACCTAGTTTCAACTCCCCGTTAAGTCAACAAAAATCCCGTCGTCACTCTTGTGTTCTTCAGCAAAACGAAAACACGAGCAAAGAATTCCAAAACAAACAAAACAAAATCCTATAAATCATCATACACTTATATTGGGATTCACCATGTTTTTCTCTACAAACCTATATGGTTTTCATTGGGTTCGATCATTATATCGATGTTGTCGAGTTCCAACAGTGAACCTAGGGTTCGAGGGTTTGTGGAATTGGGTGAATCGAGTGTGAGTTTGAATTGATATTCGGGTTTATGATGTTGAGTGGAACCTCGTTGCTGATTTTTAGGGAATTCCGTACTCATTCAGGTCGCGAGTACCTCTGTTGTGACCGGAAGATGCGGTTCGATGTAGACAGAATTGTTGCCACCGAGTTCTACTCTATTGGTATGGCTAGATGGAGACGGGAAAGAGGAGTTGATTGGAGATTTCGGTGGTGGAAACCTGGAAGAACGAAGGGGTTGGGAGGAGGATTATCGGTTGTGTGGTTTACTGGAGAGGAGTAGTATGTGATTTAGTGATTGGGGAAGAAGGAATTTGGAGCGGTCTTGGGTATTAAACGGGTCAGGGCATTTTAAAGTATGGTTTGGGCTGAGATGATAGGCGAAACAAGATCCGACAGGGTCGTATGAACGGACACTACCCAATGAAACTGACTGGGAGTGGAGGGGAGCCCATTTGAATTTATGGCGAAATAAATTGTTTGATTCAAATCAAACAAACAGTTTATCGTTCTTTAACGATGAACTGCCAAAGTGAGTAAATCTCACTAACTCTGAACAGTTTATAATTTCATGTTTTGATTTTTAGAACTGTTAAATATTGGCTGATTGACTGTGTGTTGACTGTTTGATTGAACTGCTAGTCAGTTAGTTGAATTTCTATATTGATTCGGTTTAACAGAATATATCATATGGAATTGAAAGTGATGTTGATTTTATTGTGTAACATCTGTGGATGCAGGGAAACAGGTTAGAGGAATCCGACTGGATTCCTCAACAGTTATTTTATTGTTTTTCATATACTTTGATATATGATGTGAATTATAACCTGTTGTTAAGTGTATGTATGGACGATATTGGACATCGTAATTTGATATGTTAAACACCATAACATACTGGGATTTGGATAAAAGGGGAATTTGTCAAAGTGAATACTGAAAAGAGAATATTTATAAAATCAGAGGATTTTACAAAAGAGAATACTTATAAATAGTATAAATGGAATATTTATAAATAGGACATACGTTTAAGTGGAATTATAAATGAAGGGAAATCTTTATAAATGGAATATTTATAAAGTTAATTATTTATTGTTAAATAAATAAGATAAGATAATGGATTATTTATTTGTTAAATAAATAAGATAAGTAATGGATTATTTATTTGTTGAATAAATAAGAGATATTAAATGAGATATTTATTTGTTAAGTAAATAGAAGATTATAAAGGAAACATTTAGAATAAATAAATAGAATAAATAAAGGAGATATTTATTTGTTAAATAATTAGAGTAGAATAAATAAAGATATACAAGGAAATATTTGTAAACCAATTACAAATAGGATTGAAAAGGAAATAGTGTAAAACCAAAATCAAATATTGAAATAGGATATATATATATATATATATGAAGAAGTAAACAGATAAAAGGAACAGATTGATTTATAAATGATATTTATAAATTAAGTTAAATATTTATCATTTGGATAAATAAAATATATAAGTCATACTTATATAGAGGAGTAAGAATCGATTTCAACATCGATGTTTGAAACTGAATAAGGATAAAGAGTTAACCAGTTAGGTTAAACCATTTGAGTTAACCAGTTAGGTTAAACCGTTAAAGTTAAACTAGTTAGGTTAAACCGTAAAGTTAAATCAGTTAGGGTTGACCAGTCAGAGTTAGTCAGTTAAGGTTGATCAGTCAGAGTTAATCAATTAGAGTTGACCAGTTAGAGTTGATCAATTAGAGTTAACCAGTTAGAGTTAGAATTAACCAATAGAGAATTTAAATAGAGTTAATCAAATTGGAATAAATCGATTAGAGTTGGTCGAATAAGGAGTTATCGAATTAGTTATTCGAAAGGAGTTAATCGAATATAGTTTATTCGAATAGAGTTAAAGGAGTTATCGAATATAGTTTATTTGAAAGGAATTAAGTGAAAAGAGCTAATCGATCAGAGTAAATCAAACAGAGTTAATCAAATAGAGTTAATCGATAGAGTTAAATCGAACTAGAGTTATTCAAATGGAGTTAATCGAATTTAGTTTATTCGAATAGAGTTGAAATGAGTTAATCGAATTTAGTTATTCGAAGAAGTGAATCGAATCAGAAATATTCGAAGTGAGATATTCGAAGTGAGATAAACGAATAGTAGATATTTGAAGTGAGATAGTCGAATCAGAGATATTCGAAAAGAGATAATCGAAGCAGAAATATTCTAAGTGAGTTGATCGAATCTAGTTATTCGACAGGAGTTAAATCGAATAAGATTTATTCGAAGAAAGAGATTATCGAATATAAGTATTCGAAAGTAAGCAAATCGAATATAAGTTATTCGAATAAGAGTTAATCCAGTAAGAGTTATTAGGTTGGAGTTATTCAAATAAGAGTTATAGATTAGAGTTAAACGAATAGGAGTAAATAAACTAGTTGTCGTTATATTATTCGAGTTAAGAAATAAAAGTCATATTAAAGGTAATATATTTCGGATGCAGGAGATTATAACACCATTGTTATAATCACGTAAACTTGTAAAAGAAGGGGGTTCGTAAATAGAATCCGAGGGTTCATAAGGAAGGGTTAAAGGGTTAAAAGATGAACTTACCCTATTTCAAGATTTGAAATGTTGTTCAGTTAAGGTCTGAGAGGTAGTTATACCCCAACTTGATTAACTTCGTTTTTAATTTAGAAATGGTTAAGGTTCGAGAGTGAAAGTGGTTAAGTGAATTTAGTAAATAAGTATAGTGGTTTGAGTTGTTGTCGCGATGTTGATTTAAACATCTGTTTAAATCCAAGTAAAGAAGATTTGGAAATGTTTTTCCAAATAGAATCAGAAACGTAATCAAATATTGAAATAGAAAATATAAGTATATGTGGGTATATATATATGATTGATGATTGATTGGTAGAATTTCCATCTCGAAATAATATCATTGTTTGCACACGTGTTTTTCTTCGATAGTTAACTCACCAACTATCGAGGTTTTTGACCACTTTAACGTTGTTAATATGGAGAGACCGGTTGGATTATTATCCAAAGAACCACTCTGTATTGGCATAAGCATTGCTAATCATATATGCCAAAGAAAATTGAAGACGGAGTAAAGTGCAAGGGCTATTGTATAAGTCTTGTAACACCCCGCGAATTCTATAACTGTGAAACTCACAAATTAAAGTATAATTAATTTCAAATCAAAGAACTAAGGGAAACGGGATACGCCATTGCGTTCGTCTCGGAAAAATACGCGAAATAGAGTCCGAGTTTTCGAAAAACGGATATCGTATGAAGAAGTTATGGACGAACGAAGTTGGGTGAAAAACCGAAAAAGGGTCAGAATGCACTGGCGCACTTGGGAAGTGCGCCAGAACAAAAATGAACTGGCGCACCTGTGAAGTGCGCCAGTACATTTTTGACCTGGCGCACCTGCCAAGTGTGCCCAGGTCAAAAATGACCTGCTGGCCAGGTCTGGTCTAGCCCTGGCTGGCCAGGTCTGTGTTTGGTCGATTTTCAGAAGCTTGCTTTGTCATTAGGGCTAGGTGGCAGGCTCTAATTGGTCTCTCTTGCGAATGAATGGCTACGATCAATCCAAGCAACATCAATGGTCCTAATCAGTTTATAACCTCTATATAAACAACCCTAGACTAACCCTAATCTATTCATTCAAAAATAAGAACAAAGCCGCCATGTTGCTGAGGAACGACTAAGAGTAGCCGCCAATTGGAGAGAGAGAGGATTAGGAGGAAAATTCTAAAGCCTAAAGCAATTCAAGCAAATCAAATCAAACCGCATCTTCTTATTCCTAAATTATAGAATTCGCCGCAACGATTGTAAGTAGAGTATTACTTTGGTATGAACAAATAATTGTGTTGGTTTGTATGCTTGAATTGTGGCAATAAAGTAATTCATATTTGTGCGTTCTTATCAATTTGAAATATTATATACGTTTGGATATTCTTGAATTATGTTATTCAATTATAAAGAACTACATGCGGTAGTTCTATGCAAGTATACGTTTGGAATATTTCGCAAATTATGTAATCCATGTTGAAGCTACATGTATGTAGTTGATTTAAATTCATGCAAGTTTGGGGCTTTGCTACTATGCCATCATAATGTGTATTTTTATACAAACATCATTTTTGTGAAGTAATTGGAATAAGTTTGGGTTATCATAATCCATATGAAATTATGTTAAAAATTGGGCATCATGTATTAAGCCATGCTTTTGTACTAGAAAACCTATTTTCAAACTTATGAATATGGCTAGGCTATGATTGATATTTGGCATAATTGAAATCCATGTTAAGTCTATATTGTTAACAAGAATTATATGATGACATATGTGGTACATAGCTAGGTTAGATTCAAAAATCCCTTTTTGCAAGTTTACATGACTAAAGTAAAAGTCATGATTTCATGTTAGAAATATTTATGCCATGGTTATGTGAACCAATACTTATGCCATGCTTATGTTTAACATTATGCCATGTTTATGTTTGACATTATGCCATGCTTATGTTAGAAATATTTATGCCATGCTTATGTTTGACATTATGCCTAAATAAAAATACAGGACCATGTTGTAGTTGTGACTATGTGCCAATAAATGATACCCAATTTAGATTCATATCTCAACTACAAGTTCACGTGCTTTGATTCATGCTTTATGACCAAAGTATATATGCAAGTACACCAGTTTCTATTTTGTATTTCCAACGTCATATTGCAAGTTCATGCGCTCACCTTCCCCTCTTTGTGTATGTAATCACGCTTTAAGCCTCCCCTTTTCGCATGGCTAAGTTGGGCTTTAAAAGGCTAAGCCCAACATATATATATATAATAAACGGACGTGTAAAACGGGGGAAAATAACGTTGGGTTAAAATTACTAATGAATGGAAATATAAAATAGAAGGGCCCAAATTCAAGTATGGGTTGGGCCCATGATTGGTGTAACCTTTACACCATTAACTTAATTGGCCGCAAATATTTACATATAAGAAAATAAAGAAGAAAGACAAAACATGTAAATGTAGAAAATACGATGTGTTTAACCCGAGGTTGGATTGAGTTGTGATGTAAACCTGCCCGGAACCGCCCGGCTGTCCAGTAGTCACAACAATACCTATCCAATGTGGGAGGTTAAACATGGAGCCCAATAAGGACCCGAGGTTAGACTGAGTTGTGGCGTAAGACTGCCCGGAACCAACTGGCAACAGGCAGCCACAACAATACCTGTCTAATGTGAGAGGTCAGGGCCTTAATAAGACAATTAAGGCTGAGTCAGGATTGTTAGGATTAAGTGAACTAAAGACTTAATCAAAATGGAACATGCTAAACTAAACGGGCTGGTGGGGGTTAGGTTAGCAAACACTTAACCAACTTAGCATGTTGGCTAGAGATAGAAAACCTAGTAACGGGGGACCCTTTTCAGCAGTAACCCTAGAAGGTGTATCAGGATACCCTAAAACTAGGCAGGGTGGGGCACGATTACTGGGCTGATTGTAAGAGGTCAAATCGACGGCGGTGGTGTAGCAGTGTAGGTTCTAACGGAGTGCGGGCGTGCACACACTCCGGCGCAGAAAAATAAGGCACTGGACACCAGTAGCATACCTGTGCACTCTAAGGTTGTGTCGGGTTGCCACTATGGGACTTGATACACCCCATGGTGGGACCAGCATAGGTAACTACAACATCGGGGGCCGTAAGACACATGCAAGTATGCGAGTAGGAGCCGATCATCGTTGAATGGATCACATCACCCTGATTATGGGGTGCCAGTTGGAAACTAGTTTATGTGGGTTCAGAGATTACCATGGGGTACGATAGCATATTCGACCCTAGACAACTTAACCAAGTTATAATGCCTTCACACTTCTTGTTTATACTTATCATACCCAGTTCTTTATTCATAGACAAAATAGTACTAGACTTACTCAGGCTTTACGTCTGACTCTACTTTTCTTTCGTCTTCTTTTCTTCCGTTCCCCCCCCCCCGGTCCACAGGGAGGGAACACAGCAGCTTGACCAACCTTAACATCCAGCTTGAAGAAGAGAAATGTATTGCTTGGACTTTCCTGTTTTGAACTATGGCTTTGGACAATCCACTATGGGGACTTTTGCAGTTTATCTATGTTTTATTTATGCTTCTTTAAATAATGTACTCAAGACAGATTATGAAAGTGTTATGTTATGTTTTTTGGAAAAAGATGTAAGACAATCATGGTGATGTTTTGTAACACGTATTTGCTTTCATGAAATAAAAGTTTGTTGCTTTTCCGCTGTTTACAAATATGTGTTCTTATATCTGTCTTGTATATCTGTGACTTATACTTATAAACCTCCACCAAAATTAGGGCATTCCCTTTGAGAGTGACCCTAACGGAGGTGGGGTGTTTCAAGTCTTAGATAACAGTGCCTAAGATGGATGTACTGAATAGTGCCTTCGGTTCATCCTGTTCCTGGATGACTTCTTTGGATGAATGTCTGACAGAGTATTTCCAGAAAGGTCACGTACATTGATTTCTTCTACCGTACCAAGAGTGGAAGCGGAGAAGGAAACTTCTTTAGCTAACACGTAATGTACTGTTGTAGACGTCAATTAGTGATTTTCGATGGATCTGACCATGTGGCATTCAAAGTGAATCTGACGTGATGATAAAGCGTAACCTCAAGCCTTATCATCCGATAAATGACAGAAATCGGGCAGGCAGCATGGCTAAGTCGGTCGCTCCGAAGTAGGGTGTATAATCACCTATCTAGAGAATATTCATTTGCTTTTTGAATCTATCAATGATGTCCCATATACATACGGGAAACGGTTGCTGATCCCAACCGTTGGTGATATACATTCGATACACTCAAGCGAAATGAGTGGTCGGTCATGTATGGCTGAGTTGCAAGATGTTCTTGTTGAACTCCAGTGTATCATTCCTAGAGTACACTGATCAGAATGTGGTTCCATATCTTGTCATAGTTGGAAATCCATTACCCAATACGTGCTTGCGGTTTTGATTGTATACTATATATGTAGAACGTGAGATGAAAGCGTTTCTGCTAGATGATTATTATACCGTGGTTGATATACATTATTATAATATCAAAAGGTTTTGATATAAAGATATTTTCGATTCTCATAAGGGAAAAAACCGTTCCATTATACGGCGTGGTCTTATGAGATATCGTTTACTTGTTCAACTGTTTTACTCATGCCAGTCCCATGACTGACCCGGAGTTTATTTTGTTTTGTTTCCCTAAACTCTTGGGTGCCCAATTTTGTACGGGCAGTCAAGTAGTCAGGAATTTACAGATACTTGAAGAGATGGAGTCGGAGGCTTCACGATAATATAGCTATAGTTATTTCCGCTGTGTTGTAAGTGTTGTACTCTGATAATGTTATTGTATACATATACTGATTTTATTTCAAGGATATGTTATCTATTATATGTTATTCGTTCCGCTGTGAGGTTCGTGTTACTCTGATGTTGTGTTCTTCTTTTTCTTCTATTCTAAGTTTCTATCTTATCTTTCCTCACCCTCTGTCTTCTTTCTATTAGTTTCTTGAATTTCCAATGCAATTTGGGGTTGGACTTGTGTTATTTAGTCAGCTCAAATTCTACCGGATTTTCGGGTCACTACAATGAGATACAGAACGGACGACATAAACTAGCATTATATATAAAGTATATAATTTGCCACTCGTTGGAATATTTTTCTCCTCCCCCTCATTGCAACTCACATAATATCTTAGAATAACGGATATTGGTGTAAGGAGGGCTCCATAGATGGACATATTCCTTATACATATTCAATAACTACAAGGACATTAGTCGTCGGAATTGTACATCTCGATCGGTAAATACATGCCTCATTATATTTTATTATTATTTTGCGAGTTATATGTTTAATTCTCTAATATGAATTCATTTCTTTACTGCTCAATACCAAACCAAAGATTCATACTTTAGAGGAATTATGTCTATAGTTATTCGAAAAATCTGGATCTACTAAAATGAGGGTTGATAAAAATTCAATAACTACAAAAGCATCATATATTGCCACTTCAAAAGAAAAAAGAAAAATATTTGTCTAAGATTAAAGAAGAGCATCCTTTTGTTTTAGTTATTAGCCTCGAGATTTTAGATTGCTGAAAACAAAGCAATAGAAATAAGAAAACCCTCAATAATGGTCGTACACCATATTTGATAGAAACACTACAAAAACCTTTGTCTCTTTACTTTTTTTGCATGCGAGAATCGCCACATGTCCTTATCCATATGATGTCTTAGATGTAGTTCATGTACAAGATATCTTATAAGAATATAAACTGGTGCAAGGAGGATTATGCTGAAGGACTTATTCCTTATCCATGGGATGTTAAGCATGGAAGTGTAAATCTTGATTGGTAACTATGTACCACGTTAGACACTAGACATGTATGTGCATATTATCATACCAACGATCTTTATTTTGATAGATTTGAGTTTTAGATTATTTATAAAAAAATCTAAACCTGCTAAAGTGTGAGCTATCACAAATTTAATCACAACAAATGCATCATATGTTGCTACTTCAAAAAACAGAGGGAAAATTATATAAGATTAGAAAAGAACATCCTTTTGTTTTAGTTATTAACCCAAGATTATGGATTACTATAAACAAAGTACGACATATAAAAAAAGCTTCTAATAGTGGACTCGTAGTCTTTGCCTGCAACAAGTCTCCTTATTGCAGTTTTCTTATCTAAACTCAAGCATCTAAAAGCCAGTATGCGAGCTTGGAATTCCTAGGTTTTAAGAATATTTCCAATAGAGTTCATGCGTGGAAGAAAATCTAATTCTTGCTGAAGCGTGTTTTGATGAAGACCCTTGGATTTCAAACAAGGTGGACTAGGTTACGGCTCAACTCTTCTTCTCTTTGGAGTTACGCATCGAAAATGATTTCCTTCGTCGTAAATGTAGAATCAAGTGGACCGTTGATGGCGACTGCGTTTTTTCATTCCACTATTAGAAAGAAAAATCATATCATATCCGTCCGCTAGATCTTTCATTCGGCCTTGACGGTGGTCGCTTTCCCTAGGGAAATCGAAGATTCGATCCTATCCCACTTTTTGTACTTTTCTCGAGTGTCCGTCCGTTGTTTCGTGCGATCCGGCTCTCTTGTCCTTTATTCGGCGAGTTATGCTCTGCGACTAGGCACCTTCACTTTGTTCTCCTCCATCTATGGAGGAAATTCATTCTTTAGTTTTTTTCTATATGAAGGACAGCGCGAGAGTTCCAGATGGTTTCAGCGGAGTATTTTACTGAATTTTTTGGCCACTCATCCAATCTGATTTCTATTTAGCTATTCAATCCTTCTTCTCAAGTGGTATGTTACCCATTGGATGGATGTCCACCAATCTCGTACTCATTCCCAAGTGTGAGAACCCCTAGGCTTGCTCTGATTACAAATCTATTAGCCTCTGTAATTTTCGAAAAAGGTCCTTTCTAAGATTTTTCTTCCCGTCTCCCTCATATCCGTGACCGGATTGTTTCGTCGTCTCAACCAGGATTTATCAAAGGTCATTTGATTACGAACAATGTTTTTCTTTCCCAGGAACTCATTTCCCAAATCAATAGGAAGGTTCGTGGGTATAATGTGGTGTTTAAGCAAGATATAGTGAAGGCTTATAATCACATGCATTGGTGTTTAAGCAAGATTTGTCAAAGGTCGTCTGAGCCTCTAACTGACTTTGTTTGGAGACTCATTTCAAACTGTTGGTTCTCTGTTTTTATTACCAGATTGACCAAAGGTTTTTTCCCACTTGGGGCTCTCCTAAATGTTCAAAAATATATCCCCTTACATTTAAAGAAAAAAAAAGAGAATTGCCCGGTTTAGAGGGGTCTACGGTTAGAAGACCCTTTTTATCCAACCATTTTTGTCTTTGCCACAAAAGCTTTCATTGAAAGGGCACACTCGTTAGCTATAGCCAGACATATACACAGCTTTGGCATCCCAAGTGTGTATCCTGTTGTTTTTTCTCTGTCTTTTGCAGATGGCATTAACATTTTTTCATATATGAATCGTGTTCTGTTAGACGACTTCTAGATTTTCTCTATCTCTATGAAAGGTGTTTAGGGTAACTTGTCAATGCTTCGAAGAGTTGTTTCGTGCCTTCCTAATCTACGGATCCAAGAAGGATAACATGGATTTCTTCCTTCTTAGGCTTTCGGGTTGCCTTCTGATTAACATAGAAATGTGTTTATTTTATGCCCTTATATCTTGTCTTTTGTAAATAAATAAATATTACTTGGGTATTTTTTGTCACTTTTACAGACATACCGACTATGCCACTTGCAATCAGAAAAATAGAAAATAAAGATAAAAAAGCTTTGTATATACATATGAAGACTTGAAGATGAAGATCTCGCATCAAATTCCTTTATGGACAAGAGAATAATTGGTAGAAGTCATATGTAAATCACTAATTAAGGAAGCAAGAGGAAAAGTGGAAAGGCCAAAATTTAATTGATTTATCTACGGCACATTGGTGATTGTATTAGGGTTAAGGTTGACTAATCTACCCTATAAATACCTATGTATTCTCGTTGTAAACCTTCATCCACGAATTGAGAGTTTTTCTTTTCTATACTCCTCTTAGGTCTAGTAAATTTGTGTCATCTATACAATTAGATTTAGTATAGTACAATTTATTATTACATTTTATTTTCTGATTAGTGATTGGTCGTCTGGTTAGATTCAACGGTAATCTCAGTTTTACTTTCCTATTTGTTAATTTCTCTTCTGCAATTTTATTTTCAGTAATGTGTTTTATTTTTGTTAGTTAATCATTGAATTTATTACAGATCCAATTAGATTCGAATCTGTAGTGAATCCAATTATAGTTTTAATTTGTTTTCAGTTGATAATTGTGATTTGGTCATCGGTTCAATTAGATTTGTTCTGAATCAAATTGCAATTTCAATTTTTATTTCAATCAAATCCTCCAAATTCGTCTAACTCGCCTATAAAATATATAAATAATAAATTTTAATTTTCTTCTCTGTGTTCGACCTGCACACTACACACTTGTGCGCTAGAAGTAATTTATAATAAATGTGTGCATTTATATTCCACAGGAAAGTATCAAACAAGTTTTTGGCGTGGTTGCCGGGGAGGCAACAAATAAGTTTTATTATTTATTTAATTTCCGATTCGTGTTAGTTTTTAATTTATTTTTTCCTTTTGTTTCCTTTTGTTTCCTTTTATATATAGAAGAAATTCTTGATTAGTTGATAGGGTATTACATATTGACACTAATTTCAATTAAACAAGAGAAAAAAATCTTATCATTTTCTCTTTTATTTCTTTCCTCTTTTCAATTTCTTTACAATTGCTTTCCTTTTTCCAAAACAAAACAAAATGATAAAATAAATTCATTCTAATTCAAAAGAAAAAATAACAATTTTCTTTTGCTACTTTTTTCGTATCCCTGTTTTCTTCTCTGCCATCAAGCATCCACTTTCACCAACACTTCATCCTTCCTACCCACAATCCATCACGTAGACAACAATACCACAAAATTCTCTACCATGCAACAACCAACCAAAACCATCATTGCAAACCACAACAGACAATGCCACCATTACTGCTTCAGACCGACGCATCAACAGTTATTCCCCAGATCATCAACCACCTACAACTTCACAAACTCCAATCTTCACTACTGCCTTAACCTCCAAGTCAGACCAGCCATCAACTCACGCAGTAGCTTACAAACTTCTAACAGCTTCTCCGATTACCCTTGCTTGTAAAGTCTTGTATTTCCGATTTGTCATGCCATCTTCCAAAATATTAATTGTGTTGAAAATTTAACTTAAAATTTATCTCCAATCCTAAAATTTGACCATAAACCTTTTACTTAAAATAAGTTACTCCCGCTAAAATTTCCCACCATATCACATTACTCCCATATAATTTTCCACCAAACCACATCTTTGTTTGAGAAAACCAAACAGGGAAAATCAGTCATCTTGGCGGCGGAGTATACAGCCATGGATGAGGAGACCACATAACAGCAAGATATATTTTTTTATTTCATGTCGATGATAATTTTGTATTCTACTGCAAGTGCTCCCGCTCACAAATTCATATTTAATAAAAATTATTCTTCCTTACAAATATGTTCCCAGTTCCAAGTTCTTCTCTTTCAACGAAGAAGAGATAACATAATTGAAGGAGAAGCTAGATTTTTATTCTATGAATTGGCAAACAGCATCTGTACATGAGAACAGGACAACTATTGCTTTTATCTTCTCCTTGAATTAAATAAACCCATGAACTTTCAGGTTTTCAATGAATGGGACAGCTACAAAATACACAGTTCAACGATGGAGAATTAATTGTGGGTTTGAATCATAGTGTTTTGTGGATCTACGTAAGAGAATTAATTGTTTAATGAGGGAGAGAATATAGATAGAGAAGAAGGGTAACTGAAAAAATGACGTGGCACCTTAAAAAATGTGATGTTCAATGTCGAGAAGTAGAAATTTTATTCCATATTTTCTTCTTTAATTTTGTATACACAGTTCCATTGGAGAAGAGAATTTAATAATTTTTGTCATCTGTAAACTTGGCATTCATGTTTCACAAGAATTTTAGGTGAGTTGTAGATGCTCTAACCATAGATGCACTATCAAACAAGTTTTCAGTATCAAACGTTTTACCACCACCCATCTTATCTTCAACATCTCGTATACTTTTGCCAATTTCAACAAACTCCTCCAAAAACTCATCATCCATCTAAAACTGCCCATCACCGTTCAACCCATTAAATACCCATATGCTTCCCATCGAACAATCACACCCATCATAAATAACCTTCCAAAACTCTACCCAAATCACACCGACCAACCACAGTTCGAACACCAAATTTTCATCGAGCCGCATTACAACCTCAAACTGCTGCCTGATTAACATAAAAATGTGTTTATTTCATGCTCTTATATTTTATCTTTTGTAAATAAATAAATGATACTTTGGGTATTTTTATGTGTATTTACAGATTGTCAAGTGATGCCTCTTTCATTTCAAATTAAAGGCCAACTACAAAGAAAAAGCTACTTCCTTATGTCAACACTTTCTCAATCTCAAAAGAAGTTGTAGCTCACTGGTAAATGCATAGAGATTTGTACTGAGAGACCTGAGTTCGATCCCCGTCAAGCTCACTTTTTGCCAAAGAACGGAACATTCACACTGCCCCTTGCTATGAAGAATATATGGAATAGTGATGTGTTATATGTATATATTCTTATGTATGTATATAATGCATGCACTTAATAAGGATTTTTGAATTTTAGCATGATCCCCTCAAGAATTCAAATCCAATTAATTGTATTTAATTGCCATGCAAAAAGAAGGGAATGTTTTAATCACACATCTTCAATTAAACACATCCTTATCTTCTCATTGACTATGCAATGCATCAAAAGGAAGGACATTAATTACAATTCTTCAATCAAGCAAGGAATATTCCTTCATTCTGGAAAGGATATTTTCATGTATTTATTCTGTGGGCCTTGTATTCAAATAAGGGAGAAGGCTACATCCTATATAAAAAGACCACTGTATCATTGTAAAGGGAGGCCATTTTTTTTATGCAATTATTCTGTATTCTGTACTGTCATTTAGTTTTAATAAAGTTCTCCTTTGTTCTAGTTTATTTACTTTTCTTATATAACAAATTGTGTATCTACTCAATTAGTTTTGGGTAGAACACGAATTGTTAGTGTTATTTCTATTGCTTATTAGGATTGACCGTTGATTAGATTCAACGACAATACTAATTTAATTTCTGTTGTTTTTTGTTTATTGTTCATTTCTAGTATTTGTTCTTCGTTTTTGTGGTTGAATTTGGTATTGACCTGATTAGATTCAGGTCCATAGTAAATTCAATAGCTTTGTTTTCAAAACCAACCCCAACTATTGTCTAACTCGCCCAAGAATAAATAGATAATAATTTTTAATTACACCTCCCTTTGTTCGACCTGTATGCTTGCAGAATTTAATTTAAATATCGCGCTTTTCTAATTCATAGATTAACGACGATCAAGTTTTTGGCGCCGTTGCCGGGGAGGTAACGTTAAATTTTATTATTTATTTAATTCTGATTCGTGTTAGTTTTTTTTTTTCTTCTTGTTTTTTTTTTGTTTTGTTCAGTAGAAAAAAAAACTCTTGATTGGTAGATTGGATATTATTTATTGATATTTCAATCTCCAAAAACAAGAAAAAAAATTCTTGCTAGTTTTTCTTTTATTTCTTTCTTCTTTTTTTCCTCGGTCTATTCCTTTTTACAAGTTCCTCTCTCTCTTCATTTAAAAAAATATCTCATTTTGTTGATTTGGTATTGATAGTTGTAGCCATAATCTTCTAAATAAAAAAAATAAAAAAAAATAAAAACTTGTTTTTTTTTCTTATCCTCTGATTTAGTAATTTGGTTTAGTAATTTGGTTTATCAATTTGATTGGTACTACCATCAACAAAACAAAGGAAAAAAAAGACTTGCCCATTTTTATTCAGTTTCTTTTTTTTTCTGTCTTCATTTCTTTCCCTTCTTACCTTTCCATTACAACCTGATTTCTTTCTCGAAAAAAAAAGAAAAAAAAAAGATCTTTTCATTAATTTTTCCCTTATTTCCCTCTCTGCTTTTAATTCTCTCCCTTTTCTCACATTTCTTTCCCTTATTTTCTTCTCTGTAGATCCACGCCATTCAAAATTCACATCCATCCTCTACTACAAAGCCACTGTCTTCTTCCATTTTCTAACCCTACACCAACACGCAAACCACCCACTTGCATCCGACCTTCCTCACGTCCAACACCAACAGCACCTCCCCCTTCATTGCCTCCGCAACTGCAAAGTCACCTTGCAAACACCACTTCAACCCAACATTCATCCACCGCCCGTACATCTTCCTGCGCCAGCAAAAACCTCCCGGTCCTCCAAATCGCAACTCCTAAATCCGATTAAAAACCCAATTCGATTAGAATCAAGCTGAGTTGATTTAAGACCAGAAGAGCGAAAAATAAAAAGAAAAAAAACAAAGGAAGGTCTGAGTTGATTTTTTGTTTTGTGCGTGATTTATCTGGGTTGAAACATAAAAGAGAAGGGGTATCAAAGAAGGAAGGGATTTTCATTGTTGACTGTTTCTTTTCGGTCTCACTATTCGCTGTTCTGTGTGTGACTTGCTGAAGCTTGTGTGTGTGGCACTGTTTTATAGTCATTTCTTTTGTGGTTGATTTGAAGAAATAAATTTCATACTTGTGATTTGCTTCCTGAAAAGTAAAGGAAGTGCGCTTGGGAAATCAAAGAAATAGGGGGCGTGATTGTCTCATAATTGGACTAGCGTGATTTTTTTTATATATATTACAATAATTGGATAGTCAAGCCTGGTTCGTTCTTAGGGTTGTGTACGCTCATTTTGTGACCGGATGAGTGCGTGTGATCTGCCAATTAGGTGCGTGAGTGTTGTCGCTTTGTTCTTGTCTCTTTGTCAGGTTTTATCGCTTTGTTTTGTTGGAGTCTACTTTAGCTTGTTTCTTTTGTTTTGTGTTTGGTTAGTCTAGTTTATTTTTTTATTTTATTTTCTTCTCAAACAAACCAAAAAAAAAGTGTTTTAATTGATTGAGCGAGTGTCAGATTTTGTTTTAGAGTAAATTGTTTTTGTTTAGTTTAGTTTTTAATTTTATTTCTTCCTTCCAATTTAGTTCTTAATTTGTTGTTTCTCTACCTTGTCTTTTCTTCAAAAAAAAAAGAAAAAAAAGAGTTAGAAGCGAAAAAAGGCCCACACAACAAACAAAGAGATTCAAAAATCAGTCAACTTGCAAACAAAATTCGAATTTTTGGAGCGGTTGCACACCAAGTGGGGTGTGAACGCGCTAGCGCTTCCCAAATTCACTGGAGGACTGCCGATCAAGGTGAGAAATTTTTAAAACACTACAGGTGCTCTGCTGCAAAGAAAAAAAATATGTATCGACAATTGTTGTAAAAAAATTCTGCAGGGCAGCGGCTTGAATGTAATTTTTTTTAATTTCTGCAATTGTTTTGTGTGATTGTTGTTATTTCTGCATATTTATTCATTCTGTTAAGGGCAATACCCCAATTCACATAAGGTGAGGGATTTCATCACCCTTTCCTTAGCCTACAAATTGCATTTCATCGTAGAATCTGACTAATAATAACGGTTAGACGTTGGACTTAAGGGAGTCACGGGCTCATCTAGGGCTTAATTGTATTGTGATAGTTGATTCATTTGGAACGAATTATTTCTCGGTGTCTAGACTACGGCAGAGAAATAACCGTTTATAAATATTACGGCGATTCGTAAATATTATATCGGTTGTTACTCTGAAGGTACTTAAACCTTCGGCAGCATTGCTAGGGTGATTCCTGGTGCACCGATAACTCCTGTCCGTTAACTGGCTGAGAAATCTTTTGATCTAAGTAATCAAACGCGTCACTTTATAATTTTGGGTTAGGAGCCAATAAGGACAGAAAATTTCATTGTAGCTAATTTATGTGCTTGCATCTAACAACAATGAGTGAAAAAAGTGTCAGCCAACAAAATTCTCCTAGGGGTTCTCGAATCAACCAAAATTTTCCAACCGAATTGGATCAAAATCGAGTGAATCAAAACTTTCCAAACTTTGGGGATCAAAACCAAATAAATCAAAACTTTCAAAACCAAATGGATAGACCCTTGTCTCTTCGTGATCGATGTTATCCTACTAGGACCGTTCAACCATCTGTCATTGTGTTCCCACCAGCTGAAGGAAACAATTTTGAGCTAAAACATTCTTTTATCCAAGGGGTACCAAAGTTTACGGGATCTGAAAATGCTTATGAATTTCTGAGTGAATTTGAATTGTATGCTTCCACAACAAAAATGCAACAACTATCTAACGAATCGATCAAGCTAAGGCTAATTCCATTTGCACTACTTGAAAGCGCTAAAAGATGGCTAAATTCTCTTCCAAGACATTCCAAAAGAAGTTGGGATGAATTTGTCACTGCATTCTTGAAAAAGTTTTTCCCTTTCCATAAAACTCTAAAAATCCGAACCGAGATAAATCAATTTTGTCAAAATCAGGGGGAAACTTTTTCAAAATACTTTGAGAGATTCAACCAGCTATTATATAGTTGCCCTCATCATGGAATTCTAAAAGATCACTTATGTCAAATTGCATATGAAGGCTAAACTATCAGACTAGAACTCAGCTAGAATCAATGTGTGGAGGAGATTTTATGTCTAAGACAGCCGATGAAGCTTGGCAATTCTTAGAAGATTATTCTGAAAAGGACATGCAATGGGAATCAATTCGTGTTCCCATTCGTACTTCTACTAGAGGTGTGCATGTCGTGGACCCAAATCAAATTCCTTTAGAAAATCAAACTCCTCAAGCCGGAGAAGGGTTACCCCACTATTACTCTCAGGACCAAGCTAATGCCATAGCTCAAAATAATCCTTACTCATCCACATACAATCCTGGTTGGAGGAACCACCCAAATTTTTCTTGGTCAAACCCCAATAATTCGGCCAACCCAGCTCACATGCAACCCTTTATTCCCAATCCGAATTACCAAGCTCCTTCTTCCAATTCTCAAACATCTCAAGCTTCACCTCAATCCAAACAACCGTATAGGCACCCCAATTTTCAATCATCGAACCAATCCTCTCAATCTTCTCAACCGTCACAAGAAATTGTGCGTCTAGAAAAACAGTTGAGCTCTTACGAAGCCAAAATAAACTCGCAAGACGCTAAAATGGACCAAATGATGAATATGATAAAGGAAATGGCGAAAAATAATGAGAAGGGAAAGTTGTCGAGTCAACCTGAGGTGATACCAAAATATAACTCTCGTGCTGTGAATTCTTGTGAGAACGAAAACCATAATCCAGTCAACGCTATTACAACCCTTCGATCTAAAAAGGGGATTGATAATAATGTTGGCAACCTTGACAAACCTTTGAACTCAACCCAAATACAAAAGCTTGGTGATCACTTAATGGCTACAAATGCCAGTTCTTCTAAACTTCCATCTTCCTTAAATGTTGGCAATCCCAACAGTTCTTCTCTTTGTGTCGGCAAACCCGACCCACCTTTGAAAATCAATGTTGGCAATCCCAACATTTCGTCTTCTACACCCCTACCACCTTCTTCCTCGAATGATGAAACTGATCGTAGAGTCGAAAAACCTATAGCTCCATTTCCCCATAGACTCAACAATAAGAAGAAAGCGGCAAATTTCGATAAAATTTTGGAAATTTTCAAGCAAGTTCGTGTGAACATTCCTCTTTTAGACATCATTGAACAAATCCCTCAATATGCTAAATGTCTTAAGGAATTGTGTACACAAAAACATGCAACTATTGTCACAAAAACCGCCTTTCTGACTGCGAATACAAGCTCTATTCTTTCGAATCTTGCCCCGGTCAAGTACAAAGACCCTGGCTGCCCTACCATTGATTGTAAAATAGGAAACACTCACATCTCTCTAGCCTTACTCGATCTTGGTGCCAGTGTTAATCTTCTTCCTTATACTGTTTATCGTCAACTTGGACTGGGGAGATTAAACCAACAAACATCACTCTTCAGCTAGCTGACCGATCTGTCAAAAAGCCATTGGGAATAATCGAAGACGTCTTAATACAGATCGAACAGTTTTACTTCCCTGTCGATTTCATAGTTCAAGAAACCGAGCCTATCCCAAATCCCAATGTTCAAATCCCGTTGATATTAGGACGTCCCTTTTTAGCAACCTCAAATGCTATCATTAATTGTAGGAACGGTCAACTTCGACTTTCTTTCGGGCATCTAACTATTGAGTTGAACATCTTTAATCTCAACAAACAACCTAGGGATTTTGAGATCAATGAAATTGACATGATTCAAACCACCGTTGATGAATCCTTTAATGACACTTCTGAAGCCATGAAAATGTGTCTTGACCATTTCAACTCCAATTTCGATGAGCTCGAATATGTTTCTGAACTAAATGAATTTCTTGAATCCACACTTTCCCCATCTGAATCTGACCAAAGAATATTGACCAATGTGGACACACACGAACATCCCAAGTTGGACCTCAAACCATTGCCACACGACCTTAAGTATGCATACTTGGACCCATCACAAACTTTTCCCATAATCTTGGCCTCTGATCTTATCGAGGACCAAGAAGAAAAACTTTTGGAAATTTTACGGGAAAATAAAGACGCCTTGGGGTGGGAAATTAGCGATATAAAAGGAATTAGCCCATCAATTGTGGAACATCGCATACATTTAGTTGATGAGGCTAAACCCACCCGTGAGGCTCAAAGGCGATTAAACCCAAACATGAGAGAAGTGGTCAAGGAGGAGATAATCAAATGTCTAGACAATAACATCATATATCCCATCTCTGATAGTACTTGGGTGAGTCCAGTACAAGTTGTACCAAAGAAGTCGGGAGTCACTGTGATCAAAAATGACAGCAATGAACTCGTCCCAACAAAGATCAAAACAAAATGGTGTGTGTGTATTGACTATCAAAAGCTCAACTCAGCCACACGAAAAGACCATTTTCCCTTGCCTTTTATTGACCAAATGCTCGAACGCTTAGCGGGACATGAGTACTATAGTTTTCTCGATGGATACTCTGGCTATAACCAAATTCCTGTTGCTTTAGAAGATCAACATAAGACCACCTTTACTTGTCCCTTTGGAACCTTTGCTTATCGTCGCATGCCTTTCGGTCTTTGTAATGCCCCCGCGACTTTCCAAAGGTGTATGATGAGTATTTTCTCTGATATGGTGGAAGAATTCTTGGAAATATTCATGGACAATTTTTCAATGTATGGATCATCTTTTTCCCAATGCCTCACTCATTTAGAACTCGTCCTTAAGCGTTGTAAGGAGAAATCACTCGTGCTTAATTGGGAAAAATGTCACTTTATGGTAAAAAGGGGGATAGTTCTAGGTCATGTCGTCTCAAAAGATGGCCTTGAAGTCGATAAATCCAAAATCGATTTGATTGTTAATTTACCTCCTCCTAAGTCTGTCAAAGATGTTCATTCATTTCTTGGCCATGCGGGATTCTATAGAAGATTCATTAAGGATTTCTCGAAAATTTCAAAACCTCTCTCGAATTTACTTGCCAAAGACGTAAAGTTTGAATTTTCCAATGATTGCAAAACATCTTTTGAAACTCTTAAGTCAATCTTGACCACAACTCCCATCATTCAACCCCCTGATTAGACTCAACCCTTCGAACTTATGTGTGACGCTTCTGATTTTGCTATTGGAGCCATCTTGGGCCAGCGAATCGATAAACTTCCTCGAGTCATTTATTACGCTAGCAAAACCTTAAACGAGGCCCAATTGAATTACTCAACTACTGAAAAGGAATTTTTGGCAGTTGTTTTCGCTCTTGAGAAATTCAGACCATATCTCATAGGATCCAAAGTCATTGTTTACACTGACCATGCGGCCTTACGATATTTGCTTTCTAAAAAGGATGCCAAGGCCCGTTTGATTCGTTGGATCCTTCTTCTTCAAGAATTGGATATAGAAATACGAGATAAAAAGGGTTCTGAGAATGTTGTAGCTGATCATCTCTCTCGAATTGTGCACAAAAATGTTGATGACACCCAAATCGATGATTATTTTCCTGACGAACAAATCCTTTCGATCTCTAACACCCCTTGGTATGCTGACATTGTGAATTATCTTGTCACACAGCAAACACCCGCTGAATGGTCGAAACAAGATAAACAAAAATTTCTCTCGAAAGTTCGAAACTTCTATTGGGACGACCCATATCTTTTCAAATACTGTCCAGACCAAATCATTCGAAGGTGTGTGCCCGATCATGAACACCAAAGTATTCTTTCTTTCTCACATGACCATGCTTGTGGCGGTCATTTTGGAGCAAGAAAAACTGCTGCAAAAGTATTGCAATGCGGTTTTTACTGGCCCACACTCTTTCGTGATGCTTTCGATTTTTGCTCCAAATGTGATCGATGTCAACGAACGGGTCGAATTACTAAGCGAAACATGATGCCTCAACCCCATTCAAGTGATTGAGCTATTCGATGTTTGGGGCATCGATTTCATGGGGCCATTCCCTAACTCATTTGGGAATCTTTACATCTTGCTTGCGGTAGATTATGTTTCAAAATGGGTTGAAGCCATTCCGACCAAAACCAATGATAACAAGGTCGTTATCAAGTTCCTCAAAGAAAACATATTTTCACGCTTTGGCACACCTCAAGCTATCATTAGCGATAATGGCACTCACTTATGTAATCGTGCTTTTGAATCCTTGCTCAAGAAATACTCAATCACCCACAAACTGTCGACCCCTTACCATCCACAAACTAGTGGACAAGTAGAAGTTTCCAATAGACAAATCAAACAAATTCTTGAGAAAACCGTGAATTCCAATAGAAAAGATTGGTCCTTAAAACTGATTGATGCACTTTGGGCTTTTCGCACTGCTTATAAAACCAATCTAGGGATGTCACCATATCGAGTAGTCTTTGGAAAAGCTTGCCACTTACCTCTTGATTGGAGCATCGTGCTCTTTGGGCCATAAAATTTTTGAGTTTTGACTTAGAGAAAGCCGGCTCACATAGGAAGTTGCAATTTTCGGAATTACAGGAATTAAGAAATGAGGCGTATGAAAATGCGAAAATCTACAAAGAAAGAACCAAAGCCCAACATGACAAAAACATACTTCGTAAGGAATTCAACGTAGGACAAAAAGTTCTTTTATACGACACTAGACTTCACTTGTTTCCAGGAAAACTCAGATCTCGATGGACTGGACCTTTTGTTGTGAAAACGGCATATACTCATGGAGCGGTTGAAATTGAAAATCCTAGAGATGGAAAAGTCTTCAAAGTAAACGGTCAACGACTGAAACCATTTTTGGAATTCGAGTAATATGACGAAGATGACCCTATCGATCTGCATGAGCCTGATCATCCACCATGAAATCAGGTGGTACACGTTCTTTTTCTGTTATTTTTCTTTTTCATTTTTTATTTTATTTTTGTTTTTCTACCTTAGACAGTTGGGACACTGTCTCAATCAAGTGTGGGGGGAGTCTGCATTGCATTCTTTTGATTTTTCTTTAATTTTTCTTTCTTTCTTTTCATGTAGGACCATCATACATTTTATATCGTAGTAACATACCAATTTTTTTTTTTGGAAAATACGACTCATTTTCAATTGATACAACAAAATAAGTTTACAATTTTTAGCCAGTTGATAGTTTTTTTCTCTCAGCCAAGTTCGAATTTGAAATATAATGAAAAGTTTAATTTTGAGGGATAATAGTGTAACCGGTACATAGGGAGATTCTTAGGTGATGGCCATGAAATCTATTCTATATTGTAGACTTTGTTTAAATAAGTGGAGGACTTAAAATACTTATAATGGCTTGTCAAACCTTTAAAATTAAGTTGTGTTAAGTTGAATTCGCGTAACTCTCTTTTTGTGCGTATAAATTCAATAATAATAATAGTAATCCAAGGGTATCCAACATTGCTTGTATATCGAGCGTTGGTGTGCAAACCCGCCAAGCTCTATCCGACACGTTGTTGACAAAGTCAGCATTGGAATATCTTGGTCTCATTTTATGAGATTGGACACCTAAGGATTACCGACACGTTGTTGACAAAGTCAAAGTCGGCCTGCACAATCCGCCAAGCTCTTTATCCACTCTCCGTTAGTCCGCGAGGCAGTGCATGGGTGGTAAACCTTGGTCTTCTAAGTTAGGTGTATGTACTTAATCATAAATTTTAAAATTTTATAGAATAAAGAATAAGCGATGATACCCAAACACTTCTTGACCTTATTGATTTGACTAGCCATACATGAGAAAATTAGAATACCACTTTGCAAACTGTGCCAAGCAAACTAAGAATTTATTTCATGGCTGCACTATGTTATCGACTGAACCAGCTGGCCAAACTGGAATTTAACATTTGAAAACTTGATTTATATTGAAAATTTGTGACAAGTTGAGGTATCTAAAATAAAATCAACTGATTAGAAATTATTAACTTAATTTGTTGTACCACTTTCCTGAAATAAGTCGTGTTTTCATTTTTCGTTTTTATTTTTGCATATGTCCATTGCATTCATGTAGTTTCATTAGAATCATAGCATACTGCATTTGGATTTTGTGGGTAGTATCCGCTGAAAACCCTCACGAGGCACCACTCGTCCTACTAGGGACACCTAGAGGTTTAACGGCTTGTTGCATACGCTCAATGCAATCGTGTTTCCTACGAAAGTGTGACCTATCTAGTTAGTTTTTCATTTCTTGTTTTACTCGAGGACGAGTAAAAGATAAGTGTGGGGGTATTTGATTAACATAAAAATATGTTTATTTCATGCTCTTATATTTTATCTTTTGTAAATAAATAAATGATACTTTGAGTATTTTTATGTGTATTTACAGATTGTCAAGTGATGCCTCTTTCATTTCAAATTAAAGGCCAACTACAAAGAAAAAGCTACTTCCTTATGTCAACACTTTCTCAATCCCAAAAGAAGTTGTAGCTCACTAGTAAATGCATAGAGATTTGTACTGAGAGACCTGAGTTCGATCCCCGTCAAGCTCACTTTTTGCCAAAGAACGGAACATTCACACTGCCCCTTTGCTATGAAGAATATATGGAATAGTGATGTGTTATATGTATATATTCTTATGTATGTATATAATGCATGCACTTAATAAGGATTTTTGAATTTTAGCATAATCCCCTCAAGAATTCAAATCCAATTAATTGTATTTAATTGCCATGCAAAAAGAAGGGAATGTTTTAATTACACATCTTCAATTAAACACATCCTTATCTTCTCACTGACTGTGCAATGCATCAAAAGGAAGGACATTAATTACAATTCTTCAATCAAGCAAGGAATATTCCTTCACTCTGGAAAGGATATTTTCATGTATTTATTATGTGGGCCTTGTATTCAAATAAGGGAGAAGGCTACATCCTGTATAAAAAGACCACTGTATCATTGTAAAGGGAGGCCATTTTTTTATGCAATTATTCTGTATTCTGTACTGTCATTTAGTTTTAATAAAGTTCTCCTTTGTTCTAGTTTATTTACTTTTCTTATATAACAAATTGTGTATCTACTCAATTAGTTTTGGGTAGAACACGAATTGTTAGTGTTATTTCTATTGCTTATTAGGATTGACCGTTGATTAGATTCAACGGCAATACTAATTTAATTTTTGTTGCTTTTTGTTTATTGTTCATTTCTAGTATTTGTTCTTCGTTTTTGTGGTTGAATTTGGTATTGACCTGATTAGATTCAGGTCCATAGTAAATTCAATAGCTTTGTTTTCAAAACCAACCCCCAACTATTGTCTAACTCGCCCAAGAATAAATAGATAATAATTTTTAATTACACCTCCCTATGTTCGACCTGTATGCTACGCACCTGTATGCTTGCAGAATTTAAATTAAATATCGCGCTTTTCTAATTTATAGATTAGCGACGATCACTGCCACGCTGCATCACAATTCAAAGCTCTATCGTACTGATGCAAATGCATTAGCCTTATCATTTCCTACCAGATCACATCCCATCGAATGCAAAACTAAAAACACGAAAGCTCCTATTTGAACCCCAAATCCAAAAGTAAGAAACCCTAAACCCAATTCGAAAATAGAAGAAAACATGATTTGGAAGCCAATCTGATTTTAGTCAAGATCTGATCTACAGTGAAGCCAACTTTATTTTTTTGAGAGGTCGATTTCATTTTTCCATTGAGGAAGAAGGGTCGGTGATTTATAATTAAGCTAGTGTGGTCCTGGGAGTGATAATTTGGTGGAGGCGTGCATTTTTGTTTGTTTATTTGATTCTTCTTATGTTTAATTGAAGAGGGTGCGTTTGTTTTGGTTAAACAAAGAAAGGTTGCGTGTGGGTTCCTATTTTTGTTAGTTTAGGTGTGTTTTTGAGTAACTGTGTTTAGATTAGTTTTTCCTTCTTCTTTAATTTCTTTATACGATTGTTTTTATTTTTGTTTTGTTATAGTTAGTTTTTTTAATAGTTTTATTTCTTTTTTAAAAAAAGATCAATCAAAGAAGTGAAAAAAGAAAGAGTTCAAGCAAACAAATCAAGCATATAGAATCGATGATTACAGACGAGGGGTGGACTTCAAATCATTAGCATTACTCAATTACTCTGGACGGAAAGCTATACTCCACTGTAAAATTTTCTAAACTCTATAGGTGTTGTAGCCACTTAAAAATATATAGAAATTGTTTGTAAAAAATTTCTGTAGGTCCTGCGGCTTGCTTGTATAATTTCTTCTTATTTCTACAATTATTCTTGTCTGATTGTTGTGTTTGCTGAAATTTCTGAATAAATTTGGTGAGGAATGAAAATCCATAAGTAAAACCATTACTCTCATCGTTTTTCAACAATAAAAATTTGATTTGCAAAAAATATTTAACTACAAGAGTATATTTTATGAAATTGATTCTCTCAAGGGTCTGATTGGGATATATATTAGTTCGATTTGTTGAATTTTTAGCAAAAGAGGTTGCATACTACCCGTAAAACATTGGTCGTATCCCTTAGTATTTATACTATACGTAATTGGCCATAAGACCCACTTGCCCCTTCAAATCGAAATTATCAACTAATCAGATATACTGGAGTACATTATCTATTTTGTAATAAGTACTACTTTTGTCAACCTTAAATTTTGGATATTCTATATTTGACAAGGATGAGTGAAACGAGTCTTAGCCACCATAATTATCCTAGGGGTTCTCAAATAAATAAAAACTTTTCAAACAAGATGGATTGCAATCGAATAAATCAAAATTTTCAAAATCTCAATGTCGAAATGGATAGACCCTTGTCTCTTCGAGATTAATGTTACCCAACTAGGACTGTTCAACCTTCTGTCATAATATTTCCACCAGTTGAAGGAAATTTTAAGCTTAAACATTCTTTTATTCAAGGGGTACCAAAATTTACTGGTTTTGAAAATGCTTATGAATTTTTAAGTGACTTTGAATTGTATTCATCTACAACTAGAATGCAACAATTATCTAATGAATTAATCAAGCTAAGACTAATTTCATTCGCACTACTTGAAGCGCTAAAAGATGGCTAAATTCTCTTCCAAAACATTCCATAAGAAATTGGGATGAATTTGTCCCTGTATTCTTAAAAAAAAAGTTTCCTTTCCACAACACTCTAAAAACCAAAATTAGAATAAATCAGTTTTCTTAAAATGAAGGGGAAACTTTTTCAAAATATTTTGACAGATTCAACCAATTATTATATAGTTGTCCTCATTATACAATTCCAAAACATCATTTATGTCAAATTGCATATGAAGGGATAAACTACCAAACTCGAACAAAACTAAGCTTGGGAATTCTTAGAAAATTACTCAAAAAAGGACATGCAATAGGAGTCAATTCGTGTTTCCATCCGTGCTTCTACTATAAGAGTGCATGTCGTGGGTCCAATTCATATTCCCTTAGAAACTCAAACTCCTCAATTCGAAGGACTACCCCATTATTTCCCTCAAGACCAGGTCAATCTCATAGCTCAAAATAGTCCTTATTCGTTCACATATAACCCTAGTTGGAGAAATCATCCAAATTTCTCGTGGTCTAATCCCAATAATGTCTCAAATCCATCTCACACGATACCGAATTCGAATTACCAAGCTTCATTTTCTTCCAGTCCTCAAACTTCTTAAGTTCTACCCTAATCTAAGCCTTCGAGTCAACCATATAGGCATTCTAACATTCAATCATCAACTCAATCTCCAAAATCTTCTCAAGAAATTGTTCGAATAGAGGAACAAATGAATGATCAAGATGCTAAACTTGAACAAATGATGAATATGATAAAGGAACTAATGAAAACTAATGAGAAAGGTAAATTGCCTAGTCAACCCGAGGTGAATCCAAAATATAATTCTCGAACGGTGAACTCTTGTGAGGACGAAAACTATAATTCAGTTAACGTTGTCGCCACCCTCAGATCGGGGAAAACGATTGACAATCATGTTGGCAATCCCGATAATCCTTCGATTTTGAATCCAATGCAAAAGCTTGACACTCGTTCATTGGCTACTGATGCCAACCCTTCTTAATCTTCCAAAACTCCTTCTTTGAATGTTGGCAATCCCAACAACAAATCTTTTGTATCCTTACCTCCTTCACTTCCCATATCGAAACCTTCTTCTTTGAACGATAAAAATTCTGAAAGAGTCTATAAATCAATAGCTCCATATCCTCATAAACTTAACAATAGGAAGAAGGATGCAAATTTTGAAAAAAAAATCTTGAAATCTTCAAACAAGTTCCAGCCGATATTCCACTTTTAGACCACATCGAACAAATTCCTCAATATGCCAAGTGTATCAAAGAGCTATGCACCCAAAAACGAGCCACTAATGTTCCTAAAATTGCCTTCTTGACTGCGAATACTAGCTTTGTTTTCTCACATCCTTCACCAATCAAGTATAAGGACCCCGATTGCACTACAATCAGTTGTAAAATAGGAAATACTCACATCCTTCATGCCTTACTTGATCTTGGTGCAAGTTTCAATCTTTTTCCCTATATTGTTTATCGTCAACTTGGACTGGGGGAATTGAAACCTATGTACATAACAATTCAACTGGTCGATTGATCTACTAAAACACTAGTGGGTGTAATTGAACATATTTTGATTCGAATTGAATAATTCTATCTCCCTATGGATTTCATAGTCTTAGAAACCAAGCCTGTTTCGAATTCAAGTTGTCAGATTCCATTGATAATAGGACGTCTCTTCTTAGCTACCTCAAATGCTACCATTAATTATAGGAGCGGCCTACTTCGACAATCACTTAGGCGCTTAACCATTAAACTAAATATTTTTCATCAACCCAAAGAGATAAAAATAGGAGAAGTCAACATAATAGAAATAGTTTTAGATGACAAGTCTGATTTATCTCGTCAGGAAACTCCACTTTCCTCAATAGACGTGTCCACTATGTCTTTTGAAGAAAAGATGAGCTTAAATTTTTAAATGAAAAATTGGGAGTATGTATCAAAGATAATTTTAGTTACGTACCATCGAATTGAATTGTTATTAAAAAAATCAAGTTTATGAGATTATGATAATCTTCAGTTAAATGATATAAATCATTGGCACGACAAAATTTTTGTAGGAAGGATTTTGATTTCAGAATTCACTGACATGCCTATTGTATCTCACAAATCTGATAAGAAATCATCATGCATCATTTTCGATAGAGGCAGATGTTGGGGGAAAAGGAAACATCATTCATCACAGAACATTCACTGTCATCATAGATCTCATTTTGCATATGATTTTCATGCTCATATAGTTGTTAAATTGCATTTCATACTGAAAATCATTTTGCATCTAATCCATCTTTAGGTTGTATCTTTCACATTTAGGAAACGTATTTACAGTGTGGACACTGTTTTTTCCAAGTCTGGGAGGAGTTTTCATGCATTCTTTCTATTTTTCTTTTTTAAAAAATCTCTTCTCTTCATTTTCATGCATTTAGATAGGACTATCATGCATTTTAGACAACTCATTTTAGATTGGTACAACGAAGTATGTTAACATTTTTTTTGACTAGTTGATAGTAATTTTTTTCTCTCAACTAATATCAAATAAGAAATACGATGAAAAGTTGAATTACAAGCACGCAATAGTGTAACCAGTACATAGGAAGATTCCTAGGTGATGGTCATGCAGTCTATTCTAAATTGTAGTCTTTGTTTAATGAGTGGAGGACTTAAAATTCTTATACTGGATTTTTGAATCTTTAAAACTAAGTTGTGCTAATTTGAATTCGTGTAACTCTCCTTGTTCTTATACTCAATAATAATAATAACAACAATAATAGTAATCCAAGGGTATCCAACATTGCTTGTAAGTCTAGCGTTGGTGTGCAAACCCGCCAAACTCTTTCCCTACTCTCACACCAGCCCGCAAGACAGTGCATGGTTGGTATACCTTGGTCTCATTTTATGAGTTGGACGCCTAAGAATTACCAACATCATGTTGACAAAGTCAGCATCGGTCTGCACAATCTGCCAAGCCTTGTCCCAATTCTCACGTCAGTCCGCGAGGCAATGCATGGGTGGTATACCTTGGTCTTTAAGTTAGGTGTGTGTAATCAGTCATAAATTTAAAATTTTATCGAATAAGCGATGATGCCCAAACATTTCTTCACCTTATTGATTTGACTAGTCAGACACAAGGAAATAAGAATACCACTTTGCAAACTGTGATAAGTAGACTAAGAATTTATTTCATGGTTGCACTATGTTATCAACCGAACCAACTGGCCAAGCCAAAACTTAACGTTTGAAAACTTGAATTGTGTTGAAAATTTGTGACGAGTAGAGAAACCAAAAATTTCTATAGGTTGATTTTAAATTGTATATTGCTATATTGCAACTTTTTTGAAACAAGTCATGTTTTCATTATTTTAGTTTTCATCTGCATATGTCAGTTGCATTTGAACCAATGCATACATCGTTTGGATTCTGTGGGAAGTATCCGCTGAAAACCCTCACGAGACTCCATTCATCCTACTGGGGATACCTAAAGGTTTAATGGTTTGTTGCATATGCTCCATGAAATCATGTTTCCTACGAAAGTGTGACCTATTTACTTTAGTTTTTCATTTTTGTTTTACTCGAGGACAAGTAAAAGGTAAGTGTGGGGTTATTGATTAACATAGAAATATGTTTATTTTATGCTCTTATATATTATCTTTTGTATATAAATAAATATTACTTGGGTGTTATTTTGTCAATTTTACAGAAATACCGACTAAGCCACATGTAGTCAGAAAAGTAGAAAATAAAGATTAAAATGCTGTATATATACATATGAAGACTTGCAGATGAAGATATCACATCAAATTTCTTTTTAGACAAGAGAATAATTGGTAGAAAGCATATGCATATCACAAGTCAAGGAAGACTTGTCAAGGAAGCAAGAGGAAAAGTGGAAAGGCCAAAATTTAATAGATTTAACTAAGGCCCATTTGTGATTGTATTAGGGTTTAGGTTGGCTAACCTATCTTGCAAATACCCGTGTCTTCTCATTGTAAACCTTTATCCAGGAATTATGAGTTTTTCTTTCTTTTCTATACTCCTCTTAGGTTCAGAAAATTTGTGCCATCTATTCAATTAGATTGGTAAAGTACAATTTACTATTTCATTTTATTTTCTCATTAGTGATTGACTATCTGAATAGATTCAACGGTAATCCTAATTTTACTTTCCTGTTTGTTTATTTATGTTCTACAATTTTATTTTCAGTATTCTAATTTATTTTTCTTAGTGAATCATTGAATTTATTTCAAATCGAATTTGTAGTGAATTAAATTGCAGTTTTAATTTGTTTTCAATTGATAATTATGATTTGGTCGGTTCAATTATATTTGTTCTGAATCAAATTACAATTTCAATTTATATTTCAATAAAATCCTCCAAATTCGTCTAACCCGCCCGTAAGATATATAAATTTTAATTTTCCTCCCTGCGTTCGACCTGCATACTACACACCTGTGCGCTTGCAGTAATTTATAATAAATTTGCGCTTTTCTATTCCATAGGAAAGTGTCAAACGCCTCCCTTCCTTTGAATTATCTCAGCATTGTTCTTTACAAAGGTCGCAAAGCAAATAGCATTTTTGATCCCCTTTCGGACAAATGCAAAGGAAAAATTATGACACGGAATTCAACTATCCTCTCTTAGACTGGTAAACTAGTCTCCATCAAGTTTGTTCTTGATTCTACTGATTCTCATGTCTTTGCTGTCATGACTCCCACTTGCTCCTTCCGCTCCTATCGTTCCTTGGCTTCTTCTTTTTATGGGGCAAAAATTCCAATGCAAGGAGACATCATCGGGTTTCCTAGAATGTCATTTGTCGTCCCAGAAGCGAGCGCGGTCTGGGCTTGATAAATCCTTAGGACTTTTGCATGGCGAATGCCTGTAAACTCTGGGTTCATTTCCATGCCAATGACTCCCTTTGGGCGTCGTTTCTGCATGCTAAGTACCATCGCCTAGGGACTATGAATTCCTTCGGATTCCCATCTTATGAGAGTGAGACACGAAAATGTATGCAATCAACGATCAAGATTTCCAAATCCTACGGCCAAGGTTACGGTTGGAATGGGGGTCCATTTTCCCTTAGGGTAGCTCAGAACTCTGCTCGGGTTCTAGTGCCTAGAATTCCTATTTTTCTTTCGTCTTGACTGCCGCATTCTACCTAAGGTTTCCATCTTTATATGTAAAATCATTCATGATGGTATTCCACTTGATATGAACTGCATAAAGATCGTTATTCTGCTTATCTCCAGGTATAGGATTTGCCGGTCTGGGGATATGGAATCGATGCCCCATCTTTTCTTGTTTGGGGATTGTGCATCTATAGTTTAGGCCCACTTTGGGGTACGGTAGGAGCAGGCAGTAGCACATCTTTCCTCTCTAATTTCCATCTTTCGCGATGAACCGGAAGGTTTGGGAAGGATTTTCGCTCCATCATTTTCAGCCTTCTTCCTTGTCATATTTGCTGACACATCTGGCGATCTCGAAACAAGGTCGTTTCGATGACACTCCTATGCATTCTTCTTCCATGGTCCATTGTTTAAAGACGATGTTTTTTTCGCCTTCAAATGACCTTTTTTAGGCAATCTCAGTTCTTTTTCCTCTCAGTTAGCTATCGCTTTCTCTGTTACACGAGCCCAACGTCCCGTGCGAGAGTGGGGTAGGTTTTTTTAGTCCTCTAGAGTGGAGTTTTGTAGGATTTTGGATTGCAGAATATCAGGATTTTGGTTAGGCGCTTAGCAGGTTATAAGACTTGTTTATGCTACTATCTGGGTTAATCAGAGTCTACTTTGGTTAGCGTGGACCTTTAGGTCGGTTGCTAGTGGTGCTTAGAAACAAGCATTGTCCTTCTCCGACTTTGAGGCTTCTTATCGGTTTGCGGAGGAGTTGGAGCACTGGCACATTGTTTTCTCTCCCAGTTTGGTCTCATCACTATTTTGGGAGTGTTTGAGGCTATTTTTTATTTTTGCTTGTGGGTGTTTTTTTTACTGTTTTTTGTGTCTTAGGTTTTTTTTTGGTTTGCCCATGTTGGCTTCACTACAACAAAATACCCTTTTATAACACCCTTTTCGCAATGAGCAGTCGCTGCTCGTTGTAGTAGAAGGCTATTACAATGGTCCATTCATGACCGTTGTTGTAACAACCTGCATTCTACGCATCGGAGGATCGTAGAATATTTGTTTCTTTCATATATGAAGTCGTATGGTCATGTGGCTATTGGAAACGACTATTGGGGTCATTTCCCATGTACATGATTTTTGCCGATTTTTAAATGACCGTTTTGCCCCTAGCTGATCTTGTTTCGGCCATAACTTTTGATTGGAAAGGTGTGACCTGAAACCACTTCCATTGGCTTCAGATGATGGTTTACCTTTCTGTAGAAAGGTCACATGTGAAAAACGGACTTACCATTTGGGAGAAATGGCTGAAATAAGGTTAGGAAGGTGAAAAACTGCTTAACCGGGCCAAATAGGGTGATTAGTGAATGGGCCCATAACCCATTTCGGGAATAGGGTTATGTGGAGGCTGAAAAGAGTTAGGGTTTCATTCCATTTCAGTTTTCTGGCCTCCACTTACCTCTTAGGAACCCTAAAAATGGCCTCAAACCTCTAAATTACCTCAAATCACTTTCTAATCAAGGATTAAGTTTAGCAACATCAAATCAAGGGAGATCTTCGCCAAATCAAGATTAGTGCTGCTGTTTAGCATTGGTATTCACGCCATGTCAGAGATTTATTTCAGATCTAAAGTTCATTTGTGGCTGAAGTGAGTGATTTGCATAGTTCCTCACTAATTATGGTTAATTAAGGGTAATTAGTGTTGATTAGCAAATTTATACACTAATAAATTCTAAAAAAATATTTATAAATTCTTAAATGATGTTTTATATCTCTATTAGAAATTTGGGTTGATTTGGTTAAGTTTTGTTAATCCTACGATTAGTTTTGCTTAAACATGCTTAAGGGAAAATATGGGATTTTGGCTATGTTTGATCTGTTTTACATGCTAGAATTGTCGTTTTGGTGTTTGTGAATAATTAAACATGTTGCTATGACTGTATGATATGATTTGTGATTGTCTAAAAGTGTTAGATTGGTCGAAAACGCCATCGAATGGCGTAAACAGTTGCTGGAAGAAGTTGCTGGATTTTGGCCGATCCGGATCGGATCGGAGAAAGGAGCCCGATCTGAACCACCTTCCACGAGAGCTGCTCACACCCGACCCGATCCTCCCTCGTGGGCATGAAGCTACTCCGACCCGAACCGATGCACCATGGATAAGCTTGAGAGACCCGACCCGATCCGGAGTGCTTGGGAAGAAGGACCGAACCAGAGGAGTTTTCCATGAAGCCAGGAGGTGTGAACTCCGATCCGAACCGCTGGAGGAAGGCCACCCCGACCCGACCCGCATAGCCACCTCCGAACCGAACCGATGTATGGCGATTGGACTTGAAGGCCCCGACCCGATCCGTCAGGGGTGATGACGACGATCTGTGTAACACCCCGTATTTTCTGTGAACGTATAAGTAACAAATCAGAGAATAATTAAATTATAAAATAAGAATCAAGGGAACGGGTTGCGCCATTGCGTTCGTCTTGAAATTCTTCTTGGAAACGAGTCCGAGTTTTCGAGAAACGGAGTCCGTATGAGGGAGATATGGCCCTCCAAAGTTTCAGAGAATTTCAGAATCGAAAACAGCTCAAAAATTCGAATTCAAATTCGAATTCAAAATCCCAGAACAGGCTGGGCGGGAAAATTCCCGCCCATGGACCAGGTCGACCTAGGGGTCGACCATAATGTCGACCTCCCAGGGCCAGGTCGACCATAGTGTCGACCTGGGGGTCGACCTGGCCAGACCAGGTCGACCATAGTGTCGACCTAGGGGTCGACCTGCTCCCGAAACCCAGCTTTTTTAACCTGGTTCATTCTGATGTATCCGGTCTCGTTTCTTCTAGATTCGTCCGCCTAATCCTATATAAACAGCCCCCTAGCCTCATTTTCTCTACACAATTTCATTCCGTCTATATTCAGCCTCTGTTCTAATTAAAAATAAAAATGGCGTTGCTACCCTGCTGGAATCAAAACTTGGACTGATGCATCTTCTTCCAACCTGAATAGAATTAACAGCTAAATCAAATCTCAAATCCAAGTTTAGAGCTACGACAACAATTAAAGAGGAGTAATTCAACAACAGTTTATTATCCTTTCTTAAAACCACGAAAGGCAAGTACAGTTATTTTCTGCTATAAACTGTAATTATAATTGTGACATGATTATAAATCTGAATCTGAGGTTATGTATATTCTTGTCTGTCAGATCTGTTTTTCTGTGACTATTCTGTACCTCTTTCTTCTTTTGTTCTGTAGCCAGGCTACTATGAGCCTGCGCCGAATCTCATAAGAGATTAACGTACGAACGCTAAATTTTGGGACAAATAATAATGCATAATTGGACATGAAACCGATGCCTAAGAGACTATTGCCTATGACCATGATTCATGCCTATGAGAATATTGCCTATGACTATGATTCACGCCTGTGAGACTATTGCCTATGATATTGAATAGGAAACTATTGTGATTAGTCGCCCATGACTATTGTGGTTAGTTACCTATAGCTATTATAGTTAGTTTCTTATGCCTATTCCCTTAATGATGTTGGATCTCATATTTAGTGTGTAACCTTGCTAGTTTATTCCCATTCACTGTTATGTACATCGAACCTAGTAAGACCATTATCATTGTATTTGGTTCATCATTGCATGCCTATTCTTTCTTGTGCTTATCCCCTATCCCTTTTGCTAGGGTCATTTCATGAGTACTTAGAGAACTTGTGGAAACATGTTATACGGGGATTGGGCGTAGCTTAATTAAGTTAATTTGGAAAAATAAATATGTTGGCATAATCTGAATTGATTTACATGTGTATTAGTCTTGGACAAAAATGGTAAACTAGAATATTAAATCTAGTATTGACATGAACTGTAAATGGGACTATTAAGGCTAAAATTTGGGGCATATATTGTATTATTAACTATGACCTTGATTTAGGCATGTAAGTTTAGGCTAGATTTATGATTAGGCAAGATATGTAAATAGAGTTTTAGATATATATAATCTGCTAAATCTGTTATCTTCTAAATCTGTTAAATTGCCTAATCCGTTATCTGCTAAAACTGTTGAGTTGCCTAAACTGCTAAATCTATTATCTGCTAAATCTGTTGAATCGCTTAAACTGCTAGATCTGCTACCTGTTAAATTGTATGATCTGTTGAAACTAGATAATGGTCATCTGAGTATGGAAATCCGTAGGCTCGACCTAAGATTTGGTAGAACATGGAAATTTGATTAATTTGTTATATCCTATGAAGAAGTTTAATCTGTTAAATAAACAGAATTAGTCTGATATATGAAAAATCTGTATTGGAATGAATTGGCTATGACACGAGGTTAGACTCTGTTTGCGGTAGAAGCCTGCTCGGAACCAATCGGCTTAACCAGCGACCGTAAACTATCAGTCTAATGTGAGAGGTCGTAGGCATAACTAAAATATGCTTAGACGCGAGGTTAGGTCTGGCTTGTGGCAAAAGTCTGCCCGGAACCGCCCGGCATATCCAGCGGCCACAAGCTACCGACCTAATGTGAGAGGTTTGTGCATTAATATTTAATTAATGCAAATATGGGATAAATATGAAGTCTAAAACGTGTTGGATGGATAGGGTTAAACCAATTGGACTAATGAATTTAACAAACCCGTTTCGGTAATCTGTAGGCCCAATTACAAAGTTAGACAAATCTGTAAATCTGTTAAATCCGTATATCTAATCCGTTAGTCTGAAAACTTGTCTGATCTATGAACTAGTGGATCTGAACTCTGTATGTCTGAACTTGTAAACAAGTTAATCTGAAATCTGTTAGTCTGGGGACACAAGGTTAGGAGGGAAATTACTTGTGTCATCTGTTGTTTGGGACCCATATTAGTCAGTAACCCTTTCTGATATCAAACTTTGACCCAACAGTAGGTAGGGTTCGGGCACGCTTACTGAACTAATTATAAGTGGTTCGTTCTGATAATGGAGAGGGGTGTTGATGGTGCGTTTCAACCGGGTCATGTGCATGCATGGATCCCGGTCTGCCTCTGAGGATGTAAGACGCCGTGACATCTGTAAATAGGCCTGTGCCAATTGGTTGTCACTTTAGGGAGTGATACACCCTATTGTGGAGCCGACACAGGGTATTTATGTATTAGGGAGCCGATCGCTTGGGGTAGGGTTTTAGGGTACACTTAGTTCTATCTGATTCTGTTGGTACCGTCTTTTCTGTTGGGTGGCAACACCTGTCTGTTTCTGCGTGGTACCGTCTGTTCGGGTGGTAAAGGCCCATTTACTAGTGTACACCTAATTCTACATTCTGTTTCCGTAGGGATTAATCTGTTTCTGTTTCTGTACCTTCTGTTCGGGTGGTAAAGGCCCATTATTAGCATTTTGTTTCTATCTGTTTCTGTTCGGGTGGTAAAGGCCTATTATTAGCATTTTGTTTCTGTCTGTTTCTGTTCGGGTGGTAATGGCCCATTATTAGCATTCTGTTTCTGTTGGGGTGGTAAAGGCCCATTACTAGCATTCTTTTCTGTGGAAATTATTCTGTTCCTGTTTCTGTTTCAGTTTAGACATTAGGGTGACACCTAATCCTGTTATACTAGTATTAGTGCAGAGAAATGAAAAGTAATATTATTCTGTTTCTTCTGTTTAGCCTAAGTACATCTGCTGCTCCTGTTACTGTTATCTCTCATCCAGTTTTATTTGCATGCCATGATTATTATTATCTGTTCATATGCTGAAAGTCACTGGACTTTCCAGACTTTATGTCTGACCTTGCTTGTTTTTCCCCCTTTTCTTCCGTTTCCCCCCCCCCCCCCCCCACCCCCCCAAGGTTTTCCAAGGAGGGAATACTTTAGCTTGATCCAGATTTCTTCTGCTTGAAGTACTTGAAGTGTGTAAAGCATGGCTTAACTTCTTATGGCACCTTCTGTGGGGATTATGATTTTAAAGTTTTGTACTCTGATGATTTTCTGAACAAGACTGATATTTATGTACTTGAGTTTTTGGTAAAGATGTAACCACACTGATTTCCATTTTCCGCTGAAATAAAGTTATAATTTCTCAAGTATTGTTTATCTGTCTTGTAAATTTCTATTCTGTCTACTAAAACGCTCGACCAAAGTTAAGGCATTCCCTTTGTGAGTGACCTTAACGGAGGTGGGGTGTTACAATACGAACCCGATGGGAGTACGATCCGAAGCAAAGTAAAGGAAGAAGACCGATCTGGAGAAGAAGACCAATAACCTGAGATACAAAGGTAGTCCAAATAAGAAGTTAGAGCTCAGGATCCAGTTGCGAACCAACGAGTCGACTTCCATAGTTGGGCTTTGTTGCGGGACGTGTGCAAAGGGGTTGTCGGTATTCATAACTTTGGTTCACCACTGAGAGGCGGATAGTGGGCTTGTAGTGATAGTTGTACGTGATTGGATTCCGTCATGGCCCAATGGATAGGTGACCAAGGTAGTGGATATCGTATGCTTTACGCACTGAGTGAGAGTTGTGAGGATGGTTGCTATGTTTGATTTGTTGTCATCATTGTGACATGCACAACCCCACCCCCGTATTCTTTACACCATCTGTTTAGTGGCACCTTAGAGTATTGTACGGTATGTAGTGCTAACTCTTTGGTTGCAGGTCCAGGTATGATTGGATTATACCTGTTATTGTTCTGTTTTGTTGCTTATCGCTCATACCAGACTTTTTGTCTGACCCTGAGTTTTATGTCTCTTCTTATTACTCTGGGTGCTCTCACGAGCAGACTAGAGACAGGTTAGCTGGGTATGCACGAGTAGCTGCTCCGGAGACGAGCAGGAGGCTTCCACTTATGATACATATAGATATTCTCCGTGTGTTGTTGAAGATTACTGCTTGAGCATTAGTAGTGCATCTTCTGTTTTAGCTTTCTTTTGTTTAGAGACAGTAATTTGGGAAGTTGTAATAAGCTGTATTTGGATTTCCGCTGCTATGTTGGTATAATTTTCAGCTTATGCACTGTCTCGCCTGTTTTATGTCAAGATTATGTTATTACTATATTTTGTTCCATGCGCTGTGAGACATTCTACAGGTTCCTTGTTGATCCTTCGTCTTCTTTCTTTCCTTCTGACAACCGTCCCGTGCTAATTGGACATGTGTATAGCGCACTTTTGGAGTAAATGTCGGTTGGTGCGGGGCGGGCCATCGCATTTGGTATCAGAGCACTAAGTTGCGTAGTTAACCTAGGGAAAGACACCAGGGAGAGATAGTATACGTATATGAGAGTGCGTATTTGTGATTATTTTGGTTTTCAAAAGCTATATATATTTTATTAGTATAGCTAAGGATGAAGTCGCACTGCACTAGCACCACTATGGAGATGGTTAATCGTTTTCTCTTTACAAATTGAACGATGAGCCGATACGCAAGAGGTGCTGGTAGAGGAGCCAATAATGGGAATGCTGCTAACATGAGGACGGTGTTTACTGACCTCATGAGAGAAATGCTTAGGGATGTGCAGAAGACAGCTCCCAATGGTGGTAATGGTGGTGGTCCAATAGTGCAGGCGCCCAGGGCCGATTTCGCCAAGCTGAATAAGGATTATACTAGTCTTGGTGGGAAGCCGTTCCATGGAACGGAGTCGGCCACGGATGTTCAGGATTGGTTGGATAGCTGTGATCGTATCTTCGACGACTTGGGTATCGAGGATGCGATGAAGAGAAGGCTAGTGTCTCGTCAGTTGCAAGGGCGAGCGATGAATTGGTGGAATGCTATTAAGACAGCCACTTCAGAGGATCATGTTACTTGGGATCAGTTTAAGGCTCGCTTTAGCAACAAGTTTATCCCAGCTGCTCAGAAGTCGAAATTGCTTAGGAAGTTCTTGGAGCTTAAGCAGAATGGTAGGACAGTCTCGGAATATATTGCTGAGTTCGACACTTTGTCGAAATATGGGTTATCCCTAATAGATAATGCCGAGAAGAAGAACGAGAAGTTTATAACAGGTTTGGATCAGTACTTGGGGGAAAAGCTTACTAATCACATCGATGAGACGTTTTAATCGATTATGGGGAAAGCATTGAGGTCAGAGAGTCTTTACCCTAAGTCGAAGACTGAGGTTGCATCTGCAGAGGAGCCAAAGCCGCAAGCAAGCGGTGGAGGCAAGAATAATTCCCAGAATAAGAGGAAACAAGACCAAACCATGGATGGTTAGAATAAGAAGAATAAGAAAGATGGCGAGTGCTTTAGCTGTGGTAAGAAGGGCCACTATGCCAGAGATTGTCGGGAAAAGCCCGGGGAAAGGAAGTGCTTTAATTGTGGCCAAGCGGGACATCACAAGAATGAATGTCCACAACTTCCTAGGGAGAAGCAGATCGTGAAAGCATATGCTATCAACGCTGTTCCTTCTTCGTCGAATTCCCCAACTGCGGCGCAGAAGGAAAAAGGTGTCGTTATTCGAGGTATACTTTCGATTTAAGATGTTTTTGATCGAGTTTTGTTTGACAAACCTGAGTTAGTCGATAGACCTTTAACAGTGACGAACCCGATTGGTGGTTCGACTAGCCTCAGTTTGATTTGTCGTAACGTGGTCTTATCGAGTCATGGATGTATGTTTGTTTGTAATTACTTTATTTTGGGCTTTACAAGGTTTAGCATTACTTTGGGGAGTCGATCTACTCCAAAGGAATAGGGTGGTATTAGGTACCTACCTAGTGATGGTGATAATAACTGGAGTTAAGGAAGCTGAGAGGTTATCATTGTATTAAGTTCTAGTTGTCTCTGGGAGGCAAATGAGTGCTCCAGTGCTTAGTTGTTTTGCTAGTATCACTTCAGTGGATTGTCCGAATTCGGAGGAGATGTTCCTTGGGTGCTTGTCTGATATTGGTTTAGGCCTTTGGGGCTTGTGCTTGGGGAATGTCGAGTTCGACTAGGATGGTTTGCATGAGAGATAAGTAGTTGTTGTGCTTTACATTGGATAATATCTTGGTTTACTCGAGGAGTAATAGGCAGCCGTGACAGGATAAGACTATTCGATGGTATGGACTGCCCCGAGTTAGACTCGATAGGGTTATGAGATGACTCGAGTGGGACTCGAGAAAGATGCAAAGTATTGGATTGTTTAGGACCTTATGTTGATGTTCTTTTTGAAGAAATAGGATGTATTCGTCGGTCATGGAAGATGCAATGAAGATTAGGACGATTCAAGTTGGACTTGAACTCGTAAAAGAAAATGGGTGTTCATTGATCTTGGAGATGCAACGAATAGGGAGACGACTCACATTGGACTAGGGTCTGTAGGTAATGGATACTCAAGACTGGGCCTGAGGATTGACTCGAGTTGGACTCGAGAAGGAGGCAAGGAATTGGATGGGCTCGAGTTGGACTCGAGAGGGCAGCAAGATAATGGATAGACTTGGGTGGGACTCAAGTGTTTCAGGCGGACTAAAAGCAGGGATGTCTGGGGACGCCCACTTAACTTGGATCCGTTGGACGTGATATAGTTATCCTTGGAGGATAAACGTACGTTGGACGTACGGTAGTCCGTTTTGGAGGTAGAGTTTCCATTAGTTATTGATGTTGGTTGGACCAGACATACAGGTATCGACGCATTCATGGCTTTAGCAGGTGATAGATAGGATTTGTTTGATGGATGCTATGGTTGTTGTGTTTGCTCCTACCTTTCTTCTCTCGAGTATCACCTGTAGGATCCTGTTGAATGGAAATAGTATAAGTTCGTTGATCATGGTGATATGACGGGTGTAAGATACTTTACGTTAGACTTGAAGTATGTTGGGCATTGTGGAGCGTCCGTTGACCTTGAAGATTCAGCGGATATAGGAGCTTCAAGTTGGACTTGGACTCGAAGGTAGAGTACCTAAATTCATTGGATGAGTCTAGTTCACCTTTAGAAGGTGAATGTACGTTGGACGTGCAGTACGAGTATAAGTGGAGTATCTAGATTCATTGGATGAGTCTAATTTGCCTCTAGGAGGTGAATGTACGTTGGACGTGCAGTACGAATGTAGGAAGGACTCAAGTTGGACTTGAAAGGACATTTGGAATGTAGTTGAAAATTTGGCGTATAGGGTTGGATTACCTAAGAAGATGACAGTAGACAAATGCCATAGTACCAGACTGGGTGTGATAACTGATATATTTGGGTAGGAGACATGCCAGTTTAGAGGCTATTTTTCTGGAGTGGAAGCAACTAGAGTATATCATGGGATATGACTTCAGACTTAAATGTGAATAGGATTCAGAAACGCTAATAAGCTTGACGATTAGATTGATCTAGATTAAGTGGATCGGTTCCAGTCAGAGGGACGATCCCAACCTATTAGAAATTACCTCTAGGGTAGAGATGGGAATCAATGGCGAGAGAATGACTATACTTGGGAAGTAGAGAATGACATAAGAAAGTTGTATCCAAAACTCTTTGCCTGGTAAGATTTACTTTGTAATTTAGTTATTCCGCATGCTAGGATAGACTTGTTTTGCATGTTTGATTGTTGTTTTATGGCTGAAAGGCATGCGGAACCCTTTGTGTGTTTTGGTTAGGGGATTTCGGGGGCGAAATTTCTTCAAGAGGGAGAATGTAACAACCTGCATTCTACGCATCGGAGGATCGTAGAATATTTATTTCTTTCTTATATGAAGTCTTATGGTCATGTGGCTTTGGGAAACGACCATTGGGGTCATTTCCCATGTTCATGATTTTTGCCGATTTTTAAATGACCGTTTTGCCCCTACTGATCTTGTTTCGGCCATAACTTTTGATTGGAAAGGATTTTTGACTGGAACCACTTCCATTGGCTTCGGATGATGGTTTACCTTTTCGTAGAGTGGTCACATATGAAAACGGACTTACCGTTTGGGAGATATGGCTGAAATAATGTTTGGAAGGTGAAAAACTGCTTAATCGGGCCAAATAAGGTGATTAGTGAATGAGGCCATAACCCATTTCGGGATTAGGGTTATGTGGAGGCTAAAAAGAGTTAGGGTTTCATTCCATTTCAGTTTTCTAGCCTCCACTTACCTCTTAGGAACCCTAAAAATGGCCTCCAACCTCTAAATAACTTCCAAATCACTTTTTAATCAAGGATTAAGCTTAGCAGCATCAAATCAAGGGAGATCTTCGCCAAATCAAGATTAGTGCTGCTGTTTATTATTGGTATTCGCGCCATATCAGAGATTTATTTCAGATCTAAAGTTCATTTGTGGCTAAGGTGAGTGATTTGCATAGTTCCTCACTAATTATGGTTAATTAAGGGTAATTTGTGTTGATTAGCAAATTTATACACTAATAAATTCTAGAAAAATATTTATAAATTCTTAAATGATGTTTTATACCTCTGTTAGAAATTTGGGTTGATTTGGTTAAGTTTTGTTAATCTTACGGTTAGTTTTGCTTGAACATGCTTAAGGGAAAATATGGGATTTTGGCTATGTTTGATCCGTTTTACATGCTAGAATTGTTGTTTTGGTGTTTGTGAATGATTATACATGTTGCTATGACTGTACGATATGATTTGTGATTGTCTAGAAGTGTTAGATTGGTCGAAAACGCCGTCGAATGGCGTAAACAGACGCTGGAAGAAGTTGTAGGATTTTGGCTGATCTGGATCGGACCGGAGAAAGGAGCCTGATCCGAACCACCTTCCACGAGAGCTGCTCACACCCGACCCGATCCGCCCTCGTGGGCATGAAGCTACTCCGACCTGAACCGATGCACCATGGAGAAGCTTGAGAGACCCGACCCGATCAGGAGTGCTTGGGAAGAAGGACCAAACCAGAGGAGTTTTCCATGAAGCCAGGAGGTGTGGACTCCGATCCGAACCGCTGGAGGAAGGCCACCCCGACCCGACCCGCATAGCCACCTCCGAACCGAACCGATGTATGGCGATTGGACTTGAAGGCCCTGACCCGATCCACCAGGGGTGATGACGATGATCCGAACCCGATGGGAGTACGATCCGAAGCAAAGTAAAGGAAGAAGACCGATATGGAGAAGAAGACCAATAACCCGAGATGCAAATGTAGTCCAAATAAGAAGTTAGAGCTCATGATCCAGTTGGGAACCAACGAGTCGACTTTCTGAGTTGGGCTTTGCTGCGGGATGTGTGCAAAGGGGTTGTCGGTATTCATAACTTTGGTTCACCACTGAGAGGCGGATAGTGGGCTTGTAGTGATAGTTGTACGGGATTGGATTCCGTCATGGCCCAATGGATAGGTGACCAAGGTAGTGGATATCATATGCTTTACGCCCTGAGTGAGAGATGTGAGGATGGTTGCTATGTTTGATTTGTTGTCATCATTGCGACATGCACAACCCCACCCCCGTATTCTTTACACCATCTGTTTAGTGGCACCTTAGAGTATTGTACGGTATGTAGTGCTAACTCTTTGGTTGCAGGTCCAGGTTCAGGTATGATTGGATTATACCTGTTTTTGTTATGTTTTGTTGCTTATCGCTCATACCAGATTTTTTGTATGACCCAGAGTTTTATGTCTCTTCTTATTACTCTGGGTACTCTCACGAGCAGACTAGAGACAGATTAGCTGGGTATGCATGAGTAGCTGATCCGGAGACGAGCAGGAGGCTTCCACGTATGATACATACAGATATTCTCCCTGTGTTGTTGAAGATCACTGCTTGAGCATTAGTAGTGCATATTCTATTTTAGCTTTTTTTTTGTTTAGAGACAGTAATTTGGGAAGTTGTAATAAGCTGTATTTGGATTTTCGCTGCTATGTTGGTATAATTTTCAGCCTATGCACTGTCTCGCCTGTTTTATGTCAAGATTATGTTATTACTATATTTTGTTTCATGCGCTGTGAGACAATCTACAGGTTCCTTGTTGATTCTTCGTCTTCTTTCTTTCCTTCTAACGACCGTCCCGTGCTAACTGGACATGCGTACAACGCACTTTTGGAGTAAATGTCGGTTGGTGCGGGGCGGGCCGTCACAGTTGTAATAGATGTCTTATACGAAGCCCTTTTGACAATGGGAAAGCACTGCTCATTGTAATATAATGCAATTACAACAGTTCTTTCATATCCCTTGTAATAGATTATAATTTTACAATGTTAAAAATTTTCCCGTTGTAATAGATGCCAATTTTACAACGGTCATACAGAATTGGCGAAGTTCTGTTTGTAGTGTGTTCACAATATTCTCTAGTTGTCGCATACCAAATTTCCAGAAATTCTGGGTTGTTTTGGTCGTTGTTATTTGAGCTCAAAGCTGATAGTTTGTTGGGATAAGTCCATTTCTGAGCTTAAATCCTGACGAAAGCTCATGTTCAGAGCTGTGTATCTTCTCTGATTCTTAATGAAATGGAGAAATCCATTTTACTATGTGTTCGTAATGTTCTATAGTTGTTGTGTATCGGTTTCATGTAATTCCAACTTTATTTGATTGCTGGAATTTGGCCTCGAAATTGATAGTTCGTCAAGATTCAGGCATGTTTATATTTGTGACAATTCCCTGGTGTTTTGTTACTCGTCGTACAACATTTTTAGGTGAATTTCTGACATTGATTTCTATGTTTAAGACACTATGTCTATGCTTACTTTATTAGCCAACATTTTCATGAATTCAGGTGTGGAATTTGTGGTAGTTTTAACAGAAAAGAATCAATATTTCTTACTGTCTTCTTGTGAAATTGGTGACCTTGTGTGAATATCATTTCAGTGATATTTCTAGTGTTTCCGTGACAGATACATGACTTTTATAAACGATTTTCGAAATGTTTTGAATAAAAGAATATGGTTTTGAAAATAAATATTATTATAACTAAGTATTTAAATTTATTAGTGCTATTATTTATACAAGGATTTTCAAACCATTCGATTTTCAAAGAATTTCCAATAAACTATGATTTTAAAAAATATTTTCTTAAAGTATGCTAAATATAAACCGTACACGTTTGCACCCTTAGAGAGGCATGTTGGTGATCGGATAGTATTGGATACACCACTTTATGGGACATGGCGGAATACAGTATTATTCAATCCCAAATATGTCCAATCAAAGCAGCGAATCCTAGTGTTTCTCATTGTTCCAGTGATTTCTATGATTTAATGAATCTCAGTGATTCTTTGCGTTTTAGTGATATTTTGTGATCCTCTAAGATATAAAGGGGTTTCTTGTGAATTTTTGTGTTTTCATGTGTTGAGCTGACTTGCAATATTTAAACCATTAAGTGAGAACGTGTGGTATGGGACGCACGATTATCACTTTTTCGACTACTATTTGAGGGTCAACGACACATTCCTGTGCGACCGCCAGTACCAGACCTTTGGGTCAATCCTATGTGAACTCTCTGTGGACCTTCGAGTCAATCCTCTGTGGCTCTATGGGCCATCGGGTCATTCGGGTACCCCATTTGCATGATATAGTACTGGATATGGCTTTACACCATCCTGTTGATAGCACGTGCAGGCATAGCTTCGGCTGGCCATTTTTGTGATGGATCCATAATTTATGGTTTTGTGTTTATTAAGATTTCATTTGTGATATTTAAATTCTTATTAGAGTTTTGTGATTTCGTGAATCTATGATTTAGTGATTTTAGTGAATCTTGTTTTTATGGTTTTTTGTCTTTATCTTATGAATTTCAAAATTTATTCCTATAAATATTTTATACGAATTTAACCTTGTAGTGTATTTTGCGATCTCATTACTTTGTGGCCTAAAGGAATATCCTCCTTAGTGATTTATTTACTTATTGTTCTTCTATAACTTATACTGTTTCAAGTTAAACTAACTCGTGTGTGTATTCCTCGGGTCATACTGAGATGTAACAGGCTAGTTGCTATGCTTGGGGTTTGGTTGTGTCATTACTGGACTATCTCACTTGTTGTTGTTCCTGGTTATGTATCTGAGTTTTGAGTGTACTCTTCCATATGCATCTTATTGTATGAGTAAAGGTTCATGTTTAACCATTTGTTTGTAGTACATGCATTCGTCGTATTCTATTGTTGCAGTAATATGTAAACTGTTCTGTGAGCCATAATTATGCATATAAATGTACCGTGATTTGAGCTAATTCTATAGCCATCGTAGAGTTGTATTACACAAGTATTAAGTATGTGGAGCCACATAAAAAAGACCAAAGATTACATCACCGATGTACTTAAGACTTGTTAATGCAAATCTATGAATGGTCGCTCCTATCATCCCTATTCTCCGCTCTAATAGACGACATTACTTGTTAATGCTCTCTATTAGGGTGAGTCTCGGAGTAGGGAGTTACAGTTGGTCATTGTAAATGGTGCCAATTTTACAACGCTCATATCGCCCATTGTAATAGGTGATAATTTTACAATGGCCTAAAAATGCCCCTTTTAATAGGTACTAATTTTACAACATACATAAAATGTCTGTTTTAATCGAAGCCAATTTTACAACGATCATGTAATGCCCATTGTAATTATTATTATTATTTGTTAATATTCAATAATTATTAATAATAATAATTTTTTAAACAAGTACATAATAATATATACTAAATACTAAATAATCTTTAATTAATAATTTATTGTAACCGATAATTGAAAATTTGTAATTGATAACCAATCATACTTAGTCAAAAACTTATAAATAGTAATTTATAAAAAATAATTATAAACATCAACTTATACAGAATATTATTTGAAATTTATAATAATTAATAATTATTAACAAATAATCATAATTATTAATTATTACCTACAATCAATAATTTGTTTTATATTTAACAATTTATTATTGTAAATTATTAATAATTAGTTAATTCCATTTAATAAATTATATTAAATAATTAAGAAATATAATTAGTAACTAACATTAAATAATTAATAATTAATGTTATTAAATAATTAATAATTAAATTTTAATAATAATAATTTATAACGTTTATGCGTTTATCGAACACGTTTTTTGATTGGTAAAGAAACAATGAGTGATGTAGAAAATGAAAGGACTTTTTTGCTAAAATGAAATAGGTAAAAGTATTGGAAAATAGAAATAATATGTATTAATAGTACGTAATAAATAAATAATAATCAATAGATAAATTCATAATAAATAAAAGATAACCGATTAATAATTACTACTAATAGTAACTAATAATTAACAATAATCTTTTCTATAAATTAATTTATAATCTGTGTTTGAAAGAGGTATTTTAATAAGTTAATTATTTGTTATTATTAATATATAACTAACACAAGTAACTTTTACTTAATTAAGATGAATATTTAATAATTCAGAACTGACAAACATATATACGATGATTCTCAACTAATAATTGATAATTAGTAAATTACTTCTATTAATATTGATGTAAGAAAATCAAAACGTTGCTAACAAATGGCAGTATCAAAAATTTCGAGGCCCACCGAGGTTTCCACATCTAAATATCGATCGCGTTAAACTTACGGTTTCCCGTACCCTTTTTATTCCTTCCCCATAATTTTCTTAGATTTTCATTTTCTGCTTCTTATCCTTTCCTTAAACCGAGATCAATTCTTCTGTACCTATTTTTGCTGTGGCCATGTGCCAAACTCATCTCAGCCATCAATGTTTACAACATCATGGTACGTGTCTTCATGCATTTATTTGTGAATCTGAGATGGATTAAATCGTGTGAAACATTAATGGCTGAGATGTATTTGGATGGGCACAGCAGACATAGGGACAGAGGAATTGATCCCCTTAAACCCAGTGTCCTGCTATTCACACCTCCGTTCCCTCTTCCGGCCACCATGCAATTTCATTCGGTTGCAAACAACTGAATCTCCTTCATGCTCGTCGGCTGCAAACAACCGTGGGACAGTGTAAAATTCAAGGAATTGCCATTCGGTGGTGAACAACCGAACGAGCATGGTGGCCGGATGAGGGAACCGGCGTGTGAATAGCAGGAAACTAAACCAAAATCTCACAGCACAATCATTTTCCCTTTATTCATTTTCTTCACTACAATACCCTAATCTCAGTCCACCCACAAAATCCATCTCAAAATTCGGTGTTCAACCATGATCACAATCCAAGCTCTATGTCGAATCGCGATTGAGGTGGCCTGAAGTTGGAACTGAATGTCGAGTTGCAGATTCGAGCTTCCGTGAGTCTATCGAGAGCTGCAACGATAAATCACACTGCTGCAAGGTTAAGTTACGCATATGTTTATCTGAAGCATAACAATGTTGGCTCAATTCTTATACAGCAAGAACTGTGCAGCCATCTGGTAAGTGAGATATTTTAGGGTCATTTCTCCTTCAGTTGGAATATTTACTTGATGAACCTCTGATTATATGCAATATCTATATTACACCGATGAAGCCTTTGAAATTACGTTGAGTGTGCGCACAAATCCATGTGCGAATGTAGTTGTGCAAGGTTGCGCTTTATGTGTAAGGTCGTGTTTTGTACTTGCTGTGTTTATACAAAGTCAATAAAAAGTCATGTTATTTTAGTTTAAGTACAAAATTAGGCTTCTGTTGCGTAGTGCGCTTCATGTTTATCGAAGTGAAGGTGATAACATGTAGTTTATTTAACTGTGCCACACAGTTGAGAAAAACTTGATGTAACATGAATTGTGAAAATTGTACTCCTTCATGTTTTCTACTAAGCCAACAGTCCACGAGTCTTAAGATATTTATAACGTTAGCTTAATATAGTTCTTTTACGTAGATCTTTCATCCTTCTTTGGAAACACCGTAGAAAGGAGCACCTTATTATCTCTTCATGTCCCTGTGTTGACTTTGTAAGGGAATCTCTAGTGTCTTAAGGTCGTAACATTCAGTGGTCTGAATATTACGGGAATAAGCCCTGGAGTTTCGCCAATGGTCTGTCTCCCATTTAATGGGCGCTAGACTCCTGGCACCCATTAAGTGGCGCTAGCCCATGATGACCGAAGAAAAACAAAATTCTTCACCTGAGAACAAAGAAAAAAAATTAACTAGGAAAAAAGGGGTCTGGCGCCTATTAAATGGGAGCCAGACTTCTAGCTCCGATAAAATGGGCGCCAGACCCCCGTTCAGAATCCTGAATTGAATCCTAAACGGTACATGTAATATTATGCGTAACTCAAATGATTGGGGAGACAAACCTTAATATTAGCCCTTAATACTTCATCACTGGAGATGCTCTAACAATATTATGAACGAAATATTGATTTCTGAAGCCTAGGAATTTGTTTGTTTTAAGCCGTAGTCACACTTCTATAATACTTCTGTTTTATAGATTTTAGTATATAAACTTTTACAAATTGTCTTCCTGCTAGCAGCTATGTTTGGTTAGTTTTATATTAAATCATGAAAATTTCTAAAAAATAGAGGTGCCCATGAATTAAATTACTGCTCTGTTTGATGCTTGAATGACTGCTGGATTGAATTCCTGATGTTTGGAATTTAGTTTTTAGCACTATTTATTTTAAATTGCTATTGACTAATAACCTATTATCTCCGCCTTGGTATCAATTGAAAGTTTTAATGCCATAAATCCTCCATGTCTAATAAAGAAATCTGGACCCTTGGCAGGCTCTAAAATTCACTACCATCGGTCCACCAGTGGCCTCCACCGGTCCATCGAGGATGAGAAACTTTGAACCTGCTTGGCTCCAAGTGGTGCTCCATTTGCCTAATTTGCTCTAGTTTGCAGTTCATTTTTTCAGGCTTGTGAGCGACGGATTATAGCTGCTGTTTTTAATTAACAATAGTTCATAATGCTTGCATCCGCGAAAGAAAATATGTTAATATGTAATATACATGGACAACTGCCTATATGTATGCATATTATACTTTGTTTACTTTATCTGACTTCCCATTGGCAGCTATATGTATGCATATAACCTTGCACAGTTCCGTTATGTTTTAGGAAATTTAGAAATATGATGAAGTTTTGATACTATTTTTATTTCTCTCTATTTCAAATTTTGATTTCAGGTTTAGAAATATGCAGCAGGAAGCACTGGTTTTGTTCGATCGAATATGGATCAAGACATAAGCGAATTCGGCTTTTCGGCGTGTAACCATTTTCAACTAATAACATCTTAAGCCGAATTTTTCCCATTTTGATCCTAAAAAGTGCAGGTTTGCAAAATGATGCGGCTTCCATTTCGATTTACAGTGGTTAAGAATCTTGTATCTGGTTTGCATTTATATGATTTGGGGATTATGGTGTCGGATGGCCTTATAGTTTCAAGTATCGCTCTTTTTGGGGTTTGCTAATTTCAACAGCTAGCATTGGTTTCATTAATAAATCATATGTTAATCAACTGAACTTTTAAATGGGAAGAGTTTGGGTAAACCTTTTCTATGTTGGTTCCCAAGGAAAACTTTAATAGCAGTAATGTTTCTCAACATTCAGATTTTATGCTTGAGAAATTAGTTCTACAAGGTTTAGAATTCAACCATGGCATATGCAAATGGATTTTCCACCTGCTATCAATGTTTTTTAACATTTAGTTTAGCTTCTGGAGATAAAACCAAGTTGAACTGTTATATACCAAAGGTGACTTATAATGCTGTTGTTCAAGTTCACGTATACCATTTTATGAATTTGTGAAGCAATATCTGGAAGTTCCTTACAGAAGAATGATTGAGCTCTTATATTGGTATTAGGTAAGTTTTTCACTTCTTTAAGGTTAACTTTGCACTTCTTTAGGGTCTAGTCACCTAAATTTATCTTGGATTTCGTTTGTGCTTTGCTATGGTAATATGCTTGGATATTTTGCTATGTTAATATGTTTGCATACTGTTATGTCTGCAGTCGATGTGACTGGCTCATACTCATGCTAACTTAACTTGATTATCGCTTGTTTTGGCAAGATGTGAGACAAGGATTTTCTTGTATTAGCATCTGTGTTGATCATCTCCACTTATATGAAATTTTGCAGTGTTAAATACATTATCTCATATGCTTATCATTGCATGTATTCCTACTTTGATTCAGACAATCAACGAAAGGACTTGCTAACTAAGTTGAAAACTGAATTGGCTTTTATTTGTTTTTGGTTTTAAATGGATTTCAGTTATAAGTTAACTTTATATTTGTTCAATTATCCAGTTTTTTATTTGGTGAAGTACATACTGCTAGCTAGTAGAGGATATTGAACCAGCATATTTACTGAGAAGTAACATCAGTCGCTCAGGATATGCTAGTTGACGTGTCAATCGATGAAATCAGGTGAAACCTTTCTAAAAAATGAAATGTAGCACGCTCCCTTCTGGATGCATTGTTCAAGTTATTCCTAATGTATATTCTCATGTACTAATATAACTGTCATACGTTTAAGGTTGTGCATAAACAATAATTAGTTATTTGATGATTAAAACTAGAGTAAGAATGTGAGTGATTGTGTATATGTATATGAGTGAATGCGTATGTAGTAAAGAGCCAATGTATACGAGTGAAATTTAGTGAGGAATTGTATGTATAAGTGATTGTGTAATAGTAAGGAAACAGTACGTGTACTATTCGAAAGTGTAATAAATATTTGTTTAAATATAAATTTTTGTGTTAAATATTCAATTCTTGTAAATATTTATTTATAGTATTTGTACTATTGGGTTTGTTCAACTTTTTACAAAAGGCATTCATTGTTGTCATAGAGTCTATTGCAACAAGAAATGGCCGTTGTAAAAAGGTAATCTGTTACAACGTGGCCTAATACAATGGGCATTAAATGTTGTCATAGAGTCTATTACAACGGGCAACGACGATTGTAAAAAGGTGATCTATTACAGCTTGGCCTATTACAACGACAGACTTGCCCGTTGTTAAAACTCTATTATAACGGGCATTGCTTGTTGTAAAAAGACTTTTTTGTTGTAGTGCTTTTTTGTGTATGTGGTTTTGGGTGTTCTTCAGACGCGTAGGGTTGCTCTGGTTTTGTGAACCATCGAAGAAAGGGTTTTTTCTCAATTTTTGATATATGATTTATATTTGTGTTAGAAAAAGCTTCTAGTAGCGCATATAGGCCATTTTTGATCGAACCTTATAAAAGCCATTGACTCTTTACTTGTTCAAGTATAAAAATCTCCCATATCCTAATCAAATTTCATATATCTTAATCAAGATATTTATTATCCATCTTGTTAATATCTGGCCATAAACACAATTATGAGGCTGATGAAGTATACAGTAGAGATGAGCATTTATTGGTTAAAAACGAATAAATCAACCAAACCAATTAAATTTGGTCGATTTGGTTTGATTTTATTACTTAATCGGTTTGTTTTCGTTTTTATTTTTAATTACTTCGGTTTATTGGTCGGATTTGGTTTTAAAATTTATAACCTGAACCAACCAATTATACCAACATAAAAATTTATTTACTTTAAAGTAAAAAGAATTACTACTAAAAATGTTGTCGTTCATAATATTTTTATAATAATATTATTTTTCTTTCAATTTCTAAGCTTCCTCTCGTGAATGGCGACAAGGCAACCCTTGTTCTCTTTCCTTTCTTCTTTATCATCTTCGCATCTTTCTTTTTTCCTTCCTCATTCATTTTCGATTCACAATATTTCTTTGTTATCATCTTCACATCCTTCTTTTTTTCCTTCCTCATTCATTTTCGATTTCTTTCTTCATTCCCTCTGTCTCTGCCTTGTCTTCACTATACATAGGAGGTGATTTCGAATTCGCTTTTCGGATCTGGACCTGTGCTATATTTGAACTCCTATTGTCTCCAAAGCCCTCATAATTTCCATTTTCCGCTTACCCTACTCCTCACCAAATAACCTATCACCCTTCAGCCCTCAGTTCAATGCCTTTCGCGGAGTTACTCCAGGATGCAACATTGTCCATGACGCTACTTTTTTCAGTTTGTCTTATGACTTTCCATCTCTCTCCTTTCCTCCCAGATGTTTACATCTGCAACATAGGCCTCTAATAGAGTAAGTCCTTCATTATTTTGTGTTTTTTTGTCCAGTGTTATCTGATCTATGTAATGCTTATTGGGATTGCTTTGTTTGTTAGTGCGATTTGCTTGAACTGAGTGTGCAGATTATATTTATTAGGTTGAACGCTTTCGCCTTGCAAGTTGTTGTTGTATTGTCGCTATCGTGGAGTTCCTATTTTTCTCAGTATAATTGGATGTTATGTTAAGATTCACGACTAGATCTTCCTCCACTTCTGGATTGTCGATCATTCTATGACGACCGCCCATAACCTCTACACTAAACAAACTAAACAAGAGGAATAATGCGCTGAACCAAACAGCTATGGACGATCATTAGAGTAGGTAAACACAAGCGGAATCTGTCGTAAACTCACAACGCAAGGATAAAGAATAATAGAACATATACAACAGGAAATAATAGTGGAACATCATATAACAATCTTTTAAACTTTCATAACATCCTGAAAGATCATCCGTACATCAACTAGATATAACATCAAAGTTTGTACATAAAGCTCACTACAACACTCATCAAACAGCGGAAACAAAGATACTAGGTAATAACAAAGTAATACGCCAGCCTCCTGCTCGTCCTCGCACAACAGCATCGTCTAACTAATTACCTGTCACCTGCCACTTAGTCTGTCCATCCATATTCGGAAGGAAGCATAAAACCTTGAGTCAGACAACAGTCTTAGTGAGTGATAAAATAGCTGTCTAACATCATCAATAAAGTATATAAGAATAGGTAAACTAACAAACCAATCTACCCAAAACTCCAGAGAAGAACCCACATCCGCCTTTCCCACATCTGACAGTGATAGCCTTTACATGCAATCATTTCAACCATACATCCATGGAAACCAGAACAACCATCCATTCATAGCAATCAGAAGTAACCAAGCAATAGCAATCATAACAACCAAATTATATATCTCACGTAAATCATCTTAGTAGAGCTCGACATCCCTGAAGCACAAGCCTCAGAGGCCTAAACCAATATCAGACAAGCACCCAAGAAACATCTCCTTCGGTGTCAGACGATCTATGCGAGACGATACAAACAAAACAACCAAACATCCAACATCCATGACTGTCTCTGGCTATCACTACCAATCCTGCTTTGAAACCATCGTTAATCGTATGACGGCCTCCTGCCATGTGTCAAGGGCAAATGGAAAAGCCTGGTTCTAGCAAAAACCCCATACACCTTCATGACTCGTATGTTTGTCTTCTCAAATCTCGACAACTAGGCCCTTCACGATTGCCCAAGGTACGAGGCCCTTCATGACTGCTTAAAGTACCTCTGTTTTGATTCCGCTAGAACTTATGACAACGATAATCTCTCAGCCTTCGCATCTCTAGTCATCATCACTTGTGACTATTCACAACTCATGTCCCACTTGAGTAACCATTATCCACAACTCAACACCCTAGAGTTATCTTCACATTCGTTGCTTTACACCAATCAACGAACACATCACATCACTTCGAACATTCCACCTTGAACTCGTATCGAAGCTAGAACCATCGTCGAGCCAATAAAAATAAACATCATTTGGTCATATATTTGATGTATCATGATCGATCCATCCGATGGATCACCATCAATGGACTACTACAAATGGACCACTACCGATGGACCACTGCCGATGGACCACTACCGATGGACCACTACCTATGGACCACTGTTGATGGAGCATTATCGATAGACCAATGTTGATGGACCACTGCCGATGGACCACTACCCATAGCTGATGGACCGCTGCTGGTCGTGGGTGATGGACCGCTGCATGCTGATGGACCACTGCTGATGGATCGATGTTGATGGACCGCTGCTGATGGACCACTGCTGATGGATACCTATTGATGGACCCCTGCTTATGGAACCCTGCTAATGGACCACTGCTGACGTACCACTGTTGAACCAATCCAATAAAGCAAATCATATCGAACCAATTTTCCTGCCAAAATGACTAGATTTACTTTTTGAATTTCGAACCAAATATCGCGCTCAAACCCAATCGATCCAACATGTTTACAACCATCAATTCAACCAAAATCCAACAACAATTCACATAACAATCATCAATCATTCCAAACAACAATTATCATAAAAATTACATAGAAAACTTACAGATTTAAGTTGCTAATTAGATCTTATGGTGATTTGAGTTAAAATCATACTTACATCGATTAGATCTATGCAAAAACAACTCAAAATCATGAACAAGTAATCATTCACTAAATCTTCAAAACAACACAAAAACGATGAATCTCGATTCCGGACAGCGAAGAATGTTCTTCAAATCTTCCAATTTGATGAAATCAATCTTCACTCGATGTAGATCTGGCCTCAAACAATGTAGGTCTTCAATTCTCTTATGTAGATCTAGAATTTTAATGGTGGAAATATGTATTTTGTTTGAGCAAGGATCAATCATAAGCCCAACCAAATGAGAGAATGAAGAAAGGAACCCTCTCTCCATAACTCTAACCCCCTATTTATAGCCTCCCAACAGCCCACTAATGGGTCTCTCCAAATTAGCCCATTAAGGCTCTAAAAACATGAACAACAAACTTTGAAACACTAAAATAATGATTCCTCCCAAACTGCGGAACCAAATCTTTATTGTGACCACTCTACGGAATATGAAACATCATTTCCTTTCCAATGAGACTGACCTAAGCACCTGATTCGATATGAGTCAAAATTATGCTCTGTACAAGACTGACAGGGGAAAAATGGTCAAAAACAAAATTGGTAAAAAAACATGGACATGTCTCACATCTCCATAAACAACATATTAAAATATGAGAATGATCCAACCCTTAGGGAATAAAATAAAAATATTTTACGATCCCCCGATACGTAAAATGCGGGCTGTTACATTCTCCCCCCTTAAGAATTTCGCATCGAAATTCCAACAACCATCATCAACCACTAGCAAATAAAACAATTTTGCATGCCTATCATTCATGAGCAGCCAATACTATCAGCCTCACTAGTAGCCATCAAACCATACATCCAAAGCCTTATACTAGAATGCGAAACTCTAACAACAATCATAACCACAATAGTACAAGTTACAATGAGGTAAGGTGACACGATACTAATGGGTCATACCGACGAAGAGTTCTAGATGGGTCGCCTTCATACTTTCTTCCATCTCCCATGTACAATCGTCATCATTCTCACACCATTGTACCTTGACCAACTTAACGGTCTTCCACATAAGCTGTTTTGTGTCATTCCCCACAACATGAAGTGGTTTACGAGGCTTTGTAGCTACGGAATCGACCTCTAGGTCTTCGTACTGATCTGGAGGTACCGCCACATTCGAATCATGCACACACTTCCGAAGAAACAACATATGGAAAACATTATGCACGCTCAACATCTTCTCGGATAACTCTAACCTATACACGAGCTTCCCAATTCGCTCGATTTTCGGAAATGGTCCAATAAACTTTGGAGCTTCCTTTGCTCTCGAACCGAACAACATGCTTCAACGGTGAAATCTCCACAAAAACCATATAAGCAACGTAGAATTCCAAATCTTTCCAGTGCTTGTCGGCGTAACTCTTCTGACGATCTTGGGCTTCCTTCATTCTTTGTCGAACGATCTTGATACAATCCAATGTCTCTCTTATTATCTCTATCCCAAGTATCAACTTATCTCCAGTTTCTAACCAACATGCCGGAGAATTACACAGTCTACTATACAACTCCTCGTATGGTGCCATCCTAATGCTTGACTTGTAGCTATTATTATATGCAAACTCAACTAGATGTAGATGGTATTCCCAAGATCCCCCAAAATCCAACACACAAGCTCTTAGGAAATCTTCCAAAACTTTAACCCTCTCGATTTGACCATCAGTCTGGGGATGATAAGTCGTACTCAAACACAACTTGGTTCTTAAAGCTTCTTGCAAATTCTTCCAAAATCCGCTCATGAACAATAGATCTTGGTCACTTACTATACTCTTTGGGATACCATGGAATCGAACTATCCATTTAACATAAAGCTTAGCCAAATTTGATGATGTTCTAGTCGATGTGATAGGAATAAATCTTGCACTTTTGGTCAAGCGATCCATGATGACCTAAATTCCTTTGTTTCCTATCGTGGTTCTAAGTAGTCCATCGATAAAATCCATCGATATATGCTCCCACTTCCATGTAGGGACTTCCAATGGCTGAAGCAATCCACTCGGCTTCTTTTGTTCATCTTTCACCAACTGACAGTTCATGCATTTGGAAATGAACTTTCCAATATCTCTTTTCATCCCTTCCCAGTAGTAAGACCGCTTCATGTCCTGATATATCTTATTACCACCAGGATGAATCATCAACTTCGAGTGATGACATTCCCTCAGAACCTCATCCTCAGTTCATCCATATCAGGAATAACTAGTCGTCCTTTCTTTCGAAGCCAACCCTCTTGAACGACCTCGAACTCTTTGTCCTTTGGTACCAACTTTTGGATAAACTCGACAAGCTTTGCATCTCGCTTTTGGCTCTCGCCTATCCTTTCAATAAGAGTAGGTCTTATCAATAAACTTGCCAACATTTTAGGTTTAATTCACACCTTGGTCTGAAATCAATTCCTGCAAAAACTCGAGGCTCTACCATTCCGAAAACATTGCTCTCAATCCTGCATGTCTTCGACTCAACGCATCTGCAACTGCGTTACCTTTACCAGAAGTGCAGGCTATAGAAAAATTGTATGACGCCAAAAACTCTAACCACCTTTTCTGCCGAAGATTCAAAACCTTTTTGGAGAAAAGATACTTTAACGACTTATGATCCATAAACAACTCGAATCGAACTCCCGACAGGTAAATGTTTCCACATCTTCAGAGCAAACACAATCGCTGCCAACTCCAAACCATGAGTTGGGTAATAACTTTCGTGCGGCTTCATCTATCGACTTGTGTAGGCCACAAGCTTATCCTTCTGCATTAGCACTACACCAAGCCTAATACCACATGCATCGGTGTATTCCACTGTTTCTTCATTCGCACTTGGAATTGTCAAAACAGGAGCACTCGTCAGCCTCTCTTTCATAATTCTGAAAGCTTTCTCACACTTTGCTTCCCATGTGAACACCTGATTTTTTTTCTCGTCAATCATGTTAATGGTGCAACTATCTTGGAGAAATCCTTGATAATCGACGATAATATCTCGCCAACCCAAGGAAACTCCTTACATTCGTCGCATTCTTAGGTCTATCCTAGTCCTGGATTGCTGCTACCTTAGCGGGGTCAACCGCTATTCCATTTCCAGAAACAATATGGCCTAAGAACCTTACTTCGCTCTTCCAAAAGTGACACATCAAAAACTTAGCTTCCAGCTGATGCTTTCGCCAGATTTCCAACACAACTCTCAAGTGGTCTTATGCTCTTCCTCATTTCGAGAGTACACTAGAATATCATCCATGAACACAAGCACGAACTTGTTCAACTGATCTCTGGAAATCCTATTCATAAGATCCGCAAAATACGTTGGCGCATTAATCAACCCGAATGGCACCACCAACCATTCGAAGAAACTAGATGGTATCCTAAAAGCAGTCTTCGACACGCTATCCTTTGCCACCCTCAGCTGGTGGAATCCCGTTGCCAAGTCCATCCACTACAACAAAACTGCTAATTTATAGCGGCCCGTAGCTGCTATGGATAATAACAATAGCGGTTTTATGACTGCTGTATATGAACATGTTATAAAAAACTGCTAAACATTTATAATGCTTTAACTGTCGTTATTAAAGATCCTGTTTGATAGTGTTGTTTTGCTGCTATGTTATTTTATTACAGTAGCTCACTTTGACCGCTATATTACGTAAGAATCTCATTCAAAGTAAAAATATTTATAACACAGGTTTGCCGCTGTAAAATAAGTATTCAATATCAGATATCCAACGCTATTAATTTAACGTGTTATAGTTTTACTATACCCTTTGACAGCTCACATTAGCCGCTATGCTACGCAAATACAATAGCTCATTTTGGCTGCTATGCTGTATCAATACAATAGCCCATTTTGGCTGTTATTATACATCTAAATCGATTTGAGATTATACATAACGCAGTTTTACTGCTATAACATATATCTTTGATAGCCTCCATAGGACGCTATTAAATTAACATGTTATAGCATACCTCCCTTTACAGCCAATACATTTTAATAATAATAATCAAATAAATCTTCATAACAAGATAAAGATGAACATACAAAATATACTAATAGCAAATAAAGTATCAATTAACAAAAGAAATTCAATCCATGAGTTTACATCTAATTCATTACATATGTTTTCAATTCCCATTGATGTCAACTTGAGTACACAAAATACAAAACATAGTTCGTAATTGTTCATGAGTTAACATATAAAAGACACAAGACAAAATAACCCAATCCTGCTAGATAAAACAGCCCAAACCTGCTAGACAAAATGCCAATCATAAGAAGTTATACGAACTGGGTCTATTATAATCGCAGCAATACTGTTGAAAACTCACCATTCCATTGGTAATCGCAGCACCATCACCAAAGTCAAGTCCTATTTTCCTAATCAAAAATATTTAGCACCTGCAAATATAAAAAACGTCAGTTTTAAACTATCTTTTATACTTTACAATCGCCGCACCATTGTGAATTCAATAACAGTCCATAAAGAATCCAAAAGTAGAACGTCAGTTTTAAACTTTACAGAAATTTCTTTTTCAGAAAATATAAAACCTCGGTTTAAAACTTTACAAAAAATTATGTAAAAAACGAAGCATGAGCAACCAATTTTCAGCAAACATCTGCTGAAAATTAAAAAGAAAAATAACAACTAAAAGATCATATGAGTAGCAGGGTCCATTGTATGTTGTTTTACTTGTATATCAGAAAACTTCTTCATGTTTCGCACCTTTAGCCATTTCCACGTTCAAATGGTTGTCAACACGAAACACGTGCTCTCGTGGCTTGCTTTCTACTTATTTTTTTTAACTTCTCGCACTATCACTACTGTTTCCGGCTGCATAATTAGCTTTAATTCACTACACGTGTTTTTTGTAACATACTTGAAGCTTTAAATTTCCTGTTTAATGCACACAAGTTTGTTGCCTACAACTTGCTTGACTAACCGCTTAAGAATAAGACTGTATATACAAATAGTCGATGTAACCACTATTAAATGGGTAGTGTAAAGCTGCATACTCTTAAAGGTACAAAACAGTTGTCCTTGTATCGTACAATTTAAAAAAACTGTCTATTAGAATTGCTTGAATTTCCGATACGGATATCCGAACGTAACTTGTCTGCCGACACAGTTTCTTCAAGCAGTAAGAAGTATAACAAATATATCGAACTCTAAGAATAAGAATACTGAAATCCCACATGTTTGTCAACTGACATTGGTCGATCGTATACAAACATTAACATATGACATCCACCTTACCTTAAAAATCGTAGTTCTTGGCAACTCATGTTTAAAGTTTTGTACTTGAAGACCGGTTGAAAAGGTTTAACTTATGCATCCACGCGCCAGCATTTTGTAGTTATACGTTTTTTATTTGCTGATCACAGGTTCACCATTGCAATTGTATTAAGATTTTCCCTGTTCCAGACCCAACTCAATTACCACACTCTGCCTAACAGGTCTCTACCACTCTCAATAACATTATTTACCATGTTGTACACTGTATTTTAAGCACATTTTTATACCTGTTATATACAGTTAGGCGGTTACAAAAGATAAGCAGTGTGCGTTAAAAAACTGGAATTGTGACGATATTTTAGTACCACATACAATTCGGTTAACACGACTGGATTCTAGTTTAATAATTTGCGGATAATTCCAACAGGTTTTCCCACAGCCATATATTTGAATAAAAAGCTGTAGACGATGCCTACCAGTTATGAGAAATAAATTAGGTAAAATCAAAATTGTTTTTTACTTCAACTCAAGACTATAACAGAACTGGCTACCCTTTAGTTGAAAGACTATTTTTGCACACGCTGATCTTTGGATTAGGAACTCAGCTACCTGATGCAACTTCCTAAATTCCTAATTCATTACTAAACTTAAAAAAAAATCATGCAAGGTGTAAATGATGTTCACATACTAACTATTTTATTGGTGCACAAAGGTAGCCTATGTAGAAAATCATTTTCTCCCAACTAATCAAGTCAACACCCACCAACACGTTCTCGTAATTCAAACAGTTGATGTTATGAGTATACGGTGCAATTTCTTTAATCCACGACTACAAATACAGACATGGCGACAATTCTAAATTTCACAATATTATTCCAACTACACAATATTATTCCATCTACATCATCTTGTTTAACTGAAGGGAGCGGCTATTCGAAGTTAGAATACTAAAATTTCACATAAATTGTAGATCAAAAAATCTTTACCATTGGATTCGGTTCGTCCATACATGAAAAGTGCCAATGGGTATAATTTATGTAAAAAAAAAAATGTGTTTGAATAGATTTTCTCATTTTTATAACATGTATATATTTTTCTCTTTTATGTTAGGCCAGTAAAGAAGGAAAAAAAACTCCCAACAGAAAAAAGTAAGCAAAATTAGTATCTAGATATGAGAAGTTGCCTTCCTTAATAGTTTTTGATGCCCAAAGTTTTGAAGAGAATTCCTTTTTTCACGTGTGTTCAAACTAATCAGAGTTACACAATTAAATTATCAAGCCATCTACTGCTATTTAGTTGTAAAGCAGCAGGGATATGAAATTTGGTATCGTACTACAATCAAATTATCAAGTGTTTGTTACGGATGGATCAACATTAAAAAAAATGTTTGATTTGTTGGTTTTACAGACGTGAGTTTCTTTGAATTTTAAACGTGAGGTTGCTACACATCCAGCCGTCATTTCATTCGAGCTTAAAAATTGTAAAAAGGAGGGATTAATATTTGTACAACTATAGGTGAATATAACAAAATGGCTGCAGTTATACCAAACCAAATCATATTTCCGATAGCAAAAAATAAGTAGGCTACTGATATTACAGTCAAGACATATTACTGCTAGTTTTATCTGGATTCAATGGCAACGCCAGACCGAATGACGTTAATTAAACGATCGTAACATATTAGTTACTAATTAAGCACTCCCCTAGACAAATTACAGCTAGATAAAATAGTTCATGAAAGTTACATGCTTGCTAAGATTAATATAAAAATCAAATGGTAAAGACTTACTTAAAATTCACTCCATTATGACTTGCTCAGCAGGCCAAGCTATAGTAGAAGAGAGGGCATCTTCCACGTACTGAAATTCGGATGTCGGCCTCCACAGCTCTACTTCTGCCTCTTTTACGGTGTCTATCCAAACTTTAACTGCATTGTTTCCTAATGGTTTGAAATGTGCCCTTGCATTTGGATCGGTTGACTCCACCTGTCCTAAAGCTACTACTTTCCCATTTCCCGATAAACTAAGTAACTTGCATTTATTGTTTGTTCTTGAATTTGCAATCTGCAAGTAGACAAAAGAAAAAAATGAAGTTGCTAATCCTTGAAAAAATAAAAAGACAACATAAAAATCAAGTACCAGAAATGTTTTCACCACATCCTCATTCGTAGTAGTAATTGTAGTATCACTGGTCTCAACAACTATTTGCGATTCAGGCCATGCAACCTTCTTACCAGCAGCATCCCCAATTCGAAACAAACCAGGGGATGGCCTCCACAAAAATGCTTCTAGATTTAGTGGTTCGTCTATCCAAACAATCATAGCCGTTGGTCCGAGAGGAACATCATTAACAATTTCCTCCGAAATGCTCGAGTGTAATCGTCCTAAAGCCACTAATTGCTTGCCCCCTCCCCAATCAAAAATCTTGCGTTTGCATTCCAAGCTGCTACTTCTACTCTATTAGATGTGAAAATATTTATTTAGTAAAAAATGTATATAATAAAATTGCATGTTCATTGTGAATAAAAATGTTTACCTTATCTTCTCCTCCTTCATTGTGATTGGTTGAATGTAGCACAACACTATTCTTCGGCCATGCCACAATATTATCCTTTGCTTCCCCAATAAGTGAGAAAGAAGTTGTAGGCCTCCATACAAAAGCATCCAGCTTGATTGGATTTTCAAATAAAATTATCATCGCATCCGGCCCTAAAGGAACATCATTGACAAGCTGGTACAGATCGTATGACACGGATTTTCCTTCAACAATGATATCTTCATTCCCTCGCCAATCCAATAAATTATACTTCCTCATATTTTCATCAAAGTTATACTACATTCAAACATAGGAAAACTATGATACTAATTGAATAAAAAGTTAAAATACGAACGATGCGAAACCAATAAAAAAATTACTTGAGATTTGTTTACTTCTGTCCCATTGTGTCTACTCTGCAAAATCTTAGAAAATACAAAGTTAGTTAGAACTAACTTCATGAATTTACTTTCATCGGCTATTGTTCATACGTAGCAGAATAAATGTGTGGTTGCAGAATAAGTATGTTCTTTTATATTGGAATTTACTTTGCATATGGAACAACAGTTTTATAAGATCTAAATAATTTTCATTCATTCTTGTTGTACCATTATTTCCAAAAAGTAAAAATAACTGATATTCAAAATCGAAAATTCACTGGCTCGTAATTTCGAAAAGTACAAATATTTGAGAAAAGAATATCCTAATGCTAAACATATTACCTATGCATATAAATCCTAATAGTTACAAATATTTGAGAAAAAGGGAATAGTTACAAAAAGTTTTGGCTAATACAGAAAAACTGGGACAACATCATTCACTTAAATCCTAATACTAGTATTTCCAAGGAGCAAAGAATCTAACTAATATGCATCACATATTACCTAAAGCAGTGTTTGTTTTAAATTATATTTCTAGTTTTGAGTTTTCTCTAGTTACTGTATACAAAAATTAAAATTAAAATAAATTAATGATAATTTCATATGTAATACAATATGTAGTGATAATTTGCACCTGATTTTTCTCTAGTTGCAGAAATCTCTTCTCCAAGTCCGACACTTTACTTTCAAGTAGCAGTGTATGCTTATCTCTAACTTGCGATAAAGTCGCTCTACTAAGACTCATTCCTCTTCCCATCGCTCTAAGTCTACTCGGTCTTTCTTGCCCTGACACTTGTGCAAGTGCATCTTCTCTATAATTAATTGGCGAGCTCGATTTTGAAACACTTTGTATTTGTTTAATCTTTTCCTACAAAACACGATTAATTTCATATTATTGCAGTTTAAACTAAAACATAGTATTTAAATACCACATGTATGACATCTTTTATTTTTTCAGAACTCATTAAAACATAGTATCCATCATACGTATTTGAAAATTATGAACTTACTATAGCATCTGCAGTAATCATATTCACCGGTTCACCATTTTTCTTAGTGCGAGATTTGATCCAGACTACACTTCCAGAGATGGCAGAGCGATCACTACTTTCGATTTTCTACATTCACAAAACACCAAATAACAAAAGCAATTAACTTAAAAGTTTCGTAAATATTGCAGTAAATTATAACTACAGTTTTGTTACCAAATCTTCAGCTAGTTGCGTCATTCCTTTACAACTGGACATGTGTGGCAACTGCCTCTGCCTAATAGCTCTGTTCTTCTCGCTCACAGCCTAAAATAAGAAGCATATGGTAGTATGATATTCACCTTAGTCATTACATATAAAGAAAATTATAATACATTCATGACCCGATACCAAGGTTTATACGCAAAGCGCATCAAGGTTAATATGCATGTCGACGTTTTGAGGTTAGTAGGTAGAGGTGGCTGTTATCAAAGAAATTACAATGAATCTCTTGCGTCAGCTTACAATGTAGGTAAATATCTTAACAATTCATCATACGCGTGATGTCTATTATCACATTTATTTATCATTTCATAAATAGACCGGACAATTGTGAGTTCTTTTAATATTAAAAAGTATTGCAGATATCATCCCTTGAACATCCAGCAAAACTCATTGACAAAGAAGACATAGAGAACGATTAATTGAGGCTAGCATGTTTAGACAAGCTTTTGTTGAACCAAATGAATTGAATGGTACCATTTTAGGTCTATTAACCATTGTTCTTCTTTTATTCCACCATGTCATACATTTTCCTACTGTTTCCTTTTCCATATTTTGCGATGTTTTTTTAAAGACCTGCACCATACATGTACAGTTGTAGGCTTTAAATTTTACACTCAAATTATTTAATGAAATGACCGATGATTCGTGCTGAATATCAAAATTCTTATATCAGATGTAGGTGTACTGATGACTTTTGATTTAAAAGTGAAAGAAAATTCTCCTTCATTAAATACAGAGACAGGACAGTGGAGATATACAAATACTATGCCTTTGTGTTATGTAATTATGTTCATACCTTGAATTCTGAACTTGTTTTCAACTTGATAATTTTCTTTCACTCATTCATACATCTAATATTAGATGGTTTTAACTGAAGTCTTTACTCCATGGACTTTGCTTTAACACCTGCCGAACTAATCTACATTTTGATGCCCACCAAATACCACCCATTTGTTGAAAAACTAGTGTTCTGTGCCAATCTAAATCCAATTTAAACCTTGCCTGTGACAATCAAAATTCGGCATAAAGTGTTTGAGGTAAGCAATAAATAATTTTTTCACCTAACAAACCAATTAAACATAAATAGAGTTACAAATTTTTAGTATTTGAATGCATATTAGTCAGGGTCAATATTGGCAGAGTCGCAAAAGAAAGATGGCTACAAGCACGTTTAATTTTTGCGGACTTAATTGGATTTCATACTGGAAATAACCTCCGATCATGTCATATACTTGTATGCAGCTTGACCCATGTGCATATCTGATTTTTTTGACTGAGTATGTGAGTCAAATGCCTATACAGTGTAATGATTCTAATATGACGATGACAGTTGAATGACCCATGTGATAGGATACTCACAAATATGACAGTTTATGACAATCAAATGTATAAACTCACATTGACAATTTATACATAAATTGTATAAACATTTGTGAGTATGTGAAAATGAGTATCCTATCATTTTGAGTGAGTCTGCGACTCACTATAAAAGATAGGATACTCACATTGAAAGCACATATGGGTCGGGGTCGCCGACTTACTATAAAAGAACGATGAAAGTGTATACATTTGTGAGTATCCTATTCATACTCATATTGAAAGAACATATAGATTATTTCAGTTTGTGATTATTTTGACAGGAGGCTAACTTCGGTTTGCTAACTGAAATCCCGTCGTCTGGGGCTACCATGTGTGGATATATCTTTCAGGTTCAGCGTACGAAATAGTTTGATTCAACCTAAACATAAGTATTAGTATTTGTAACATCCATGAATCCTATGTTGCACTGATAAATTCCAGTATATTAAACATTGCACGAAGCAAGGTATGTCCATACACTACCATAATGAACAACTGAGAACATGTCTAATATATTTGTATTAGATTTTGCGCAGTTCATTGCACAATGAATGCTTACATGTGCAGTGCTAATTGAAACATTGTATCTTTATCTGCATATACAAGATATAGAATGTGCGGTTATTCTGTGGATATAATTAAGTTTAGAATTATCAATTCTTAAAATATAGTTCATACTTCTAGTGTCATGTATTGAGGTGAAGAGGAAGCGTCCTTCGTTCAGCCCCAGAACCCCATAATTTCATACATTTGTCACCCCCTCCCCCACACAAACCAACCCACACACAATATTAAAGTATATCTACAAGGAGAAAACAATGAATCTAATGTTTCTGACGCTATATATATATATACACAAATTCAACACAAATACATACGCATGGTACACACATGCATGCACACTATATATATAGAACTGCCTTCTTTTATAATTTAGAGTTCATACATATTGTCCAATTCAGAAAATGAGTATGTGAGTCAAATGCCTATCAAATAGGGTTGTATGTTTTTTAAAGCTTGAAAGCACATATGGGTCAAAGATCCTATCCATAAATTAATGGTCGCTGACTCACTATAAAAGAATGATGACAGTTTATAACATGAAAGTATGTGAGTTTATACATTTGACTGTCATATTTGTGGTATCCTATCATTACATTTGTGAGTAATGATGACAATTTATACATTTGTGAGTACCCTATCATTATAATGATGGCAGTTTTGTGACGAAAAAGAATTTCGCTCGGTCCGAACCAGTCGCTAAACCGACCCAGACCGTTCGAAACGCCCTATCGTTTGAGAACACGACAAAATAGAACACACACGGAAGAACATTTCATTGTATATTACAACAATGCATCAGATCACAAGAATATACAGAGTATAAATGAATATTACACAGAAATATCAGAGATTTAAATTACATTTAAATACATAGCAGCGGAAAATAATACAATACACAACTAGAAGAGATATACTGATACAAAGCTTTCTGGATATCGTTCCAGCTGTAAACCAGGATCCTGCGAATATAAATCTGCAAAACCAAAACTACTAGCTGCCCGTGTCTAAATAAGGGCACCCAGAGTTTAGGTCAAAACAATAAACTCCAGGTCAGTCATGTGACTGGTGTGAGAACTAAAACAGTTATTAATCTTTGTTTTTAAAGTTAGGTAAATCAAGGGACCACGCCGTATAACACGGAACGGGTTTCCTCCCAAGAATACCAGTGCATAAAACAAATAGCGCAATGCTAAATAAAGAAAAATGAAGCTGTTATAAGACCCAGGTCCTATCACACAATGCAACGCAAGCCGGGGGATAGGGTTTTCCCTTATAACAGCCAAAGAATGCTTGATACGTTTGAAACAAATCATTTGATACTATTATAAGTGCATAGTGTATAAAACAACTTCAAATCATAAGTATCAATCATAGGCGGCATGGGTACCATATATCATGTCGCCATACTAGTTCTACAATTAAAACCGCAAACGTCACGTATTTGGAAATTGGATTTCCATCTATGAACCGAGGCTAGGGATCGTCCTCTACCGATTCGAGACTCTCTAGCCCGAGCCTCAGGCAAGTACTCAGTCAAGCCTTGGAGCGACAGGGCCGGTCCACCGATGTGGATTAAAATTCCTGAACACTACGTTTCCCCGCCCTTTGGGGCGTAAATGAGCCAACGAATGGCTCCATCGGACCCGGATCGTCCGATCTAACCGAGGCGCCTCGCAACAGCAACAACCACACAGGTGAAAAGTATATAAATGTCCGGGCTGGTAGGTCACTGACACCACCCTATCTAGAAAGAAATGCATGCCCTCCCTGAGGTCCTCTCCCGTTTTTGGTTCACAACCGGGGTGCGAAACTCGCGAAGTAAACGTTACACAAAGCTACGCCACAAAGGCCGTGCTTCGATCATCACCAAAAGACTTTGCTTTTCAACAGAAGCCTTGATCAATTGCCACTTAGGCATGCCACACAGGCAATTCACTCCATGCGTTTGATATCCATCAATATATAACCCCTGAGCTCGTACGTCTCAGAGAAGGGCGTGAAGCAAGAGAATAAATTCTCCGCCGCCAAACAGATATATATTTAATAGAGATCAATCACACGGACTAAAATCCAATGTCAGACACACAGTCCATTTGCAAGTCCGTTCTAGGTCTGAACGAAACCGGAGGCACCTAGTAACCCGCATATCCATCGATCTCCAAGTACGTCTGGACGATCACCAACTGTTTCCATCTTCTTGGGTGTACAGCCCAATCAAGATCATCAGTAATCACCCAAACGACGTGAAGACCTCCGGTCTTCGACCATCGCCTTCATCTTTGACTTATCGTCGTATCAGTTATTCAGAATGGGATAAACCCGGTCTTTCCGAATAACTCGCGTATATTTCAAATAAGTGTTACACAAACACAACATACGCCTCATTCCAATTCATCAGTCACTAACCGTAAATTAATCAAGAGAATAATTCCCTAAATATTAACCCCGAAGGCCGAAACCAACATCAGATCAATATCCAGGAAACCATTCTGCTTAGCTAACCGACAGTTAGTTTCTAAATTTCACATTCATAGGGAAAGGTTCCCCTTAATTTTATCAAAGATAAATTCTTTATATTTATTCTTTAATCTATCCTTTTGAATTTCGATTCAACTAATCGGGATTAACGAACCTTACTGAAGTAATCATTTATTTTAATTTCCCAATCCCAACCTATTCATCCCATGAAGTAAAACCGGTAATACTTCATATCTAACACCATGGTGTTATCGGTAAATTCAATTACCATTTCACGTTCAAATCTAATTAAACATTTAACTATCGCCTGGAGCAAAACTGGTGATACTCCATCCTCGATCATTTCAATCTAATTAAAGATTCGTTTAAACTCCACTTAGTTTTAATCGCTAACTGGGTTAAAGAATCGGTGTCATTTAAAACACAGTTCACGATAAAACCCAAAATCACATTCCATTAATTATCGGGTTAAAGAACGAGTGTTATTTAAAACACTGTCCACGATAAACCCAAAAATCAATATCAATTCAATTCCAATTAAATATTATTTAATTGGTACACTTCATTAAATCTAAATAAAAAGATTTAATCTATTCTCAACTGGGTTCAAGAACAGTGTTAATGAAGACACCATTCACGACAAACCCAAATCACATTTGATATTAAATACAAGGCTCCGAATAGAAAATATACCGGCTTATATTCAATATCAAATTCTACGATGAACAAATATCGCATTGGAAATAACGATATCAATATATCTTTCAAATTCTCATAACAATATCTGTATCATCACAAAATCCAACACCGAAATATTCCGAAGACAATTTCGATTCGAATCCATTCCAATGCAATCATTGGAAATTCTGGTTATTTTTAAAACCCTTTTCAAATTCAATTTATTTATTTAAAAATAAATAGAATTATAATTCTAGTTCAAAACTAGTTCATTTCGATAAAAAAAATCTATTTTTATCTTTTCAAATATGGAGTTTTTCATCCCAATTCTTCCTAAATCATTTCTTATGATTTTACACAAATTATTACTATTTTTAATAATTTTATCAAGGCCCGTACAGTCGATTTCCATCAGCGGCCATCGAACTGCACTTACAGCGACCTTTTCCAAATTTGATTTGGACATAATTCCAAATCCAACCGTTAGATTTCAAATTTCTGATATTCGTTAGAAAGCTCTTCTCGATATGAACCCAACGGATCCGGTTTTAGGAGAATCCGAAGGTCGGATCTCCCGCAATATCCGTTCGAAGTCAATGGTCGAAATTCGCGAACTGCCGCGGCGCGGCGCGTTCTATTCAGGCCATTATATTATATATATAATATATACTTCGTCGATTTCAATTCAAAAACGTGCTTTATAAATCGTTTTAAATTCATTTTCAAAACGGTTTCAACTTCATATTCAATTTCAAATCAAAATTGAATATTCCAATTTAAATTCATTTTAAATTCATTTCAAATTGATTTCAATTCAAATTGATTTCTAATTCAATTTCAGTTCGTTTTCAATTCAATTCAATTTCAATTCGAATTCATTTCTATTCCATTTCAATTCGAATTCATTTATATTCAATTTCAATTCGAATTCGTTTATATTCAATTTCAATTCGAATTCATTTATATTCAATTTCAATTCGAATTCGTTTATATTCAATTTCAATTTGAATTTATTTATATTCAATTTCAATTCGAATTCGTTTATATTCAATTTCAATTCGAATTTATTTATATTCAATTCTTTTCAAAATATCAGATTTTGAAATCACTTTCGATATTCATTATAAAATGAATAAAATCGATATAAATATCGTTCACGTCAAAATGGCATCAATCTAATCAATACGGCTTCATATATTCCTATTTTCAAATATTCTATTTCAAATATTTCTATTTTAAAACTGGAATGAGGCCTAATCAATTACCATATAATGTTAATTATATGGATTTTCTACAACACATGTATATATCAACAACGATGAATAATCAACCATCATCCAAAGTGCATTCTACACTGTATAAGCATCAAATATAAATATCCAACGCTTATAACAGCCTGTCAATCAATCGATCGACATACAACTAAACAATCGGGATTAGTGTACGTCAAATATCATCCCAATACCCGTGTGGGGTTTCAAGCAATCCAACACAGATTTTTATTTGTGCAGTTGGGCGATGTGTAAAATTTATCGTCCCAATCAATGTCCTTCAAAAAGGTGTACATAAACAAACCGTCGGGTTTGTAAATGAATATTTGTTTATTCACATTCACGTTAAAAATTATATTTTTAACGATCAAACTATTTTATTCAACATATGAATATTCTATTCGGTTCATTTATTAAATAAAATGTTATCTTTATTTTTCTAACTTATTTTTAGAAAATTTCGGCGGCATAACGACACGATACTAGAAGCGGGACAAGGCCTAGCCTTATCCCCGGTCTAATGAAGGCCCACGCCATTCACACATCAATCAAATCAATTTCATTTCACCAAACAATTCAATTCAAACCAAATAATCTAACCAACTACACAACCAAATAATTAAACAAACAAGCCATCCATGGTCTGTGGATGACGGGTGTCGGGTGCTGCTATGCACCGTCGGCATCCTAGTATATATATAACTAGAAAAAGAAATTGAAGAGTGAGAAGTTCTCACAGAAAGCTATCCTAACTCCACGGCACTTCTAATGCAGGAAATCTTTACTGTTCTCGTCTCTTATCACTTTCTTCGCCCGTAGCCACTACATATATAAAAGTCGAATTTTTACTATGCTATTCAATATATAAAAATCGAATCTTTACTATGCTATTCAATATATAAAAAATCGAATTTTTACTATGCTATTCAATATATAAAAATCGAATTTTTACTATGCTATTCAATATATAAAAATCGAATCTTTACTATGCTATTCAATATATAAAAATCGAATCTTTACTATGCTATTCAATATATAAAAATCGAATCTTTACTATGCTATTCAATATATAAAAATCGAATCTTTACTATGTTATTCAATATATAAAAATCGAATCTTTACTATGCTATTCAATATATAAAAATTGAATCTTTACTATGCTATTCAATATATAAAAATCGAATTTTTACTCTGCTATTCAATATATAAAAATCGAATCTTTACTATGCTATTCAATATATAAAAATCGAATTTTTACTCTGCTATTCAATATATAAAAATCGAATCTTTACTATGCTATTCAATATATAAAAATCGAATTTTTACTCTTCTAAAAAAAATCTTAACATTACCTTTCTAAAAGTCGTATCTTTTCATGTTATACATAAAAGTAAAAATCAAATTTTGATTACATTGAAACCCAAGAACAATTTCAACGCTTCACACATATAAATCAGATTTTTACCAATCAAATATTGATTAAACAAAAGGAAATAAAATAAATAAATAAACAAAACTCACTCAAATCGATTTCTGGATCGCCGGGCTCGAGGTGGAGGGGTGGATGTCCGCGCTGTGGTCGAGGAGGTGGCCGGGTTGGTCGGAGTTTGTTGCCGAGGGGGTGAGGGTTGCTGTTTTACTGGAGGAAGGGGGTAAGGGGGTGCTCACGGCATGCTGAGGTGGCGGCTTGGGGTGCTCGGGTGGTCAAGGAGGCGGGGCTTCGGCTGCTGGTGCTCCGGTGGGTGGCGGCTTGCCAGGGCGTGGCCGGTGGAGTGGATTTGTGGAGGTTTGGGTTCGCGTTGGAGAAAAAGGGAGGAGTGGAAAGGGGGTCTCGCCGGAGCGGCGTTGGTGGTGGGGGCGCGGTCGCGCCTGGCCGCGGCGACTCCGGTGAATGGGGCGGCGGCGATGGAGGGGGGGTCGGGTTTTAAAAAGGGGGAACGGTTTTCTGGGTACCGGTTTGACTAATGAGGGAGGGAGGGGGTGAGGGATGGATTATATAATATAATATATTTATTTAATTATTTTAAATTCTATAAGCAACTTTTTATTTTCAACTTGAAATCGAACCCACCGACTGTCGTCCCTAGCATATTAGCCCCATTCCGAACACAACGGGATATGTATCGTAGGCTGATTTGATCTTTACGATCTGTTTCCGTCAAAATCAACATATAACTCTATATATTGAATTTGAACGCGCATTTCACTTTACCGAGGCCACATGCTAACTAGAAAAATTCCAGAAAAATATTTTCTAGCTTCGTATTGACGATACAGTCCTAACAAAACTAGTTTCGTCGAATTCTGAGACCGTTAGAAAAATGGCCAATTTCCAGTCGATTAAAATCAACTGAAACTGGTCAAACGCATTTTCCTTTGCCACGCTCACATATTGAATCGAAAAATTATGAAATTTGAAACCTAGCAATAACTTTACCCCACGGACCCAACAAAAGTGGTTTCGTCGAAATCCGAGGTCGTTTGCAAAATTCCCATTTTTAAGGGCCTGAATTCCATAGCGACTATTCAGGATTTTCAACGGGACATATCTTTTGATTCCCGCTATGAAATTTTGATTTTTCGGATTCGTTGGAAAGATAGTCACAATTAGATTCCATTATTTTTGGTTTCACTAAAATCCGGATTGTTTTGCACCCGGTACATTCAATTGAAGTTTGAAATCGAATTATCAAACTACCGCGCCATTTTCAATTCCTTTATAAATATAAATAAAATAAATATTTATATTCTAACGACGACGCGTATATAATATATACGTTCGATTTATATTCAAAATAAATTTTCGTCGATATTATTTAAAATAATTCATTTTAAATAATCAAAATTCGCTAAAATTGCCAAAATAAAAATTTTAAACTGGCCCAGATTTTTGGGTTATTACAATCTCCCCCACTTAAAACTTTTCGTCCCCGAAAAGGAACAAAGTCGAAAGTGGTTTGATTAATGAACTCTACGTTCGATCTGGCTTCCATTCTCCAACTTTTCAGTTTCTGAGAATTTTAAAATTTTCAAAAATATGGCTAACACCCTAAATTTTCGAAAAATTTCGCCATAACCTCCCCTGCACCGGGAGCCACGGGAAAATCCCGAAATTGCCATATAGGCCTCCTGATCTCAAAAAGAAAAAGAAAAGGCCAAGCGGCTAGCCAATAGGCTCATAAAATCATCATCACCCAAACAAAACAGGAAATTATGTAGTAAACATGTACCTATTTGTCGGGCAAACAAATTTTATTCTCTGCTCTAGCCTCCTTGCTATGACCTGTTCAATGTAAGTGCATATATATGCAAGCAAATGCGACCAATTTTCAATATAAGTCAATATTTGGTTCAATTAGGCTAAATGGCTAAAATTTAGCAAACAAATAAACAAACAACGCAAACATCAATCAATTTGTTAATTAGAGTTTCAAATTAATAATTTTGATATATAGTCAAAAATCAAATTTTTGATGCCAAATCACAACAATAGGCCCTATCTAATTTTGGTTCTCACACCAGACAATTGGAAATATATAGAAAGCCCACTTTCGTCACTCGAACATAAATTCTAATGATGGAGCTCCATCATCAAAATCATCTCCGGGCGACTAGAGTGTGATTCTATATCTATCCAGTATATTAAAATTCCAAATACACGTTTGCAAGGCGTATATGCAAAATCTTTATATACTGGACTGTCCAAATCAATATAAATAACTAATCAAATACGAATAATTGATTTAAATTTTCAAAACAAAATTTGTTTTCACTTTAAAAATATACTCTTCACACTCGTTCTAGGATACTACTGATCCTATCTCTAACGAGTCATTCTCGTTGGATATTACTAATCCAATATCTGATGAATTCTTTCGTATGGTTCTAATGTGTCATGTTCTCTGCTTTGTAAACCAAAGCTCTGATACCAACTGTGACAAAAAAGAATTTCGCTCGGTCCGAACCAGTCGCTAAACCGACCCAGACCGTTCGAAACGCCCTATCGTTTGAGAACACGACAAAATAGAACGCACACGGAAGAACATTTCATTGTATATTACAACAATGCATCAGATCACAAGAATATACAGAGTATAAATGAATATTACACAGAAATATCAGAGATTTAAATTACATTTAAATACATAGCAGCGGAAAATAATACAATACACAACTAGAAGAGGTAACCTGATACAAAGCTTTCCGGATATCGTTCCAGCTGTAAACCAGGATCCTGCGAATATAAATCTGCAAAACCAAAACTACTAGCTGCCCGTGTCTAAATAAGGGCACCCAGAGTTTAGGTCAAAACAATAAACTCCAGGTCAGTCATGTGACTGGTGTGAGAACTAAAACAGTTATTAATCTTTGTTTTTAAAGTTAGGTAAATCAAGGGACCACGCCGTATAACACGGAACGGGTTTCCTCCCAAGAATACCAGTGCATAAAACAAATAGCGCAATGCTAAATAAAGAAAAATGAAGCTGTTATAAGACCCAGGTCCTATCACACAATGCAACGCAAGCCGGGGGATAGGGTTTTCCCTTATAACAGCCAAAGAATGCTTGATACGTTTGAAACAAATCATTTGATACTATTATAAGTGCATAGTGTATAAAACAACTTCAAATCATAAGTATCAATCATAGGCGGCATGGGTACCATATATCATGTCACCATACTAGTTCTACAATTAAAACCGCAAATGTCACGTATTTGGAAATTGGATTTCCATCTATGAACCGAGGCTAGGGATCGTCCTCTACCGATTCGAGACTCTCTAGCCCGAGCCTCAGGCAAGTACTCAGTCAAGCCTTGGAGCGACAGGGCCGGTCCACCGATGTGGATTAAAATTCCTGAACACTACGTTTCCCCGCCCTTTGGGACGCAAATGAGCCAACGAATGGCTCCATCGGACCCGGTTCATCCGATCTAACCGAGGCGCCTCGCAACAGCAACAACCACACAGGTGAAAAGTATATAAATGTCAGGGCTGGTAGGTCACTGACACCACCCTATCTAGAAAGAAACGCATGCCCTCCCTGAGGTCCTCTCCCGTTTTTGGTTCACAACCGGGGTGCGAAACTCGCGAAGTAAACGTTACACAAAGCTACGCCACAAAGGCCGTGCTTCGATCATCACCACAAGACTTTGCTTTTCAACAGAAGCCTTGATCAATTGCCACTTAGGCATGCCACACAGGAAATTCACTCCATGCGTTTGATATCCATCAATATATAACCCCTGAGCTCGTACGTCTCAGAGAAGGGCGTGAAGCAAGAGAATAAATTCTCCGCCGCCAAACAGATATATATTTAATACAGATCAATCACACGGACTAAAATCCAATGTCAGACACACAGTCCATTTGCAAGTCCGTTCTGGGTCTGAACGAAACCGGAGGCACCTAGTACCCCGCATATCCATCGATCTCCAAGTACGTCTGGACGATCACCAACTGTTTCCATCTTCTTGGGTGTACAGCCTAATCAAGATCATCAGTAATCACCCAAACGACGTGAAGACCTCCGGTCTTCGACCATCGTCTTCATCTTCGACTTATCGTCGTATCAGTTATTCAGAATGGGATAAACCCGGTCTTTCCGAATAACTCGCGTATATTTTAAATAAGTGTTACACAAACACAACATACGCCTCATTCCAATTCATCAGTCACTAACCGTAAATTAATCAAGAGAATAATTCCCCAAATATTAACCTCGAAGGCCGAAACCAACATCAGATCAATATCCAGGAAACCATTCTGCTTAGCTAACCGACAGTTAGTTTCTAAATTTCACATTCATAGGGAAAGGTTCCCCTTAATTTTATCAAAGATAAATTCTTTATATTTATTCTTTAATCTATCCTTTTGAATTTCGATTCAACTAGTCGGGATTAACGAACCTTACCGAAGTATCATTTATTTTAATTTCCCAATCCCAACCTATTCATCCCATGAAGTAAAACTGGTAATACTTCATATCTAACACCACGGTGTTATCGGTAAATTCAATTACCATTTCACGTTCAAATCTAATTAAAGATTTAACTATCGCCTGGAGCAAAACTGGTGATACTCCATCCTCGATCATTTCAATCTAACTAAAGATTCATTAAAACTCCACTTAGTTTTAATCGCTAACTGGGTTAAAGAATCAGTGTCATTTAAAACACGGTTCACGATAAAACCCAAAATCACATTCCATTAATTATCGGGTTAAAGAACGAGTGTTATTTAAAACACTGTCCACGATAAACCCAAAAATCAATATCAATTCAATTCCAATTAAATATTATTTAATTGGTACACTTCATTAAATCTAAATAAAAAGATTTAATCTATTCTCAACTGGGTTCAAGAACAGTGTTAATGAAGACACCATTCACGACAAACCCAAATCACATTTGATATTAAATACAAGGCTCCAAATAGAAAATATACCGGCTTATATTCAATATCAAATTCTACGACGAACAAATATCGCATTGGAAATAACGATATCAATATATCTTTCAAATTCCCATAACAATATCTGTATCCTCACAAAATCCAACACCGAAATATTCCGAAGACAATTTCGATTCGAATCCATTCCAATGCAATCATTGGAAATTTTAGTTATTTTTAAAACCCTTTTCAAATTCAATTTATTTATTTAAAAATAAATAGAATTATAATTCTAGTTCAAAACTAGTTCATTTCGATAAAAAAAATCTATTTTTATCTTTTCAAATATGGAGTTTTTCATCTCAATTCTTCCTAAATCATTTCTGACGATTTTACACAAATTATTACTATTTTTAATAATTTTATCAAGGCCCGTACAGTCGATTTCCATCAGCGGCCATCGAACTGCACTTACAACGACCTTTTCCAAATTTGATTTGGACATAATTCCAAATCCAACCGTTAGATTTCAAATTTCTGATATTCGTTAGAAAGCTCTTCTCGATACGAACCCAACGGTTCCGGTTTTAGGAGAATCCGACGGTCGGATCTCCCGCAATATCCGTTCGAAGTCAATGGTCGAAATTCGCGAACTGCCGCGGCGCGGCGCGTTCTATTCAGGCCATTATATTATATATATATAATATATACTTCGTCGATTTCAATTCAAAAACGTGCTTTATAAATCGTTTTAAATTCATTTTCAAAACGGTTTCAACTTCATATTCAATTTCAAATCAAAATTGAATATTCCAATTTAAATTCATTTTAAATTCATTTCAAATTGATTTCAATTCAAATTGATTTCTATTTCAATTTCAGTTCGTTTTCAATTCAATTCAATTTCAATTCGAATTCATTTCTATTCCATTTCAATTCGAATTCATTTGTATTCAATTTCAATTCGAATTCATTTATATTCAATTTCAATTCGAATTCGTTTATATTCAATTTCAATTCGAATTCATTTATATTCAATTTCAATTCGAATTCGTTTATATTCAATTTCAATTCGAATTTATTTATATTCAATTTCAATTCGAATTCGTTTATATTCAATTTCAATTCGAATTTATTTATATTCAATTCTTTTCAAAATATCAGATTTTGAAATCACTTTCGATATTCATTATAAAATGAATAAAATCGATATAAATATCGTTCACGTCAAAATGGCATCAATCTAATCAATACGGCTTCATATATTCCTATTTTCAAATATTCTATTTAAATATTTCTTTTTCAAATATTTCTATTTTAAAACTGGAATGAGGCCTAATCAATTACCATATAATGTTAATTATATTGATTTTCTACAACACATGTATATATCAACAACGATGAATAATCAACCATCATCCAAAGTGCATTCTACACTGTATAAGCATCAAATATAAATATCCAACGCTTATAACAGCCTGTCAATCAATCGATCGACATACAACTAAACAATCGGGATTAGTGTACGTCAAATATCATCCCAATACCCGTGTGGGGTTTCAAGCAATCCAACACAGATTTTTATTTGTGCAGTTGGGCGATGTGTAAAATTTATCGTCCCAATCAATGTCCTTCAAAAAGGTGTACATAAACAAACCGTCGGGTTTGTAAATGAATATTTGTTTATTCACATTCACGTTAAAAAATATATTTTTAACGATCAAACTATTTTATTCAACCTATGAATATTCTATTCGGTTCATTTATTAAATAAAATGTTATCTTTATTTTTCTAACTTATTTTTAGAAAATTTCGGCGGCATAACGGCACGATACTAGAAGCGGGATAAGGCCTAGCCTTATCCCCGGTCTAGTGAAGGCCCACGCCATTCACACATCAATCAAATCAATTTCATTTCACCAAACAATTCAATTCAAACCAAATATTCTAACCAACTACACAACCAAACAATTAAACAAACAAGCCATCCATGGTCTGTGGATGACGGGTGTCGGGTGCTGCTAAGTACCGTCGGCATCCTAGTATATATATAACTAGAAAAAGAAATTGAAGAGTGAGAAGTTCTCACAGAAAGCTATCCTAACTCCACGGCACTTCTAATGCAGGAAATCTTCACTGTTCTCGTCTCTTATCACTTTCTTCGCCCGTAGCCACTACATATATAAAAATCGAATTTTTACTATGCTATTCAATATATAAAAATCGAATCTTTACTATGCTATTCAATATATAAAAAATCGAATTTTTACTATGCTATTCAATATATAAAAATCGAATCTTTACTATGCTATTCAATATATAAAAATCGAATCTTTACTATGCTATTCAATATATAAAAATCGAATCTTTACTATGCTATTCAATATATAAAAATCGAATCTTTACTATGCTATTCAATATATAAAAATTGAATCTTTACTATGCTATTCAATATATAAAAATCGAATCTTTACTATGCTATTCAATATATAAAAATCGAATTTTTACTCTGCTATTCAATATATAAAAATCGAATCTTTACTATGCTATTCAATATATAAAAATCGAATTTTTACTCTTCTAAAAAAAATCATAACATTACCTTTCTAAAAGTCGTATCTTTTCATGTTATACATAAAAGTAAAAATCAAATTTTGATTACATTAAAACCCAAGAACAATTTCAACGCTTCACACATATAAATCAGATTTTTACCAATCAAATATTGATTAAACAAAAGGAAATAAAATAAATAAATAAATAAACAAAACTCACTCAAATCGATTTCTGGATCGTCGGGCTCGAGGTGGAGGGGTGGATGTCCGCGCTGTGGTCGAGGAGGTGGCCGGGTTGGTCGGAGTTTGTTGCCGAGGGGGTGAGGGTTGCTGTTTTACTGGAGGAAGGGGGTAAGGGGGTGCTCACGGCATGCTGAGGTGGCGGCTTGGGGTGCTCGGGTGGTCAAGGAGGCGGGGCTTCGGCTGCTGGTGCTCCGGTGGGTGGCGGCTTGCCAGGGCGTGGCCGGTGGAGTGGATTTGTGGAGGTTTGGGTTCGCGTTGGAGAAAAAGGGAGGAGTGGAAAGGGGGTCTCGCCGGAGCGGCGTTGGTGGTGGGGCGCGGTCGCGCCTGGCCGCGGCGACTCCGGTGAATGGGGCGGCGGCGATGGAGGGGGGTCGGGTTTTAAAAAGGGGGAACGGTTTTCTGGGTACCGGGTTTGACTAATGAGGGAGGGAGGGGGTGAGGGAAGGATTATATAATATAATATATTTATTTAATTATTTTAAATTCTATAAGCAACTTTTTATTTTCAACTCGAAATCGAACCCACCGACTGTCGTCCCTAGCATATTAGCCCCGTTCCGAACACAATGGGATATGTATCGTAGGCTAATTTGATCGTTACGATCTGTTTCCGTCAAAATCAACATATAACTCTATATATTGAATTTGAACGCGCATTTCACTTTACCGGGGCCACATGCTAACTAGAAAAATTCCAGAAAAATATTTTCTAGCTTCGTATTGACGATACAGTCCTAACAAAACTAGTTTCGTCGAATTCTGAGACCGTTAGAAAAATGGCCAATTTCCAGTCGATTAAAATCAACTGAAACTGGTCAAACGCCTTTTCCTTTGCCACGCTCACATATTGAATCGAAAAATTATGAAATTTGAAACCTAATAATAACTTTACCCCACGGACCCAACAAAAGTGGTTTCGTCGAAATCCGAGGTCATTTGCAAAATTCCCATTTTTAAGGGCCTGAATTCCATAGCGACTATTCGGGATTTTCAACGGGACATATCTTTTGATTCCCGCTATGAAATTTTGATTTTTCGGATTCGTTGGAAAGATAGTCACAATTAGATTCCATTATTTTTGGTTTCACTAAAATCCGGATTGTTTTGCACCCGGTACATTCAATTGAAGTTTGAAATCGAATTATCGAACTACCGCGCCATTTTCAATTCATTTATAAATATAAATAAAATAAATATTTATATTCTAATGATGACGCGTATATAATATATACGTTCGATTTATATTCAAAATAAATTTTCGTCGATATTATTTAAAATTATTCATTTTAAATAATCAAAATTCGCTAAAATTGCCAAAATAAAAATTTTAAACTGGCCCAGATTTTCGGGTTATTACAAGTTTATACATTTGTGAGTATCCTATCATTTTATATAGTTTATACATTTGTGAGTATCCTATTATTTTGAGTATCCTATTCATACTCACATTGAAAGCACATATAGATTATTTCAATTTGTGATTATTTTGACATGTGGCTAACTTTAGTTTGCTCAATCGAAACCAATATCAAAAAATAAGAATTAATCTTAAAGCAATAAATATAAGAATTAATCTTAAAGCAAAAAAGAGTGTCACTTGGATGCTTTCCCATAAAACATCTTTCAACTTGGTACTAAGTTGCTTCCATCCACTTAGTGCAACCGGAACAATTTCTCGGACAAGTGGTCCTAAAAAAGAGGATAATTTGACTGACCCCGGCCCTATTGGTTCGCCTGTACTATTAAATTCAACTTCTATTTGCTCTGAAAAATTGAATGGAAGTCTTCTAACTTTGGTTGGCCCTCTAGGCTTTCTTCTCGGTTTCCCTTCCGCCTGAACTACGTTGTCAACGGTTTGTGGAATGTCTTGTATTTTTCCATTGTTTTCTAATACAATTTCAACTTGAAGATTTTCTAATGCATGTGGGCTGTTATGTATTTCGGAATTCTTTTCTGTTTCAATATTAGGCTCGTCTTCTACTTGATTGTCTTCAAACAACTCTTTTCTTGAACGTTTCTTCCTCTGTTCGTCGATTTCGTTTTGCATGTGACTTTTCCTTTTCATGGCCTTATTCTTCTTCGCTATTTTCTGTTTATAAAAATTAAAAGGACAACTATCATGAACGAGACTATTAATACATAAATTCTTATGAAATACACTAAGTGAAAGTGAAAGAAAAGACTTGAATATGTGCGGCAAACATGCCTTTCAGTTGTGTATTTATAACAGAAACGATGGCGAATTTAGAATGTTTTTGTAATGAGTGAAAATGATTTTGCTCCAACTTGTTCATATAATATTACAAATATCTGGCATCGTTTTCGACCTTGTTTCCATCGGTTTTGGGTTTTTGATTAGGTATGTGGATATGAAACATGCACAGTTAGTAGCTCATGGTCACCTAAACCTCTTAACAAATACAATAACTACTGAAATTTAAAACATATAAAGATAACGTGATTATACACACACACACACACACACACACACAGGTGGATGCAGCTGATTCAGATTCAGATGCTTATCTCTGATTCAGTAGTACATACATATACATGAATGACATATCCACATTACATTGTTTTCTTTTGTGTCGACAGGATTGAACGAGCGACAATTCGTTTGAAATTAAACACTTGGAGCATTCTAATGCCAACCCAACATGGACAGGATGGTTAGTAAAAATAAATGAATAAATAAATAAAACTTATGCCATAAAAAATACTCACTCATACTTTAGAATGTAGCAATGATTATTCGATAAAATATAAGATTTGATAAGCTCATGGACTCAATCGATTATTCCACAAGTCAATACAACATAGAAAGAATAACATGTTGCTAGCTATTACTAAAAATAATTACGCAATTATGCAGTATAATTCCCATACAAAAATAATGAATGATTTACTAATGACATCCTGATTTCATCGATATATTTAATGGCTGCTAAGGTAAATATAATTATATAAAGATATATAACAATAAAACAAAATAAGTTAGTGTTGTTACGAAAAATGCAGAGAAAGTGAATGGGATTGATTCAGGTTTAAGTACATGTTTCTGACCCTGCACTGAAGCAGATTCAGGTCACCAGCTGTGTTTTGGGTTCATTGCCAGCACTAGATTCTATATTCAACAATACATAGTTTTTGCGCCTACAAAAATTGAACCACTAATCTAGATTGCTCATTTAACTCGTTTACTCAATGCCTTAAATCTATTCAACCAAAGAGGCAAAAACACTGTTAACAAGAAAAAAGGGACATTTTTACATTTGGTCAAAACGTGAGGTCCGACCAAAAATGAGTTCAGCATGAGCTAAGGAGGCCATACACACTGGAATAAGCCAAGTCGACCCATTATATTAACTCACTTTCGAATACAAATCTGTGCTTTTAGATAAAGGAGAACCCGTAACTCCATAATGGATCAACCTATTGAAAGTATTGTTCGCATTTCTAAGGGCTAATTGAATCATAAAAGGGAGCTAAGCAAGCCTTAGCTCAGCTGGGCATGCCAGTTACACACTTTCATGCATCATGAAAATCGAATTATTTTGGGAGGATAATCTGCAAATATGGACATGCTCTTACGATATAATTTCTTGTTAGGGTGTGATTGACATGATTTGGATTACAATTATTGTATATTTGTATGAAACTGCAAATATCCACTGCAGATACTATAATCTATTATTGAGTTTCAATTGCGTACTGATAATTAACATTAAGCTAAATGTTATACACTTACCACATGATAAACATATTACTAAAAATGTAGATAATATGATATGATTATAAAATTAAGTAAAATATCTATTCATTCAGTTTAAAAAAAATATGCAAAGAGAACAACAAAACATATAATGGCTTCTAAAGCTAGATTCAAGTGCTCTTTCAAACATGATCAAGTATATAGTTTGAAAACAAAAAACATTAATGTGTATTACTTTATTAAGGATTTCCCTAGCTATAAATGCTTAACAAACATTGGAAAAAAATGAATGAGTCTACCAATTTAGAAAGGGTAATCTCATCGTCTCCTTGATTGTCTTCAAGCTGCTTATTTGTTGCGCTTTTCTTTTTATGATCGTCGAATTCTTTTTGCATGTGTCTAGTTCTCACATTCCCATAGTTGCTCATTTTCTAGTACCACAAGCAATGTACAAATTAAACAATAACAAAATAATAATTACAAAACAGTAATGATTACAAAACAATTATAAAAAATAGTAATGATGTCGATACTGTGTTCACTCAATTTGCAGAAATATTGATGCGATTTTAATAACAATATACAATGTTCATTCGACATCAGCTATGACATAACCATTGTATTTGCAGAGAAATTATTTGCAAATTCAAACAAGGCATACAAATTAAATAATACTTTAGACTTTCCTACATGTAGAATGAACAATGAAATATTTTGTGTACTTTTTAACTTTGTCTTTAAAAAATGCACAAACTCGTTTATTTGTTAATATTACGCCCTAAATCTGGACTAATATCGTACACTAGCAAATAAGTAGGGATTACAAACCTCACAAGCAAATAAGTACGGAAATCTACTCAAATATTCCTTCACAATCTTCTCTAACATAGCTAACATTCTCAACCGAATCAATATCCATGTCGGTTTCTTCACAATTTTTCCTAACAAAGCTAACTTCCGTAATTGGATCATCTGCCTCTAACTCATGATAGCCTCTTGGTGGTGCTTTCAATACAACATACCAATTAGAATGGTCATTCTCTCAAGAATAAAAAACTTGTTTTGCTTGAGATGCAAGGATATATGGATCTTTTAAAAATGAGGCTTGATTTTGTTGTAAATTGACAAGAGTGAATCCATCTCGACCTTCACTCCATTTCCTATATTTGCCCAGTGACACTTGAATACGGGAACATAAAAAACATGATAGTCTAGCAAGATTATGTCTGTCACTACCCCATAATAAGTGACCACGTCAACTCTTTAGGAAATATCTTTTGCGTTTGCCCTACACATGGTAGTCGCATCATAAGTGACTCCGTAGTTCTGGGTTTCTCTTTCAACGTCTTTTGTATGAAAACGATGCCAATTAATTATATAACCTTTATAGGACAATGCATTACTACTTGGGCCAAAAGCAATCCATCTTAGTATTTCATCACTTGTTGATTGAAAAGGTACCTACAATCAAATCGTTTTACATAAATTTTGAAGTAAAAAAAGAATTTTTTTTGTCCATGGACGGATAATTAAAATTAAATTAACCTTCTTTTTAATCCAATCTGAGAAAGTATATGTATGGTTTTTCCATAGCAATGTCCCATTTTTTTCCAAACGCTTATCATAATTTTGTAACTCCTCCAAATGCAAACTGGTGTTTAAATAATTTTTCCCAAGTTATATTCAACATCAAAAATTTATTAAAAAGGTATAAACAAAATATATTATGTACTTACTCTAAGTATGGTTCCACCGCAGTTATATTCATTAACACAGCCAAATGAGCAATATTTTTTTCATTCGATGGCAATGTAATTGTCTTCGATTTTAAAATTGGACGTCCTTCAAATATCGCTTTGTTTTCATAATCTTCATTTCGGACTTCTTTCCCATCCATTTGTACTTTCTTTTGTAGAAAATTCACTAAAAAATCTCATTGATTCTTCTGCAAGATAAGATTTTGCAATACACCCTTCAGTTCGTGCATAATTCCTTATATAATCTTTAATCGTTTTCAAATACCTTTCAAAAGGGTATATCCAACGAAAATGAACCGGACCACATAATTGCGCTTCTCTTCCAAGATGAATTGTCAAATGTACCATTATATCGAAAAAGGAAGGTGGAAAATTTCTTTCGAGTCCACACAAAATTTCAATAATCTCATCATTAAGTCACACCAATGTCTCTCTTTCAAGAACACGTTGACATATTTGATTGAAAAACGAACACAAACGAACTATTAGTATTCTAACTTTTTTCGGTAACAAATCTCTAACCGCAACAGGTAACAATTGTTGCATTAGAACATGATAATCATGCAACTTCAACCCACTAACGTTGCACTCTTCTAATGATACAAATATTTTGAAATTTGAGCAATAACCATCAGGACCTTTAAAATCATGTAATCTTTTACAAAATAATTTTTTTGGGATAATGATAATGTATATGGAGCCAGTGGTAAATATGTTCTATTCTCATGAGGTTTTGCATAAAGACTTTGTCGAATCCCCCATTCCTCCAAATCCTTCCTTGAATTAATTTCATCTTTCGATTTATTTTCATGCAACATTGTGCTTAGTAGGCTTTCAACGACATTTTTCTCAACATGCATCACATCTAAATTATGTTGCAAAGGAAGTTCCTACAAATATTACAACAATTAATTAACTTTTATATTGTTAGGTCTATTAAACAAAATATAATTTTAATAATAACCTCCCAATATGGCAAATCAAAAAAGATTGATCTTTTTTTCCACCTTAATAGCTCTTTTTTTCTATCATCTTCGTCTTCTTTACTGTGAGTACTCTTCCCCTTCCTCTTTTTACTTTTTAACTTCTTACTCAACTCCGTCTTTAGCTTCTTCGTGTACATCCTCCTTTTTGTTGCTTCATTCTTATTTTTCCAAAAACATTTGAAAAACCATCCAAAATAGCAGAAATGTTTCGTCCAGTTAGAATTCTAGGTCTATCACCATCCTCTACAGTGTTATCAAACCAAGTTTTTTGTTTCCTCCATGGATGTAAAGGGTCTAGAAACCTTCTGTGTCCCATATAAACACTTTTCCGACAATGCTTCAACCATCGATGATGAGTGTTAACACCGCATAATGGACAAGCTTTTTCGCCATTTACACAGCATCCTGCAAGATTTCCATAGGCTGGAAAGTCGTTTAGTGTCCATAGTAAAACTGCTCTTAAATTAAAAACTGATTTACTGAATGCATCATATATATATATATATATATATATATATATATATATATATATCAATTCCATTATTCCATAAATAATTTAAGTCTTCTACCAATGGCGCCAAGTACACATCAATATCATTTACAGGTTGCTTTGGTCTAGGAATTATTAATGTTAGCATCATATTTTCTTTTTTCATACATAAGATGGGCAAGAGATTATATGTCACAAGCATTACTGGTCAACAACTATATTTGGAGCTCATCGAGGCAAATGGATTGACACCATCTGAAGCAAGACCAAGTCTGAGATTGCGTGGATCAGATGAAAATGATTTCCACCTCTCGTCCACTGCATTCCATGTTACAGAATCTACAGGATGTCGCATTTTTCCATCATTTCTTTTATTGTTGAAATGCCACCTTAGGTCTTCTGCCATCTATTGCGATCTATACATTCTCCTAAATCTTGGAATGATTGGAAAATACCTCAACACTTTAGCTGGAATACCTCGTATAATATCCTTAGTGTCCTCATTTATCTTCCATCTCGAAGAGTTACATTTCGGACAAATTCTAAATCTTGAAACTCTTTTCTAAAAAGACAAAAATCCTTCTTACAAGCATGAATCTTTTCAAACCCCATGTCAAATACTTTGAGAAATTTTTTTGCATCATACAACGTCTTAGGAAGTCCATTATTCACCGGCAACAACAACTGTAGTACCTTCAAATGCTTATCAAAACCATTATTGGATAATCCAACCTCACATTTAAGATTATACAAAGCAATGATGGCGGATAGTTTAGTTTATTTTACACAATCAGGATATAAGGGGGTTTCTGCATCGTCCAAATTCTTAACTAAATCATCCTCACATTTTTGAACATCCTCGACTTCATTAACATCGGTAAAAAAAAGCATGATTCAAAAAATCTTCATCTTCAAAATGAATAGCTTTAAGTAGATCAAATGTATTGTCCAACTTCATGTCTACACCCACATTTAATTGTTCGTCATGATGATACCACTTAGTACTGCTCTTGTACGTAGGATCCATCCCACTTATAATTAAATGATCAACAATAACGTCATCATCTTGTCGACTAAGATTTCGGCAATCTAAACAAGGGCATAAAAGTTTCTCTACGTTTCTTATATTTCTCTTTGCAGCATCTACGAAACTCCTTGCCCCTTGCGAGTACTCCTTGAAAGTTCTATAATGAAAATAAAATCAACATATTAGTTGAGTTTTAACATAAAATATTTTTATTTTATGAAATTAAACACAGTTGAGAATATTGAATTATCTATTTACCTGTGTAAATAAACCCAATCTTTTTCCATCAACATACAATTAAGGATATACACGGGAAGAAAGAGTGCTCAAGCTCCAAAACTGCATAGAAAAAAGATTGCTACATCATAAAGTACATTAAATTTGTACTTACTTTGCTAAGAAAGACACACATTTCCAAAATAAGGAGAAATGCTTAATTATTGTATATTATGCTAGGAGAATAGACTTTAACCTACATGCTAAAATTCTTGAGTGCCTAGAACATTATCTAAGATATTGTGAGAAGGCAGGAGAGATGCTTGATTACTGTATATTAAGTTAGGAGAACAGACTTTAACCAACATGTTAAACGGAACTGAACCCGCGACTATAGATAAACGCTCCATAGTTGGATATGTATTCATTCATATCAACGTCATCAACCTCAACTGCTCATTTGCTAGTCCTACGCTCATCAATTATTATTATTATTCTAAGACCAAACGGTAACAACCGTGGTCTTCAATTATTCGATTGACAAGCCCTAGCTTAGCTCCATCCGTTCTTTGCTCATCTTCAATGTTGTCGCCCTCGTTCCTCCTTGCTCATCGCCGTCGTCGCTCCTCGCCCTCGTCCCTCCTTTCCTTCGTCGCTGGTAAGTGATTGTTTTCTAATTTCAAGATATTAAAAATGAACAATTGTTCTCTAATGTAGTAATGTTTTTTGCTTCTTGTTCTAGATACTTCAGTTAAGTCTTATTATAACAGAATTAAAAGTGAACCTCACATGGTAAAATGAAACATCATACCATCAACATGAACCAAACAAAGAAACAACACTTTGAAAAAAAATCTGAATTTAAAACAAAAAAACTGCACCCAGAACCACCCCCCCCCCCCACCCCAAAAAAAAAATTTGCAATTTCTGAAACATATTCTGCACTTTTTTAAAAAACTGCACTTGTTCCATAAAATAGCACTTCAAAAAAACTGCTTTTAAATTTTAAGAACAAAACACTTTGCCTTAAAAAACACAGCAGCAGGTCAAAATCAAGTCTCAAAAGGGCTCGAGTTTCAGATGGTGGCTGATGGACAAGGTGTGAATGGATGAGCAAAATCGGCTATTGCTTGATGTCGAGATTTGTTAGCATTTGGTCTTTTTAGGTTGCCATGTTAATTATATTTAATAGATCTCTTTTGAATTTTATAAGCCATACAAACAGAAATGATGTGTACATCAAGCTTTATTATAATATATCATTTCTTATTCAAACATTTAAGATTTCACAGCACCCTGCGCCTACAGTAACTCAAACCCTAGTAGCAAATATGATAGTTGATATGAATTTTCAAATAATGTATTTGTATTTTGCACAAATAGTAATGACGTGAATGGATAAACTAATACATTTAGCAGTGTGGAAAATAATGTTGAAAAACCTTACAGTTCATATAGTGAGATGTAAGTTGTTAAGTGGTATATATTGCAAAACAAAGTAAGTAATTATTATAATAATAGTGGTAAAAGTATAAATTCTAGGTTTTTGAACAGTTTGAAAACACGTTAGTGGTACTCAGTCATACTCATACCATCAAGTTAGCTCATCAAGTTGGAAAAAGGGATTTAAACTTAGTAAACAGCCACAAAATTTGGAAAACACAATCAAAGCAACCAACAAATCAATGAATGACATATGGTTAATTGTAAAAAATATTGTTATAGACAATAGTTCGTTTACATATGGCATGATTACACATCAAAACATAGAAGTACACAATTCTCAAACATCAAAAGGAGAAATGGCTTACTCAGGCAAAATTTAATGAATTAAATCATCTAAACCCAGAGGAAAAACAATAATGAGTCCATTCGATATCAAGTATGAATTACAGGCTAAATTTTGAGAATGTAGAAATATTTAATGAAGTTATAGTTGTTTGTTAAATTTGTGCTAAGAGTAGAATAATAGTGCTCGTGAGTAGAGAAAAATGGAGTTGTCAAATAGCTTAAGATCAAATGAACTTGTATAACATATATGGACAGAGAAGAAATAATTAAAGGTGAAGCTAGGAAAATCCCCGACTTGAAGGAATGGAGAAGCTAGATTAAAACCAACTAATTTAGAGGTCCATTTAATTTAATTATTAATAAGAATGCGTGATATACAGGAACAAGTATCTGGGATGTGATGAACTGCATAACTTGATTTCCGTTTTCTTATTTAAATTCGATTCAACAATAATGAATATGAAAACTAATGTAACCCGACATAATATAATTAATATGGCTTATAAAATTCACAAGAGATCTATTAAAGTTCAAACTTATCATGGCTATCAAATTGTTTTAGGTTGCATCGAACCTTTTATTGCTTTAATTGCATTCATATAAGGACCTAAAAGAATATGAAAACTAATGTAACCTGATTAAGTTACTGAATCAATATCGTAAAATGAAATATTATGCAGCTAATATCAAATTGAGTCTGAATATTCTAAACTTTAAAAACATATTTAATAGGAGCCGAACAATGAAATGTGACATAAGACTGGTCGGAAGTTTATTTGAAAGCACGGTGCATCACCATATGATGCTCCCATTTCTACGGTGAAATAAAACATAAAAAAAATGAAAAGTAACTTGTTCATTGTGCAGCAAAGTCACTTGTAATAAAAATGTACCACTTATTTTTTTGAAAACTGCATCAGTTTTGCTGTTTTACAACCAAAAAAACTGCATTTAAAAAATAGTATAAAACTCTAATTTTGGCTTTTAAAAAATATGAATTTAAAACAAAGAACGAGAAATATGCACTCTGAAAATAAGAAGACTGCAGTTTCTAAAACATAAAATAAAATTTGTACTTGTTTTCATTTTTAAACAACACATCTTTTAAAAAAACTGCATTTTAATTCTAGCGCTTTTCCTCTGAAGCGCGCTTTTTTTGAACTCGCGCTTTTCTGGAGCTTTGGCGCCTCGAGCAGTGTATGACGTTCCAATGACATGCTCTTTCCCAGTTTGTGTAGAGGGAAGAGCCTAAGGGTAATGGAAAATATTATGAATTACATCGGTTTAGCAATCACTTCACTAACGAATATCGGTGTATAAAGGATGAAATAGGTTGACTGATCAATTAAGGCATATTGGTGTACCATGTAACGTAACTAGTAGAGAAGCACCAAACTAGTCAAATCCTCGTGTCTAGACCCAGTTGTTCGATGACATCAATGTGTTCATAATAACATAGAAATTAATCAAAATATAGTGGTCCTCAAAAAGCTAGGAGTACTAGAGGAGCTCAGGCTAGACATGGGAGTGGGCTCGCTTCTAGTGTCCCCATATATTCGGTCAACCTCAAGGCATCTTAACGCTTATAAAAGACATTAAAACTAAATTGATGCATAAGTAGCGCATATAAACATGATTACATCCTTATGTTATGTAGTAAGTATACTTTAGGCGTTTTAGTCAGAAATCAAAATGGTGAGGGTAGCTTAACACCCAAGTGGGACCTAGACTAATGCGCTTCCAAACTATCGAATTATACTTACTACACTGCTCTCACCGCACTATTAAATGCATAATAAAAGGTGAATTCTTGTATTGCTTGTAATTTTCAGAACATTTAGACTGGTGCGCTTCCAAACTTACAAAAAAGAGCAAATTTCTCATTCTTGATCTTTCATGAAACAAACTAAAGTTTTTTCGAAAAATGAAAAAAAAATGTAGTTATGACATGTCTTAATAATGTTACATGCGAGGACCCAATTTTTCTTAATGGATACATCGAAATCTTTGTTTTCATTGACATGAAATACAACTTGCCTTTGCTTTCTAGGAAAACTTACAAGTAACAAATATCATCAATCAACCCTTCTTTGCTTCCTAAGAATAGAACTCTTACAAAAACTGAACTTCCAAGTGACAACCTACAAGTCCATGTAGTCTTATTGCACAAACACAGTTAATAATAATTTGTGCAAGGATAAAGAACAATAAAAGTACCATCAGCATAATCATGCAACACCAAGTACGCTTTTATATTCGTAGTCCAAGTTCAATTCTTTTGATCTTTCTAGCTAAAACTACTAACAAGATTACAAATTGCAAACCGCTTTCTGCAAGGAAGTGGCAGAAGAGATACTTAATCTTAAACTTGACTAACATATGTTGAATACAAACAACTTTTGATTTTGTTTCTTCTTTTTTTTTCTTTTTTTTTACCATTTTATTTTTGAATGGCAAACGAGAATAACAATAAAACAAGTCTAAATTATGGTTCGACATTCCGTTTTCCGGTTTCGTTCCGGTCATTTATAATTTTAAGTATTTTCCTTCCGTTTCGGAAATTCCATTTAAATTCCGGTTTATCAGTTCCGGATTTTCTTTCATATTTTTTTTCTGTTTAAGAATGTTAATTATTCAGTCCTAACTAAGATAATTTGATTCTAATACTATTACCACTAACTAGCCAGCTTATAGCCTTAATAAAATATCACTTTATTCATTTTCATTATTGTGCTATTAGCCCATTTAATTCGATGGGCTCAAACTTTCATATTTATTTAAGGACAAAGTTGTATGCCTATAGTGTACTTGCCATGCTTCTTCAACTCAAATACTCTGGTTGAGGTTGATTCACTCTATTCACTATTTTTTTTAAATTCTTTTCATTCTGTCAACTCAAAATACAAAGATTTAACTTATGAACTTCTCTTATCTCAGCTAACCCTGAATTTTGAATCATTCTTTATCAATTTTCAATCCTATTCACAGTAAAAAAGGGATCTAAATATGGAATAGGAGCCATCGATTAAGAAGCGAGTCAAAGACAATTGAAGGTAACTAGTAAGTGCGTGTTTTTTCAGTTCCGCAGTGATATATAAAATTCCGGAACTGAATTTTCCCTGGATTTCGACCCGATGGGTACCGGATCCGAGATGGAACAGGCGGAACTCCAGTGTACCGGCCGGAAGTTCAAACCGTGGTCTAAATACATATCAAGTTGTCTGCATGGTTCTTTAAAGTAAGAACACTGATAGCAGTCGCCGGTATCTAAGTCAATAATATGTTTTCATTCATAAAGACAGAACAAAAGATGAATGTTATAATTAGTAATAAAATTAATTTCTTCCTTAAGAATAAACAAATTTGTAATTGTATACATACTGATACGGTGAAGAATCAAATCTATATATAGAGCAGTAATGAAATGATGCTACTCACTGTACATGAACCCATACGCCTTCACTGGGAACCTGTTCGCTAACACCAACCCTAAAATTAAAAAATAACATTTTATTTACCCTAAAACAGCAGCCCTAATCGAATATTAGATCCACAATCATAAATTCATAATCGCAAATCCATAATCGTAAATTCAGATCTACAGCATACACAAACAAAGAATCGAGATCGTTACCAAAATCCAAATTGACTGTTAGATCCAAAATGCACGCCCTAGCTTCGACAGAGATTGGAGATGGAAGGAATTTTGGAGCGAGACCGTGAATAAGGGTTGAGGAGCGTGGAGAGGGGAGAGGTTTTCGCAATCGGTTGATGATTTGTGAGGTACGGTGTTAGTTTTGGAGGAAGGGGAATGGATTAGCGGGAAGATAGAAAAATTAGCTGTGATTAAGTGACCGTGAATAGAAGCAACCGTTACACTCTAATTACCAAAACAAATTCAGGTTGAAAGAAAGAATTAAGTGTAATTAATAACACTTTAGAATAGTATGTTATAAAAAGGCGTTATAAATATCATATTTTGTTGTAGTGATCTGAGAAAACACTTTGGCTTCATGAAGCTGATTGAACAAGTCATATGTCCTCGACAATGGATACTTTTTCTTCTTAGCCACCTTGTTCAACTCATGACATTCCATACACAATCTCAATGAGCCATCGGCCTTGGTTGCAAATACAACTGGTGCACCCCATTCGGAAACACTTCTCGAATGAATCCTTTTCCCAAAAGGTCACGAACTTGCACCTCTAACTCTCGATGTTCCTTAGGAGCCATTTGCCTAAGAGGCATAATGATAGGTCTAGCACCCTCGACCAAATCGATTCTAAACTCAATCTCGCAATGCAGCGGTAAGCCTTTGACTTCTTCAAAGACATCCTCAAACTCATTTGCGATCAACACAGATGACAAGTCTTCTTGTGGAATCACAAACGAATACAAATAGCTTACGAAGACCCCGCCTTCAGGCTTACATCGAATCAACACCTTTCGCCCTTCCACATCCCCACTCTCACCACTAGCTTCTCGCAATTCACTCTTGTCGCATACCTCTTGAGCCAATCCATGCCCAAGATGATCCCAAACCGAGTGAAGTTCAAAACAAAATAATCACACATAAAAGAGCAATCATGACTCGATAATGCTAGACCACGACAAAGCTTACACAAACTGGATGAATCCCCGACTGGATTAGTCACGATCAATGGTCTATCACAAATCTCGGGTTCCAAACCCAAGCGGAACGCAAGCTCATTACAAATGAATGAATGCGATGCTCCAGTATCAAATAACACACGAACTGAAACACTTTTAACTGAAAAAGTACCTTAAACGATGACACCCTTTCCTTTCTCCTATGTAATAGGAGCTTGATATACACGTAAATATGTATATTTTATCCGCTTATTTATCTTGTTTTCTCTTTAAAAATAATTGATACTGTGTATTTATAGTTATGTTTGCAGATTATTTAAGACGAATGGATTGATGAACTTGATTGCTAAAAAACTTGAAGAATTGGTGGAAGAAGACTGTTGATTTTTAGAGCTGGATTAAAGCTTGAAGACCTAAAGAAATGTTAGTGTTTAACCCCCTTCTGCCGCATATTTTAAAGTCAAGATTCAATGCCTTTTCATAAAGATCGTTTGTCTGAGATGTTATGGAGTTCTTATTCATGCTCAAAACGATTGAAGTTGATGTCTTTTGATGTCTGCAAGCTATTTTTCCATGACATTTGCATGTTCATTCACATGCCTTCCCATTAGTTTATTTGTTATTTGGACAAAGACTTTTGTCCCACATCTTGTAGTTGCCCACTTAGTCTTGGTCATGGAAACTATAAATACACCTGTATCTCATTCATTTGGAATGGTCTTGGGTTTTATTCTGTAACTCTTCTCTTGGAATAAAACTATTCTTCTCATTCTCTTTAGTTTTTTTTTTTATATTATTTATGTTTGTTCTTCTCTTTTTTCTTTCTCATTATTTAGCTATGTCTAGCTAATCTCCTTTAATTAGGGGATGATGGCGCTTATAGACTAGATTCAATATGAATCAGATAGCCAAAAAGATTGACTTTATGTATATATCACTACAACAGAATCACTATATTACAACCGTGGAAAATAGTTGTAAAAGGCTTTTTACAATGGTGATTACGCCGTCGTATATTAAGAAGTTGTAATATACTAAAATCTTTTACAACTATTTTGCCCCTTTGTAGTAACATCTATTACAACTGTTTTACACCGTTGTAGCAATACCAATTACAACAATTTTGCACTGTTGTAGTAATACCTATTACAACTGTCATGCACCCTTCTAAATTCATAATTTTTTTAACTTTTCTGCCATTTGTTATACACTTTATTACAACTATAATTGATAATTACATTTTAATTCCCAACAAGTGATATATGCACCAATTATGCATATATTAATAATAATAAAAATCATTCATATATTCATATATCAATGCAACAAATATAACTAAATCAAATTCATTCATATATATTAATAATCATAGCATTCAATCAAGATACAACATATACCCAACAAAAATTATGAAAAATACAAATCCAAAATTAAACCAACATTTTTCATTCCGTGTTGATCCAAAATCAAACAAAAAACTATCTAAAACCATCCATGCTTTCTCATCAAAAGTCAAAGACTTCTCTGCAACATCTCGTTCACTGTCACCGGTACCAATCACATCCACCACTATGTTCTTGAATGCTACTAGCATTGCAACTAAATCCAACATGAACCTATCAAATTTTCAGAATACTATTGCAATACATAATCATATAAGTATTTTCGTATAAATTGCTACATATTAATATGTACAGGTAAGTTATCTAATTACCTTTTGCATCGCAGTATTTATACTCTTTTTTTTCTCTGCACCAACCGGGAAAGTTACAAGGTACTTCTGCATGATCGGCAAATCCTGTACAGGTCATGAAATTACATATTGAAGAACCTTTATGCATTGCTCCTACTAGCAGAATATTTTTAACTAATTCAGCACATAATATAGACAAATGGTGATGAACTGCATACCAAGTTGTGAATGACTGAAATGCTAAACTAGGAAACTTCTATAATGGAGTGGTTGCAGTCTTCGAATCTGAAAGAATGAAACATATTAGGGAAAATAAATATCAATTCTAATGAACAAGGCTGACGTATAATGGAACGTTTCAATTAATACAAAAGGATATACGACTCTTTCTTCAAATTCTACTACCAATATTCTTCATCCCTGCATATTAAAAGAATTAAGATTTTACTAGAATCATAAAGCAGCAATAAAAGCAAACTGAGAATACTAATGGAGATAAGAAGCAGTGGATCATGAAAGTCTTGTTTATTTCGCGGTGGATCAGAAGCAGTGGATGAGAAGCAGCAATAAAAGCAAACTGAGAATACTAATGGAAAATACTAACTAAGAATACTACTGTCGAAAGTCAGGATTTCGCATTGCTCTTGATATGAAAGTCATCATTTGCTGTTGCTTCCTCTCAGTTTCTTTCCCTCTTTCTTCCATGGCTTGGATGTGCTCTCGGGTGTTTTGTTGCTCTTGCCTAAGCTTGATCACCTCTGCCATTAGCACGCTTTTGTCTCTTTTAAGCATGTTGATTTCTCCATCTAATGCAAAGTTTCCAAAATCTACACTTGAGTTCATGGTTTCAGTTTATGAGGTGGATTTGGGGGCGCTTTTCTTCTTTTTATGCTTTTAAGTAGACACTTTTGGCCTTGGAGGAGCCTTCATTTGCAAATTCTCATTTGTCTGGATCCACCTTTTTAAAGACCTACAGATAATCATTCAATGAAAATTTTCAGCTTAGTGGTACTACCTTAATGTGCCATTTGAAGCTTTAGAAGAAGGCACAAATGATGCAAGAAGCAAGTTCATCACAACATATTTACTAAAAAAAAGAAATAACAGGTTTTTTATGGGGACCTATAGAGAAAATGAAGTCTTGTTTTAAAATGATTGACACAGTGCAGAAGAAGGAAATGGTGGGAGAAGCATATGTAACACAAAACATATGATGGACCAGAACAAACTAAACAAATGATTCCCAACTTTTAGCAACTGAATCCAACTTGATCGCCATTTACTGCTTCATCTCCTACATCACCACTGAATCAAAACAAACTAAAAACTCTAATCACTTCATGAGCTGCATACAACATATAATCATCCTCCTCAATTCTCATTTACCCAGGTTACCGCCTCCAACACACAGAATGTAGCTTCACTACTTCTTCAACATTCTCATACTGCCCTTCAACAAACGTATATCACCATCCCACAATCACTCATTTCAAAAACCAAAACTTCAACTTCATGAACTTTAAACCTGCCATCATTCCTAAATTTGAATCAAACCACCACCCAATTGCATTGCATCATTACACTCAATATAACACCTTGTTCTTTTAAAAAGCGTCCAAATCTATCATATAATCCTAGTTACCTACTTCTGTAGTAATTGAGAAAATCAAAACATGAGCATAGCAGAGTTTGGGAAAGTACAAATCTATCATCTAATTCCTTTAATTAAAAATCTGAAAGAACATCGAAACAAGTATGAGCAAAGCAGAGTTTGCATAGATAGTAAATGAACATCTTCAGTTCATTTAGTGTAAAAGAATGTTTAAAGATCGATAGGATCATAGTGTTTATTAAGCAAACATAATAAAAATCAACATATCAAACCCAAATGCACCATAAAAAAGTGAAAAATGAAAAAAGTACCAAAACGAAGCAGCGTCTTCTAACTAGATACCAAGCTTTTCATCTGGAACCTCTACAAAATAGCCGAGATTCAGCTACTTCAAACTGGATAAACCACGGACCCGATAAGGAATTCACATTTGGACAAGCAGCGTCTCTTCTACAAAGGAAAATCATGGCGAGACCATAATTATCCTATTGGGTTTGTTTTTGGGTAATTTTAGCAGGTTTCGGGTTGGAAATTTTAATGGGTCTGGAATTTGGATTAGGGTTTGGAATAGGACATATGGAGGCTGGAGGTCGAATTTTTAAGGGATGCGTAACAGGAAGCAGTGATTGCATCCGTAATTTTGGTTTGGAGCGCACAATCTTGTTTTGGAGCCAAATAAAAAAAAAAAAAAAAAAAAAAAAAAAAATTGGAGCCAACGAAATTGGGATTTCATTGGCCTCCGACATGTTACATTATGTACCATTCAGATCAAACATGCTAATTTTCTACTTGTTTGTTCATATTTATTACAACAATTAGTAAATAGTGAATTTTAACTTGTAACCACTTTTACATATTATTATTTTTTATTAAGTACTAATTAATAGCAGTTAATATTGAATTATTCATTAATTATTGATTAAATTGTGTATTTAATATTTACTTATTGATTACTTATCAATTAACTATTAATTCTTAACTACTAATTGATTGTTAATTACTAATTGTTAATAAAAATGATTTAATTTTTCAAATTAACTATTCATTTTTATTATTCATTAGTAGTTATTAATTATTATTTATTAATATTGTTTAATTATCATATATTAAGATTTAAATATTACTTATTAAGAGTATTTTTTATTAATTAGTAATTTTATTTAGTATTTTTTAACTTTTACTTATTATTTAGCATGAAAAATTAACATACATTTATTGATAGTTACTATTATTTAACAGTTTGCTGTTGAATTCGAATTCAGCAGTAAACAAAACGTACCGTTTTGGACTGGGCGCTTCCTCGCACTCTGCCGGGGGTGCTGCCACCTGGACTCCCGCAACCTGACCAGACAGGTCGAACCCCGTTAACGGGGAGTTGTCCCTGTACTTCCACCTAGGGGAGTTGCCACCCCCGGACATCCCCTCCGTAGGGGATCGTATTTGATAAAAGTTTGGGAAAAAACTTACAACGTACTATAAGCCAAAATTAATAAGTAAACAAATATGGCAAATATAATTTGGATTTTTAAGAATTTTTTTTTTGAATATTAAATATTAATATGTATTATCAATAATAGTAATTTCTTCTTACTTATAACAAAGTATTAATTATTATGTATATGTTTAATATATATATATATATATATATATATATTAAAATTAACAAAAACTAAATATTGTAATAGTCATCTTTTACAATTGGTAAAAATTAAGAGTTGTCAAAAAAAGGCATCAATTACAACAGACAAAAAAAAGTTGTAATAGGCATATATCACAACTGGCAAAATAAAATATTTGTTAAAAATATGTTTATTACAACTTTCAGGAAATGACAGTTGTAAAAAACATTTATTACAACTGGCACTTTGTGACAGTTGTAAAATAATAGTTGTAATATGGTATTTTTGTTGTAGTATAGTTCTGGATCTGAACCAAGAGTTAGATCTGAAGCTTCATACTCTGTGTCATTTAAGAGTTATGCTCCTCTACAAGGTATATTCGAGTTCGATCTAACATTTATCAGAATTAGATCTAATTTTTATGGTTTTAGAAATAAAGTAGTGAATCTGTGCTGATAGCTATGTTTGGTTAAGAGCTTAGCTCCTGCATAGGCTGTGCTTGTCATTATTCACATGTTTGTTTCTAAATACCTAATTATCGTTTATTTATATTTGGGACAAAAACATGAATTAGATCTATATTAATTTGTTTGTCTATTGATGATTATTTATCCAGTTTATGTCATCACTCCCTAATCGCTTTCATTTATTATAAAAAACTCTCTTTTTCTTTATTTTCTGTTGTTTTCAAACAATCAAACTTTTGGAATAATCTGATTGGATTTATTAGTTAAAATAATTTTGGTCCTAGAGTTCGACACCCTTTGCAACAACCCTTGTCATTTAGGAAAGCCGAACGGATTAATTAATTTTCTTACAATTGTTGATTTGTTCGCAAACAAATTTTGGTGCCGTTGGCGGGGATCAAAATAATTTTTATTAGTAAATCCTTTGTGTTATATTTTTATTTTCTTATTTTTCCATTGAAAAAAACAAAACACAACAATATTTTTCATTTCTTTTTTATTCCTTTCTTATTTTCTTTAGATAATTGTTTACATAAAATACAAATAAAATAAAAATATTTCTGTTAGTTTTATTTTTAGCTATTTTTCCTTTAGTTTTCCTTCATATATATATTAAAAAAAAATCTTGTTTAGTTGATTTGGTATTGATTATTGATACTGTAATCTTTTACACAAGAGAAAAAACAAGAGTTGCCAAATTTTCTTTGATTTCTTTCCTTTCAACCTTCTTTCCTCTTTTCAATACATAATCTTTCATTTCTCCTTTTATATTGTTTGCAATCCAATTTCTTTTCTGTGCTAAAAAAACCACAATTCTTTCCTATTTCTGCCTTGTTTTCTTTTCCCAGTCTCTCCTACAAGATCTTTCCCACATCCACTTCCACAAATCTCCACTGTCCATCACCTTCTTCAAGTCGCACAACATCGTATCGCAGTCCACGTCAACACCGCAAACAAATTTTATCGCAGTCCAATTCTTACACATTTTGTCAAAGCTTCACCACTAAACAAGCTTCTTCATATCACTTCTCAACTCACACACAAACACTTCTCCCAAGACCATTCTTCCTCCCAAACTACTCACTCCACATTACCAACCCTGTCCCCTTTTTCGAACCATTGAAACCACAAATCAAAAACGTCCTTCATCATCAAATAGTAAACCACCAAATCGAAGTCACCGAAACCCAAAAGCATACACCTCACATAATATCCAGTTCCTGCTACCGCAACCCTTGCCTAAACCTCCTTCAACGCATTCCTCACCACTCCTCAAAAATCCACCGCTAGTTCTTCATTCATTATCACAACCGAACAAAGAAATCAAATCTACCAGAAATCCAAAATTCGCCAAACCCAAATCCAATGTGGCTCCATCTGAGCCAAACTATACACCTTCACGTTCACTATCATTTCATGTTCAATCACTCCCTACCACAAAACACCGCACTTCCAAAAGCAAACCAAAACCTGCCATCACACCATTACCAGCAGCAAATCTCCTTTTGTATTCATCAACTCACCACAAGTCACAAATCAACCCCAAACATAGCCTACCCTCCATGCAAGTTCAAACCCGAACAGCCTAATCGCCCTCACCAAACTCCATAGCAAGCCTCAAACATCTGATTCAAATAACACTTCCAAGACCAAATTCGAGGAAAAAAAGGGGCGACCAAGTTGAATTCAACCTGATCCGAAGCAACAGTAATTCACGAACCCAGTTTGCAAGTCAAATAAACACCTCGATTCGTTAATTCACCTGAACCATCAGGAACCACCCTTCTTTCAAAACCCATAAATCGAACCCAGATTCAACTCGAAGACCTGAAAATCCCAATCGAACCCATTCGAAAATTCCAGATTCACCATAGTTTGAAACCCTAAAAAAACAGATTCGAAAACCCCAATTCGAGGTTGATTTTGTGAAGAAGAATAAAAAATTATCTAATTTGATTTTGTGTCCAAAGGTGTGGGATTTGTTTTCAAAAGATAAACGAGGACGTGAATTTGTTTTTCCAGGATGATTGCCATATTTACAGAATGAGAATGACATTTCCTTGCCACTTTTGTTCGATTTTGCGTTAAAGAACAATATAAAAAAGGGTGGACTGGTTCTTATATTGGAGAAAGGGAAAACTGTCATATACACTTCCTTCTAAAATTACTCTAAGTAGGTGGTTTAATTTTAGCATTGGTGCTGAGCGCATGTGAACGGGGTTGGTGAGAAACTGATTGTTAGTGCTTGAGTCTTGCAATCATTTTTTTGGTTGGCATAGCTTAGTTTGCTTTTAAATTATTTTTATGTTGAGTTTAATTTAGTTCTTTTATTTAGTCAATTCCTTTTTTTCAGTTTTGTTTTAGTTCTGATCTAGTTTTTTTTTCTCATTAAAAAGAAAAAAAAAAGGAAAAAAAAGACAAGAGCCAAAACAAAAACAGTCAAGCAACAACTCAAAGATTTCATAGGTCAAGCGAATTGCAAACAGATTTGGAGAGGAGCGGTTGCACACCAAGTGGGGGTGTGAACGTGCTAGCGCTACCCAGTTGCATCGGACGGACTGCCAATCTAAGTGAGAATTTTCTAAAGTCTATAGTGTCCGTTGCTGTTCGAAAAATATATAAAAATTACTTGTAAAGATTTCATGCAGGTGCCGCGGCTCGCTTGTAAAAAAATTATTTCTACAATTTATTATTCTGCGGCTTTTCTGTGAAGGATTATTTTGCCTGTTGATGTGTAGTTGGAAGTTTCAAAACAAACGTGGGATAAATTGAAAAGTTTGTTTTTGATATAAATGATTTTTGAAATCGAATCCAGGATTCCCCAAAGCTCATAAGACAAAATATTTGTTAAATGGACAATTGGAATTGATATTTTCTTAGGTGTCTAAGGAAGGCAGAGTTTAAAACTCAAACAGGTTCTTAAACCTTCAGTAGTGTTTCTACGGTGATTCGTGGCACACTGATAACCCTGTCTGAACCTGGCCTAGATTTGTTTTCATATAATTCGAAGTTATTAATTTTAACATATTTTTTTTAAAGAGCTTCTTTAGAGCCAAAACTTTTGCAAATGATTTTTCGACGAAAATCTCTCTCCTTATAGTACATGCGCGCTTGCCCCCATATACAACCAAAATTGCAATTCTTTTCAAAATTTAAATGATTTTGGTTACAATTCAAATCAAAATGAATTTCAAGTTGAAAACTTTTCGAACAATTTCAACGATCAACCCTCAACTTTGGAAACAAATATTGAATCTTTACTTGAAATGGGTACACAACAAAATCAAAAAATAAATGAATAGTGTAATTCATACTTATGCAACAATTCGAGTCAGAGTTTTCAAAATAATCAAAATTCGAATTCACTTCCAAATTCAAATGATTTTGATTATAACCCTAGCCAAATCAATTTCGAACTCTAAAATGAATTTCAAATTGAAAATGGAAGTGTGAATAACTTTTCAAATGATTTTGGCAATGGATATAATTTAAATAATGGTGCGATTAACAATTTTTGTTCTCAATAATTTCAAATTGAAAATTATCACGTAAATAATTATAAATTTGATTTTGTTAAGAAAATGAACGAGATTTTCGATAACCACACGGATTTGGTATTTGAAACATACTTGAAACGACGTGACCAACAAAATCAAATTTCAATATATGATGAGTCAAATGATAATCTACCTTTTACCTCAATCGACGATCTTTAACTAACAATTTTTGAAATTGATGAAAATTTTAATGAAGTTGTTGAAATCTCTGTAATTGATTTGAATTTAAATTCTCTTGAAAACGAAGACGTTAATCTTCAGTTTAATCTTCCTCTATCAGATTTTGAAAATTTAGCAACTTTAGATTGTCAACCTGAAAGAAATAATGAAGTTGGTAACAACTGTTTAAGTGAGGATGACTTTGATGTGCGAAAACTTCTTAAATTGATTGACGATAATGTTATTGGGTCTGAAACTAAAAATGGAACATTTGAAAACTTTGAAATTCTCGAGGTTGAAAACAATGAAACTGCAGAATGTGATCCTGAACACAATGACAATTTTTCTAAAACTGTTGAAAATCCTTGCGACTTGATCGTTTCAACTAAACTTCACTGTGATCACTTGTTTTTCAATGATAAATTTCTGCATTATATGAACTCTTTTTGGAGTAACACGGTTTTTGAGAAAACAAAATTTCGAAATTTACTGAAAATTCATTTGTTTGGTTTTAACTTTAGGTTTACGAATTTAGTCAGCAAAATTTCAAATGTCAAAGTAAAACTGAACAATATTTCTCAAATCAAGTGTGGGGGTGAGAATGATGCATACATATCCTAATTTAGGCATCATCTAAACAAATCAAACCTTTTTTTTGAAACTTTTACTGAACCCCGGCTCGATGACCTCTTTTTAGTTTCTACAGAAATTCAATTCGATTTTACGATCAATTGTAGGCTCAAAATTTTAAAATTAGCAACTCAAACATTTGAAAAAACTAAATTTGTTTTTCCAAATCTGAAACGAAATATAAAATCCTTTATGATTTGGTTTTCTGTGCTTAAGCTGAGTCTCATAATCTTAATGAGGTGATCCATTGATTCAGTGTAGACAGGTTCATCTATTCGATGATAGACGTATTTTCTGCATGCATATCTGATAAATTTACGCTTACCCTCTTATTTTCTTTCCCTTTCACTAAGATATGTCTGACTAATGACTGTGAGGGCACAGTCACACTCAAGTGTGGAGGGAAATTTACATTACATCAGCGATCAAATTTTATGAACAAGGACTAACTTAAAATTCATAAATAACACCTTGAATTTTTTATTGATAAGTTGAATTGTTGGGTGATGGTAATGAAGATTAATTATTCATTGAGTCATAATGTGTCTTTTTAAGATGCTAGCTTGAGACTGTGCAGACGTCAGTTGTGTTCTGGAACAAGCATGTTAACCCTTGTTATACATGTTAGAATGTGCAAGTAAAAAAAGAAAAAGAAAAAAAGAATCAAATAAAAATGATTTTGCACCTATAGTTGTCGGATTTTCTTAGTTCATTTTCATGCATAATATTTTTTTCCACTCAAAATTTTAAACTCGTAAGTTCTAAATTCCATTTGTCCCACTTAAGGAGAAATGACTCATTGTAGCATTCTTCTTCGATACCTCACATTATTCAAACCCAAGTTTTTTTCGATTTACATCCATGTTTCGATAAGTTTTTATAATATTGGTATACTTAAGAACCTTTTGACTGATTAGGTTAAAAAAAAGTCACTTTTTGTACCAATATTACATTATCCACTTCATACTTGTTTTAAGGTAGGATAACCATATACTATATCTTATTTATATGGGATATCTATCTTACGAAACTTTGCTTATTTTTTCTTTCATCTTTTTATATAACATCAATCTAGACTTGTTTCTTGAATTAGGGTTATAGAAGTAAAGTAAATAGGGCACAAAATTTTCCTTTCATGAAGTATTGGTTATGATTCACTTAGTAGAGGAGGAATCAAATGAAATAATATATGGTATCATTCCATTCCATCTCTACTTATCATTCATCATGCATTTGTGGAAAAACTAGAAGAAAAAATAAAAAAGAGGGGAAAAAAGAAAAAAAAATGCAATAAAGAAAAAATCTCTCAGAATAAAATAGTCATTCATGACTATAAAGCATTCATTTCCATTCCATCCACATCCATCATACCGTACTTAGAAGCGAGGATTGTAGTAGAGGGGATGAAAGAAAACAAAACGTCCATATATGCCTTGGTATTACTTTATCTTTTGTAGCTTGAAGTTCAACTAGTACACTTGCCCTCTTATCTATAATACTTTTAGATATTACAAAATTTTCCTTCATCTATGCATAACTCTCATCCAATACATTACAGTAACACTGATGCAAAATTATTCAAAAAAAAAAAGAATAAATAAATGATTGGATGCACATTGTCGATGTGTAGAACTTTGGTTGACACCACGCTCTTAACGTTCTAGGCAATTACAATGTTATCAAGGAATTACGATTCAGTTTGAAATTTTCCATTCATTTTTGCACCAATAATGGGATAGACAATTTACGACTAAATCGTTATTATTGAAACTACTTGGGATTTGAAAGACCTTAAATATATTATTTGATTAATCCGCATACATAATACGCTTTGGATTTTGTGGGTAGTATCCGTTGAAACCCTCACGAGACAACTCTCGTCCTACTAAGGGTTTAACGGCTTGTTGCATACGCTAAATGCAATCGTATTTCCTACAAAAGTGTGACATATCTTAGTTTAGTTTATTCGAGGACGAATAAAAAGATAAGTGTAGAGGTATTTGATACACACGTAAAAATAATTGATAACTGTGTTTTTATAGTTGTGTTTTCAGATTATTTAAGATGAATGGATTGATGCACTTGATTGTTGAAAGGATTGAAGAATAGGTGTAAGAAGAGTGCTGATTTTTAGAGCTGGATTAAAGCTTGAAGACCTGAAGAAATGTTGTTGTTCAACCACCTTCTACCGCATATTTTAAAGTCAAGATTCAATGCCTTTTCATAAAGATCGTTAGTCTCAGATGTTATAGAGTTCTTATTCATGCTCAAAATGATTGAAGTTGATGCCATTTGATGTCTGCAAGCTATTTTTCCATGTCATTTGCATGTCCATTCACATGCCTTCACATTAGTTTATTTGTTATTTGGGCAAAGACTTTTGTCCCACATCTTGTAGTTGTCCACTTAGTCTTGGTCATGGCAACTATAAACAAACCTGTATCTCTTTCATTTAGAATAGTCTTGGGTTTTATTCTGTAACTCTTCTCTTGGAATAAAACTATTTGTCTCATTCTATTTAGTTTTTGTTTTATTTTATTTATATTTGTTCTTCTCTTTTTTCTTTCTCATTATATAGCTATGTCTAGCTAATCTCCTTTAATTAGGGAGCGATGATGCTTATAGGCTAGATTCAATATGAATCACATAGCCAAAAAGATGAGGACTTTATGTATATAGATTTAGATCTGAACCAAGAGTTAGATCTGAACCTTCATACTCTGTGTCGTTTAAGAGCTATGCTCCTTTATAGATTATATTCGAGTTCGATCTAGCACTTACCAGATTTAGATCTAATTTTTAGGGTTTTAGAAATAAAGTCGTGAATCTGTCCTAATAGCCTATGGTTGTTTAAGAGTTTAGCTCCTGCATAGGCTATGCTTGTCGTTATTCACATGTTAGTTTCTAAAAAACCTAATTATCGTCGATTCATATTTGTGACAGAAACATGAATTACATCTATATTAGTCTATTTGGCTATTGATGATTATTAATCCAGTTTATGTCATTACTCCCTAATCGCTTTCATTTATTATAAAAAACTCTCTTTTTCTTTATTTTCAGTTATTTTCAAACAATCAAACTTTTGGAATAATCTGATTGGATTTATTAAATAAAATAATTTTGGTCCTAGAGTTCGACACCCATTACAACAACCCTTATTGTTTAGAAAAGCCGAACGGATTAAATAATTGTTTATAATTGTTAATTTGTTCGCAAACAGAGCTCTTGAAGAAGATGGTACAGCTTCCAAAGCATAAGCCTCCAATATCTGCTTTCCCTTAGCCGGTTCTGGATAGTCCTTCTTGATATGCCCAGTCTTGCCACAGTTGTGACACTTCCTCTCAACCTTTAGGTTCTTGCACTCATTAGAAAAATTACCTTTATGTTGGAAGTTAGAGCAAACTACCCCACTCTTGGGTTTCTTCTTGCCATCCTTTCCTTTCTAGTGTTGCTGCTTTCTCTTCTTATTGTTATTACCACCCGGTTGTGGTTCATGTACTTCCTTAGTTGCAGCAACAACAGTTCCTTCCTTTGGAAACAAGCTTTCATGTCTCACGGCTCTTTCCACAATCTTCTCATATGCATCGTCAAGATGATCCACCAATGGTCTCCCTATGTAGGTGTCCAATCCCATAAAAAACTTCTCGTTCTTTTGATAAGGAGTATCCACATATGAACGGGCATACTTCGACAAGGCCTCCAAATCAGAAGCATAATCAAGCATTGGCCGGCCATCTTGTTTCAGCTCTACAAATTTCTTGAATAGAAAAGATTTCTGAGCAGTGGAGATAAATTTTATCTCAAAATTAACTTGGAACTGCTCCCAAGTTATCTCTTCTTCCGAAGCCTCAAGCGTAACAGAATTCCACCACTCCATTGCCCTGCCCTATAACTGCATTGACGCAAGCTTTCTCTTAGTTGCATCATCTGTACCTAAGTCTCTAAAAATGTGAATACAAACATCTAACCACCTCTGAACCTCTTCAGTCAACTCAGTCCCTTTAAAGGCTTTCCTCCAAGAGAAGTGAACTCCACGACTCTCGAAACCTGCAGTTGAACTCCTACATCAACTGTGGCTGCTCCTGGAGCGGGTACCCTTCTCATGACCGCTGCCATCATAGCTTCGAACATGGCTGGATAGTCTGGTACACCGCCATTGCCCCCTCCAGGAATAGCCTCCTCCCTAGCAGTGTGCCTTGACGATCCGTGACTTAGTCTGAATCTGTTATATAGAATAATTAGCCACCTTCGAGAAATACTGCAAATGGAGTTCAAACGCTATTATACTATATACAACTATATAGTATGCATCCATCAGAAATCTACAAGTATGTCTTTCTTATGTAATTACGTCCTCGAACTTTAGCTAAATCGTTAAATAGAGCTCAGATACCAGATGTAATGACCTCCCATAACCTCTGCACTAAACAAGAGGAATAATGCGTTGAAAGGTGTGCCAGACAACTATGGATGATCATCAGAGTAGGTAAACACAAGCGGAACCTATCACATAACTCACATCGCAAGGATAAAGTATAATAGAACATACACAACATGCATTAACAGTAGAGCATCATGTAACAAACTTTTAAACTTTCATAACATCCTGAAAGATCGTCCATACATCAACTGGATATAACATCAAAGTTTGTACAAGAAGCCTCACTATAACACTCATCAAACAACGGAAAAAAATATATTAGGTAATAACAAAGTACTATGCCAACCTCCTGCTCGTCATCGCACAACAACATCGTCTCACCAATCAGCGGTCACCTACCACTTAGTCTGCCTATCCAAAATAGGATGAACAACCCAAGGTAATAAGAAGGAAACATAAAACCTTGAGTCAGACAACAGTCTTAGTGAGCGATAAAATAGCTAAATAACATCATCAATAAAGTATACAAGAATAGGTAGACCAACAAACCAATCTACCCAAAACTCTAGAGAAGAACCCACATCCGTCTTCCCCACATCTGACAGTGATAGCCTTTATATGCAATCATTTCAACCATACTTCCATGGAAACCAGAACAACCATCCATTCATGGCAATCAGAAGTAACCAAGCAATAGCAATCATAGAAACCAAATTATATATCTCACGTAAACCATCTTAATCGAGCTCGACATCCCTCAAGCACAAGCCTCAAAGACATAACCAATATAAGACAAGCACCCAAGAAACAATACCTTCGGTATCAGACGATCTACGTGAGACGGTACAAACAAAACAACTAAACATCCAACATCCATGACTAACTCTGGCTATCACTGCCAATCCTACTTTGAAACCATCATTAATCATATAACGGTCTCCTGTCATATGTCAAGGGCAGATGGAAAGCCCTAGTTCTAGCAAAAACTCCAAACATCTTCATGACTCGTATGTTTGTCTTCTCAAATCTCGACAACTAGGCCCTTCACGACTGCTCAAGGTACGAGGCCCTTCACGACTTCCCAAAGTACCCCTGCTTTGAATCCGCAAGAAATTACGACAGCGATAATCTCTCAGCCTTCGCATCTCTAGTCGTTATCACCGACGACTATTCACAACTCAAGTCCCCCTTGAGTAACCATTATCCACAACTCAACACCCTGGCATTGTCTTCACATTCGTTGCTTTACACCGATCAACGAACACATCACATCACTTCGAACATTCCACCTTGAACTTGTGTCGAAGCTAGAACCATCGTCGACTAATAAAAGTAAACATCATTTGGTCATATACTTGATGGATCAATATCGGTCCATCCGATGGATCACTACCAATGGATTACTGCAAATGGACCACTGCCGGTGGACCACTGCGGATGAACCACTACCAATGGACGACTAGATCTACTTTTCGAATTTCGAACCAAATCTCACGCTCAAACACAATCGATTCCAAAATATTTGCAACCATCATTTAAACAAAAATCTAGCAACAATTCACACAACAATCATCAATCATTCCGAACAGCAATTATCGTAAAAATTAATAGAAAACTAACTGATTTAAGTTGCTAATTAAACCTTATGGTTATTTGAGTTAAAATCATACTTACATCAATTATATCTATGCAAAAACAACTCGAAATGATGAATAAGTAATCAAATAAATCATATACTTGATTGAATCCTAGCGAGAGATGTTAATCACTCATTAAATCTCCAAAACAACACAAAAACGATGAATCTCGATTCTGGAAAGCGAAGAATGTTCTCCAAATCTTCCAATTTGATGAAATCAATCTGTATTCTACGCAGATCTAGTTTCAAATGATGTAGATCTTCGATTCTCTTACGTAGATCTAGAATTTTAATCGTGGAAAGGTTTATTTGTTTGAGCAAGGATCAATCACAAGCCCAACCAAATGAGAGAATGAAGAAAGTAACACCATCTCCATGCCTCTAACCCCCTATTTATAGCCTCCCACTAGCACACTAATGGACTTCTCCAAATCAGCCCACTAAGGCTCTAAAAACCTAAATATCAAATTTTGAAACACTAAAACAACGATTCCTCCCAAACCGTTGAACCAAATCTTTAATGTGACCATTCTACGGAATGGGAAATATCATTTCCTTTCCAATGAGACTGACCTCGGTACCTGATTCGATCCGAGTCAAAAGTTATTCCCTATACCAGACGGACAGGGGCAAAATGGTCACAAATAAAATTGGTAAAAATAATGGACATGTCTCACATCCCCATAAACAACATATTAAAATTTGACAATGATCCAACCCCCATGGAATAAAATAAAAATATTTTACGATTCTTCGATATGTAATGCGGACTGTTACACATTCTCTATTCAATCAAATTTACTTGTGAAGGCAGTTTGTAGGCCTTAGGTTGGTAAGTCAATAAAGTTTTGTTCTTGTACTCTGGTCATTGTTGCGGTAAGCCTAAGTTGGTTCTTATTATGGTATTTGGCTATTCCGTTAAGTATGGGTGTCGTCTTCATGGTTAACTAGTTGATGACTAGTTGTTTTGTGATGGGGAATTTGGTTGTGTCATAGTGTTAGGCTGTTGTTTGGATTTTGAAGAATGCCAACCTTTGTGTTGAGTTGGTAACAGTTTTCCTGCTGATGGCTCAGTAGTAATTTTGTGCAGGAGTCTTGGATTTGATTTTTTAGCATAGTTGTATTCAGGCTGCTCGGGCTTGATTGGTTATTTGGTGAATGTTCCTCTCTCAACTGTTTGCGTGAAGCTTATCTCAGATCTTTGCTATCCTGATGGCATTTACTTTACTTGTGCCGATCATCTCCACCCTATGTCATACTGAAGATTTCTTGGACCGTGTTAGCCTCTTCTGGTACTTCGTTGTTGTTGTAAAGTATCTTGCCCTGCTATTTCCTTTGTGATCCTTCGCACTAAGGTCCCTTGTACTTCGTTTGGCATGGTACATTTGTGGAGCTCGAGAAAACCAGGGAAACTGTGTAGTGTTGTTGTGTA